>JAOXYM010000008.1:22531435-22545991 GCA_028567055.1 Leptatherina wallacei | reverse complement strand
ATTATTATTATTATTATTATTATTATTATTATTATTATTATTATTATTATTATTATTATTATTATTATGTCCAGCTCCATTAAATCATCTGAATAAAAGAATTTGCACAGATGAAACAAGTTTGAATAATAATGCCTGCTTGAAATGCAACATTTTCATTTATGCCAAATTTATGACAAATGTCTTGTTTATACTGAATGTTTCTAATGTTTTTCTAGCATTGTCTTTGTGGCTGTGTTTGACCTGCACAACACAGATGATTTCACAGTGACCAAGTTGGCTAAAAACATCCCCTGCAGACTTAGCTGGTGAAATAGTTTGGTCAAAACAGCTCATTTTTCAACCATAAAAATACACTTCTTTTCAGATTAGCTTTCTTTTTTTCTAAAGTAATGAGTCACTCACTCCAGTCCACCCTTCTCATCTGCAGAGTCTGTCATTTTTAAGATTAGTAGTTCTCAATAACTCTCGAAGCATATTATTACTGTATGACATAGCGTGCAACATGTAATAGCTAACACCAACACACTCAACAAACTCAGCTCAGACTGGCAGATCTCCAGCTGCCAGACAAACACTATACTTCAATGGAAGTTTTATTAGTTTATTTATGTTATTAGGGGTTAAAATTACTACTTTTAATCAAAAAGAATAAGTTTATTTTAGTGAATGGGAAGCTGCTGAAGGTCCTTTCAATGACAAATAAAGAATCTGAATTTGTTCTCATGGGCAAAAAAGAAAAGAAAGAATGCCAATTAAACAAAGTACAAGTCAATTAAGACGACTCAATTTTTTTCTTTAGTGAACCTAATACACTGGTACTGTAACCATAGATGAGAATTTGTAGTTAATATAAAAGCAAAAAGCAAGAACAGAGAGTTTTTACTTTCCATTCCTAAGTTATAGAAATAAAGATAATGGAGATAAAGAGGCTGCATAATTTTTCTCTGAGCTTATATGAATTACTCAGAGAGTCCCAAACATGGTTCAGGTTTATATTTTTTTGGTCTTTGTGTTGGTATTGATTCCAGACCCCCAGTGTTCATTACATTACACTACATTCATTTAACAGAGGCTTTCATGCAAAGCAGAATACACACATCGAAAACCTTTAGGAACAGTGTGGGTTTCTAGCCTGTGGATACTTTGAGATGTAGACTGGGAAAATCCACACATGAAGCCGTGTGTTTTATTTAAAGTTTATGAGTGCAGCAAATGAGACACACACAGTATATACAGTTCATATAAATATTACTTTTTACTTCATGAACAATGACACAGACATAATGAGTGTTGTTGTATTTAAATAATTTAACACAAAAGCAGAATTTCTTCCTGGGAGTGAGAATGACTGAAAATCCTCCTCTTAATCAAATAAGCTAGACAGAATGATAGTGTGCAGCTCTTATATTTCTTAAATTCAGCGTGGGATTATCTTTATGGTACATCTTTACCTCGCCCTGAGACACCTTAAAGGTCAGTCTGAGTCACCAGAAGTTGACAGTCGAGACAAGAATGGAGCCAAAGATAGTTAAGATTAGTTTTGATAAATACAAACAAGCCAGGAAGTTTTTTTTTCCTTTATCTGAATGATAATAGGTGCAGATCAGCCATTATCCAGTGCTGACACTGCACTGAGGAGATAGGCTTGACTACCTGAGGCTTATATCATGTAATCAAACAAATATGTGGCTGCTGCGCGTTGTTACTCATCATACAGTTGATCTCGAGGCCGAGTTGCTGTGTAGATCACAGAGCTGAAAAGCTTCAACATCTCATTTGAGATTTCCGTTTAAGATGTGAGGTTGTTTCTTTCATTTGCTTTAAGAAATATACAATATTTTCCTACATGGCTGGCTTGACTCCTGTGTCTCCTGTGCTTGCAGTAAAAATGAGACTTGCAGGTGCTGTTTTGTAGAGGCTGTTTTTAAAATGAGCTCTAAGTGCAGAAACAATTTCTGTCAGATTTCCCTCTTCCTGTTGGGCTTCAGTCTGCTATGAAGTTTGTTGCATACAGTTTTAAAAGGCCACAACTTTCTGCTGCTGCCCAAGTATTAGCTGCATGCGCTCTCACCAGCCGGTCGTTAATCATTACAAGAGAAGTGGTAAAAAATTGTCCGTGTATTAGATTTTTGGGTTCAGCAGATTTATTTCCTAGTTTTTTGTTCTGACACAGCATGTACTTCAAGTGCTCACGTTCACACTCCTGCTATGACCAACTAAAGCTACAGACAGTGCAGCTGGTCTTAAATTAAAGTGCGGTTTATATACACAGAAAATAAAATAGGTAATAAAACACAGCCCTGCAGGACCTTTTAGTTCATAATGAGCTGTGGGCTATATGTGCTATATGTTCTCTCAGAGTTTCTTATCCAAACAATGAGCCCTCTATTTAAACCTGAGATAATGTGACTTCTGTAAAAGTATACACCCACTACCACACTGTGGCTGGAGTCTTTATATTCTTTATGAGAATATAAAACCAAATATTAAATCCTAATTCTCAGGTCATTAAAACAACAGTTTGGAATTTACTTGTTAATTTATATTTTAAGTATGTTTAGATCAATCTGAACACATATTGGGAAAAACTACAAAAACAAACCTTTTAGCAACTCTGGAAAGCACGTGATGCTCATATTTTACAATGTTCATTATTACTCCCAGAGTTGAAATGGTGTTCGCCAATGATTTTTGTCCTACAAGGAACAAAGAAAATACCTTTTTCCTGATGTGCAGAATTATAATGAATTATAAAACTTTTGTTATATAAAATAGTTTTTCAGGCAATGTTAAATCAGGAAACTTCTATGCTGAAATGCTAAATAACTTTAACCAAACCTTTTAATGAAAAGCTGAACACAGAACCACAGCAAATAAATCAAATAGATAAAGGCCAAAGTCTTAAAATCATGACACTTTAGATTCACAAATGTTTCCACTTTTACATCCCACTCTGTCTGACTCTATCTGACCTTGTACTACTGCCCTCCTTCCTACTTTCGCACAATGGTATGATCCTAGTCGTTCCTTGCATGTTATTGGACACATGGTGTGCCTATCAAAATAAAGTCCCAACCCTTGTGAAGATTCGGCTCCCCCTGACAGTTTTCAGCTCTTCTTGATCACTATAAAGAATCGGTTCTTAGAGCCGTTTCATTCATTATTGACACATCACTACTGTAAACTGTGCAACATATGAACATTTTCACATTTCAAGCTTGATGTGACGTTACTGCCACTTAGTCCTTTTTAAAGACACACCAACAATACCTAAAAACTACTTTTGTACATCAGGACAAGATCAATAATTTACAATAAAAGAAAAAGGTTTTACCAAAATAATGTTTATTTTGTTTTATGGTTCCAGTTTCGTGAGGATGAGAACCAAAAAAGGTTTTAATTGGCAGGTTTTAGCTTTCCAGACACGTTTAAGGTATTCAATTGTTTGTATTTAAATCTGACTGTGTTTTCATTCAGATAATACACCATATATTTTTACTCACTGTTTGACTTGTATTCATGAATGAATTGTGTCAACCAGCATTACAATGTGGTCCTTTTATCTGCCTTTTGATGGGATAATTCATTTAGCTGTTCAGTAAACACACAACAAGTACCCCACATTTTCAAATCAAATGCACAAAATGCACAAATGCAAAGAGGATAGACTTTAATCTGGGTACACTCTTCTGTAATCATGAGCTAAAATCTGGAAAGACTTTCCATCTACTTTTCAGTTTCATTTCAGATTTCAGTGAATCTGTATTTTTTCTTTTTCTTCAGACTTGAAGAACAAATGGCACCTGGTGGTCGACCGTCTGACCGTGCTTTTCCTTAAGTTCCTGGAGTATTTCCACAAGCTCCAGCTTTTTATTTGGTGGTTACTGGAGATTCACATTATCAAGATTGTATCTTGCTACATCGTTCTGGTCTGTGTCACCGAGGTAAGAAAACTCAAGATTCCTGGAAGAAAACGATATGATTGACGGATTGACTTCAATATCAGGAGCAATAATTACATTTTTGTTCAGACTTTATTCGTCATCGTCATAGGTGATGATGGGAGTCATAAAGCAAAAGGACTCCTTTAAAATGTCGACTGTGATAAATAAACTCCTTCATGAATGAGACCACACTTTTGAGTTTAAATATATTTCTTGTGTTTTTTGTTTGGGGATCAAACATCAGATGAGGAAGAGAAACGATAGAGTCATATGACGTACCTTATGAAAGTACTTTGGAAAATACCTTGATGAATTTTATGCCATTGTTACAAAATTTGGACTAGAACTTGGTAAGTCATCAGTCTGATTGTTTTCTCCAGCAAAGAGCTCACAGCTGTGGTCATCTATAGGCATCTGTTTACAAAAAACAGATGCAGTCAGGCCCAAATTTGGTGAAAATGTGGATGATAATATCACTAAAGGATTTATGGTATGTCCATTAAAACTAACAAGCAAAACAAATATAAATCAATAAAAGAACAAAACTTGAAGAACTGCATGAATCCTTCCAGATAAAGATTCATGTTTTTGTTGACTTTTGTTTGAAAATCAATAGTTTGTTTTTATATCAAATTTATACAAATAAATATAGCAATAATGTCTTACATTAGACACTATGTCAAATGCTAAATTTTAGATGTGGATTTTTTTATTTCGATGGTAAATGTTACAAATGGTAAATTGTGAGGTAGAAAGCTGTTGGGATTAATTTCTATCTTGTTCTGTCACTATGCCAACGGGAAAGCATTGCAGGGGATTTTGAACATGTTTTGGGGGCAGTCCTCATAGGTTTAGCTGTGTTGCTCATTCCACAGAAGCACCGTCCCTACAAGTTATACCTCATCGTAAGGGTGACTAATGAGGCTTCACAATGATGTATATTTAAACTCAACAAATAAAACTTTGCAACAGTGAGACAGCCTGATCCAATTTGAAATAAACTTTGAGTGTCTCTCATTCAGCAGATGAACTGGAGTTATATTCTGTAGGGATCTGGACAAATTTTTACAGTTTTAGTGATTTATTTTGTAAAATTGGCTCTTATTACAATTTGTATTTGTAATTGCTTTGTATCATGACCTAATCACCTGTTATCTTTGCAGAAGTCTTTTAAAACTTGTCATACGGGAAGATGTTCATGACTGTATTTACAGTGGAAAAAGGCTTAGTAGCTTAGTTTTTAAAAGAATTCTCATCACCTGTATTGTCTCTTGTGCAGGTCTCTTTGCTAAACTATGTGTTCCTGGCATTCTGGGCTTTTGCACTACCCTTCAGCCAGTATCGACCCCTCGCCTCCATTGTTTGCACTGTCTGGACGTGTGTCATCATTGTGTGTAAAATGTTGTACCAGCTGAAGACGATAGACCCCCCACCGTACGACTGCACAAAGGTAAATATCTTGACCTACATTGTATCAAGGTTCTTTATCACAGCCAATTTACTTTGTAATCTAAATGGAATGATTCCTATTTAAGTATTTATTATGTACAAACACATTTTACATAATGAAAAATGTTTACATCAATATTTTGGTTTAATTTGGCTGTTAAAATCTTGCATTAAAAGTCTGGATTTCATAACTCGGATTCTGTTCACAGTTAAAAGAATTCAACAAAAACACAGAGTTGTCGAATTCATTGCTGTACATTCCAAGTGATCCAGTCAACTGGTTCGGCCTGAAGAAGTCGGACGACCTTCTGGGATACCTCAGGGTGAGGAGTGAAGTCGTAATCATGTTAGAGTGAACAGTTATTATTATTATTCATGCTGAGTGTGTGCATTGTGTGGTGTGGAACTCAAATGAAGGCTTACAGGTAGACGGAGGAAAGTGTCCGCTTTTATAAGAAAATGAAAAATGTACATTGTGGGCACTGATAGGCAGGACTTTCTCCATTCAATACAATTCAAAGGCAGGGGCGAGTGGCACAGAATTACGACACGTGGAACAACACACTAAACTGGCAAAAATGTAATACAAGGACCTAACAGAAGACAAAAACGTTGAACTGAATAAATGCTAAATAACAGAAGTTAAACTTAAGAGCAGAACAGACAGGGTCACATCAAAAACAAAGAAACCAAGAGTGAAAATCCATAGAGTCATACACAAAGCTGCATAAAGTGATAAAGTGTAATAAAATAGACAGTGCAATGGTTCCCAAACTTTTTCTGCAGAAATGTGCCAAAAAACAGTGTTTAGTTTACTGGATGCTACTTCGTCAACTATAAATAAAAACCAGTGGCAGAAAGAATTATCATCCTCTGCATCAGTGTGAGGAGTTTTAAACGAGGAAACTCTGCAAACTAGGTGAGTTGAGCTTTCGATGAGACGGATGCTGCTTTAGTAAAACAACTCTGCTAAACGACAGATGCACAGTTTATTTCTAAAGTAATCAACAGACTTTTCATTGTGTTCAGAATGAGAAGTCCACAAGTGGCTTCATACTGTCAGATGCTGGTATTTAGAGACATTCAACACACTGTGTTTGACCATTACTTAACCATTACCTGGGCAAGTCTAGGGCAAGATATGCCTCATCATATTTTCTTGTCTTTATTTTTTGTTGTTGAAATCTCATCATCATCGTTTGTCAATTGGTATTTTTTATAAATTTGTCCATATTTTGCTAGAAGTTTTGTTAAGTCCCCCCCCCCAAAAGAAAGGGTCCCGCCCCTTCAGCCTGGAAACCACTGGAATTGTGCATAAAAACCCAATTACTATGATCAGAAATGAAAAGTTTGATCATTAAAAGTTTGAAAAACGAATGTTATGTTATGAATGTTAAGAGTACCATGAAGAAAAGTACAGCAAAAAAAACAACCAAAACTCCTAAAAATCAAGTACAGCACAAACAAAAATGTCCTCTCTATTTGTGCAGAACAACCTCTTGATGTTGGCTCTGTTGGCATTTGAGGTGACAATCTACCGCCATCAGGAATACTTCAGACTGAGGAACAAGCTGTCGCCTCCTGCTGCCAGAATTATCTTCCACGACATCACACGGCAACACCTGGACATTGGCATCGTCTGCTTCATCAAATACTTCATAAACTACTTCTTCTACAAGTTTGGACTTGAGGTAGAGAGTGTAACACAGTCATTTAAAGTGTATGTCTCACTGCACCCTGCTCCATCATGTCTTGTGCCTCTTTTCTCTCAGACATGCCTGCTGTTGGGGGTCAACGTTATTGGGCAGCGTATGGACTTTTATTCCATGCTTCACGCCTTTGCCTTGATTGCAGTCATGTTTAGACGCAGAAGGAAAGCCATGGCTGAGATCTGGTCCAAGTACTGCTTCTTCCTGTCCTGCATGATTACTTTCCAGTACTTCATGTGCATTGGGATCCCACCTGCAGCCTGTAAAGGTTTGTGTTTGAAAAAGTCTAATTGGGCTCAAATTAACCGAAGAGTTAAAGCAATGTGACTCTGATTTAGTCCCTCGAACAAAGTGTTTGGTATTGGGTCCAGGTTTAGGCAGTCGATAGACTCAATCATTACTTTCAACTTTTTCTGTCAATATGCCTAGCAGTTTTACTCTGAATCCCATGTAAGGGCATACTGAATAGGGGAATTTTTTAAAGGTAGTTTTTTCTTGCTTTCTTATAAGGAATGGTTTATATGGCATGTTGGGATGTTTATTATTTTCCTCATGTTGAAAATTATAAACAGTTGTTTATTATTTATTCATTTTGTAACAACGTTTTAACCCAGCATTGATTATTTTGATTATTGTTTAATCCTGCAGTTTATTTATTTAGTGATATAAGCGTATACATCTACAAGAAATTGGGGGAAAAAAATGGACAACAGCCAGTGTTTGGCATTTTTTATGCCCCGCAATTTGATCAATCATTTTGACAGATATCTGCATAAATTTATCAAAACTGGCAAATTTGAGGTGCAGGTGAGGACCTAAAATTGTGCTGATCTAAAAATACAGGCGCAGTGAGCTCTATTTAGAGCAGCCAATCAGAAAGCTGCATGAACAGTTTATCTGTAAAATAATTTTATGTAGCTAAGTAGTGAAATTTGAAAAACCTTTTGACATATAGCTGATAGACACCTAACACACCACATAACAAATAAATTCACATAAATGGGGAATTTCATTCTTCAGACACTTTCTTCTCATTTTGCAGCAACAATCACAACAGTTTCACAGCAATTTGCACAAAGAAAAGCTTATTAAATAAAACTTTATGAGTAATCTAAATACACTTTTTTCTAGTTTGTGTTTTGAATTAAAAAACTTCTATGGATACTAATCAACCAGAGTCAAGTTCAGAGATCATTCTGTGCTATCAGGCACTGATTCTTGCTGTGCTTGAAAATAAATACATATGGTTAAACAGAAAAGCAAAGTTTAAAGCAGTCACAAAGCCTTAGTTTATGTTGTGAGCTGATATTGTCTGGTGCTTTAAGACTCCTTTTTGTTTACAAGTAAATTAAATTTCTGGTTTATATTGAGTTTTTACTTAAGTGTGAAACATAAATGTGTGTAAAAGTACATGAAGTTGTTTCATGTATTTACAGTTCCCTATCCCGCAGTCGCAGCAGGTCATGTAAAAGCCTTTGTCCTTCTGTATTAGTGATGTACTTTTTTCTTACTTGTTGTTACCACCTTGAAGCTCTCATTGCCATTTCTATCTTTACAAGTGCCCCACAAATAAAGCTGATCTTTTTTATTGTTGTTTATATGCATGATTATGTTTTCATTCCAGAGTATCCCTGGAGGTTTCCAAATTCCACTACCAACTCAAATGTGATCAAGTGGCTCTATATCCCAGATTTCCAACAGCAGCCAAATCCGTTCTTCCTCATCTGTACGTTCATTCATCAAGAAAAAAACTTGTTTTTATCGTAGAAATGAAAAGTTGCCATCCTGTGTGCTGTAGGATGCACAGGATGCATGCAGATGCTTAAGTATGACAAGAAATAATGTGTAAGGTAGTTGCATCAATACAAGTCATTTGTAAGTCTCATTCTTAGCGAAAATGTATTATTTCTATTTATAAAAAGTATTTTCATTGATGCATTTATGTGTAATTTGGATTTTACTGTTGTAGTTGGTCAATATGTGGCTTATTTTAATATCCCATTTTCGGAGGTCTTCGTATTTCTTATGCAACTTTTATAAAATAGCCAATAATTACAACTTTCTAATGTATGTTGTGCTTTAAAAAGCCTTAGATCTGCTTCTAGTGACTCCAGAAAAAGCTACAGTTTCTTAAAATGGCACCCTTAAATAAATGAGAGCCAACTATGAAAATGTAATTCTTTATTGAGCTAAATGTATATTGATTAATTTACTGAGATATCTCAGTTATAAATGCTTTCTCCATCTCTGCTTCTAGACGACTTCATGTTGCTGCTCTGTGCCTCACTGCAGAGGCAGGTCTTTGAGGATGAGAACAAGGCAGCAGTCCGCATCATGGCTGGTGATAATGTGGAGATCTGCAGAGACCTGGACGCAGCCTCCTTCAGTGTCCACAACCCTGTACCCGACTTCATCCACTGCAGGTACTGCAGCTTACACCGTATAGATGCTTCATATCCAGATTTGCTTTTTGAATTTATATGAAGTCTATAGGGAGGCACTATATTCCATTTTTTTTATTAAGTTTACTTAAAACAGTTTTCATTAAGTCTATTTGGTGCCAGTGTTGGCTTGGCAACCATTAGTAAAGAGGAAGACATGCTGAAATGGAAAGGAAGTAAAGTAGACGGTGTAATTGATACCTAATTATATCAGATACCAAATATAAAGTAAAGCTGTAATATTCTCTGCACAGCCAGAGACGTTGCAACTATTCATTTGAAGATTTTTGATATTAACATATATTTAAAGCTTCAGATATTAATTTAAACATCTGTGGTGTACAGGGTTTAACAATAAAGAAAATGTTTTTTGTTACATATTTTTATTTGACACTTTTAAAGCAATTGATGAAGATTTGTACTAAATTTTGGGGCACTTTTTTATCCAAGCTCTTCTCCCCACAGAATTTTTAACTATTCATCTCAGCATTTTATCAGGCATCATGCTGACACAGAGTGATCACACACCTTCACTTTGGCTCTGGTTGAATCCAGAAAGCCAATTTACCTGCAGCTGCTGCCAAACTGTCTCTTAGCAAAACATTGTAATTCATGTTTAGGTCAGCACCTTGTCGGCTTCTTGCCATCTGTGTGTAAATGACGGATGGACTGTGCACTGTAAAGACAACCCAAATACTGTTGGTAGAACTTCTAAATATAGTATAGATGATAGAGACTTTGTAATGGTTAGTCAGCTGTTTTTACTGCCTACAGCGTTGGGTTATTGTGTTCTTAGATGTCAGATTCAATGTCAGATTTTATGGGTTTTTTTGTTCATGCATATCTGTCAAACTGGGATGATTGTACCTGTGTTAAAAAAAAACCCAACAAAGGTGGTAAAACTCAGACAGAAGATCATTCAAACTGAACACAGACTTTATTAAGAGCTTTAAAAGAACCATTTTCTGCAGTGACAGCGCGACTGCCAAGGCTGCCAGGTAATTTTGGAGTCAATCTGAGTTCTTCTCCCACATGCCAGGAACATACTTTGAGGGAAACATGTTATTGAATCTCCTCACCCTATTGGTTTGGAGATTGGCTTCCAGAGGCTTACTGTGATATAGAAAAATAGATAAAGATGTAGCTGACTGACAACTTCAGAAATCATTAGTTGGCGAATATGAACACACTCAATATCTCTCATTCTAGGTACATAATGGTAAAAAAGAAAAAAATAATAGAAAAGCTGACAGATGCCAGCTGATGCCAGCAGCTTTGTAAGAGTTGTTATCAAATACCTGCTATGTAAATAGTTTAAAATTCTGGCTAATCAATATTCAGATTTAGAGCTGGATCCTGACATTGGTCATAAAAAAAGAGCAAAGAGAGGATTTTGAGAGGTGAAAGAGTAAATAGCAAGTGAGAAAGACAGTGATAGCATCCCGACCTGTCCACAGTCATTGATTACATTCCACTGTTTTGATGTGCAAAGTGGACAAGTCTTTTATTAACGCACTCTGTGTCCATCAACAAGCCCTTGTAGAGAGAGAGAGAGCTGCACAGCCTGTCTGTTCACGCCACAGCAGCTCTGCACTTATTCCATCGTTTCCCTCCAAGATCGAATTACGGGTACAGGGTGGGGGAGAAATCCATAATCCACAAAACACTCTGTCCGTCACTCTGCGACTCAGACGCTTTTGCCCTGTACTCTAACTCAATAAATAGCTTTCAAGTATGGAAAAGGTATTTTCTTCCCCTGATGAAGAAGGACACTCACTCAGCTGTTCCGGCCCATCAAAGCATCGTCCGACCAGAACCCACTTCATCAGTACTGCTTCCTAAACAGTGCAGCTGTTGCTGTGGTTAATGCAAGTTGCATCCCATGTTTTCACCCCACACATCACTTTAATGGTGTCTTACGTGGCAACACGGGGTGTTTGCATGCTTTCAACATGTTAGACACACAGGGGGCATGCAGTAAGGTGCATGTGTTGTGTGACAGTATCAAGTTACAGCTCTGATTCCCACTCATTGACTAGACTCTTACTGGTAAGGGTGATTGATGAGCCGATTATGCCCACAGTTATAAAATGAACTGAAATATTGTTTCAACTTCTATTGCTGTGTTTAGCAAACATGCATCCTCACCAATATTAGAAGGTTGCTTGGGGTCTGTGGTGTCTACTTCTATTGGGACTAAAATCAGATAAAGAACTTTGATCTTTATGAAATTTTCATTTGTCTCTCTGCAAGAATTTATGGATAAAAGCTTATTCTTAATCTTGCGCACAATAATTTGACAAAAGGTTCACTCAGCAGCTTTCAATGGCCTCTCATACTGAGTGTTTGTGCATGGATCTTCGGATTGGGTTTAAGTATTAACCCTTTGAGCCCTAATGTATCATATATGATACATACAGTTTCTGAGACCTATTTAATCTCTTTATGGTAAAAACTTTGCTCAAACCCCTGTTGTATACAATCTGATTCTTGTCCTTTGCCCCCTGGTGGATACCTTTTGCACTACAATAACTCTGACATCATTTTTCTTAGTCTGGTGGCTGGGCTCTCCCTTAAAGAAGCTTGGTCATCAGGGAGGGGCTCAGAGTAGAGCTGCTGTTCCTCCGCATCGAGAGGAGCCAGATGAGGTGGCTCAGGCATCTGGTTAGCATGCCTCCTGGTATGGTATTTCAGACACACCCCACCAGGAGGAGACCCTTGACACACTTGAGGGATTACATCTCTCAGCTGGCCTTGGATGGCCGTGGCTGGGAAGAGGGAAGTCTGGGCTTCCTTGCTCAGGCTGCTGCCCCCTCGACCATCCATCCATCCATCCATCCATCCATCCATCCATCCATCCATCCATCCATCCATCCATCCATCCATCCATCCCTCCATCTTCTTCCGCTTATCCAGGATCGGGTCGGCCCACCTCCATGCTTAACAGTTAGATAAAACTCTTCATATATAAATTTGCATATTGCTTCATAACATTTCAACTTTCAATACATTAGTCTGGGGAGTCTTTTTTCCAGAATCCATAAGGTTTATTTATATGATCATTTGCAGATTTCTGATGCTGAATTTTGAGATAAGGAGCTTTTGACCTGATGTGTTCATATTTATTTAGGTTGAAATGTTGAAAAGGGTTTGATTAATTAATGCCTTTTGAACAACAGTTAATCCTGTCCCATTTACAGTAAGAAAAATTTTGACATTATCATTCATTGTGGTTTGAATCCTTAACAAGCTGCTACAGTATAAACAATAATAAAAATCAGTATTGTAATTGCAGGGTTTGCTTTGGGAAAATAATCTACAATAAAGTTCTAATGTGCCCATAATGTCTTGATTTGACTTTAATCTCATCTGGTTTCAGTTCTCAAATTCAGATTTGAGACATTCCCACATTCCCTGTTGGCTGCAGTTTTTCTATATTGATTCTAAATGTAAAATGAGTTCCTTTACAGAAGTGGTTTTTAGTTTCCATTCACATCTCAGCTTTCTTCATCTCCAGGTCCTACCTGGATATGCTGAAGGTCATCATGTTCAGCTACCTGTTCTGGTTTGTCCTCACCATCATCTTCATCACCGGAACCACACGCATCAGCGTCTTCTGTATGGGTTACCTGGTGGCCTGCTTCTACTTCCTGCTGTTTGGGGGCGAGCTGCTGCTGAAGCCAATCAAGAAGATCCTCCACTACTGGGACTTCCTGATTGCGTACAACATCTTTGTGATCACAATGAAGAATATTTTGTCAGTGAGTGATCTTTGACAAACTGATTAAAATGGTTGATTTACTCTGTGATAGAATATCATCTAGAATATAATTTACCTTCTCATGGCAGAGGATAGCACAGAACATAATCTGGTGAACAATGAAAAAAATACATTATATAGTACCAAGTGGGTCCAAAACAAATCTGCTCTCATTGGTGATACAAATTATCCCAGTTTCATTTTAATGGCTGGTACAACTAAAGGTACATTTGTTGGAATAAAAATAATGACAACATCAAAAATAGCTCAAAATATTTTCATTCAAAAGCTAATATCTTTTAATTTTCCATGGTTTGCTTGATAATAACCTAATCACTGAAGTTTTTACATCAATACTACCAAAAAAAAGTGCTTTTATGCACTCAATGTTTTCTTTTCTGTTTTAGTCACATGATGCACACAGGAGTTAGTACTTGAAAAAGTGAACAAGCAATTGAAGAAAACAGGGTGGTCTAATTTATTCTGTGACTGTATGTATTGCACGTATCCTCGGTTTATTTATTTTTTGGTTCCTTTTTCATAACTTCACATGTAAATGGAGGGTCCACTTTCCAAATTTTCCCCATGCAGTTCTGTAAACCCTGTCAATTTATCTTCTCCACACAATCTCCAACATCTCATACCCTGATGTG
Organism: Leptatherina wallacei; assembly: GCA_028567055.1. Lineage (NCBI taxonomy): Eukaryota > Metazoa > Chordata > Actinopteri > Atheriniformes > Atherinidae > Leptatherina > Leptatherina wallacei. The sequence goes on along the minus strand of JAOXYM010000008.1, from coordinate 22,532,032 downwards.
AACTCTGTTGTGGTAGTGTTGTAAAATATCTCACTGTGCTCTTCCAGCCATATCCTCTCCAAGAGAAGGTGCTTTCCATTGTTGTTTTCCATTGTTGCTCATTGATTGTTGATCTTTTCCATTCATCCTCTGATAGCATTCTTCTTGCATATTTCTCCCACTTTTCTTCTACATATGCTTTATTATTACCTTGTCCACTTCTTTATAGTCTTGAGACTAATTTCTTGCCCAGTAGATCATTTAATAATTCCTGACTCTACCTCATCTTACTTGAACATTTCAATAGTTTGCCCCATAAAATGCCTCATCTGGACATGTCTGTACAAACTCTGATTAATTAAGCCATATAAGTTCATTGGATCCTGAAAACTTCTAATAACCTTCTTTTTAAAAAGTTACCAAAATGTTGTTAATGCTATGTTAAAAAAATGAGTCTTGTTTGCAGATCTTGGCTTGTGGATACATCAACTCACTGATGCAGAACCAGTGCTGGTTGATTCAGTTTTTCAGTTTGGCATGCACCATCAAGGATTACAAGCAAAATATTGATCCAACTTCCAGTGAGTGACTGTTATTATTATATTATTATTATTATAT
>JAOXYM010000008.1:22483425-22521859 GCA_028567055.1 Leptatherina wallacei | reverse complement strand
CTGGAACGCTTTAACTCGGGTGTGACGTAATTTCCCAGTTCCGACTTCCCAGTTCCGAGGTAAATGGAACGCAGCATAATTCCAGTAGCACCAACATAAATCAAAGTTTACAGCTTTATTCCTGTCCATATTCTGGAAGGTTCCCTGGAAGGTTCATATGTTTTTTTTCCTTTTCCTGATTTAGTTTTATGTGTAAAACATGTCAAAAGTCATTTTTTTGGCTAAGGACAGTATTTTTTCTCCCCTAAGAAACTGTTGTCTATAAATCTTTAGATTGAAATTCATCAACCAAACAAAACCATTATTAAAATTTGGAAATTTGGGGTCATACTGTGTTAGTGAGATTTTCTTGATTGATTTAAGAAATGATAGAAGACTAGAGACTAGTTTTTTAGAATAATTCAGACATAAAGAGGCTTGAAATAATTGTTTCTGCTGCTTTTAGCCATGGTAATCTGTCTTTATGGTGCTCCAGCAGGTCATGTGACTATAGAGGTTGGAGAGCTGTCTGATGGACAAGAAAAAGGAGAGGAGAACAAGAAGCCCAGTGGTCCAGGTTGGTTTCCCGTTGAAGAAGTTTTTCATGACACTTTAAAACAAAACATCAAGTTTTTTGTGCTGTTTTGTTTGAGTTGTCAATACTTGACTTGAAATAGTGTATGAGGAATAAGAAAGTATGTGTTAGTGAACCACAGAGCTTCCTATTCCCCTTACAGAAACCCTCAATCCAAACTAAACTCTGATCTAGGACACAGACACAGGAACTTATGTTTCACAATGTTCCATTATACACGTTCTCATTTGTTTGTACAATAATCATTAGTTTGCTGTGGTTTTGCAAGAACACTTCCCTATGTTGGCTTTTCTGTTGCATCCCCTCTGCAGACAACATCATCAAGCGAGTGTTCAACATCATCAAGTTCACCTGGGTGCTCTTCCAGACGACGGTGGAGAGCTTCACCAGCTGGATGAATGACATGTGCAGGGAGTACATCGACATCTCCACAGTGCTGCGAATCGAGCGCTGCATGCTAACGCGAGAAGTAAAAAAGGTATATAAGCCACCCCACTGGTTTTTCCACATCCGAAAGGTAAATTAAAATATATGTTTTGATCATTTACCTTCCTCTTCTCTTGTTAGGGCAATGTGCCAAACAGAGAAAGCATCCACATCTACTACCAGAAGGCCATGAGGCTGAACATGTCCAGACAGGCCAGTTTAGATCAGCTCAGCGAGGACGAGTCAGCCTCGGGCTCCACAAGGGTACAAAGGAGGAGAGGAGGATACCGGATGGAGAGCCAGGAGTCCACCGCCTCCAGAGACAGCATATCCAGGTACTCTAAGCCTGATGTTGGATGCAACATGAGTGATTAAACATTCAGAGCATCCTCACACACTAAACTTACTGTACAGATTTATGATTTATTGATACAGGAAACAGGATGAAAATATTTAGCTGATATTACGACATTTCTCACCTTATTTTCCATCTATTAAAGGTTTAAAGTCGCTTTTTTTTATATATTAGTTATTTTTTCTCTTTGTGATGTCTACTCCCCCTGTAATGATGTAAACCGTTATAACTTTGATAGATCCGGCCCTATGTCTGGGAGGACTTCATACTGAGTTTCTAAAATGTCATATTTAATTTAGCTATGATTAATAGTTTTTGTTCATTTCTAGCTGGAAAAATAAAATCTCAGTGACGGACAGTAATTTGCCAATAAAATCAAAACTCTGTAGATGTAAGTGGAGAAACTGTTTTGACCTTTTAAGTTGCACCACTTCATTAACTTCACACTGAGCCATTTCATTAAAATTTTGCAGCATCTTTGAATTATGCAGAGATTTTTCAATTTCACATTACCCATTTATCCCATCTCATCCTTCTCATCTCTGATCATCCCATCTGTCAATCTCACCACCTATCAGTGTGTCCACTGATGCCACCACACTGTTTTCTCGCCAATCCACTCTGGATGACGTGGATGTAATGCCAGAGAGCATTCCCAAAACCAGTGAGCGTGCCAGGCCCAAACTGCGAAAGATGTACAGCATGGACATGTCTAACTCATCAGCAGACAGCTGCAGCAGCTTCATATCCAGGTGCCTGGCCTCCGTATCCCTCATATACACTCCTCTTTCACTCACATGAGTATAAACACTGCATCCCATCATTCCAGCTTTTGTTTCCATCAGGTTTTACATTGACTTGTAACTTCAGTTGAGTCACTGCATGAATTTATAGTCAGACTTGTATTTAACTGTCCTTTCTAAGCTGCAAAACTAATTAGCTTTAGAAATCTGTTTTTATTTAAAATTTTTTAAGCAGATAAACTTTAACCCAGACTGACACAATCTTCTGTGTGCATGTTTTTGTCCTCTGCAGCGAAACAACACAGTGCGTTGTACTCTACTCAAGACAGGGTACCACAGACACCATAGAAGAAGTGGAAGATGAGCAGGACCAAGGAGAGGACAAGGAGCAGATTCCCTGGGAATCCCATCCATTTGAGGAGTGTCAGTGCGCTGAGGGGGGAACATGGAGTGATGGAGAGCCCAGGCATGAAGAAGTAGAAGAGGAGGAGAAGGAGGAGCAAGAGGTACCGGAGGAAGAGGGGGTTGAGGAGGGACTGCAGAGAGTTGACGTACCGGAAGATGAGGGGGTTGAGGAGGGACTGCAAAGAGTTGAGGTACCAGAGGATAAGGAGGGACTGCAGAGACTTGAGGTACCAGAGGATGAGGAGGGACTGCAGAGACTTGAGGTACCAGAGGATGAGGAGGGACTGCAGAGAGATGAGGGACTTGAGGACCTGGAAAGAGGAGAATGTCCCTTGGAGTCATTCAGCCCAGATGAGGGACCCTCCTCAAGGCTGGAGGAAGCAGAGTCAGCCCCCTCTGCTCAGGAGAAGGACTTTATCACTGAGAGTGAAGATGGGGGAGACCAGCGGGACTTCATGCAGACAGAGGGTACGTCAGGTGTGCTCTACACCCCTGATACCGATGCCTCCAAAACTTCCGATGCTGATGTGCCTCCCAGCTACAGCAAGGCAGTCAGCTTTGACCGTCTGGAAGTTAGTGATGATGAAAGTGACAGTTACAGGAAGAGGCGCTTTATTATGACATCTGACAGCCGCTCAGACAGCAGGTCAGACATCATGCTACCGTCTATGACCACCGAACTAACTGCAAGCGAACTGCTGCTGAGCAAGTAAGTCCAAAACTCTGCTTCACAGAACAAAAGCAGCTTGTCTCAGATGTTTTGCTGCAAGTTAATCTTTGAAATTGCTGCACCTGTCCACAGGTTTGACTGTTAATCACATAACAGTTGAAAGAAACTTCATTGGTTTTGTTCATTCAGTATCACATCCTGTAATCAATGTGTTTGTTCAGGATGTTTTATGATGAGGAGCTGGACCAGTCAGATAAATTCTACCAAAAGCAGCCTCTGATCCTTCAGCTGTGCTACGCCCTCTACAACATGCTGGTTGCACACTCAGAGTTCGTCTGCTACCTGGTCATCATTATCAACCACATGGTGTCAGCCTCCTGTGTTACCCTGGTCCTTCCCATCACCATCTTCCTCTGGGCCATGCTGTCTGTGCCTCGGCCCAGTAAGCGCTACTGGATGACTGCCATCATCTATACTGAGGTACAGTCTCACATCAAGCTTAACTCCCAAAGCAAAAAAAGTCAAATCTGAGAAAAACCTCTGTGCATTTTGGTTTGTAAAAGTTGGGACTGGGGAAAAATTACTTCATTGTTGTGCTTTTGGATTCAATTGTTAGTTTTTATCCTTGTTTTTTAGTTTTGTGAACTCAATGACACTGATTTTGCTTTCCTTCCAGGTCACCATAGTCATGAAGTACTTCTTCCAGTTTGGTTTCTTCCCCTTCAACCAGGACAAGATAAACAGGAATAAGCCATATCATCCTCCAAACATCATCGGTGTAGAAAAGAAAGACGGTTATGTACACTACGACCTGGTCCAGTTACTGGCGCTGTTCTTCCACAGGTCCATCCTGAAGGTGTGCAGACACACAAAATAAATTCATTTTCTTCATATTGTAAAGCCTGTATATGCATAGTTTTCCCTCTTTATCAATAATTTCATGTAAGTGACGTTTTGTTGGGGTGGACAAACCCTGCATCTGACTGTGTGTGATTCTAAACTCTCCACACTGCAGCACTCTTTGTATTTCATGTGAACATCTTTTGTTTTCATTAACAGTGTCATGGCCTGTGGGATGAGGATGACCCCAAAGAGAAGAAAGAAGCCGCTCATCAGAGTGAATCTGAGGACGAAGGAAAAGACAATGAAACGAGCGAAAAGGAGTCTGAACCTGCGTCATCGCTGATAAAAGAGAGGAGAGGCTCCACGCACACTTTGAGGTCCTTAAACTTTGGGTCCTCCATCGATTCAGGACATATCCAGATGCAATCCTCGCAGCCACAGACCTACCAAAGACGCAAGAGCTCCAGTGGAGGCTCGCATGTTTCTCATCGATCTCGCATTTCTTCTGCAAGATCTAAGAGAGGTGAAGGCACTAGTCTGTTACCATTTATTTCATAATGGTTATAATGATAAAGATGACTTGTCCATTACACGAGGAGAGAAACCTGAGTAAAGTCAGTCTGCTTCCAGCATAATAACATCACATAATAGAAATAGTTTGTGCTTGCATTACAGAAATGTTATTGTTTGTATTGTCTTGATTTGACCATTTGATAGGCACCAGGTTTGTGTCTCAGGGTGCATCAGTGACTCAGTGCCGTCTCACGGATCATTTCCAGCTCAAAATGTTAATTGTTTCCACAGGAAGTACCACTTCCCACAACAGCAGCCGCAAGGATGGCAGCCAGGCCAGCGTCCATCAGAAGACTCGCAAACAGATGATCCTAGAGAAACTGAGGGAGCAGCTCCTCAAAGCCAAAGCTTTTGTGATAAAGCGGTACGATAAGCCATCATCACTTTTAAAAAAAGGAGGCAGAGGCGGCTCTATTTTTTCTTTTTTTACTTTGTGGCTAACACTGAAATACTGGAAAGACTGTGACGTAACAGCATCAGCGAGAAATATGCTGTGAATAATGTAAAAGACTCATCATGTCAGACACATCCGCGAAAACCTTTCATGGATCTAAATTTAGGCCTTTAATTACAGCTTTCCCGTCTGACCGTTCAGTGTCATTTTTGTAAAAGCTGCAACAGACGATCAAAACTTGTTATTGTTCTGAATCTAATCACGATGAAACGAGTGGTTTCTGAGATGTTAAGCCAAATTCCTTCTCCTGTGGTTTCTGACTAATGACATTTTGTTTGATCTTACTCCGTTACAACCACCATTCACACAACAGGACAGTGGACATGCAAAATGCCTTGTAGACAGTATTCACACATTCCCATTGCATGATTTGGGACTTAACAACAACCACCGTCAGTTTCAGGACTGATGAATAACACCAGCTCCTCTCTGCAGGTTCACGGAGATCTACCTTCCCATGAGGCAGTTCTTCTATAACCTGATCCATCCAGAGTACAGCGCCGTCACAGACGTCTATGTTCTGATGTTCCTCTCTGATACTGTCGACTTCATCATCATTGTGTTTGGATTCTGGGCATTTGGTGTACGTTTAGATTTTTAAAGTTCTTATATGAAAGATTTTTCCCACAAAGTTAACCTTAAAATGTACTTTTTGGGCTTTTAGAAACACTCAAACGCAGACATCACTTCATCTCTGTCGGAGGATCAGGTGCCAGGACCTTTCCTGGTCATGGTCCTTATCCAGTTCGGCACCATGGTGGTGGACCGGGCCCTCTACCTCAGAAAGACTGTTATGGGAAAGGTCATCTTCCAGGTCTTCCTGGTCTTTGGGATTCACTTCTGGATGTTTTTCATCCTGCCTAGTGTCACAGAAAAGTGAGAGCTTCATCTTACCTCAAATTAGATGCATTCAGGAGTCATTAAACATCCTGATTATTAAAGTTAACTGAAAATATTTAGCAGTTTAGGGATGTAGATGTGCTTTAGTCCACTCTCTAATCCATTTGTTTTTTACATCTGCTATTGATCAAAGAAGAAAAAATAGGAGTAATCGTTTATTTAAACATTCTTTCATCTCCGAAAGTCATTTCCATGTAATCAGTTTCATCTCAACAGTTTTAATACAGACTGTTCAAAAGGTGTGAGGGGATTACTTTTCTCCCTGCAGCTGAAATGAAAACAGCCCAGTTTTATAACCGTGTCTCTGCTCTTCCTCTCGCAGGCGTTTCAGTGAGAACACAGTCGCTCAGATGTGGTATTTTGTCAAGTGTATCTACTTCGGGCTGTCAGCCTATCAGATCCGTTGTGGTTATCCCACCCGTATTCTGGGAAACTTCCTCACCAAGAGCTACAATTATATCAACCTTTTTCTGTTTCAAGGGTGAGTGAGGAAAAGTTGAATTTCTTCCAGCTGGACAAACATTTCCAAGACGCTGGACACAACGGGATGTCAGCTCGTTGCTGAATTTACTGGCCTAAACTACACCAAGGGTGAAGGGTGCTTCAGTAATTGTAACTAAAACATTTGCAAGAGGAAGACATTTGTAGTATTTTTGTTTTTGTCCTACAATTCTTATCATTTAGCTTTTTTCCACATTTTTTTCAGTTGCTGAAGTGTTTCAAATGATTTTATCCTCAGCCGTCTACACTCATTCCCCACAGCTTTGATTCTGTTTTCTAAAGAAATGATTAGTTTCAGCCCTAGTTGTGCCACATATTAGCTTTGATGATAAATTATTTAAGGGCTAGTTTTTTAAGATGCACTGGAAATTAGCAGTAGCGGTTGCAAATGCTGGGATGTGTCGGGAAATCACCAGTGATTCGTTTTCTATGTTAAAGTGTCTGTTTTAATCAAATAATGATAAAAGTGAAGATAAATTAAGCTAAACTAAATAATCTGTTAAAATGACACATTTTTTTCTGAAATATGTCGGCTGAAAATCCTGAGTCACTGAGTTTTTTTTCTCTCTCTTTGTAAGTTCTCACAAACAGATATGAGTCTTTTTAAACAAATGGCTGAGATGTCACTTGATGGTCAAATTATTACATTTAATGAGTAACATTACATGGCGCAACATATACTCAGTTTTTATATAAAAGTAATGGAGATGGCTTGGAGAGGTTTACTTCATGCAATACGTGATATATGATTGTTTTAATGGGCTGTGATTTGAGCCCATGTCATATATCCTCCCCCTTAAAAATCAACGATTAAAAAAGGTATACTAAATTCTGCAACTCCCTCAAACTCTTGTGTTGCTTATTTAGAGGAAAAAGTTTGGCTGCTTATGTGAACCAAATGAACTCATTTATAGCTGGATTCTCTGAGTAAAAAGTCTTCAGTGTGTTTGTATAATCAGGCTCATGTTGGGACAGATGAACTGAAACGTGTCTGCTTTTTAGTTTCCGCCTGGTACCTTTCCTGACGGAGCTGCGAGCGGTGATGGACTGGGTTTGGACCGACACCTCGCTGTCTCTGTCCAGCTGGATCTGTGTGGAGGACATCTACGCTCACATCTTCATCCTCAAATGCTGGAGAGAGTCTGAAAAGGTGTTTATCACAGAGGTGTTGGTTATGTAGGAATTCAAGCTGAAAGTTATTTTAGAAATTTGTTGAAGTAAATCATCTTTTTTTTTCTTTTCAGTTCATCCTTTATACTCTTGTTGTTTTGTGTATTTCCATCCAGTCCATCCTGTAAAATGCCTGCTTTTAATGTATTTACAGGAATATCCCATACATGAGGGAGCATGTTGCTAATACAATTTTAAAGAATTTTCAGCAGATTTAGCCTTTGACACGCCCTCACACTGACCTTTATGCCATCCCTCTGCAGAGATACCCCCAGGCGCGAGGCCAGAAGAAGAAGAAGGTGGTGAAATACGGGATGGGAGGAATGATTGTGGTGCTGCTGATCTGCATTGTGTGGTTCCCGCTTCTCTTCATGTCCCTCGTAAAATCCGTAGCAGGAGTTGTCAACGCTCCGCTGGACGTGTCTGTGAAAATCACCCTGGGTGGCTTTCAGGTGACATTACCTGATCATTTGAATTTTCTTAACTTCAAAGCAAAGTCCAAGTAGATGCTGAATCTATTTTGTTCCGAACAAAAGCTCATCCTAAATATTATTCGTGTTTTGAAAGTGAATCAGCCTGAATGTTTCTTTAAAAGTGCTTTTTCTTTCCATAGCCTATATTCACCATGAGTGCTCAGCAAAACCAGCTGCATAATGTGTCACAAGAGGAATTTGTCAATTTTCAAAAAAAATTTGTCAGTCAGGACGAAGCCAAGACGAATGTAAGTTCACAGTAGTTGTGTTTTAGAAATCCAAACATGCATTATAAATTGGTATATGTCAGTGTGTTGACCGCGTGGTGTCAGGGATCATCCCCCTGCCGTCAACGTTTACCCTCATGAATGTTTGGTTTTTATAGATGTTGAGGCACTACACTATGAACAGTGTTTCTCTCTGATAGGAACATGGTGCAGGTTTTGCATGAACTGGCATTTATATTTAGTAACTTTTAAACAATTGATGAATGCAGATTTGGTCAGTGAGACTGTAAATCATTGGCTGAAACCCTTTGATATTGTTCTATGTACAGATGGCCATGCAGTGGCTGGAAAATTATTTTGCAGAGGACCTGATCATCGCTGAACTGAAAGGCAGCTCCAACTCTCTGTGGACCATCAGCCCACCCAGCAGACTCAACCTGATAGAATCTTTGAACCCCGAGGGCAAGGGCTTGGACAAGCAATTTCCTATCACCGTGTCCTGGACTATACAAAGGTATCTAATAAGAAATGATCACTGTGTTATTTACATGCTCTAATTATCTGGTCGGTTTAATGTTTTCATCCTTCGGCTTCTTCAACTCATTCAGCTTAAAATAAAATATTTCACATTGCATTGAACAGAAATGTTTTGGCTTTGATTTGGGGAGGAGTTTGTGTATTTAAGTCTGACATAAGATTTAAAATGGAGCAATGTTTTGACCTACACCTCACTTCTTTACATCTTCCTTCCAAGCAGCCAGAATTTCCTGTATTCTTTGAAAATGGCTTTGAGCAAAAGTTGTCCAGGCTTGCTGAAGGTCTTTCAGAATCTTCTTGTGGACATTGGTTGCTTTTTCACTCAGTTTCAGTCCAGATGTTGTAGGCTTATGTGACCATTTTCAGAAGAATGTGTTGTGTTGTTTGTAAAGCCTGTCAACACTGATCTATGACAGGATGTGAGTATGAAAATTTTTCGAGGCAACATGGCAAGTTTTATATGCTACACACTTGCATTGGGAAAACCTGGAAATAAATCTTTAATAGCTCCAATAAAACATGAAAAAATCATGTTCAAAACATCTAAATGTCAGCAGGAGCAGCACTTAGAGAATCAGTGTCTGATCTTGTCCAAATCACTGAACAAAAAACGGAAGAAAACAACACACGCTGAAGCCCTGAAATGGTCCAGTTTAAGTTTCCAGAAATATCTCCTGCAGATTGCAGAGAGAGACGATGTCAGAAGGCAGCAGCTAATTTTTTGAAGCATTTACTCAATCAATAAAATACTGTAGTAACACATCTTCAGCTGTGAATGTCATGATTTAAGTCCATGTTTGAGCAGCAACTGTGGAAAAAGGCTGGACTGGATCATCCAGATGTTCTCCAGGGGTGTTCATGTGTGAAAATAGTTTGGCTTTAGATTGAGCAATTAGACATGAAGCTACAAGTCTGTGAGGTTTGAAGTCCTTACACTTAAACTGAGTATATTTTTCGTGTTTTCAGAAACCCAAGTCTTGGTGCCAAGGCTGAAACAGCTTTTGGAAAAAATGTGAAATTTCTAAGCAACGACACCAAGAATGATCTCATAAAGGTTCTAGAGGGAAAACAGCCACATGTGTGAGTAATTCATCTGCTGATCTTCTTCACGCTGAGTTGCTGGGTTGGATCTGAATCCCATCCACCGACACACGACAAGCTCTGCTGTTGAATTTTAAAACTACATTAAACTTAAATGATCTGATTGGTAGATTTTATGGCTGGTAGTGAAACTCGAAGCAAAAACCTATACAGTAAAACATGATTTGCAGGTAAAATAGTAAGTAAGTAAGTAAAAATGTATTTATAGAGTGCTTTTCACAGATAAAAATCACAAAGTGCTGTACATAAAATGTGAGCAATAATACAACACAGTAGTAGCATAGATAAATAAATAATTAACAGTAACCAACCATATCAACCAAAAGCTTTTGTAAATAAAAAAGACTTCAGCTGCTTTTTAAAAGAATCCAAAGAGTCGACCAGATGAAGGGACAGGGGTAAGTTGTTCCAAAGTCTGGGAGCTATGGTCTGGAAAGCCCGGTCTCCCCGGGGTTTAAAGCGGGTCTTTGGGACCTTCAGGAATGTTAAAATATAAACCACGGTATCAATTTTTCCCAATTTTGCTCCAATATATTCGTCGAAGTCAAACTCAAACGAGGCACTGACAGCTTCTTTTCTTCTGCAGGACCATCACAGAAATCATCCCTCGCTATATTCGAGCCCCCAGTGACTCAGATGCCACGCCTGTCGAACAGCTGGGTGAGCTTCACTTTTTTCCTTCATATAGATTTAATGACTTCATTATAATCTCATTACTCTTAAGTACCCGTTAAGCATTGAGTCATCTTTGCTAATTCATCTCAAGTTGTATTTTGAATTAAAAACTATAAACTTTCCTGACTGTGAAAACGTGACTATTGTAAATGTCAAATTCTGCACATGGAGGCTTTAAAATTAGTTTTATTTTTGTTTTGTGTTTTTTAAATTTATCTAATGATTAATTTCATCTTCTTTTACAGAAAAGAACATGTTTGACATTACCCTGACTTTGAGGCGAGCCCAGAATTCCACAGATCAGGTACAAGAGTGGTGGGTCGTCAACCAGACGGAGCCTGGTCTCATGTACAAGAAGGATTCAAAACAGGCCGGCCTGGAGATCTACATATTCAGCGACCAAGTCAGCCCACCCAGTTTGGGATTTCTGGCTGGATATGGGTATGTCCTGACTGGTAGACATGATCCTACTTTAATGCTTTACTAAAATAATTGTGCTTTTATTCAAGTTACGCATTTTTTATTTCATATTTTATGAAATGTCTAAAATTGAACAGTAACTGAACAATATTGTTGAGGATAGATCAGTAACATTGGCTGTGGCTCTGTATATACAGCACATGTACAGTAAGTATATGTGTTCCTGATGAAGAATAAATGAAGATGGCACAAAGGAAAAAGGTTTCAGGCTTGCCTAAACAAACAAGATGAATATGAACATCCATCTGGAATGATGCAGCTGTAGCTCTAAACATCTATCAGATCATAGTACATTGGTTTATGTGGCGTCAGAAATATATTTGGAACCAGAAACAGACAGTTTCTTGTACACCAGGAGCAGCATTTTAAAATGAATTCTTTGCTGCACATGAACTTAGTGTAGAGATCTGAGAACCGGAGTGACATGTTCCATTTTTTTGGTCTCTTTGAGGATACGAGCTGCAGCTTTCTGGTTGCAGTAGTAATTTTACATCAACTACCTTACATACCTATGTATCACTAAGGTAAATGTTTGCAATAAGATACTTGAAACTTGTGGATGAATTATATGTTATGTTCCTTCTTGCTTGAGTTTTCTAAATTTATACAAGCCGGACAGGAGGACACATGCTGTGAGGCAGTGACATAACTCACCTGTCACCTCAGACAAGTGTGATCGTTTCTTTTTCACCACATATTGAACTTTAAATTGAACAGCCAGAGGACAAATCCCCAAACTGAATGTTTCCTTCTTCTTCTTCTCTAGTATCATGGGCCTGTATGCCTCGGTGGTTCTGGTCATCGGCAAGTTTGTGCGTGAGTTTTTCAGCGGCATCTCTCACAACATCATGTTTGAGGAGCTGCCCAACGTGGACCGCATCCTCAAGCTGTGCACCGACATCTTCCTGGTCCGAGAGACGGGGGAGCTGGACCTGGAGGAGGACATGTACTCCAAGCTCATCTTCCTCTACCGCTCGCCAGAAACTATGATCAAGTGGACCCGGGAGAAAACTCAGTGAGGAGGATGAAATGGTTGAATTCCAGTCAGAGCTTTTCAGAGATGCTGCGTGGTCACTCCGTTGGTCTGAGCAAATGAGGAGCAGCTTTGTCCTCTTCAGCTGAGCTCAGATGGCAGCGATTCAGTGTTAGCTCCACACAGAAACACTTTCTTACTAGTTGATGATAAAGAGCAACAACATTAACAGACTCATCAAAAGAGAGCAGAAATTTGCAGGTGCTACATCCATCTGACAAAGTTTGGCCTCCAGTGGTGAAATATGCAGCTGGTGTGCAGTTGTAGATCTTTTAGGACACTTTCCTAAGACGTAAGGAGTCTCAGCACTACTGTAAGAGGAGATTTTTGCCTCTGATTTATTCACAGTCATGTGGTAGGTTGTGAAATAAACTGGCTGCATCATCACTCTTTAAGGGCTTCCCACTGACAAAAATGTGCACAACGGTGATAACTCGAGTAAAATCTCAAAGTTTCTCCAACTGGAACGTATGGATCACGGGACAGTGCAATACTGAGCTCCTGTTCTTCCAAGGTTTAGAAGGATGAGAGCACCAAAAATAAAATAACAATGATAATAATAATTTTAAAAAAAACGGCCATTCACAACCAAGAAACTTACACATAGAGACATATTTTTCCCCAAGTGTCTGAGGCACTCTGAAGACAAAAAGCAGAAAACATGATCAGACATTTTTGCCTTATTTTGTTTGTGTGAGAAGAACTGAAACTTATGGATTCCACATCTTTCTCAGGAAGAGCTGTTTTCACAGATACTCATTGTATGTGTTGTATGTTACCATATGTAGGCTTTGGTGGATCTAAATGAAAGAATATGAGATTGTAGAAAAGGGGAGAATTATTTAAATGGCATGAAATATACTGTTGGTGTTGTATAAATGGACTGATGTCGAGGTTGTTTACTGCACAAAGACAGAAATTGAGCACATCTCAACCATCTGCGGGTTGGCTGGAGATGAAACGAGCAGATCGCTGTTTCTGGATCATTATGGTATTTATCAGACTGTTCATCCATTTTAAACCTCATTGTTTTTAAAACTCACACATTTGACACTTGAACGCTTTGACGGCCGCAGCTCTGCATCCAGCCATCAAGGACGAAAGAAGCAGATATACACACACACAAAAAAAGCTTCCAAATACGAAAGGGCTGAAAGATGGAGTCTTTTGGTCCAAACTATGCATTAGAGGACATTGTAGCATGAGTGAAAAACTTCATTATTGCCATGACTAATTTTCAGTACATGTACTTAGGGGGTTACATTAGATGGTCAGGTCACAGAGGAATGAAATGTGAACCTGTTTGTTAAGGTGGTGTGGTTTGATGGAGGTCCAGTGATGTGCAAATAAAATATGTAGAAAAGCTTCTGTGTGTGTGTGTGTGTGAGAGTGTGTGGAAAAGGACTGTGAGAGAAAGCAGATAATTTGTGTCCATTTACAGGAATTTGGATGAAAAACAATAAATCTCAGACACACCTGTGGTCCAGATAAAGGCCTCCACCAACTACTAAGCTTCCTATTTTAATTAATAACTTTTAAAGTGTCAGTTTGTCTGTTTTACTTAAAATGGGTCCAATTTACAATGTTCCCTGATATTACTGGAAAATATTAACCCCTTAACATCCTTCCATTTTCACCTAAAATGCCTAACAAAAAGCATACCCAAAGAAAATGTAAAGCTGTTCTTGAACTATGTGGAGTACAGGCATGGTTGAGGGCTCATTTGAAATGTAACACTGAATTATTTCCCCCAACAGTCAGGATTTGTCTAACTACCACTGGAACTGAATACTATGGGTTTAAGTACAGTGAAAGAGATCGATTTTATGTTTGTCTAAAAAGATTTTCATAAAAATTTGCTTCCAAATTACTTTAACTTGTGTATAACTAAAGGTACTTGAGATGGACACTGAGTGAAATACCTATTTATTTATGACATGACGGCATGTCCCACGGACGGGACGTAAAGATTTAAAGGTGTTAAATTCAAAATAGCTTCTTTGAAATGTTAAAATCATTTGGCTAGTGGAAACAGATTTCTTTTTTTAATTTAGTCATTCCGATCACCTTAAAACAATTATTTTTCCATTAAAAGTGCTCTGAAAAAATTAAAATAAATTTGCAATATGATTTTTTTAACAGTAACTTATAAAATGAACTTATTTCTAATGGAATAACCTACATAGCCCCGGAAATGGTTAATACAGTCCAAAGCTTTGTAAAAACTTCCCTCAAACTGTGTCTCATCAATCAGCAGCCATGAGCTCCTTTGAACTGCTGATAGCAGAATTAAATGATCTGATTCCCACAGAGCAGGAGATGACCACAAGAAGATAGGAGTCAGCCAACTGTCTGCTCAGTTTGTTTTACTAAACGATTATATTAACTGGAACACAGATTATGTTGAAGTCTGGAAGAACAGCAACATTTCCAGAGAATTGATCAAAAAAGCGAAAGTGTAGAATATTACAGAAACAGAAGCTTTACAGGAAGAATAGATTCAGTCAGAGGGTCAGATAATAGCTTTAACTAGATTTAGATCAGATACATTTAGCACATACTAGGGTGTAAAAAATCTTTTAAAACAATAGATGGGGGGGACATGTAAGGATAATAAAATCATCATTCACCATTATGGTCATCACGGAAATTTTGATTTTTTTTTTTTGTCTACAAAGTAACCATGTCCAATCAGCTTTCAAGTATCCTCTAACTCCATCTTCCGGCCAGATTTGTATCATTCTGTTTCCAGAGAGATGAAGATGGGGACAACTGGAAGCTGAACTGGACATGAAGATGGACATAGAAAAGCATACAGAAGCTGTCAAAAGTTTGGACACGCATGCACATTAAAATTGATTGGAGAAGTATGTCCAAACTTTTACCAATAACGAAAGAGGTCAACTCACAATGTAAATACTATCGCCTTGGCCGGACATAATAACTTACCCTACAAGCCTGAAAGCATGGCTCCTTGTTTCAGGCCTACTTTGGAAAGAATGGCATCATTCAGTTCAGATATTAGATGGTTTATATTCTAATCTACACTCCCAGCTCAGAGCTGAATTATCCTCATCTTTATCCTGACCCAAACCCAAAAGTCCAAAATATGTTGCATTCATCTTGATCTTTATCGAGTTGTTACAAACAGAAAGAAAAATCACTTAAGAAAGAAATGACCTAATAATACTGTATTAGGGTTTTTCCTCTAATGTTTTATAACTTTTTATTCTCATATTTGTTTGTTTTTTTCTTGGAAGTTGAAAATTACGATTTCCGATTTGTCCTTGAATTAACCATCTGTTGAAAAGTGAAAAGTAGCCATGCCCATGTAAACGACAAGTTAAGACCTTTCTTCACTGGTTAAGACGTAAACATGGAGTTATGGACAGTCGGTGAACTCCAGGTTTAATGGAGCCCATAGGTGACGGAGGGACAAACATGTCCCACATGTTTGGACCCAACTGTCTGCAGACGAGGGAAATGTAAGTATTCGAGAGCAAAACTGTCAGTAAAATCAGTTTAGTGGGAGCTGGCTGTTAGCTGTCATACAACAAGTTGTATGTTTCCTGTGGTAATGATGTAATTTAAATGACGTTGAGTTATTATTATTAGTCCCAAAAGAGGCAAATACTTTGGAAAAGGAGTCCAGTGGATCGGTCCAAGTCCTAGTCCAAGGACAGGTCAGCGTGAATAAAGCCATAAATTCCTGGCTAAAATGTTTGCCGATGCAGCACCTGTGTAGTATTCTGACCAAGGCAGGTTTAATCCATTTCACTAAAGCTCAGGAAACTGTCAGTTTATGAAAAAAAGGTTTCAAACTTCAAACTATTTTTAATGAAAATCTTTGTGGCACAAGTTGATAAGAGTGAACTTGTCAAGAAGCAAATCAGTACGAACATTGTGTTTGCATTTTTTACCCCAAATATTGTAGATTAAACGCATGCAGTATAATCAGTGGACATAGTCTTTTTATTTCTTTTTACACTCTAAAGATGCACAGTTTAAGGTGTCCAAAGGCCTGGATTAGTATTACAAACCAACACCAAAATGGACTAGAAAGGCCCTCGACATTTTATCTAATATTATCAGTCTTGAAATGTGATGCAGGGAAACTCCAGCCCATTTTTTTCATGATATAGTGCTTTATCTGAAGGAAATTAAGAAACCCTCAAAGGAAAAATGTTGAATTCTAAACAAAGAGTGGGAGGGAAACAGGATTATTGGCACTATGCAACTTTCTGACCTTCTAAAATATGTGTTTCTGACTCATTTTGATGGTGCAATGGTATTTATCATGTATATTCCTGGAACTGTTGTTACCCAGGAGGAGCCTCCCAAGACCGAACAGCCGGTTGCTGCCTCCCATTACAGCAGAGTTTGGCTTTATAGCACCACGTCACACGCCAGCAACTAGATATCAACACAATGGCTGGTTACTTAACTAGTAATTTGATGTAAAAGGATACCTGTTTAATATTGTCTGAGGTTAATGACATTCAGTCCCCCCCTTATATTTTCAACCTATAGAAATAGACGGAAGAGTCTGATGAGAAAAAAGCCTGCTTTTCTTGTAAATCAGTGGATTAAATGTGGTAGAGTGGCTTGTATCGCAGTCACAGACCTCATTAACTTACATTCCCATGCTTTTCAGCCTATAGCAAAAAAAAAAATAGAAAAATGGAGGGGCTCTTAAGTGTATAGCCATTACAAAAAACCCTCAGGAAACATAACCCTTAGCTCTATTTGATCTTTATCCAGTTATAAACCAACACTGGCTTTAAATCATACTGAGGAATTCAAGTTTTGGACATTAACTTATTCTAAAAATTCTTCATGCCTCAAACTAATGAAGTATTTTGGATAACTTATAAAAGAAAGAGTTTTACATTTCTGTTCCCACTAAGTGGCACGGCTCACAAGTCCAGTCCAGCTAATGCACACGTGCACTGCAGAGTCATTTAGGACGGGAGGCATCACAAAAAGCGTATGAATGCATGTGCATTAAACATCGCTTAACGGGGAGAAAGCATTAGCCTCATCAAAGATAAATAGGTCGTAGGAAGCAACACAGTCATTACATGTCTGTCAGAAGCCATTTTGGTGCAGACATCTGCAGCTGCTGTTAGATGGACTGATATGGAAAATCTGTCTGCTAACTTGTTTAAGAAAATGTACACAAACCATCAAGTGGGACACAACGGAAACGTTTATTGATGTGTGTGCAGTTCGGAAATCTGCATCAGAGGAATACACAAGAAGTGGACAACAGCATAAATAAAAAATGTAAACAATCCCTTCATCACCTAAAGTAACCTAATATTAGATTTTATTTGATTTCAAATTTCTAATGTTGTCCTTTTAGCAAGCTGCTGTTACCAACACAAACATTATTAACAAGGAATTAATGTGGGGCATACACATAAAATCTCCCTGCGTGGTCCCTTTTTAATCTTAGTTGTTCTTATTGGAGGATTGAACTGGGAAACTGGGAAACAAAGACACAGCACGGAGTGGTTTCATGTTAGAGTAGCACACACCGGGAGGTAGACGGACAAAAATCAGTCTACGTTCGACTATAAGCTGCATCATCACTTTTTCATTCCTTTAAATGCTTATGCCGATGACAACAGCATCATCATAGAGAATGAATATTGACAAATTAATAGATTTCCGTTTATTTAATCATTTCATTACTTCAGACATGCATTGATGTGATTGCATATTGCTCCAGTAACATTTAACAAGCAGCAGCCGTGAATACTGGTTTAAATTAACTCTGTACAAATAAACACTTATACACCGACCAAGTCATTAGATATATTTAGAGTTTTTCTGATTTGAGTAATCTTACACTCTACTCACAATAACAGCAAAATGTACAGCTTCACACGGCCGAGAAATAATAGAACATGTACATACAACAGGCTGAGGATCCACCTCAAACAATAAGAAATTAAAAAGGCTTAATGTCGACTTTTCTGCAACACCTACTATAACTGTGTGGGGTTGTTTTTCTTTTTTGCACATTAGAGGTCAAACAAACAGCCGCCAGAGCTGATGGAGTTTCCAGATTACACACATATGAAGGGTGTACTGGTGACAGCGGATGGGCAGAGTCGACACTCTGGAGGCCGCAGGCTAACACAGCCCGCCTTCATAGTCGTCCTCCTCATCAGCAGCAGGCGCCCCGCTTGCGCCACCTTGTGGAGCAGCAGCCGCCTTCTTCTTCTTTCCTCCTCCACCGGGTACTCGGAGGGAAATGGCCAGCTTGGCGTACTGACAGGGAGAAAATGTGTCATTAGGTCTCAGATTTAAAACAGAGCTCAATGTTAATTTCATCCCTGTGGTTTAAACTATGATGCGGAGAGCAGTGCAACCTTTGACTAATTAAATTGATGGAAATGTGTTCAATATTTAGAACAAATACAATCAACAGGGATAAAAAGAGATTACCAGATTAAGACTTGGTAATCTCATCAAACCGTTGTGCTCTTGTGATGTTAGTAACAGGTGGGACCGTCCATCAGTCTATTCATGTCAATGCTTGACAACGTATTGTCACTTCAGCTACTGGACAAACCAGTCTTGTCCTGTGTTTTTTTTCTACTGGGTGGCCCTTAACATCATGAAGCTGCACATCGTCTTTGAGTACACCTGATGGTGGTTTTTTGTTTTGTAGCACAGCCGATCAGCGTGGCAGATCCAGGCATGAACCAGTTTCTGGCAGGAGTGAACCTCATGTTCACAAGTGATCTCAGAGAGAGCAGAATAAGGATTTCTGTCATCAGCTGTAGTCCAAGACTGTCCTCCTCTTGGCTGTATCTCTCTGATTTGCAAAAATAAGGTCACAGTTTTTAAAGGAGGGAGAAACTGAGGAGTGGTGATCACTCGATTAGCTCCTAATGCTTTAGCTGAAGGGCTAGATGATCATTGCTCCCTAAAAAAAAATGGGAATCTTAATTCTGCAAACCAGAGCAGTAAGGCAAAGTAGAGGATTTAGATCAGGTCAGACTCTGGATTTGGAGCTTAAATGCCAACAAGGACCTGAGATAACAGCAACCTGGCCAGGCTGCGGAGACATGCTGGGACAGCCTGCTTAAATCTGACTAAACTTTAAAAATGCATCGCCTTCATATGGCACCCTTCAGTGAAAAAGTGTTCCAACAGCACTTTGTGTTGAAGATAGCAAACTTGATCTAGATCTGCTGGTATTCTACAGTCAGCAAATGAAATATATAAAATAACTCAAAGCTTGATAAAAGAGGTCAACGTATAAAGGCAATACTAGTTACAGCAAATACAGATTGATATTATTCTAATATAGGTGGAGCTTTGCTAACTTTAGTCTATTTTACATCGGTCAAAACCCCCACAAACAACCACTAAAATCCTGCTTTTAAGTGTAATGGTAGAGTGTTTATAGGGCACTCAGGTAGGCTTCAGGTATTCATCATGCAGCAATGGGATCAAAACACAGAGTTCTCACAGTGATTTTCACTGACGATGCTGCAGTAAGGGCTGACAGAGCGGTCATTCTTTATTTACAATAACACATTTACTGACTGTTGCATCACCGGTAGTAGGAGTTAACTCATATGTTGTAGCCATTAAATACCCAGGGTTAACATGCTAGTACTGGAGATGTGAATGGATTTAAAGGGCTCGTTTCAGCGCTAGTGCACACATTTATATAAAACTAATTTAAACGTGTGACTTTTTTGTTAAAATGGAAGAAGAAAAAGAAGAACAACTTTCAGACTGAGGCCAAAAGCTTGACTCAAAATGAGACGTTAAGAAATGACATTTATCTAACTGTGACCAACAGTACTCACATCATTGTCCATGTACTTCAGCAGAGGCGAGTTGCACACGCGGTAGACCTGGTCCTCATCCTGCTCGTCGTAGCCCTGCAGTAGTGTCTCCATGGCAACGCAGTCTTCGCTTCCACTGTAGCCTGGCAGACTGGTGGAGATCAATCAACACTTCATGTGATTCTTGGCTTAAGTGGAAGCAGCGTGTCACATGAACGTAATGTCAAAGGAACCACAAAATCCCAGACAGAGATGCTGGGACCAACATTTGAGTCGGAAACAGGAGGTTTCCTGTTTTTAAATCTTCTTACCTGTAACTTTCTCTGACACATTTATCAGCTGCCACAAAGTCGCCTCTATGAAGATGAATCAGCACTTGAGCAGTTGTTTTCTGAGGGATGAGAGGATATTTTTATTAAATTTTCAGCGTACATGTTTTAATAATCCAGGCTGCTAAGCTCTGGTCTTCCTCTTATTATTAAGAATCTTCTCAATGATGCCATGACATGACAGAAATCCAGTCATTTAGCAAAACTATGTGAGTTGTTTACTAGGAAACTACTCCACAACTGTGTTTTCAGTCTGGTCGGTAGCTCAGAGTAAAGGCATCCATCAATGCTGCTGAGGAACATGAATCAACCGGGCAGTTCTCAAATGACTCTGATAATAAATTAAGTTTTAATTAAGGTGCAAAACAACAAGCAGACACACCTTGAAGCACATAGGGAAGTTCTCAATCTCCTTGTACATGTTTTTTTCCTTGTGCAGGGCAACTGAAGCTTCGTCCAGCCTGAAAGACCAGACCAGAAAGCAGGTTGTTGAGGATTAGGTGATGTATTTTTTACTAAGATTATATAAAATTTTTGCATTATATTTAAAAAGAAAGCGCAGAGAAAAGTGAAAGAAATTGCATTAATGGAAAAAAAAGCCTTCGCTTCCTTTACCTTTTTAACCTGACGAGAAGTCTGGATGCTTTACCCAGCAGCTCTACTGCCTGACGCAGGCGGTCCTCATTCTGCAGCAGCAAAACAACAGCGTATGAAAAACTACCATCCATCCATTTTCTATATCCCTCAAGTCCAGTCTAGTCAGAGGAAGGCTTTACCCTGGACATGTCACCAGTAGAAAAACATTAAAAGCTCAATCATTCAGCTTCTGTTGAGTTCAACACACCTCAAACACACCAGCTGCCTTCTGATACAAGTCAACAGCTTTCTCCAGGTTTATAGGCTCTATCAGTCTGAGGAGATAAAAATATGGGTTTTAGTTTAAAGGGAAAGTCGGCTCAGCATTTGTTTTATTGGAAATTCAACAACAACAAAAAAAAAAAAAAAACAGCAATTTTGACTACAAAAAGAAAATAGTATGAATAACAACATGCATAAGAACTCAACCAGTGCCACCAGTATCAGCTGGTATATTACAATGCTAACATCTTCTATCTGTAAAATGCAGCAAGTAAGAGGAAATAATAAGCTGTCAGTTTTACTTTCCCGCCCGGTCCAGAGCCATGGCAGCAGTGTCAGGAGTCCCATTCTCCATGTACATCATGCAGGCTTTCTCTATGTACTGGATGGCTTCTGGCATTTTCTTTTGTTCCTGTTGCAGCAAAAAAATACGGACAAGTTCCAACAGCAATGCAGACAACTTGCTTCAATCTCTTTTACAAAATTCTCACTGCAGCACTCACCTTCATCATCATGCCTGCCTGCTCAATAGCCCTGGGGGGGAAAAGAAGCATTAGAGAGCAACAAGGGTTTTACGTTTGCATCTGATCAAATCAGGTTTATAAAAGAGGATACTCACTTTGCAGCATGAAAAAGCCTGAATAGCAGGTTAAGGAAACTACTGAATGAGTACAGCAGGAGTGCATCTGATTATAATATTTTCTTAATCATTTATTTATACAGTGTATGACATGCCAAATACAAACTACCTGCAGCCTGAGGTGACTTCACATGTATCCACATATTCATCTTAAACTACAGTATCACACATGACAAAGACGGACAGCTTATTGTGATTTATGAAAGACCAAAAGCGGAAAATTTTAGTAATTTTTCTACCAAAATGCTCAAAATATAGTACATCACAGAGGTCTTGAGTCATCCTTCATTTCTTTATATTTTGTTTCCAAACAACCACATATTTAAAAAAGTGGTATTAAGGAATAGTTCACCAGGCTTCCTGATGGGTTGTTTTTTCTTCAAAGTTTTTCTTTGGAGAGTTGTTGCCCCCCCCACTAATTTTCTTCCAGACCTCTATACCTGAACGTTTTCAGAAAATGTAAATTTGTTGGTTAACCTTCAGTTCATCCATCTACTGTTCACTGAAGCCTAATCATGGAAGTCTCCATGGAAGGTTGGGCTGTCTAAAAGCCTTTCTAAGGAAGGAAAACGGGGAGAAAAGACTGAGGTATGCCACCTCACACAAGAACTGGACTGAAAATGAGTGGGAACATGGTTTATGGAGTGATGAATCCTCTCCAGAGCCCAGACCTCTGCATTATTGAAGCAGCGTGGGATCATCTTGACCAGAGAACAGAAGAAAAGGCAGCAAATATCCAAAGATCTTTGAAATGTCTTTTTAAGAAGCTTGGAGAACTATTCCTGGAGACTACTTAAAGAAATTTCAAGCAAGCTTGTCTGTGAGTGTACAAACTGTTAAATAATAAAGATGGTCAAACCAAATATTTATTTCAAGCATGATAGACCTTTTGTAATTGCCTTATATTTCTATTCAGGCTTTAATAAATCACTGCACCCATTTCCAGTTTTACTGGCAACATACAAAAGAAATGAGAAATGGATCAAGCTTTCTTCAAAGTACTCCACTGGTTCAGTTAATAAACTAATTGTGGCAGTTTAGGAGAGCAGAGGATACGTTTTGTTTTCTGTGTGGTACTCGGCCTCCTTCAGGTAAGCATCCTTTGCTTGCTCATACTGCTTTGCATTCTTGAAGCAGACAGCTGCAAACAGAAGATAGACATCAACTTATAGTAATGTGGGATTCTGACAAGTCTTTACTCCAGTTTTCAGTTGCTGTAAAGGCCTCTGCTTTACCTGCTTTGGCGTATTCTGATGCAGCACTGTCAAAATCTGGTTTCCACTTTGTCAGACTTGTCTTCAAGCTACAGAAACATGATGAGAGTTACAAGCCAAGCAGCCAGAATCATCAACATGATCAGATGACTCTGAGTTAGTAATGAAGAGAGATGGTCCATAATTACATTTCCCCCATAATAAAATCATGACACAACAGTTTATGTCGCATAACCTCTCTATAGATATGCCACAGTGGCCTTTATAGCTAGCTAAAATCAGTAGTAACACAAACTGGTGTTTCCTTCGCAGGAATGAAGCGACTCACCATTTTTCCGCTTTAGCCATGTGCTCGTGAGCTTCGTTTATCTTTTGAGCGGCCATGCTGTTGGTTAATCGCGAGGGTAAAGCGAATTTGTTATCAATAAATGGCTGAGTGTTTTTTTGTCGATGTTTGGATTAACAGGAACTCCTCCTCTGTTGATACGTCATCCGATGTCGCAGGCTACGAGTGCCGCTAAGGACAAACTACACATGAAAACGCGAGGCAATGGTTGTAGTGCAAAGTCGAATAGAAGCACAATGTGTTGAGTTTATTGTTGTTTTAACTTTTTTTGTGATATCAACCGCTAAATGTTCTCTCACATGACAAGTTGTTAAGACTCTGACATTTTTATGTTGTGGTATACCCACTACTGTTGTTGGCTTTTGTTACAGTCAGTTGTTTGGGTTTAATTTAGTGACACCAATAAATCTAACATATGTGTTTATGGACTATGAGAGGATGTGGGAGTACCCAGGGGAAAAAACTGTGAAAGGTAGGGAAAAATGCTAATTTCATGCAGAAAGGTCCAGGTCAACTTTTGCCATCTTGTTGCAAATAAATACACCAGCATGCACCCTGCACCAGTAAATGGAACAAAAATATACACTAGTGATGGAACAAACAATGCCAAAATAGATAATTCATTAAAAAATAGTTGTAAATGAAAATAAAAAAAGTCAAATTGGGCCATTCACAGAAATTTTGGATCTGCACTTTGCAGGGCATGTTTCTGACAATGATGCCTTTAGGTACATATTGGATGTCTATTTCGTTGTGTGCTTATGAAAGATCTCAAAGCTTTTTATTTTATTCTTTATAAATGAACCTATAAATAAGCAAATTATTCCTATATGGGGTTTACAAGACACTCAGGTGTCCAGTTAAGATGTGAGGAACACGTGCAGTCAGGGGACAATCAATGTCATGTGTAACAGTTTGAATCGGTAGGTAGGGTTTAGGTCTGAAAACATGCTATCTCTCAGTGTTATACTACAAGAGTTTTCACTGGAGCCTGATAATACTATCTCATATAACTGCTGATCTCTACCACTTAGGTGGTTTTGAGTCAATTGTTCAGTTGCAGATAATGTCCATGGTAGTTTCAATTTGGAAAGGAATAAAGCTTTTAATCTGCACATATAAAAAAGTGCTTTCTGTGAGGGTATACCAATCAATTAATTGTTTAAAGGCCGTTAGATGTCCGTCCTAAAATGTCTATTTTTAAGGATAAAATTCCTGGTTCTCATCTGAAACAATCTGAATATAATTCAGTGGCATGCCCTACCAATTAAGAAGTTTTTTTCCCCATAGAAAATATCTCATAACCGGAAGCGGAAATGACGCAAGGCGACCGTGATCTCTAATGGCTGAACAACAACAACTGTCGGCGAGCAGCAAACTTTCCCAAACTTCTTCAGACGCAAAAGAAAGTTGGAAGTAGCAAATTGCATCGGTTACATAACCGTGAAATCGTGTTGGTCTGTTGTTTTTGTAATAACAAATGAGGAATTACTAATGGATCCTAGATATGACATACCGCGGAGGGCCGCCGGTGGCGGCGGGGGCTCCGCAAACTCTTCCCCCGCGTTGGGGGCTCAGTCACGCCGCAGGAAGATGCCTCCCAGACCCGCTGATTTCAAACTACAGATTATAATCATCGGCTCCAGAGGTGTTGGTAAAACCAGCCTAATGGAAAGATTCACCGACGACACTTTCTGCGAAGCCTGCAAGTCGACCGTAGGTGAGGACAGGAGACGTTCACGGGACTTGTTTTTGTCTACTTTTTATTTAGCCAAATAGCAGGGCTCCGGCTACTCTCTGGAGAATATGCGTTTCAACTACCATGAGGTGGACGTATTAAACATTTTAGCACTTAGTTCACTGTTTAACGCTACTACACAGAGGTTAAATTGATAGCTGCAGCTGGCTAACTTGAGCTAACTCCAACAATAACATTGTTAATCTAACAAACAGCATGTTGCTACGAAGTAACTCTTGTAATGTTTCCAACCTTTTTATACATCTAAATGGCATAGACTAATGTTTTGACATCTTTTTCTATAATCATTAAGTGTTTAAAGAAGGTCCTTCAGAAATTAATGAGCCCACTGTGAAATAAGGTTCCTTATTATTTGAATATATTATTAAAGGAAGACTATTTGTAGTACAGAATGTTTCTGGGTGGCTTAATGTAATATAGGTCAGCCTGTTTCGTTTTTAAGTCAGTGCATAGTTTTATCCAGTTGTATTTTCCTAATTCATAAATTCCATATTTAACATAAATTGGTAAATATCACTGCTGATATCTTTTGTAATCAAAGAAAAAATATCTCTTAATATATATATAAACAGATTGCTGTGCCTTGTTCATGTACTTCTAAGTATAAAGTAGTGAGATATTTGTGTGTGGAATTGGGTAAACAGTCCTGTGACCATTGCAGCAGCCAGCCATAGTGTCCAGTCCTAAAATAGCCAATCACACAAGCAGCTGCTGTGCCAGAGCTCCATTTTGTGCCCGGTATTCCCATGACACAGCCATGCCTCACTGATATTATGCTTTTTTTTTTTCTTAATCAGATGTCACAGATGAAATAGTTTGACAGTCATTCAGGTCTGTCTAAAAAAAAACTTTTGGTATAATGGAGTATGTTAGAGTTATTATGACACAGTTATAACCCCCTCATTTAGTGTTTACAGCTGAAAACATGCAGCTTGATGTCAAATTAGGGCGGATTGAACATATAAAGTAGCCAAATAAAATCCTTGAAACTGTTGTAAAATCCAGTTGACCAATGAAATGAAATGATTTTCTCTACTAAAATCAAAGTAGCCAAAGAAATATAGATATTTGTATTTGTTCACATGTTTGTTTGTGATTCATCTCAGGAGTTGACTTCAAAATCAAGACAGTTGAGTTGAGAGGGAAGAAGATCAGACTACAGATATGGTGAGTAACTGGACCTAGGTGCTGTTAATTCTCCTCCATGCCGTGTTTCTTCCGTCATGCCACCGTCCACTAACAAAAGCTCTGAGTGTCTCAACTTTGTACACTGTATGCTGTTTGTGTTTTTATTTTTTCTAGCTCCCACACAGTCATCCTCTGCATGCTTTCTGAAATTACCAGTAATTTAATTCTTGGTTAATAAGGGTATCTAATTGCCTTTACATTTACTTTTCTTCTTCCAATTTGAATCAGTGACTATTTGTACACATATTAGAAAAACACATAAAAACAAAATCACTCTTTGACATGATTTTATAACCAATCACCACTCTTGCTTTAATAAAACCAAAGCACACGTATAGATGAACTTTGCAGGTCTTGCAGATGTATCTGCCAGCCTCTGGGCTGCATGTTTCAGCTTGTGCTGTAGATTATTAGTAATGTTTGAAGGTGAGACATCAATGAAGTTTCAGCTTGAACCTCTTATTGAGAAATACCCACTTGATGAAGCTGTAATTTAAATATTTGCTTATTTCTAAACTTTTGCATGCGCTACTGCTGTTCTCATTTTGATTACATCTTTGCTTTTTCCATTATCACCAACCTCACACACCTGCTGTATTGACTGTTGTACAAATTTTGTACCGACATCTAGTACACTCCTCTGATGAATAGCATTTCGATTTTATTTGCATTTAATTATCCGATTTCATTGAAAAATGAAAATCATAACACAAGAAACATATGCATCTTCTGATAAAATATCCTCATGGATCACTTAAATGCCACTAAATATTAAACCATATAACAATTTTCAGCGAAGCCACATTGCATAGACAGCAGTGCTGCAACCTGATAATCAGATTGAGCAGCTTTTTTTTCATCCTTATTCTAAAACAGTGTTTAGAAATAAGCTACGTGTCATGTGTCTGAAGTCTTGAATCAGACTCCTTTTAGTGCTCAAACAGGCCGTCACGAACAAGAAAGTTTTATTTGATTTTGTTATGTCGTCACTTCTGTCTTGTGACTTCAACTAGGCCTTAATCACATTTTGAAAATATTTACAATCCAACCAGAAAAAGAAAACTTATAAAAATTCAACAAGGTAGCTCTGGGGAGGCTTCTGTACTGCCTCGGTGTGCGATGCATTTGGAAAGTTGAGATCAATTCACATGCGCCATTTTTTGTTATGTTTTAGACTTGTTTTTTTTTTTTTTTTTGAGTGTACTTACAGTTCTCCATTATGACAAAGCAAAAATCTGCATTTTGGAGTGTTTTCCCGTGTACATGTCTATACCCTTTACACAAGTATTCAGTTTCAAGTTTATAGACCTAAAGCTCGGTTTGTGTCCAGGACCAGAGGACGGATGCAAGAAGACGTTTCTAAATTTAAATTTGCAACACTAAATACCCTCCACCAGTCCTAAATGGAAGAAGTTTAAATCCAACAATATCACGCAACAGTGAGAAATGATGATGGCAGCATTATGTGAGGATGATTATGTAACAGGGGCTGGGAGTCTGACCAGGACAGAGGGAAAGATGGATTCAGACCCGAGTTCAAGCTTTTTCCCCAATGCTCAGGATCTCAGAGGGAAATTTTATCATTCAACAAAACAAAGACCAGAAGCATGCCGACAAGAAACTGAGTGTTTCTGACGAGAGCTCAACACTTCTATGTCCTGATGCTCCTCTAATGTCCTTGAACATGCTTGACATTTTCCAAAGGAAAGATGTTTCAAGCTCGTGGGATCAAGTGTTATTTAAGTAGTAACTAAAGCCTTTTATCACTGAAGAAACCTGCTGACATCTTGCTTTTGAGTGCCAAGTGTTTAATCAGCATTCAGTGACTCTGCGGTAGTTTTGGATATTTATCTGCTTCGACTCAGGATGGTGTCGATAGGAACACAACAACTTGCTGCACACATTAATTTCTGTTCAGGTTTATGTGGCTACAAATGTGAGCATGCTAAATCTTGCCCCAAAGAAACACTTTTCTCGACTCGTAACGTCTCACGTGGAGGTTTTACACCTGACACCAGCAACTTGTAAACAAAAAGAGAGCAGATTGATATATTTTAACTGACTTTTTGTGACATAAAATCAGCTTATTCTAGGTACATTATCTCACAAGGTCATGCTCTTTAGAAACTGCTACACACACACAGCCACAGCCTACAGGATAAAGTGTGAATGAACTGTATCTATTTAAAGGTCTGAGACATGACAAAATATGGAAACTCCCATTTGATCTGACAAACTTTCCAAATGAATTCTATATATTTACTTTGTGACTGTGCTTTGCTGAAATGTGTGCAACCAACACTTGTTTCACTAACACATTTGTCCTGCTCACTAACACCCCCCTCCACTTTCCCATCAACCCACGTCACTTCCACCCTTTACCACACCCCCATGTTGACAACACTCCTCTGGCCGTCCTCGATCCGTCCGATCAGGATCGCCGCCGTCACCGCTCGTGGTTGAAACACTCTCATCAAGCTCCACTGCTACTGCGCCCAAGCCTTACCTAACCCCGCCATTGTGCTGTTGTCTCTGTCCACCCTTCTGCTCATAAGGATGACTGTGACTCACAGGGGGAAGGGAGAGGCTAGCTGGCTGAAGGTACAGTAACACCGCACTGTGACTGTAGCTCAGAATGCTTGTCATGCTTTGAATCCAGGCTTGGCTGATCAGCTGAGTCATGTCAGGAAAATGGAAAACTGAAGAGTTCATTTTCAAGATGCAGCAGATTCATTTTGGAGGCAAATGTCTGTTTCAGAAAGTTTTTTAACTTTTTTTATATTGATAATTGATAAAGATTATACTGATTTGAACATTTGATCCAGTAATTGGTTCATAACTCTCTCATTTGGGAGCAAAACTCTTCAGTTTTCTTGTTTGTTTGTTTGTTTTTCTTCTAAATGTCAGTTAATGAGGACGTGAACACCAGATTTAGCTCAAACAATGATTCGGTGTCATCTGTATTGACTTAGGAAACTACAAAATCTTTGGAAAAAGATTTCACCGGTCTTTATCTGTGACCTCAAGATTCCATAAAACTCAATTTTAATTTCCCCTATTTGTTTTGGATCGTAGTCTTTAAAGAAATTATACGACTTTTAAAAGTCATCTTTAACGAATAAAAACAAAAAAAAGAAGAAGAAGAAATCATTATTAGTTAATCAACCATTTGTGATTCGAAGAAACGTGTGACATCACTCGCATGACTTCTTATTTAGTCAAATGTTTTCTCTTCCAGGGACACTGCAGGCCAGGAGAGGTTCAACAGCATCACGTCAGCCTACTACAGAGGAGCCAAGGGAATAGTGCTTGTATATGATCTTACAAAACAAGAAACTTTTGACGACCTTCCCAAGTGGATGAAAATGATAGACAAGGTAGATAATTCTGCCTTTTTGTCTCATAGAAGCAACACATATGGGTTTACCCAGTGTAATGTGCTCTCATACTCATCTTGCACTTTCACTATGCAGCACTGAGGGTGATCCGTAGGAATAATTATGATAATTATTATTTTTATGTTGAAGTAGCACTAAGAATCTATCGCTGTTTTCAGACTGGAGGAACATTTTCATAGCTCTTCCAACTGTTTGATGCAATCTTTCTGATTTTCTGTGGGTGTATTGCTTGAACTGTGGCTAAAAGGAGTTCTTGTAGCTTTTTATAGCTCCTGCCTCCAAGTGAAGACCATCTGTGATGTAATTGTACAGAACAGACAATATAAGTGCACAGTTTTTGGTTAACATGTATAAACCAACACTAGAACCTGAATATGGAAAAAAAGCCTTTTAAACATCTTATACATCCCTGTGAGGGTTGAATGAAATGAGGATTATTTAGTTCAGTGATCCCCAACCTGGGGTCCATAACACAGCCTGTGGGATTGTTAGAATTAAGGCTATGTCCACACAGACAAGTTGAGGTGTAGCCGCTTAAGTTTTTAATTATTTGGATGTTTCGTTCACATGGAACTGGTGTTTTGGGAGCCTGAAAACACCCTTTTTTTCTTTTCTTTTGTTTAAACCAGGTTCCAAAGGGAATAAATGAGGTCATCAAAATCTGCTAAACAACAATACTTTAAAACATCCATCCCAAGTCAAAAAGAAAAAAAAGAAGCTATTTAGTCGGCCACACCTTGTGCATCCACTCAGTTGTGGTCCGTGTACTTTGTGGTTTAGTGAGGTCAGTGAGCTGCTGGAGCCACAGTAGTGGAGTAGTTCATGTCTGTCCTGGTAACCTTAGTTATTTTAAACAGTGTTGTTGAAGGACATGACTCAGCCAAAATGTGTCATTCATGGTGAGAAGTTAGCTAATGAAAGCATAAAGACAAACATGGTTTCAGGGGAGGGGAGTCCACAGCTTTATGGTAGCTGCATGAAGGGGATGGCAGTGTGGAGCTTTGCTGCTAGATTCCTCAAACTGCACAGAGCTCCTTTTAAGCTTGTTATTGTTAGCTCTTAGATGAGCTGTTAGCGTTCCTTTAAACTGGTAGAACTTCCAATTTCAAGTAACTAGAAATTATTTGTCCATTTGTAGGAAGTTCCACATCGATGTCACATTTATCCAGGAAGGAAAAAATCTAGATCTCTTTCAGGTCATCGATAATTGTCAGACAACACTGTAAATAGTTGAAAATCTCCCCCCCCCCCCCCTGATGTCGTTCTGCTCTGCTCTCTGTTTCATGTCAGTACGCCTCAGAGGAAGCAGAGCTTCTGCTGGTTGGGAACAAGCTGGACTGTGAGACTGATCGCATCATCTCCAGACAACAAGGAGAGAGGGTAGGTCTGACATGACTGTCATACTATGTAGAACTACAAGTTTTCTTTCCTTTTAACAAGCAGGTGGATCATCCCTGATCTTAGGTTTTGATGTGCTTCATACATGTGACGTTGATGACATCTAGCACAGCTGCAGCTTACTGAGAGCTTTTATTGACTTTGGGGGAAAGTTTCTGATTTCTGTTTCTGTTCAGCTGGATTCCTTCATCTGTGGATTGATTTCAATGTTCTTTGTTAACACTAAGCTCATGTTACCTTCATCCTTTCACAGTTTGCCTCTCGGATAAGTGGAATGCGCTTCTGCGAAGCTAGTGCCAAGGATAACTTTAATGTGGATGAGATTTTCCTGAAGCTGGTGGATGACATCCTCAGTAAGGTTGGTGTCTTGTAATTGCCTGTTTTTAAAAAATGTAAGAAATAAGCTGCTGTGACATGAATGTTGTAACTGATATGTGCAGTTTTTCCATTGTTTTATTAAATATGACTGAATTTTAAGGGTTCCCTCACACTTTACAGATTAACGGATATTCTCACGGACGTACTAGGGGGGAGCAAACATGTGTAGGCGTATTTATTTAGCTGCAAAATAAACAAATGCATTTTATTTGGAATTCACACAAGAAGTCAACAAGTAGCGTTCATCGTGTTGTGTTGTCTCTAACCAAAACCCACCAAACACGCAAACACAAAGTTTATCAGAACCAAATATATTATGTGTGACAGTACCAGACTTATTTCCTGGAGTTTTCCGTAGACTTTGTTCAGCTTTGCTCGGCTTCATCGAGATGACGTGACTTTCTCTGTCATCCCACAGATGCCTTTGGAAGTTCCCAACAAGGAGCTTTCCAACAGCGTCCTGTCTCTGCAGCCGGAACCGGAAGTGCCTCCGGAGTTGCCCCCTCCCCGCATGCGCTGTTGCTGAGAGTGAGAGTGCCCACACCCCACAACGCCCCCGAAATCATCCTTCTCACATAAAGCGCGCACACACACTCAACACATGCAGTGTAGCCATCTGGCCACCGGGGGGCAGCACACAGCAGCAATTTGGAATCATTGCCTGCTGCTGTAATGATGCATGGACTCTCAAATAAGCAGCATTATCCTCTCCTTTTTCTTCTCCTACTTGCAGTACACTAACACTTCGGCGTGGAGAATCACCCTCTTCCCACCGCCTGTCGTTCTCCACTTGACCCAGACTACCTCATTGCTCGGACGGTTAGGCTAGCTGTGCCCCACAGGTGCCTTCCAGGTAGAGAGCCTCCTGGTAGCAGTTGCACATTTTCTGAGGAGGAGGAATTACTGAGGGCTTTCCAGCTTGTTTGCTTCCTTTTTCTTTTGTCATCACACTTGCTTCACTCTACTAAAAACATTGACTCTGTTTTTAAGTTTGAAAAAAAAAAAAAGGAATTGCGACATCTCACATCTTCCCACCTTAGTTTAAACTCTGGGTCTACAGGTACACTAGTTTTATATACTTATTAATGTGTATTATTGCAAAGTGACACGTTGACTTGGGGTAAACAAAAGCACATGATGTAAATATGGTGCGTTGTTGTCATGACTGGACATGGTGCAGATGTTTGTGGCCAGCAGAAGGGGCTCGTGTGGTGGAGGATCGTTTCAGCTAATATCGCTTTGCCTTAAAGTATTGAAGTGGCTGGAAACAGCTAGATTAACATTTGTATGATTTGTAATGTTTTGCACTACAATCCATCTTCCTGGTAAAGCTGACATGCACAAAAGTTCAAAGTTAAGCACTAACAAAGATATCAGCCGCCTCTGCAGTTCTGTGAGCTGGATGGAGATGCAAGGAGAGATGGGTAGTCTTTAGCAATTTGTGTATAAAGAAGTGGAATTCTCGGTTTGTGTTACTGGCTTATCAGAGGGAAACGAAAAAGGAAAAAGCTGCCACACATAGTTTGAACCTTTGTTTTTGTTGCTAATATCTTCAGTGTTTGATATTTTTCCTCTGAATTCAGATATTTCTTAGGGAAGAAGGGGGTGCAGCAAGAAGGTTTGTTTAGTGTTTGAATGACTCAGGAAACTGATCGACTCATGGCTGCCGATGCTTTTGATAACAGACTCTCTTTGCTTTGAGTTTCATGACAAATAAAAGTTGTGGTGTTTTGGGTGTAGTGACATCTTGTGACAAAGTGACAGATGGCAGACAACCCCGCCCTTCCCTTCCAAACATTTAGGAAACAATAGTGGTAGTGGGGAAATGTAAAAAGGTCTGCTTTAGAGCCAGGGTTTGGTTTGACCCCTTTGGGCTGCTGTAGCAATTCAGAAGTCTAGAACTGGAATCTGCAGCGACTCTGGACATAAATTGCCTATTTTATACCATTTAGCATTTCTGCCTGCAGACCGTTTTGAATCTTCTGAATCGAAGACATAATAAAGAAAACAATGTGGTTTTTGGAGGTTTTCAGCAATTTTGAGTTTAGGATTTAGCTTTTTACAATGGACCAGTACTCTGATGTCCCCTTGCTTGCACCAACAATGTCATTTAATCCCTCCTGTTTTCATAGACGTTAACAGTACTTTACTTTTCCGTCTTTTCTTTGCGAGTTATTGCAATATTAGCAGTGTAGCACTGTGAGTGTGTCTGTTCTGTTGTGACATGCCGAGGTAAAACTATGAGTCTGAGGGTAAAGAAGGAGCCCACTCAACAGACCTGATCTGAAAAGAGTCAAACTGACTTTCTATCTGTTATATATCTTTTTTTCCATTGAATTTTTATATTAAGTTTAAGCTTCTGGGGACTTAAAAATGGCACATTACATACTCTTTAACAGATGAATGCTTTCATATCCAAAACAAAAGTGATGCTTTTGCCATCACCCAAGTACACCTTGCAATAAGAAGACTTTTTCATGCAAATTATCGGCCACATGTTGAGTCTTATCACTTGTTTGGCAGCGTGAGCGGTTTTACAGATAGTGATGGTTTTTTTTTCCTTTTAATAAATATATTTTTGTTTTGGAATGAAACCATTCATTTTGTCTCCCCTTGACTTTTTAGCACTAACCCTGTGGACTTAGTTTTATTAGCCAAGCCTTATACTACTCATTGTTTTGAATATACATTTAAAAATTGCTTTTATTTGCAACATGTATCCTTTCAGATGGAAGACTGTACTTTGTATTAAACCTGTCATAAGTCTTTGAAAAGTTTTGGCATGTTTAAAGCAAATTTATTGTATTTATAACTTGTGGCATTCTTGAACTAATGAAATGCAATTAAAGATGTCTATATTTATTACTAGATTTTTTTCCTTTATTCGTCCTTGTGAATTTTCTGTGTGTGTGTGTGTCTTTAAAAATGGGATCTACAGACTCAGGTGTCCGCCAAGATGATGTGGAAGTGACGTCTCACTAGGAAAAGTACAGAAGAGTTTTCTTGAAGAGTTGTATATTTGTTCCAATGAGTACATCTGTGCAAAGGTGTTTAAAAACCAATAGTGTGTGTTCCATGAGGACATGCGCACCAGTGCGTGCCAGACCTGGTCCCGCCTGGTCCCGGAGAAAACAAGGGGTGTGCTCGGGTGCTTGTGAAAGAAGCAGCGCATGCGCTCCGCAGAAAATCACGGGCGTCGAGCCCTCAAACCGCAGCGATTGCAGATCTTCTATGTCAGATAGGAAGGAGTAGGAGACACGGGGGTCCTACACACATACTGAAGGAGGGATGAAGACCCCCAGCGACAAAAGAAAAAGATACCCGATGTGATTCCGACTGACTCCTGTTTTTCCCCAACTTGAGACCTGTCTGCAGATGCAACCTGTCACTCAGCCCGTTCGTGCCAGTAATCCTTATTTTATTGCAGCGTTTTCTCTGAAGGTTCTACGGGCAGAGGGGACTACAATGACAACCTGGTGAATGCAGTCACGATGGAGTAAAAAAAAAAACACCCACAACGACGCAGGATGCGCATCCCCAGCCCGATAAGGAAGAAGGTAGAGAAACCTGGCTGCTTGTCTGGTGGCGCATGTCTGAGATTTTCCGCGGTGCTGTGGATTGAACGTTTCCTTTATCACCACCCTCCTGCCGGTGTCGGTGTATAATGGAGAGCTCCAATGGCTCTGGCAGCGACACCAAACCGCAGAGCCAACAATTGGAGAAGAAGAGACTGAACCGAGCGCCTTCCCCGGCTAGACCTTTTCTGAAAGATGTGCACTCCCGCTCCAACAAACCACCTGCCATAGTCCCCAAATCCCCAAAACTCAGCAAGCAGCAGCAGTCTACCACAGTGTCCTTAGCCCATCCGAACCGCAGTTCCAGACGCAATACAACCGGGACGAAAGAGAAACCAGCCACGGCAAAAAGTAGCACCAAGTCTACCATCGCGAAAAAACCTACGAAGGTGCCCCAGCATGCAGCAGCTGAGCCCAAAGCAGCCACCATCAAACCGGACACCACCAGCAGTCCGGTTCTCACCAAAGGCAAGAAGGGGAAATTAGCCTCGGGGTCCCCGGGCCCTCTTAGCCATGGATCCCCGATTCGTGTACCGACCGGAGCGGCTCTCGGTCGGGTCAGCCAGACTGACAGCAGCTCAGATCTGTCGGACTGCCAGTCCGAGCCGCTGTCGGACGAGCAGAGGGCGGCACCGGCCGCCAGTAGTGACGCCGAGTCCGGTACCGGCTCCAGTGACCGGGATCAGCTGGTTGTCGATAATCCTCCGCGGGCAGAAGTGACCGGAGAAACAGCTGCTACTCCGCTGCGCGTAAGCGAGGCTTCCGCCACCAAGGGAAGCATGTCTCAGGCTCAGCGCGCTCCGGGGTGGCACGGAGACCAACACAAACCGGAGAAACTCTCCACAAGCGCACAATTCAAACTGCCAGGCACCAAGGATGTGATGGAGGAAGACCTCATGCGGGAAATGGAAGATTTGAGATCTGAAAATGACTACCTCAAGGTATGGAGATGTAAAGTTTAGGTTAGACAGCCATATGCTAATCCACAAATTCTTATTGCTTTTAAAAAGACATCATTATATATGCTAAATGTTTGTAAAAATCTAAACTCAGGCTATGTTCCTCCTGACCATCCATCATGTAATTTAATCCTTCCAGTCTTCCCTGTTGAATTGACCTTTTATTGATAGGATTTTTTATTAATGCTGGCTTTACCCTTGTGCTCCCTTTTTTTTAATTTCATGGGAAGGGGGGTGATATTGTTTCTGTCAAGCCAACAAAGTGTTTTGACAGAAAGGCTCAACATCATGTTGGATTTGGGATGCAGAGAATTGCATCTGTCTGTGTAATGATGTGAGCAGATTGTACTTGGATGTAGTGCAGAGTTCAGCTCCATCATTTTCCCTTTTTTTTCTGCTTGTCTACAAAACAGAGGCACACAAACATATGTATATCAGTACTGACTCCAGACTACATGTTTGTTTTTAATATAAAAGAGTTTATAATATAATGTATTTGCATAGAGATTTTAATTGAAGCTTCGTTCCCCCCTTCTGAAAGTAGGTTAACCCGTTAAGTAAAAGATGGGGCAAGCAAAGCGTTAATGCAGCAAAATATATTACAACCTTTTTTTTTCTCTCTCTCCCCAGATTGAGAACAGGTTTATTTGCATGTCACTGATGAGAGTATTATTTCAAATTTGATCGCGCATGTCCGCTGTGCCTCCCTCTGGCTCGGTAGAGACACAAGAGAGTTAATCAGCTTTACTGGCTCTGCCATAATGGCTTTATCCCACAGGAGTTGATAACAGTCAGATGTCCCATGTGCGTGGGGTTCAAACACCCTCCTGCTTGGCTGTCAGTCTGCCAGCTGGGTCTCTGGGGTCTTTTACCCCCCCCCCAATGCCCCCAAACCACGAGGGAGTCCCCATTGCAGCTTTCTTTTTATGCTCATGGCAAAACACATTGCAGATAATGTGAACAAGTCCCACTCATGGATTTTCATAATACTTTTTTTTTTACATAATTCTTGGCCAAATAGTAGCAGTTTTCTGAAAAAGTTACTGAATTGTCATCTTTAATGTGATCTGACAATTACTGAAAACAGTTTTTTTCCTCCAAAAAAGCACAAAAAGTTAATGAAACCAGTTTCTCAATGAAAGAATTTGACACTCTTCACTTTCATCATGTTTAAAGGCCAGTGTGTGGGATGTAGTGACATCTAGTGGCACAAATTGCAAACTGCAACCAATTGAATACCTTCTACTTCACCCTCTTCTACCAAGGTTGTGAGCAAAGCTATTATTGTTTGTAAAAACTTGAAACATATCTCTAGAGCCATGTGTGTGCTCTCAGTTAGAACATGCAAATGTTCCGATCGATTATAGCTGCTGCTACGTTAAGATAGCCACACTTTAACACACTTTAAAGGGAGGACTAAGTAGCAGCAGTGATCACACACACACACTTCTCGCATCAGAGGTATCCCCCTTAATATACCCGCTCCCAGGATGCTGCCCTGCCTCTTCCTCTGCTTTTAACCTGGCCATTGATTGGGTCAAGTATATGCAAGGTCATTAGCTCCTTCCTCCAGGGCCCTCCTCCAATAACAATGGGCTCTGTGATTTCCCAAATGAGGATAGATTTAGTTTTCTTTAATTGACACTCTTCCCTCCTGCTGTTTATGTATTCAGTTGTCTTTTTCATCAGATGCCAGTTGAGCCCCTGGAATACTGATCCCAGGGGAAATCTACTGAGTAGATTGACTCCCCGGATGGGAGGCAAACAGATACCCTCGCTGTTACCGAACCAGACATGCTAGCACCTCAACGCTGCAGATAAACCCAGACTAGGATGTTTCATGCTGATGGGAGAGGGGAAAAATGAATGCATCCAATCCAGGAGATAAGATGCTTAGAACCAACTAGTATGTTACATCATCACCAGAGTACTTGCATTACTGGACCTCATATGTAATCATATGAAAATATTAGCATAAGCCACAAAGGTATATCATATTGTATCTCCTCTGTAATAGCTTTATACTCCAAAACCACTTTAAGTTGCCTGGAAAATATATTTATGAATGGCTGACCATCTATTTTACAGTACTAAACTGTAAGCCATGAGTTTTTTTCCACCAAGGGGTCCGGCTCAGGACGGGATGGTTTAGTGCGGATTGGTTCAGTAAACCCTGATCTCTGTTGTGTTCCCACAACCAACTGTATCCCTACCCAGCAGGTGGCATATAAGCCAGATATGATAGGCAAGGCAAGGCAAGTATATTTGTAAAGCACATTTTCAGGTTCAAGACAATTCAAAATGCTTTACATAAAACATTAAAAGCATTGCAGATAAGAAAAAAAAATCATTTAAACACAAAAAAACAATCATTAAACAGATTTAAAGCAAGAGAAGTTAAAAGTTACCTGCAGGTTTCATGCATAGATGCATGAGAA
>JAOXYM010000008.1:22464331-22483325 GCA_028567055.1 Leptatherina wallacei | reverse complement strand
CAGATGTATTCTGGGCCTAAACCGTTCTGGGATTCATAAACAATTAGTAGATTTTTAAAATCTATCCTCTGACTGACCGGAAGCCAGTGTAAAGACTTTAAAACTGGTGTGATAGATGCGTCAGCTACGTTATAGTGTGATGTCTTAGTTAAAATGAAGAAGAACGTAACAGAATCGAATGGTGGACATCCAGCAGGTTATGTTCTTTCTTCTTGACATGTTGTAAAGAAAAAAGCCACAATATATTTAAACATGGCGCTTTTCCCACATTATACTTATTCACAAGTCGCACAGGATTGCGCTGTGTCAAGCTCCACGGTGCAATAAACTGAATTGATAAGATTGGGACCCCAGTGGAAAGGTAGCAAGAAAGGAGGACTGGTTGGATGGACAATTTTGGCACCTTTTCCAGTTTTGGCCTGTGGAAACTAAAAAAATGCACAGTGACTCGTCCCATACCGAGCTGGACCTGTTGTTGGAAATGAGGTTAAAGTCAGTCCAAAGTTGACTCTTGTCTTATCCCTCACTTTGTCCTTTTCTCGCTTTCTCTCACTCCGATAATGCCCTCTTACGTTTCTTTGATGAATCATCCACGGTGCGCATTTGAAACATCCAGTTTGTTTACATCCAGTCGCTGGTGTGAGGCGTGGTGCGTAAAGTGAATCTCTGCTGTAAAGTGACGCCGTGTCCTGGAAGAAAACGCTGTAAAGTGCAGTTTCTCAGCCTCGGGACGCCTCCCCGTAACTACGGCTCCAGGAATGTACCATACATTTTTAGGGTCATAAAGTTACATAGTGCTACCTTAAGGTGCCATCACAGCATGCCATCAGGTTGAGATTCAGTCAGGTGGTCCCAACACCTTTTTATTCTTTTCTTTTTCTGTCATTCTGTAGATTTGTTGCTACGCTTGGGATCATTTTCCTATTAAATGATCCAATTTTGGTCAAGCTTTCATGCCTGGTTCTTTAACTCCAGTTCTTGGAGGCCTCTGCCCTACAGGCTGTAGACGTTTCTCTGCTCCAATGCACCTGATACATAGATTTCCTCAAGAGCTTGTAATTGAGCCATCAACTAGAGTCAAGTGAGTTGAAGCAGGGAAATATTTAAAACCTGCAGGGCGGTGGTTTCACTTTAGCTGTTGGACATATGGCCTCACATTTGACTTCAGAGTATTTTAGTATGCAGAGGAATTATAGTTGACTCAGTAGTTGCAAGGTTCCCGGGTATCGCAGCTGCAAAACGAGAACAAATCCTAAGCCCTCCACTTACTTTTTTTAAAGCTGTATATGGTGTTTTTGTTTGCTGTAGACCAATCAAGCCATACTTGTTTGGTCGGTTTTTAATTGAACGGTCATAAACTTTAACATTTAACATGCTAGCTGAGGACTGTAGAGTCTGAGATGGAGCCCTTGGTTTATTTTTTTGTCAGTTTCTTTGAGCATTGCACCATCTAAGTTTGGAGCCAGGTTGCTGGAATGTCCGCTCCCTGAAAGATGGGCAACCGTTCTGAATGTTTTCTACCTGTGGATAATCTTTCTCGTGGTGGACTCGAAATTGTTTGAAAATGGCCTTTCCAGGTTGACGGGAAGCAACAGTTGCTTAACACACACCTGGATGCTCCAGACCAGCGAAACTGATCAGTTCTTAAAGTGCTATTGATTAGCAGAACCTGTCTGCTAGTTACCCCGTTAACTCCAATGGAAGCAGAAAGCGTGAACTTTGTTTTGTTTTTTTATCCTCCACTTCAATATCTTGGCTTAGTTTTAGTTAAATAATGACTCATTGTGGTATGTCATATATTGCTTTTAATCTCAGGTTGTATTTCTTTCATTTTAAGACCTAGTAAAGACCAAATTAGTTTTTCTTTTGTTCTGAATATCAGAATATTGATAAAGCCTGTATTTATTTTCACATGACAGATGCTTTATTAGGCTTTCTGTCATAACCATCTCCAGCAAAGGTCCTCATCAGTTGTTTTATCAGCTGATTTTATTTAAAGACTGTAGTCTTCAGTACGATTTACAACATCAATATTAGTGATCTTTCTTTAATCGTATCTTGCCTCTTGACTTGTTTGCTGGCTTGAACTTTCCACTTTTTGTCCACAACGTGGCTCCATCAAGTCAATTTTTTCTCCCCCAGTGGCCCCTCTCTTTAAGGGCCAATCTCAATTATTTGTAAGTGACAAGATTAAAAGCCAATCTAGAATCAATATACATTTAGAACAAAAGTTAAACTCTCTAAGATTCAAATATTACAAATTCAAACACCAAACTTATTCAAAAAGCTGAAATATGTTTTCTAATGACATTATCAATGAATGAATAAACTAGTTTAGCTTTATGTGTCTGTGACAAAGTGAAGTATTGAGACATTTTAATGTAACTGGAAGACTGAGCGTGCTTCTTATTAGAGAAACTGATGACGCTTGCAATGATTATTGCAATTATGGAAATAACGTCTGTCTTACCTACAAAGCAGAGTTCATCTTTCATCACTGTAGCCTTCTTGTCTGTATATACAGTCCTCTAAATCTGTCTGTGGGAGAATACGAGTCAGTGCCGTGGCCTGTTACTGGTGATGATGAAGAAATCTGTGGACAGGACATGACTGGAGACAGAGAGGCTGCAGCATCAGAGCTAAAGAAGCTCAGTTTTTATTTTGCTTTATATTTAATTTAAAAAGACAAAACGGGAAAAACAAACAAATATGAGATCTATATTATAAACAATCATTTTTAGTGTTTTGTAGATAGATCTTCATGCTTTTCTCTTATTATGCCATCTCAAGCAAGCTTTTATAATTTTATGTAACCGATCTGTTCTGCAGAGAGCTGGGGAAATGAATGAGCATATTCTTGTTCCACAGAGAGTTCATTTTTAATTTTTTGCAGTTGCTGCAAAATCCTCAGATCA
Organism: Leptatherina wallacei; assembly: GCA_028567055.1. Classification (NCBI taxonomy): domain Eukaryota; kingdom Metazoa; phylum Chordata; class Actinopteri; order Atheriniformes; family Atherinidae; genus Leptatherina; species Leptatherina wallacei. The sequence goes on along the minus strand of JAOXYM010000008.1, from coordinate 22,480,410 downwards.
AAATGACCCTTTGAATTCGCGAGATCTGGTATTTCTGGGTGGTTAATTAAAGCCCTTCACAATGTCAAGGATGCACAAATTTGCAAATTAACTGAGGAGACCAAAGTGTCATGATTAGCAAGAAAAAATGTAATTTGATTTTAATTAAATTTTTTGTGACAAATTTTAATTTTGAATGTAAACTTATCAGAATCTAACACCATGAAAGATGCTCATTTAAAGAGAAGTGATAGAAGTAAACATTTACCAACAGTATTGTCTCTCATGAAACTGACGTTTTATTGAAGACCTGTTCTCCTCCCTGCTCCTCTTAGGATGAAGTGGACGAGCTGCGGGCGGAAATGGAGGAGGTGCGAGACAGCTACCTGGAGGAGGAGGTCTACCAGCTGCAGGAGCTGCGGAGGGAAGTGGACCGCTCCAACAAAAACTGCCGCATCCTGCAATACCGCCTACGAAAGGCCGAGCAGAAGAGCCTGCGGGTCGCTCAGACCGGCCACGTGGACGGAGAGCTACTGCGAAGTCTGGAACAGGATCTGAAGGTCTGTTATGTGTTTGTGCTCATCTCTACTGATTCCACTACTTTCTAATTTAGTATTCATAGTGAATTATTTAGTGGATTACGCATAAAAGTACCATAAATTGAGAAAAAAACCCCATTAAAGTCTCAGCTTCATGATTGTCCACATCCTCTTTTACTGTGGAAACGGTTTTCATTAAATAGGTAATTGATTAACAATCAGAACAATTGGACAACTGAATGAATAAAAATTCAATTTCATTTGAAAATGAGCTAATTTGTCAGTTTTCTTTGCATCAATCACAGTAAATAAGGCAGCAATGTGCAATAAGCATGATAAAATCATTAAATTTGACATAAAAGTAATAATTTTCCTGTTAAACAACATGATGACACGCAGACGGATTCCTCTACAAAGTCATGAGAGTGTGAAAGTAAGAGTTGGTGAAATATTAATGTGCCCTTCTTTTACTATCAAACTGAACTGATGACCGCAGGTCGCCAAAGACGTGTCGGTGCGTTTGCACAACGAGCTGGAGAGCGTGGAGGACAAACGCAACCGGGCGGAGGACGAGAATGAGACGCTCAGGCAGAAGATCATCGAGGTGGAGATTTCCAAGCAGGCGCTGCACAACGAGCTGGAGAGGACCAAAGAGGTGAGCTTTGTTCTCAATAAAGGATGCTGTTGGTAGAATTTTGTTTTATGAAAGTCAGTGAACAAGAAGAACAAAAACGTGAGAAACCATTAAGTTTTGATGCAGGTCTCTTTGTTTAAAGTGCATGATGGGGTATGTTTGCTTTCTTGCATGCAGGGCAGGGTTTTTCTCTCAGGAAAGAAGTTGTTTTGTCCTGATAGGGTTAAAAGCAGCTAAGTGGTAAAAATGTGATGATGATTGTGTTGACGGTGCAGCTGACTGTCAGTTTCCATCTATTAGCTGTCAAAAGAGACGGATGCACATTTCTTAACAGAGGCGAATAGAAATATCAGCAACTGTGATGCTGTTTAAGATCAATAACCATCTGAATGAAATATTTATAGTGTGCAGGCTGTCTGTGTATATTTAAGGTTAGATACTCCACTTAAATTGGCTGCAATATATGGATTTATTCCATTTGAAATGGTGGATTAGATGCCTTTTTTTTTTTTTTAGCATTCCAGGTATTTAGTTAGACCAAAAACCACCTGAAGTAATCTCCACCCTCTTCCTCATAGCTCAGGTGTGTTTACAAGCTCTGCCAGTTTCCATACATGTGTATTTACAGAACTTTTTTTAGACAGTATTGTCGTAGCTACAGGACTAAATCCAGTTAAGACAAAATCCTGTTTAGATTGTAGAATGCATAAGCAGTAGTCTGTTGTCTGTTTCTCAGGTAACCTTTTGCATTAGAGGCTCCGGCAACTTTTCCATGACACGTCTTGGAAATGGAAATAGACAGGCACTCTTTTATAGAATAAAATGAAGGAAGTAAGGACGATATGAGCTGTGGTAAAATCAGAATAATGGGTTTTGTGAATCGGTAAAAAAAAAACTTTCTGTATTTTTTTCCTTTTGGGAATTTTTCTTTGTCCTTCAGTTGTGATGAATGTGTTGTGAGTTTAGGAACTGCAGTTCCCATCACACTTTCGCTGATGTAAGCACAAAGTACAATGTTGTCATGTTGTCAAAGAGGAAGCTGCACCTAAGACCTGGTGTTTCTGCTTCTTTACTTGCAGTCATTTCTCATTTGCATTGCTACTTTGATTTGCAAAATTCGCTCCACTTCATGTTGTTTTTGAATGTGAAAAGAAAAAGTCCTTCCACTTTTCCCCCCTTCTTTATTGCCCTAAAATCCTGCAGAACACAGACCATAAAACTTGCGAAAAAAACACCCCCTGGGTTTTAAAAAGTAAATTTTTTGCCATTTGCTTAAAAAGATGTCTTAACTTCTTGTTAAAAATGAGCAAAATAAGCGAAAGATAAAAAAATTACATGCATATAAAGCACTGTTAAGTACGCATAGAATAAGCATGAAATGGAGGAGTAGCTTGATGTCAAATTAGATTTTTTACTTCACCAAAATACGTCAGATGACACAAAGCCAGCTGAATGTGGGTTGTTCTTCTAACATGTTCAGTGTATTTGTCTGAAAAAAGATGGGAGTTGCGTATAATCCAGGGGAAGGATATGTTGGTGAGGTGTTTTAACATGAGCCACGATCTTTTCCAAACCATAACCAAGTTATTTTTTTTACAGTGATGAAAAAAAGAACAAGTTGGCTTAACTTTAAAAAAAAGAAGCAAACTCTTTGTCTCAAGAAAATGGCATTTTAGAAACTTGTGTAAATTGGAATTTGAGTTCATAGAACATAATAAATGAGATAAATCTGAGTATAAGTTCACCAAAAAACTTCTTGCATTTTGTTCTTTAGTTTTCCCTTTTCTTCCTATTTCTCACTCTTATAATAAAAAAATTATTTAGGAAGAAGAGATACTTTGAGACATTTAAGCTTTTATAATTGGAAAAAGTGCTTGACATTAGAGTTTATTTCAAGTTCTTTAGTTCTCACTGAAAAAAATATGAACTTTTTGTGTCACTGATTTATGATGAGTCATTTTTTAAGTACATTTTTAAAAACTTCAAGGTAATTCAAGCTATAGAGCCTTTTCCGTGGCAGCATCCAGACTGTGGAACAGTCTTCCTCTGACCTATGAAGTCTAGACTTAAAACGCATCTTTTCTTCCTGGCCTTCGACACTAGTTAAATTATGGAGTTAAAATGTGTTATATAAATAAGTTTAGAATTAGAATTATTATTAAACTACCAAGCTGAAAATACAAACCTGAATACTATGAATTACCTCTAATTTGCTGCCTTTAAATACCCCCTACCATCCCTATTTTTACATCCTCATCTTATTTACATTTATACAGATTAAAATGCCTTCATTAATTCAATCTTTTATTCTCCAACGTACATCTGTCTTATTTAAGTTGAGATTTAATAACAACTCAATTCACTAAGTATATTCTTATTAAAGCTGATTTTAGAATTTACATTGGGAAACTGTTTTCCTCTTTGTCGTTGTTTTTATTTCCAGTAGCAGGAAAAAAGTTTCTGTGCCTGTTTGTAAAGGTTTTCTGCGAGGCTGGGTTGGCGATGCACACCGTGTCTCCTCAGTAAGTCATTTTCTCTGAGGATGCAGAGGTCGAGTGTTTTACTCTCCTGGCGGCCAAGTTGTACCCGTTAATGATGCTGAATTTTATGCATATGTTTTTTTTTTTCCTAATTGAGGTCAGCTAATGTTAATCAAATCCTCTGTACTGCTGGATCGTTGTATTTATGGCTGTGTTTCAGACTGATTCTTTAATTTGTGCTCCTGTCAACAGATTTCAGCCTTTTATCTGTGAACTTCTCTAAGTCTTCCTTCTCTTTTGTTAGACTTCCTTTGCTGTTATCAAAGTAATAAGATGAGGCTATTCTCAGTGCTGCTCAGGTTCCGCTGCTTAGGCTAATCGATGTTGACGTTCAGCAGGTAGCTCACCGTCTGCCAGCAAAGAGAAAGTAGGCTAATCCCTGACCAGTGGCTTGTGGAGATGTGGCAGCTGGATGACACGGTTTCCTTTCTGCTGTCATCATCTTCCACATTGTCTCCAAATGACTTATTGGCTTCTTCTGTCTGCTCCTCAGAAAAAGGTCCGCCCCTGCTTTTTAAAATCTATATTCGGTGTATGACCTTAGCTGCCGGTGCTTCCAACATGGCTGTTTTAAAAGACAACTTATCAGCAGCTGAGCTGGAAGCAGGACAGAAAATCCATGTCTAGTGTGGATGTGGTGATGCAGCAAATGCAAACCCCAGATTTTATGTTTGCTGTGACGCCGTTTACCTTTTGGAAATGTAATGATAGGATTAGTAAGACCGGTGTGAGCGAAAGCTGTCTGTCTGACCGCTATAACGGCTAATTTAAAGGCCGCGTTGCTTTCTGTTCTCGTGGCTGAGGGCAGGTTTTTGCACGGCTCGCTTCAGAAGTCCTCGGTGGCGGTAAGACGATGCATAGATTCATGAGCAGAAGATAACGGACTGTCTGTACTCACAGAGAGAAAAAGGGAATGGAGTAGGGCTGAGATTGCAGCTACCCCCCCCCCCCCCCCCACCCCCCCTCGAGAGGTTCGTCCCAGAAAAACACACTCTGATACTGGATCATGTTTAAAACAGTCATAAAAGTCTTCAGTTCCTGGTAAACTCATAATAAATGGAAGAGAACCATTTGAAAGGGTGACAGGATGTTTGCAAACATGCTGAAGCCACTTCATTGGAGATCAATTTTAATAACTGCATCTAAGAATCTGCACAGTCACAGAGATAAATCTGATCAGGGAAGAGAAAGGAAGATAAGAATGTCGTCAGACCGGATGGAGACTGAGGTTGCGACTTTTCCCTTTTTGCTTTTATCACATCCTGTTGAAGGTGAGCCAGGTGTTATGTGATGCAAGGAAGAGGACAAAAGCCTCCCCACTGCTTTGGGTTTTGTACTCTTTGTTCTTTAATTGTCTTTTACAGCTACTTCATTCCTCAGGATAAATGAGTACCTTTTTTAAAAGAAAGAAGCTCCTTTAAGTTTACTATAAAGCACGGTTTCCTTAGTCAAACGTTTGTAAGAAGCATGACTTCTACAGTCAGAAAATCTTCTAAAATAATAGCTTAAATTTGTCATAATCGTCCGTCAGACGGAGAATTATGGATATCTCACAGAAGTTTTTGAATATATTGAAGATATGTAATGAGGAACGCTCATGACAAATAAATGGGATATCTACTCCGGAGATATCCCCAGACCATCTTTCCTGTGGACACCAGGAAAGATTAGTGCTGAAGATCATGTTCATTACTCTGTAATTGGTTTTCATGATTAAAAACCTAAAGAAATCCTGTTTAAAATTTCTCTCCTCAGTGTAAGAGGGTCAACTAATCTCAAATAGTTTGAACAACTCTGGCCTTTTAAAGCCCTTTTTGTCCTGTTGCCAGGGTCTCCTCTCAGCGGTCAGGGGGCTACACAGTGTAATTGTGGCCCAGAGAATGGCTCACCAGCATGGATTAATCCAATGAGAAGAGCTGTTACAAAACAGACTGATTGTGTTTCAGTGCGCTGTGATGGGAGGGGAGAGCGGGAGAGTGGCTGTGGGCCCGGCCACCCTGCGATACGGCAGCTTATAAACCCCAAATGAAACAGTAGAGGAGAGCAGGTTGACGGGATCTGCTGCTGTGGCACCGCTGGCGTGCCGCTGCTTTTCTGTGCGGCCAGTGAGATGCAGAAAACGGCTGTCTGAGAGATTTTTCAATCCTCTGACATTTGAAGAGCGGCCCACTGATATGTGTAATGAAATGGAACAAATGAAATGCCAGCACGCAGAACACGAGCATCAGGTGATTTATTATGTGTTCCCAGTCCCCCGTGATAAATTCATCTTTCATTAAGGCCAAATGCTAATCTTTTGTGCTGTACTGTTCCCTCTCAGTGACTACCAGGTATGTTTCCTGACAGATTTCCTCATTCTGAAGCACTGATGTGTGGACGGTGCCCAGTAAAATCAGGACATTTACTTGTAAGCAGCGCTCTGCTCATTCTTCTCTCTAAAGTGGAAAGGCTTTGTCATATTTTAGCACCAGCCAGTAAATACAGATGATCTTACTTACCACTTGTAGTATATGAACATGATCAGTCATGCAGTGACCTTCTCTTCTTTTAAAGAGGTTTTAATGAATCCATCCATTATTTCAGGAAAGCTGGTGTTATTAAATCTGAAAGTGCCACTCACTTCTGTTTTTTCATATTAGAGCTTCAAATCTTCACTTTCACGATTTTAAAAGAAAAGAAAATGTATGCATCAATAAAAACGACAGAAAAAAACCCCAGGCAGGATAAGTGGGCTGCATGCGAACCAACCTACATGGTACACGTCACTCTTAAATGCACTTCACTGAGACACTCGTACCCCTCTGAGTTAACATTTACAACATCATAACAAGGCTAGCCTCAACGTGGTGGCGGTGTGGGGGCCTGGAGGGAAGATACGTGGGGAGGGGGATGGCCTGGCCATGCACCCTGTGATGGTCTGCCACTGGGTTCATCCATGGAGAGGTGAGGGTGGAGGCCAGCTTGAATGAGGCCTGGGAAGGGATGCGGGGTCATCTCGGATAACAATTATCTTTTCTGTTTTCTTCTTTTCTTTTTTCTTTCTCCAGTTATTTATTGTCATTTGCTTTCTGATTTATAGTTGGATGTTTTATCTTTCCCAAAACATAAAACAGACACAGATTAGACATTCTCATATGCTGAGGTAGCACAACTGAGTTGTGTGTATATATGTGTACATAAGTGTTATTTTCCCTCCTTTTTTCTATTTCTACTTTTCCTTCTTTTTATTTTTAGGAATCTATGTTTCTCTTTGCTCCAAAAACAAAACCTATCCGGATAATTGGCTTCAACTGCTGTTGTCATATCTGTGTATCTTTTAGTTTTCAGTTTCATAGCTTTTAAAATGTCCAATAAAATTATCAAGAAATGAAATTTGAAACCACTTAGGACCTGAACTTATTTTTTCTACATCTTAAATTAATTAAAAATGATATAAAATATAATACTGTTGGACAAATTTGTGTTTTAATCAACAACTATGTTGGCCAAAAAAAATCAGCATCTTTACGATGCTGATTCTGTGTGATGGAAGCAAAGCATACGGGTAAGAACACAGATATTTCCAAAGGGCGATTAGATGATTCAACTCTATGTTTGAAACAACAGACACAGTAGACAATTTCTGCTCAGTCTCACCAGAAAATGTGTTAAATGTGCATTTTTTTCCACCTAGCTAAAACACAGTAGCATCACAATGCATTGTTGGGAATCATCCCCATTTCCCTGAGCTGTTGTTTCCTGTAAGGCAACATCAATCTGGCATGAGGAGAATTGTGGTCCATGAATTGTAAAATGTGCAAGCCACAATAAAGCAAAATTATTTATTGTGTACGTATTTCTAACTCCTCATCCTAACCATTCGCAGTTGACAGGGAAGTAAGAGGGTGAAACAAAAAGACTGTGCAGGATGGATCTTGCATGAAAGCCCATGGATTAATATCCTCTGCTTCCTTTCTTATAAATAATTGTGGCCAAGTCAGTAAGCTCTGATGCATAAGACACATGAAAAGCAGATGTATGGATGTACGTAGCTAGATGTGGATTGTGGATGCCACGTAACGAGATATCTTGACATGATGAACATTGACTTGAAGACATGAAGGGAAAACCATCCAGGAAAACATAGTAATTGCACCATTTTTTTGAGCCTTTATTATAACATTTTGTACCGTCATCCATCGTTGCTTTAATAAGCATCCGATTGGTTGAACTTTCTGACTTGTTTATTTCCAGTCAGAATCTGTACTGATTCATGCATAAAACTACTTCATATGAGCTAAACTTGACAGCTACGCTTGTGGCTGGCTCTGTCCTGAGAGGTTGAATCTGCTGCAATCCATCTAAACTGTGAAGTTGGAAATATAGGAGTTCAGTTGGATTTTCCACTTGAAAAGTCAAAGGAATATCACCAACCTTAAAATCCAACATGGCTTTCTGGCAAAATGATCAAATAAAAAGAAGAAAAAGTGTAAAAGCTGCAGTTGTGTGTGTGCAAAATAGCAAATTCTAAAATACCAAGTAATGTGTTATTTGGTGCTACATCTGACTTCAGAGAAGAAGCACCTTCCATTACCTGTTCATCATGAAAACTGACTGCAGCTCGCTTATTTTCTCCAAAATTTACTGCACTTACACAAAAAGTCACTCCAACACTGCGTCTTTTGTTTGTCTGCCGCCAAAGTTTAAGTAGGAGACGTCTGCCTTTTTAATAAGTCACGATGCTTGAGCGAGAGTCGCTGCAGACATCGTTTGTTTCATGCCAGAGTAGCTGCCTCGTGCTTCTGTCTCATGCGTTCCTCATCAGAACAAGCAGCTCATTGTCCTTTTTGTTCTCCTCTCTGTCATGGCTTCCCCCTATCTTCTCCTCTGCTGTGGTTCCCTGCTGTAGGAGTGTAAAGGAATCTCATTGACCTAGTTAATATCTTGTGTCTGACTCTGCCAATGGGAAGAGGAGCAGGCGTGAGGAGAGGGGTAGCACAGGGACTCAAAAATCTGCTGCAGTGACACACATCCATACGAAACTCATCATCACGCAGCCGCTGTGCAGTTTGCTCAAAGTGGAGAAATTCACCGTTCATGTAACGATAGCTTCATGAAACTGTTTTAACGACACAATTTAACCAAATATAACAAATATTTTGACCATAAAACCAAAAATATGGAAATTTAACTGAGATTAAGGCTTTTTTTTATTCTTAAAATTCCTGTTTGAAGTAGAAAATGTCTATCTTGACGACGATAATGTTTCTGTTAGTCTCAAGCGACTCCATTATATCGATGCAAAGCATTTTAGAGGTGACGATATTGTTCTCCTTTAGACAAACTATCACCAACACAAGGCAAATGGGGGCAAATCATCAATTCTGCAAGAACCCCTGGGGTGATGTGTTACAACTCTGAAGCGCTGTCCTTTGAAGTTTAAAACCCATGAAAAATGGAATTTCTCCCCCTCACGGACGGGTTTTTCTGACACACACGGACATGTTTTGCAAGTGATTTAATTTGCAGGAGAATCAAAGCTGCCACTTCACAAATAAAAAAAAACACAACATCCCCAAGCAGTCGCTCTGTGTGCTTCGAAGTTCATCTTTTAACATCTTCAAACACATCGAGGGACATTTTTGAAAGATTTCAGCAACTTTTTTGTGGTTATCTTGAACACAGTCTTCAGACATCTTCGGGCTCGGCTTGTATTTCACACGATTTAAAGCAGCACAGCATCAAAGCTGGCAAAACTCCATGTTTGTTTAGCTTCTTATAGAAAAAAATTGTCTTTCTATTGGTCTTAGTAGTAAATTCAGAAGATACAAAACTAGATTTGATTTAATCTGGGTGTTTAAAAGGTCTGCAAATTCTTATATTACATCTTTTTTGATGGAAAAACAGCAACGCATGGGGACTTCTCTCTCCCCGTTACAGAATGGTGAAAGTTCAGAGATGTTGCCACTTTTTGAGGAGCTTCGGTGTATGCTTAAAACAACCAAAAAAAATCCCCATCAAGGCAAATTTAATCCAACAGATTTGCTCTCGGTTGATAAGTGAACCCCGACACAATAGATTATTTGGAGCATGAATATTTGATTTGCTGCAGAATGAAGAAAAAAGTACAGAGGAATGAAAATAAAAACTAATTTTTTTTGGTGGGAAACTTGTCATAAACGTTGCTTAGATACAGAAAGATAAACATCTCATTGACTCACAGTGTGCCGCTCAGCTTAACCCAGATCTGAAAACAGCAGAATTCCCTGTTCAGGGCTTGGTGTCGAGGATTCTTCTCCTCCACACCGTAACAAATGGTATTAACAGTTATATTTTGGGAGGTTGACAGCAGCTTGGCAGGCTGTAACTCCGGCTGATTTCAGTGTGTTTCTAAGCTCTCCTCCAAACATCAGGAACAGACAGCCCATCAGGAAAATAGAGCTCCCAGTGGTATGCATGGGGGCCATAGCCTCCAGTGAAATATGGCCAGGAAAAGTGTTTTAGGCTTCGCTAAAGATTGTGGAAGGAGAAAGGATGTCGGTTTTGATCTGTATTGTGCTGCCGAGTTGAATGAAAGGGCTGCAGCTTCAAAGTTTTAGCTGATGAGCAGGAAGGGACGGTTCTGTTAATGTTCCGTTTGTTCGATTTTCTTTAACCACGATTGAATATAAATAATTATAATCAATATACAAATTAACAGAATGATGATCAAATCCGCTGCAATATTCTCCTGTATGTAATTACTCTTATAAATACCAACAGATATCTCCGTCTGCTCCAGCTGACCACTAGAGCTGTCCGAGCGGGCGTCCTCCACCAGCCTGGATCAGCTTAGGTTGAATTCAAAAACATTTAAAAGAGGGATCTCATTGAATGTTAGGGTATTATAGCCCCCCAATTATAGAATGGCATAAGAATTTTTCTGTCAGATATGATAAAACAAATTATATAAAAACACTAAAACATCCATTTCAGTTCTTACAGCCGTTCTGTTTTTAATAACTCTGTTTTCTAATTTTGAAAATTGCTTTCAAAGAAGCCTTTTTAAAAATCCCATGTTCAGTCAGAACAAGTCAAAAGAGGTTTTTAATGTTCTGTCACATGATAGAAAATAAAGCAAGAAAACATCAAAGCATTTGGGATTTTTTTCCTTTTAAGACTGAACAGATTTAGTTGATTATTATCATTAAAACATGAACCCACTAAAACTACATTTCCTCTATCGTTTCAAGTACTTTTCATTGAACACTTTTTTTTTTTTTTTACCAGTGTTATGTTTTCATTAGGCGTCCTCAACATTAATAGCAGCTCTTTATCAAAGCCACACTGATCTGAGCACCAGTTTTTCTTTCTTTCATCTCTAAATAATCAAAGCTCAGTTACATTACTTGTGTCAGGCTGCAGCCCTCCTGACAAAAACTGTGAATCCCACTGTTCAAAGATGAGACTACAGGGTGTGTGAAGAGACGGCGAGGTCCACCAAAGTGCCGGACTTTATTTGAAGTGGCAGCAATCTGAGACCAGCTGAGTCTTAGAGACATGGAGATCATCACAACATCCAGATCCTTTAGTAGAATATTACTCTTCTATTGGAAAGAACATATCAGTTATGGTTTGGGCTTGGCGTCCAACTATAATCTATCATTTGGTCTCTTTTATTGATACAAGCTAAAATATGTCTCTATACTGGACTGAAACCATGCAGCCCTCCTGAAGCTTATCCATAAATTTAGCTTAAGCCAGTTCACATTTAATCAGACTTGTCCTCATTTATAATGCGAGTGACAAATTGTCCTTTTTTTCTTGGAATATTTGTGGCAGCACATCCTGAATGTTGCTTCATATTTGTGATGCAGTGCATTTGTCTGGACAGAGTTGTTGCAAGGCAACGTTATCATTCATACGGGGTTGTGTTTCAGGCCTGAATGGATGTAAGTGGAATACTCGCCCTTCTCTAAGATTGTGTTAGTCGAGAGAAACTCCAGCTGAAAAATAATTTGCTGCTAAAAGCTCCACTGTATGAAATGCACAAAGATTGCAGAACTTTTTCCTCTGAAAACAGCCGGCTGCTGAAGGCAGAAACCAGTTTTATGAGCACTAACCAAACAGCAGATTTGTGGACCTCATAAACAGAACAAATAACCTTAAAGATCCTAAAAGAACCCACAGATCTGAGGTCTGTAATTCTGTGTCCCATCCCTCCAATATTATATATCGTATAATGCACAAGCGCCCTTTTTTGAGTATTCGAATACTCCATCATGCTTTTAACTTTGTTACATTTCAGAGCTGTGTCTGGTCAAGCTTGCAGCATCCAAATGAGTCCTCCATCAAATCAAAGTGCTCTAAGCATTCTTGGACAGAATCCTCTTGAGTGTTTCCTCCTTTCAGGAGAAGATGCAGCAGCTACTTGAGAATTATAGAAGCATGTAGACCGTGTTGGTCTTTAGTTTGAAGTAAAGTGTCCTCATGCTTTCTGGGACTGTATGTTACATGCACACAGTTGTGATTAAATGATGACTTAAGTAACACAGATGCTCACCTGCCTGCGCAGCATGTTGCACTCTGAGGGAATGTTTTATGAATCTTATCGCTGCTTCAGCTGCCTTATCTTCTTCCATGCACTTCCTTTATAAAAAAAATCCCATCTTACTTTATGAATATATTTATTTTTCACAAAAATGTTCATGTTAATGTTGGATTTATGTCATGAATACAGTAATGGCTTTGCACTGCTCTGTCATAGTTCATCCCATACTGTCAGGTTATATTGAGGCGTTCATTCAAACTCTTTGGTAATCTTTGCTGGAAAGGATCTGCTGCCGCGCCTGTCGCTTCATATCTGTTACAGAGACATTGACTCTTCTTTCTAGTTTGGCTTAAAAACTAAATGCGTTTGGAACACAGTCCATTGTGTTAATGTCAACAGATTCTCACTGTAATACAGTTGATCAGATGTTTGAAGTGCAGCTAGTCACGATAGATTGTGGCAGAAAACCTCCAGCTTCTTGCAGCTGAGCTGCAGCAGAGGACAGATGCAACCAGATGCCATTAAGTGAATATTGTCTCTATCAAATGGTGCAAAAACAATGCAGAAATGGAGAATGTTGTGTATTTGTTTGCTCTGAGTGTGTCTTTTATATGGACAGACTCTGAATTCTTACTTCAGGATGTTTCTACATGCAATCTGTAGGATTTCTCCCAAATATTTGCTTACTTACAGGCTATAAGTCAAAATCAATTAGCTAAACTAACACAATATTAGCCAACTCACTGGATCATCTGATCTTCTTTGAAACATAAAATGAATGTTTCATGTAAAACTGTCAGACTTCTTTTTGACTGAATGAAAATAGTCAGTTAGATTTAGGTGAACCTTAATATTATGTTTCCAATCTATAAAATTCCTTCCATACCTTTGACCTTTGTAGCTTTCATAAACATTCTTATTTAGCCCCTGATAGAAACCAGCGTCTGAGCTAACAAGTCCAAGTAATGAGTCTGCAGATGACCGATAGCCTCTGCTGCCCCCTGAGCTCAGAATTTATCTTTTACAACATCCTGTGTCAGCTTGGCACTCTTATGGAGTTTGATAAAAAACACAGTTGCCACTTTCCTCCTCGATTGGCTCCTTTCCTGTCTGTCCACAAAGACAACATGTGTGCAGACACAAGTCCCCCCCCCCTGCCCCTCTTATTACCAGCTCATTGTGTACCTTTTGATACGCACAAGGCCACAGTGAAGCACTGAGTGGCAGAAAGTGGTGCGGGGGCTGAGACCGACCTCATTATCAGCCAGCTGGACACTCGTACCCCCCATTTTTCACCCTCATCCCCCCACCCTGCACCCTCCTCCTGTCATAGATGTGAATAATGCCCCGTTGTGTGCTTCCTATTATTCAGCAGAAGAAACATGTACGGCGCTCAGAGGAGAAAATCCAGACACTGGTTTATGATCACAGGGTAATAAGGTTTTATTTATCTGCGCCTTATTACCATGAACACATGCTCAGTGGACACCAAATGAAGACCCAGACTCTTCGCTTGTCTCATGCTGATGATGAATAACACGATGTTCGAAGTGGCTGCAGTCCTGAGCAACATGAAGGAAAATAAGCTGCTGATAAAGCTGTAATTAAAGCCCAGCGGCCATCTTGAGAAGATTGTTTACAGAAACTATTGAATGTGAAACAAGCTGAATAGAATTATTGTTTTCTGCTGTAAGACGGGAACAAGATTTTATTGAGTGCTTGATGTTTTTGAGCCGGCCACATTTTGTCTGTCTACATCAACAAAAAACACTCGGGAAAACACTTTTCTTATTAGATGTGACCATCTAACATTAATCATTTCTCCTTGCATTTAAACCAAACGACTTTGTAGAAAATTCATTCTTAAAACCTCGAAAGTATTTAATCCATTTTTTGTGTGTTCTGTAAGCCCATCTCCACAGAGGCCCGAGTGAAGCTTATCCAACAGAAACAGCCATCCGAGCAGATGAGAAGGGGAGGAGATGTCAAAGGATTGTTGTAGTTGCAGAATTTTCCTCTCTAACTTCCACGTGTCACTTCCTGATGGGAGTTTGTGTGTGAAATGTGCACGCTCGGATAAGACGGATAACACTCACACCTGGTTCAAAAGGAACAAACCCTTCTTTTAAACCTGATGGGCCTCATATACACAACTGACAACATCTAGAGCCTGGAAGAACATCTGTCTGTCTTATATTTCTGGTGTTGGATTTACCGTCTGTATTTTTGGACTCTATCAGCTGATTCAAGATGCTGACTCTCAACTATTTCATCTGAACATTTTACCCTGCGTAGATATAGAGAGCCTGGATGCTGGTGTTCTTCATCTGGTCTCCAAAAGCCACTTTAACTCCTTCCCATTCCCCCAAAAAGGCCCAAAATGCCTGTTGTGCACATATAAAATTCATTACATTATTATTACGTTATTGCTGAATCACACAGAGTAAATGCAGATTGTATGGATTTTTATTTATTTATTTATTAATTTATTTCAAACTGAAGTACCAAACCAGACTGTACCAGGTTTGGTAACATCGACAGAAAAAAAAAATCACGGCCACACGTTACTAATGTGTGGGAACGAGATATCTAAGTCGTGGCCATAGATTAGTAACGCACCAACAACTTGCCCAATGCTCGCATTGCCAATTGTTTTTGTTTCAAACTGAGCTCCTTCAGCACCCGAATTAAGTCTCTTACTGAAATGTCCTGTTGCGTTAAATCACAACAGATGGCAGGATATCACTGTAACGGACCATCTTGGTCTTTAATGTTTTTGGGTAGGATGCATGTCCTCTTAGGGCTGCCATAATGTAGGCAGACTTTTTGTTGTATTTGTAGTTTTTGGGGAACAATATCACTTTGAAGCCATTATTGAATGAAGAACCACATTAATTTAGTTGTACTTTAAGTTAAACTATTCATCTATAGGTGAACCCAGTAAGCTTGGTTACAACTCAGTGATTCATCTCTACAGTAAAATAGAATTTTATTAGATGATAATTCCCCATAAATATGTGCTTAACTAATGCATGGTCACAAGTTAATTATCTTGTTCCCTTGCATTAGTAATCCGTGAGCCATGACTTAATAATGCACGCCCATGGGATAATATCTTATGGCTACGTATTAGTAACGCGTGGCCACAAGTTAATTTCTTTTTTTTCTATTAATGTCACCAGACAGGCTCAGTAGCACAACTGGAATTGAAGCACAGATATTTCTTTAGTTCACCCACTTTTGTAGCCTGGAGATGATTGTAGTTGTGAATTATTTAAAATACAATCAGTCCAGAGCTTGATGTCTTATCCAGTCCCAGTCCAAAACTGAAAACATTAGCACAGATGCATAAATAAATGTTTTATTCAGGTTTTTCCAAAAGCATGTCCAGGTTTTCTTCGGAGATCCTTGTTTGTGATTGAAGCCTGTAGAGCTTTAATCTAGAGCTATTGTTGCCGTCTTCATTCTGAAATCTTTGTGTCAAGAAAGTTTGCATGAAAAACAAACTTATAGGAGATAAAATGCAAATGATGAGTCGCAGCTGGCGGCTACATGAAGATACCCTGGTCATCTGAGGGATTATAATGAAGAAAAAAAAACATTTGCAGGGTAAATGTTTGGTTGATCTGGATTACATAGATCCTTGTTAATGGGAAAGTACTTTTTTACTGGGAAAATATTGATCTGTGGATTTATAGATAGAAGTTTCCTAATAGCTGCCTCCATTTTGTGGTGTGTTTTATTTTTAGTATAAAGAAGCTATGATTAGGGTGATGTATGTGTAAAATAAAAAAGATAAAAACTTTTATATCACGAAAAAATATCTGGTTATGCCATCTAACATGTTTCACACCTCCAACTCATTAGTATTTCGACTT
>JAOXYM010000008.1:22439460-22464231 GCA_028567055.1 Leptatherina wallacei | reverse complement strand
ACTTTTATATCACGAAAAAATATCTGGTTATGCCATCTAACATGTTTCACACCTCCAACTCATTAGTATTTCGACTTCACTTGAATCCATGTAGCCAACACAGCAGAATCCCAGTCCCATTTATTTCTGGCTAGAGGTAACAGTTTACTGCATATTGACGGTAAGATTACTGCAAGGCAGTTAAATCGTTGCTTAGTTGGCAAAACCCATCTCATCTTTATCTGTAGTCAAGTTCTTTATGATTTGAAATCAAAATGTTCCCTCACATTACAATTCAGACAGTTGCATGGGATTATTTTTCCTTATGGTTGGATATTTTCCTCCATTTTCAATCAAAGAAAAGAAAAGTAACCTAATTTACTAATTGGTTGATACCAATAGATCATTTTTGATCAAATATGTTGTCCTGAGCAATTCTTCTGATGCTAATCTAATCTAATCAGCTTCCCCTTGGGCCTCTTGTTTTGGTAGATGAAATGTAAGTTTAATTCTCACTTGTTTGGATCACTTATGTGATAATATTTGACTCACAAATGAAAAGAATCAGCAAATATGGATGCCTCTGCTAAAACTTGCATACTTTAAAAAACCAGTAGAGTTGTTTGCTGAAATCTCTGAGCTGTGCTGAAGGGGCTCAGCTAAGGGAGGAAGAGTACTTCAGTGGGCTGTGTTTAAATTAATTTCATTAGCCTTAACACAGACTTTTTGTCTGCCAGTAAAAGTAAATTCTGGGTTCAGTCCTGTCATGTGATTTGACAACAAAGCGACTCATCTGTTGTGTTGGACAAAAGCATCTGTCACATAAAAGCATGTGAAGATAAAATAACAGCAGCTTTATCCTGTAACTCTCCCCTGAAAGATGACTTCTTAATCTCAGCAGCACCGATTGGTTCACTACAGGTAATACTCATGGAAAAAAAAGAGATGATCCTCGCTCTTTACATGTGTGAGCCGCCGATATTTGCTCAGGCGAGAACAGCTCGGGAAATGCAGTACCTCCTTAACATTTGTTATTTATCAGAATTATGGTGCCGGAGGGCTCATACGGCGCCTAATTCTCCGATCTTATCCGTGTCCTTTGCACATCATGACGAGTGCAGAGCAACATCAGCCCCTCCACATGGCTCACTTACTGGCTCGCTGCCAGTCTGCCTTCCCAGAATACTCAACGGAGCTGCTGAGGAGCTCGCAGGCAGATGACACGGCAACTCTTCCCTCCTCCCGGCCTGTCTGAGCCACAGTGTCATTTATAGCTGTTAGTGTTGCTCCACTAACGATTCGACTCCAGTGACACATCAGATTCTTTTTTTTTCTTTTTTTTTCTTTTTTTTAAAGCTTCACAGTGTTGGCCGTGTGAACTGCTTTTGAGAGTTTGTTTGTTTTTTTTTAGTTCGGATGTGACCTCCATATAGAGCTGCAGAGTGAGTGCTTCTCGCATATTATCCTGTATGGCCTCTTTGTGTCACCTGTGCCTCCCCTGGGATGGGTTAGCTGAGTGTGCAACTGTGCATGCTCAGCTAATACACTTACGCACTCATTCCTACCTGGGGGCTGCCCAGTACAGCCTCGTGGCTTCACTGAGGGCTATATGAATATTGTAGAAACTCATTCATTTCTCCTGGTGTCAGCCAAACTTGAATACCATTTGGGCTAATACCTATTCATTACACTGCCACCAGTTTATTTAAATGTGATTCACTTCTTACTTTCACTTTGATCATTTCCAGACTTTTTCTCCTTTTGCACCGCTACAAGGAGCTGCACAAAACTGTTGTTGTAAACCTGTGCAGTGAAAAGGTCTTTTCTCATCTTCTATTCTTCTACACAAATCTAAGGGGGCAGTGTGTAGGAGATGAAATTCTATCTAAAAGTGAAGTTTTAGATTGCAGTTAACAAAACATCACCAGCCTCAACCTGCCATTAAAGAAAACATTACAATGGCCTCCGAGAACGTGACTACATGTTTTATTACGGTGGCTTTGTCCGCTGTGGGCTATTGTGGAAAAGCACAGTAAAAGGTGAAATAAGGCAAACTTGAAAAGCAGAAGATTTGCATGGTCTGTGAATATAAATGTCTCATTCAAAGGCAACGAAAACGTACCTGTTAATAGCGGTGGGAATCTTTAGCCACATTACGATTTGATTTATTTACGGTTCGATGCAATTTATAAAATAATTTTTGTTGTTCCCCCCCCCCCCCCCCCCCCTCCCCCATGTGACTTCTTCACTACTTCTACTTTCTGAATGGAAAAACGTAACATCGTTTTTTATATTTGTTGTGATAAACATCAAAGAAGAAAACTTATTTTTCTATTGGTTAATGCAGGACAACTTCTGTTTCCATCTAATAGTGAAACATAGAGCTGCAGCAGATCCTAGTGGTCCTGGCTTGATCATATTTATATCAGAACTTTTACCAGGTTCTTTCAACATCTAACCATGAGTCATTTCTCCTGGTCAGAGCCACCTATAATCTGACACACGTATTTGTTTTTGTTGTGTTTACCTACAATGCCTTGCATTGAACCCACAATGCCCTCTGCGTTGTAGTCTGCTTCCTGTATTTGGTTCACTTGAAGCTAAACGAGCTATGATGTGGACCAGAGTTTGCTTCTTTAATGAGTATCAGACTTTGCTACTTCATCCACACCTCCCCAAATGTGCCAGACTTTCCAAACAAATGAAGCCAAGACAGTTCCTTTCTGTGAGCAGAGTGGTCTAATTTTTAGATTTTTCCTCATATTGATCAAACTTTAATCTTCTTTTACTTCTCTCATGCTGATTTTTATGACTTAACAAGGTCCTTTTAAAATATTTGTTACTTTTCAAATGAATTTCTATCATTAGTCACATTACAGAAAGGCTTTTCTTTAGCACACAAAGACTATAAGAGCTGTTGGAGCATGACGTTTGTCTCAGAGATGGAGATGGATTCAGAACTAGGCTCCTTTTGTGATGTGCCCTTTTTTTGTCCCCCTCCATAACACAAATACCAGTCCTCAGTTCCCCTCCTCTGGCCTGCAGCAGTCAGTGTCCAGCTGCCCTGTTAGACTCCACCACCAGCTCTCACAGTGACACTGAGCCACAGGCAGACACTGCCTTCTGCACTTGTCAAGCATCCACATCATGGACGGAGCCGAATCAGCCCAACAGCAGCTCAGTGTTCATGACTGCTGCATCCCATCTGTCAGCCAGCTCACTAAAGTCAGAGTTCGATGGAATTTCAAGCCATTTCATGGCCTACAGATCAAATTTTATGTGGCAGCATGTTGCAAACTGTTAAACTTATTTTCAGAGAGCACATGCTGGAATTTTGTGGGATTGATTGTATTTAAATGATGGGTGATAACATGCTGTTCGAGTCAAAGGCACATACAATTTAAGATGTTCAGAATGACGTTTTATGCAGATACAAAACAAAGAAACTTAAAAAGGTCTCACTCAAACGTAGATGCAACCAAAAAGATTCCTTCCCTGAAAAATAATCTGTGTTCAGAACATCAAGAGCAGCAAGTGTTCATTAAATTATCACAAGTCTCCGTGTAAAACAGGCCTCAGGTCTTCTTTTTTTCGGGCCTTCTTTTTAGAATTGGCTGTCTTAAACCATTCGTTACCATGGCAACCAGTGATGGACAGCTCAGCCAGGCGATGGGTCATTAATTACTGTGAGAAGATTTGCTGCCTTTGCCACTGTTTGCAGGGTAACTGAGCGGTTACATTTTCTGACTGAGAGCCAGCAGGGACGTCCACACTGTTAATTACTGGATGTTCAAAAGTATTTGTATTTAATTAGCTCGATATTTCCTTTTTTAGTTTAGTCTATTTGTTCAGCCCGCATCCAGAGAGACACAAAGTGAGTTTTCTTGATCAAATTCAAATCTTGCATCATAAAAATTTCCCCAACTTGACTTCTGCACACAGGTTATGTGGCAATACGTCAACAAGTGTCAAGAAAAAAAGTTTTGTATAGCTAATAGGTCACAAATATTACATTTCTATTTGGTCATAGTCATTCCTTCCCTGAGGTAGGAGCTAAAAAATGTTTGTGTGCAAGGCTCTACAATTTCTTCAATGTGGACACATATAGCAGTCTCTCTTTTCAAAAAATTATAAGAGCTGTGAAATGAAAGTACTTTATGTGCCTTTATCTGTCTTGAATTATTCTAATATGTTTTTATCTTGACAAAGATAACGCTAAATCTCCGCTGCCTCTCACTCTGCTTTATTTAATCCCCCTTTTCAGCTCCTTAAAATTCAAAGGTTCTCCAGAAAAATGATACCAGAGCAGAACTTCTCATTCCTGGCCAGTGATGCTGATATATATATAAAAGAAGCTTTTCTGCTTCTTCGTGCACTCCTCTTCAGAGATTTAACTAAGAAAATTTGTTTTTGAAAAAAGCCTTTGCCCAGCCTGTGTGTCAGGATGGGACCCTGAGGTGGAGCCGATTGTAATTATACATTTCAGTGAAGCTGAAGCTGCTAATGGGAGCGCTCACTGAAGTGTAACCTCTCCCTCCTCTTCTTCCTTACCGTGGGACCTGCAGAGTCAGCACTTTGCTTGATGATCCCACAACCAATTTTGAAAGCAAGTGAATGTATCACGCATGTAGCACACACACACGTTATTGATGTTGCATTACATTATTGAACCTTTACTGCTACTGCATTATAACCATTTTTCCATGGCCGGATTGAGATCCTTCCTTTATCCTGTTATCTTATTTTGACTTGGAACGTAAAGGCAACTCTGTTAGTTTGGGAATAAATCCTTAATTTTGCCCCTAAGTCGTGCCGCCCTCATGTCTTTGGTTTGTGCCAGTTGGCGGAGGAGCTTTGTGTTTTCCACGAGCAGCGTGCCAGGCCGTCGGGTTGTTCAGGAAGATTTGTAAAGTGTGAGTGACATGCCCTGTGAAAGCTGTATTGTGCTTCTCAAGCATGTCGGCTCTCAGACGAGGTCAGGGTTGGTGTATTTGAGAGGAACATTGTGGGAGTGACCCTTCACCATTCACTTCCTACAGAACACACACACGCAGAGAGGCATGTTGTGTACCTGCTGCTTTACGGGATGATGTATATATCCTGTGCATGGGTCGCTATAGCTACCAGTGGCAATTCCTGCGAGAATCCTGTTTTTCTAGGACTATAGAGGACCTACAAGTCTCCACTGGGGAAACCAGGAATAGCAGCACTGTTGACACCGTGTACATAACACCTGTTAGTTTACAGCTGTTGTTGCAAAAACAGTAAGACGTTGTATATAACACTGTAGACATGTTTCCTTTTTCTGTTGGAACTTTTTCTGCCGTATCATTTGCATCAGCAAGTTATTTTCATGTAAAGATGTGCTGTTCATTCATAATTTGGTTTATCTGACAAATTGCTGACAGAAAGTCATTAATCTAATAACCAGTTGATTAGATTTATATGGTGATCATGCATAAGGTACCAGATGGTCAACATATTATGCTGCATTCATGGACTGGAAGAATGGTTTGACATTCAAGACTTAACAATTGGTTTTATTATAATGTCTTCATCAATTATATTTCATTTCTATTTTTAGTTTTTCTAGAAAGTCAAACCTTTTTTTTTGTGATGGAGTATTATAAAACACACTATTCAGCAAAGTTGTTGTGGTTGAAAACACCCTCCCTGTGCTCTGTTATCAAGAAATATTGATTTCAATTACATTAAGAATAATTATCCACTCCCTCAGGCAAGAGTCGGGGTACACCCTGGACATGTAGGCAGTCCATCACAGAGAAACCATTCACACCCACACAGGCTCCAAGAGAGGATTTAGAAACTTTAAAATGTTTCAATTTACTCAACATTGGATATCACCATAATAGTTGTTTTCCCCTAATAAACTCAAGATTAAGAGTAAGCAAGGCAATTCAAAGTGCTTTACATAAAATATTTAAAAGCATTACAACGTGGTGCAGAGGAACCATCAATAAGTACATTAAAAACATTTAAAAGAAATAAAAAACATTAAATAAGACAAGAAAAAGC
Organism: Leptatherina wallacei; assembly: GCA_028567055.1. Taxonomy (NCBI): domain Eukaryota; kingdom Metazoa; phylum Chordata; class Actinopteri; order Atheriniformes; family Atherinidae; genus Leptatherina; species Leptatherina wallacei. The sequence continues at coordinate 22,458,216 of JAOXYM010000008.1, read as the reverse complement.
TAATATAGAACAACATAAAATGCAAGAAAATTAAGTTACAGTGAGGAATTAAGCATTGTTTATAAGAATATTACATGACTGTTTGTGTCTTGTGTTTTTATGATGTTGCCTCTTATATCCTGCATTTTCTTTGGAGCATTGGGCATTTCCTCTGAAATTCACATTACTTGTACAAGATGCAGTATAGAAGTGATGGGTGGAGGTAGTGTGGGTAAATGTGACCAGATATCCAACATCTTCAATTTAGTAGCCATCTCCAATAGCAGCAGTCAATTTTTCTGCCTCCTTTTATTGTCTCCATGTTCATTGTTTACATCCTGCTTCTCCAGAAGTTCTGTCCGGTCTGAGTTTGTGGAATCCTCGGACTCAGAGGTAATCGGCATAGTAGCCGGGCAAGTATGTGAGCGATTATGGTGAAATTGGAGCCGGATGCCTGCGTGAGTGTAAGGTTAAAAAGTGAGTGTGTTCTTGGCCTAATAACAGCAGATGGTTTGTTACACAGAATCATCAGGGAAATAGAAAACTTTTTAGAAAAACACTTTCAAAAAGTACTCAGCAGGTGATTGAATGAAGCATCTGGCGGTGATTGTGGTCTTGTGAGAATTAAACTGGCCTGCAAAGTTAATAAACAATTTATTTGTGCACTTTTTGGCTATATCAAGGTGATAGAGAATGTAAGAAGGAACAGACACCGAAAAGGTTGAAATCAGTGGTGGACAAAAGTGACGCTGTTTAGGTCGAAGGAAGGGAGAGTAATTTAGAAAACCAGAATGTGGAGCTTTGAAATTTTAAAAGATTGAATCGACAATCGCTTATTAAAAGCCATATCTTTCATATTATACAATCATTTAATCCAGTTTTTAGGAATTGTTTATTTCTGCCGCTTCAAGGTGACTTCTTAGACAGAAATCTCATGCCCACTATGACAAAATATGTCCATTTTTTTTTATTGCACCAATTGTCGTCCTTGTCGTGATGCGAGGTTGCTTAATCATGTGCAAGACATCCTCTCCGGAGCTTCGCTCCTGACAATTTCAAATGAACTTTAGAGGTAGAGACAATCTCTGGACAGTCATTAATTTCAAGATGCGGAGGTGGTAAAAAAAAAAAAAAAAAAAAAAGCAAGACTCTGCTTACAAGATGCTCACATTCACTTGGGATGCCCTGACATTGGAGTGCCCTCAGAGAGTGCTGCAACCAGCCTGTCTCCCTGCCAAATTTATGCACACAGCAGCAGGAATATATAAACTGACACATGCACAACCTCATAACCTCATGCACCAGGACATCCGGACAAAAGCATAGACACAGGCACAAATTCACAGATTGCAGGAGACTGATCACTGCAGACGTGCACGCCAGTGCACACAAATGCATGTGAAAATCATCAGTGGACACTACTGCATCTTTCTAATATAGTTTTGATTGGAAAATTAAGGAAATATCACTGCTGTTGCCTTACGCAGCTGTTGCCTTACTGTAGCCGTTCTGGGTGGATCGTGCACAATTATTTAACTGAGAATTGTATTTTGATGCTTTGAGGGGCTCATATCGGCTGATAGAGCACATCCAGATGCAGTATATTTAGACTACTGCAGGTGCTGCAAACCAGAGATTGATTGTCTGTATAAAAATAACACATACTGTAAATCATGATGTAGCAGGAGCTCCAACTGAAAGCACTTTTGCATCTGAATGTGTCCTTGGATTGGGGAAAAAAAATTGAATTAAGTGACAAAAGGAGGACGTTTGACACTTAAATGTTTTCAGTCAAGAGTGCGCTGTATTAATTAATTTATTGAAATGGATTAGAGTCGAGATTGAGCGCTCATTCATCCAGATCTCACTAATATAATCTGCCTCTAAACATTTCAGAGCGACTTATCTCTCTGAGCTCTCCCGCCGGGTGAGCCATATTTATTCTGTTGTGTTGGAGTCTTAGCTTCCTCTGTCAGAGCTGAGAAGGGGTTTATCTGCATCCAGCGGCCACCACAGCTCCTTTTGTGCTCGACTCCCCCACTCCCCCTGCCTGCCCCTTCATCCCGCCCACTTTCCCTGGTCACATCACTCCTCCTGTTAAATCCCATTACCAGAGCCAGACGCCGCTCTCTACACCATGCTACACTCTTTGAGCAAAATCATAAATAGGGCAAGCTGTTGAGCACAGATGCTGCTTGACTCTGCTCTCGTTCTTTCTTGTCCTCCCCCCCCCACCCCCCCCAACCCCCCCCCCCCCCCCCCCAAAATTATTTTTTTTCCTCCACTGTGGGATTTTTGGGTGATGTCACTGTGTGATGTTATCCGGCGCTTGTTCCAAAAATGCTTCAGTGTCTTACGTAAACAGGCGTGTCAAAGTACACACTATTCTGCTTTTTTCCTTCTTGTGAACACCCCAGTTTTTCCAAGATGATGTTTGAATTTTGCAGCCACGGTTTGTTTAGTGTTTTCCACTCTGATAAGCCCCCATACTAGTCCCACACCTATAATAAAAACACACCACAATGCTGGCCTGTGAGTCTCTACTAATGACTGTGGAGAGTAAATTAATCAACTCTAAGTGCTTGTTAAACATTAACTCACTGTCATACACATTATGCTCTTCCCTAATGTCGCAATCTGAATACTTTACCTCTGCACTCCCACACATTCAACCTCAACCCACATACTTAAACCACTGAACTTGATTCTTTCCTCTTAAACCTATAAATTACATCTGTATCCTGTCCTTGATTGTACTTAAAATCTAAGGACTAGACTTAATCTAAATTTTGATTTTTACAGATGAGTGTCACCACTGCTTGTCAAAACCTACGTTGAGCCTGAGGGAAACTCGTCACTAGTACCCCAGAAAATCTAGTATGAACTTGATACTGAGATATAGTATAACTATTGACTGTAGAAAAACGCAGACTCCTGCAAATTAGCTGATGCAACTAATAAACAGACTGATTAGGGGATCTTTAAAAAGAAGATGTAAGAATGTGAAATAAAATGTATAAGCTATTAAAAATAACTGTACGTAACAAGGTAGATTACAAATGACATTGAGTGTTGGAGAATTTTTACCTTTTCCTCTTTTTTTTTTTACTTGATATTTAAAAGAATCTGCTCATTTTTGTTGTAGTGTCAAAAATAAAAACAACAAACATTTCACTGGATTCAGATCTCCATATAGGCTACAGACTGTATTTACAGACAAGTTCCAGATCACATGCCTCACTTTATAAAAAAAATATACCAACAAATCAACTAAATAAATATTACAGTCATTAAAATTGTTGTGGAGAAAATGGATAAACAAAACCTATTCCAAATAAAAAATTAATTAATAAACTGCAGTTGTTTATGTTGTCTCCCCTAGACTGTAAACTATCTTGTGTAGGATGTTGACAACACCACAAATTTTATGTTGTCTCCTCTAAATGAAAGAAACATCTTGTAACTTGTTGCCATTAGCAACACCTTACTTATAGCTTATTTAGCTTGCATATGTTCAGACTATGCTGGACTATGCTGGACTAGATGACTACATTTGACTTTATTGAACTCCTCTTTAATCTTTATTGGTTGTTTTCAAAAGTGATACTTTTTATATGCTAATATTCATCTTGTAGAAAGATGTTAACATCACAAAGTTTATGGACTCGCCTCAAAATCAAAGAAGCTTCATATTAATTAAGCTAACAGCTAAATTGTTGCTGATAGCTTAGCAGTCAATGTTAATGTTCTACTTAGGTAGCTTACTTAGTTTGTTCATATCTGCGACAAAATGTCTTTGTCTTTGTTTAACATCAATTTAATTTTGTTGGTTGTTTTCAATACTGATACCAATGAAACTAATGAAGTTATCACGTGTAAGCTAACCTGTTGCTGGTAGCCTCTTATTAAAATGGCTTATTTAACTCAGATATGTTTGGATATGTAACAAAAAAAAACCCACAACAGAATGCATTTGTCTTGATTTCACTTCATCTTTTTCATAACAATGAAGATTTTTTTTAAAATAATTCAGTTGTAACTTATACATTTGACTTGCTGTGGTGGTTTACCCCAGTTGCAGTGCTCTATACCTCCTTCCACCTGTAGCCTATTGTCCATGGGAAAGACCAGCACTGACTGCAAAGAAATACCAAAGTAAAAAAAATTAAAACTTGAATATTTGTAGTTAAACCTGACTGAGTTTGCTGTTGGCATACAAAAGTCAAACAGACTATGGAACCTACCCCAGCTGCTATTGGACCGGCCCATCACAGGGCCAACAAGAGAAAGGGCCAATTTAATCACTATATTTTGTGTCCTAAACCTAGCCAAACACTTTCAACACCTAAACTAACCAAAACCTTATTAAAACTGCAAGTAGACACAAGGTGTCTGGTTTTGAAGAATATATTATTTGAAATGAACACTACAGAGAGATGCCAGAATATTTACTATCACTGCCATGTCTGATGATTGAGGACTTCATTGCCAAAGAACATTTTGTGACTCTCTAAGACGTCAAGGGATCCCAAGAAAACTTTAGTGTTTAGTGTTTGACCATTTGCAGAATGCAGAGCAATTTTTTTTACATACTTTCATGCCAGATTAATGTAATTGCCACAACATGATTACACCAAGTTGCTGAGAGGATTTAGTGGCCTTATTTGTGCAGATAAACAAGTAGGCTACAGTTTGTTGCACTGGGTGATAAAACTCTGAGAAGTAAGGAAACTGACTTTTTTATATTGTTGTCTGTTGCAAGCAACTTAAACTGTATTAAGTCAGTGCAGTATATTACATGGTGAGAAGGGTGTAGTGAAAATTCAGTGACTATCTTTGGCCTTGAAGTATAAATGTGCTTCCTGGCTCACAGTGCAGAGATGATATAAAGCTGGAGAAAAGGAAATGGAGCAAGCTACTGCACAGCATTGGCCTCTTGCCAGACCGGAGTCAGAAACATCGCACTAAAACCATCAGCTTGGAAACCATCATGTTTGTTTGTGTTATTTAATCCCAAAACTCCTATCTATCCTAAAATTTTCTCTTTAAATGCCTGCTTTCCACATCCTGTCCAAATCTTGTTCTTACTCTATCCATCACCTTGAAATGAAATCCAAAACAAGATTCAACCTTAACCTCAACGTGCCCTTACGTTGACTCAAATCCCAAGTTTCAATTACAGGAACCCTCAACTGTAATCTTCACCTCGAGTGAGAACTTTGAAAATATTCTCAGGCTCTAAAGGGAAATCACTTTGATGATATAAAACTCCAGCTGGACCTCACAGGGATATAAGTCACTAGTGGGTGCACACATTTATTTGAGGTGTCCTTCACGGGTGATGTGCATTAGGCCAGAATGAGGAGAAGAACATGTGGAAGAAGGAAATAGAAAGATCAAAGGAAATGGTGAGAGAAGTAAGATTGGGATGAGGGAGTCCAGGAGGGAGGTACATGAGAAGGCTACAGAGGAACAGTCAGAGCCCACAGTGTCCGCTTCGTTTAGTCCCTGCAGAGCTACATCAGTGTAACTACTATCCACTAATCCTGCAGGCTGGCACTGGCTCGGAGGAGTTAAACAAGCTGCACCAGTCCTGCAGCTGGAGCCGTCTCCCAGTCCGCATGCCTGCATATGACCCATTACTGCCAACTCATGCTAACTAGAGGAGCGTATGTTTGCCTACTGGTTGTTTTGGAGGACGAATGTGATACGTGTTAAAAGGGAGTGTAAATGTATCTCTCAGTAAATACGGACATGTGACAGAACTGCTCAGGAAGTAAAAATAATCTCACTGGTTGAGTCAAATTTCAATGTGTGCAGCAGGGGGGGATGCTCAGCAGCAAACACAGTCCTGTTGCAGATGAATCTGTTCATTAAAAGAAATTGTCTAAACGCTGCTAACAAGTAATGGCAGTAAACAAATAAAGATGAGCACAGCTCAGTGGGACTTTGTTTTGCTGTTCAATATCAAAAGATGAATCAATTTTTATTGCCTTATGAAAGAAAAGAAGCTAAATCACAATTTGAAAAAACCTTAATCACCAAATGTTTGACATCTATGTTCATCACATTACAGCAGTCCATCAAACTAGATACAGATTTAAGCATGATGATATAATTTTTTTAATTTATTAATCAAAAACAAATAAGTTAAATGCCTTTATTTGACATATTTAAGAGTTTGTCTGATGTAGTGAGGGACTGCAAAACTTTTTCCAAAAGGCAAAACCCACCTTAAGATACAAAAATATAGACAGATAACATGGATAACATTCACATTAATGTTGTAATACTGATGCACCTTTTTTTTTTTTTTACATGAATGTCTGTCTGCAGGCATTTAAAAACAATTTCTTACCATCTCCCCTTTGTGGTTCCAGGTGGAGTTGTTCAAAATAAGATAAAATGCTTTGAGAGTTCATTTGGAGCTCAACAAGTTTGAACACAGAAAATGAATAAATGAAATCAGGAGGTGTGTTTGACATCAGCTGCTAGATGCCGCCTCTGCAGGTATTTGTTTAACACGATCAAAGCTCAAATCAAGCAGTTGGCAATCTATAATGGCAGGAGAGCAACGGCGAGTTAAGGCGAGACGCTTGCAAGGACGAATAAAGGAAATGACCCTGTTTGCACCTCGCCATGCAGCGTTAAGATGCAAACACACCATCTGTTGCAGACATCCAACTTTTAACCCTGTCTATCTCCTATTGCCCCGTTTCTGTGACCTTGCTTTTTGAGAGGCTAATCTTACTGGTGCTGTAGTGGTCTGTGACATAATCCCAACAGCACAGCTAAAAGCTTTCCTGACCAATTCTGTGTAGCTAAAACGTGCATCCTTCATATCAAAGTTTCAAAGCGTACCTACAGCTGATGGAGTAAACGAAACAACAGTCTCTACATTTTATCCGGGCCAACACTGTTGCTACTTTCTTCTCCGTTGGCTTGAACGCATTTAGTATTGTGGGTATTTATTTCTGTTTCTCCTTTTATTCAATTCTAAGGTCCCAGTAGCACCTTCCTTACACCAGAGACAGGGAAGTGGAAGCAGACTGGCTTTAGTAGTGTGCCATAGTGGCTGTTTAATGAATGCATAGTGTGGATGGCCAGTTGGGGTTCAATTGGAATAGAGGAATGAATTAAAAATAATTACTATCCTTTTATAGCTCAAAATCCTTATATAATGCTAAACCGTGCAAAATGAGTATATGTCAGCATGAATATGAAACGGGTCTGGATTATTTGACTGAATTACAACCTGTATTTAAAGATCAGCTCACATAACTGTTTCCGGGGTAACAACTCAAACAGTTCGATTAGTTTTCTCTCAGTCTCTTCTGTCTCTGATCCTACTGTTGACTCACGTATTAACTTATACATACAATAAGCAGGGATCCCTGATTATGGCAGTCTGGGGCTCTGAGGAGCTTTGCACCAAATGCCGTCTAATCCACCGTCTCCCTGGAGAGATTAGCTCCGTCACCACTACTGGGAATTAAACCATGACTGGTGTGAAGATGCTGATGCAGGACCAGGAAGGAGAATGGCGAGTGCGGATGCAAAGCTGATTCAACTGAAAAATGACTTTAGTAAAATATCAGTCGCAGTCGTCCAATGGAAAATTTCTAGATATATTTATATATACAGTATGTGAGTAGAGAGAGCTCTAAGGCGGAAAAGATGAGGTGCAGTTTCACTCAAAGTAAATTACATTTTTTTCTCCTGCACCCGTTTGCAACTTCTGAAGAATTGAATGTGACAGGTTATGATAGGGTAAACAAATGTATTTACCTTCCTTTTAAGGGAAAACCAGACAAATTTCTGCTATAATGAGCTCAAACAGCTTGTCAAACGCATCCTGTAACTGAATTTAGGCGTAAAAAACACGATGCGACAAAGAAATCTGTCTTGTGTGAATTTTGGGTGCACATAGCGTACTAAACAAAAATGACATTTTCAGATTTTTATGAGGGAGACAAAATTCAGTTTACATAGCATTTACAAAATAGGTGGCAGGACTATATTTTGCTACCAACAGCCATGTTTCGGTGCTGTTGCTAAGTGGGCGCTACCTTCCTGTCGCAGAGCCAGGGACTGAGTCAGGGTTCATTCCTGCTCAGGGTAAAACAGGTTCCTCCTCACACTTTCCATCTGTCTAGCCATGAATGATTCACGCCGTCCTACTGGGCTGCTTAGGATGGCAACAGAGTGTGTGCAGTGAACTTTTCTGTATGCAGAGTAAAAATAAGAGTGAGGCAGAAAAGCATAGTGAGTGCTGCGGAGCAGCAGAAACACTTAGGATTAATATTTTGTTCATTGACTGTGGGTCTGTTGGGGATCAATTTAATTAAATTCGAGGGATTCATTCATTTTTCTATTGGCAATTTTGGGCAAAAACACAGCTCGTTAAGAGTATAAAACAGGTTGAATCAGCCTTAAAGATAAAAAAAGCTTTCATAGATTTGAAGAAAGATTTGAGTGCATAGCTGATCTTCCTCCTTGAGGTTCTTGAAGACAGTTCCCTCTCATCTCAGAGGGTTCTTACTGACTTGTGTTAGCTTTCAGGTTTTAATTTAAGGCCACCTCTGGGTCATTACTCACCCAAACTCGCATTAACTAAAGTGTAATTGGGGTGAAACTTCCCAGGTACAGATGTAAAGACATTATTTCATCTGGATTATACATAGAAGCTGCTGAACAGTTCTGATGATGTACTCTGTCGCATTAAAAAGATCATATTGGGCTTTTAGCTTTTTTTCCCCCTTTCTTTCAGTATTTTAACTGAGTTTTTTTTCTCAGTCATTCATCAAATTAACAAAATTCTAAATTGTTAACAGTAATTAAAAATAATTCATACCGCCACTGATCTCCAAACAACCTCTCAGGGAGGTGAGGGAGACAGTTCGCACTTTATTACTGTAGTCTTTAAAACCACATGCTGTTTTAATGAGATACAACACACATTAAATTCACTTGAGCTTATTCATATAACAGTTCACAACAGGTGTCATCTCAACACACTTTAAACAGAGAATAGATAAATCCAATTATAATCAAATTCCTTGTAATCCACTTCAGTCCATTTCATCGCGATCCATTTCAGTCCTTATCAGCCCAGTTCATTATAGTTGTATTGTTACAGTTTGGAGGGGAAAAAAAGTGCCTTGATAAGGAAGCTGATGGATTGCATTTATTCTTCACTCAGACTCAGTCCTCATTTCTGAGCATGCACAAGCTGGCAGGCGACGGGTTACAGGATTGAGATATCTTGATGCTTTTGTCACAATATGCAAACAAATGAAGCTACAGCGATAAGTGCATTTAAATATTGCATCTCTATAATCAGAAGAGGTTTTGACATTATTCTGTTGTCTGCTTCAAAATAAGATTAAACAGTTAACATGGACATTTATAATTGCTTTGATTGTTCAGGTTATTTACATAATGTGAATATTTTTGAATAGCCAGAAAAAAGGCATACCTTCCTTTTGGAGTTGTAGGCCTAATAAAATGACTTATTGCAAGTGATTATAGGATGTGACCTTATTAGCAAGAGCACACTGAAGTATGACTCTGAGATAACTCGGAAATATTAATTACAAGTTATGCCTTTTAGAAAGAAACCCCGCTGACCATCAAGACCTTTAAATAACTGTGACAGGGCAGCAATCTGCCGTTTCTGTTTATAGAGGGGGATTTCTTCCTCCTTCTCGTCTCTGCCTTCCCTTTCTCTCCGTGCTCGTCTGTGTTGTGCCTGTCAAACGGAGCTGTAACTGATGGAAGACAGAGCTGATAAAAATGAATGACTTTATTAGTCGGTAAGACTAAGCTGGCGTGCAGAAGGCCCTGTTTTATCCAGGCTTTGCGTGTGATGTCCGCTGCAGTATTAGCTGCTGGACAGATTTTCCCCCGCCCCCCTCCCCCCCCCCCCCCCCCCCCCCCCCCCCCGGACGGGCAGATGCTTCTCTCTCAGGGTGTTGTAGAAGCAACATGTGTCACTGAATCTGAGCCGGGATAAGACGTCTGAATGAGATCTAAAGCACCCTGGTGCATCATACAGCAAAATGCTTCTTTATTGATACTGAGCTGAAGAAGAAGCTGAATTGTCTCGGATGTACAGTAAATCACTCGTAGCGTCCATTGCAGTAAAATTGACTTGGCCTTAGAAACCAGCTGCTGCTATGACTGGGAATGAACCTGACAGTAATTATGTCATATGATCTGCAATCTGAATTAGAGTAAACACTTCATATTGGACTTAGCCTTGACCTGATGTTATGTAAAACATCCACATAGATTAATGCTCCTTTTTTTCTCTCTGTGTGCTTCACATTAGGGCGTAAGAGCACATCATGGCAAACTGTTTCACTTCATCGGTGTTATATCATTACAATGATCGCCTGTATAGCAACTGGCTTCATGACATATGAAAATATCAATAGCGGTTTGAAATTGCAGAGATCATCACTGATGCTCTCGCATTGTTTTTTATTTGATGCTTTAACGTTTGTCTCTTTAATCTCCTGTTAATGGTTTTGGAAAAGACATTTTGAAAATGGGTTTTTCTGCAGCGTTGTTTTACATCCTTCTTGTTTTGTCTTCCACAGACCACACTGAGGCGACGAGGAAGCAGGGAGGCTTTTAAAGACAAGAAATCCTCAAGCCAGGTGAAAAAGAAATATTCCTTCCTTTTGAAGTTGTGATAAATAACTGTGGAATAAAACTATAGGAAAATCATTTTATTCTACTATGTCAGCAGATCATATTCAAGACATATTGAGGTGTTTATGCTGTTTGACAAAAACTTGTTTTTTATAAGAATCATTAGAGGGTTTTGAATTGTTAGCAGGAGGCATTAAAACTATGATCGAAGACATGGCGGTGTTGATGTGGAACATCATATACAAGTACATTACATGCAGCATTCAATTGCACCAGACTATAGATATTTTTATGTAACTGCAATGAGTAATAAAGTTTTCCTGTAAGAATTTGGAAGGGCCATTCTCGGAAAAAAATATCTTCCAAACGTGAGATTTCAGCTACACGTCACTTAATTTACAGGATCTGGGCTATGAGTCTGCAGACTAAATAACATATAAATAGAAATGAACTATATTGATACAACACAGATTCAAATATGATTATTATTCAAATAGAAACTAGAGGAAAAAAGACATTTTGGAATTTTAAAAGGGTACCGTGTGACTTTTGACCCAAATAACAGCCTAATGTGAGTAATAATGGATGATTTCTGGGGTCAGTATACAGTATTTGACGCTTGTCGGGGCTGGCCTCTTCAGAAACCAGGCATTGTAACTTCACAGTAGCTGATCCGGCACTCATTGGATCATGTGACCTGTAGCGCTTTGCTTTACAGCTCCCCCTCTGTAAACACAGAGGGCTCTGCTTTGTGCTACTTTTTCCTCCTTTTCGAACAAAAGTTTGCCATGGCTAAGGGCTAATGCTAAGGTTTTCACGGCACCCGGGAGATAAAATGGATACATAACTAATGACTAGAAGCACTCAGTCACGTCCTATCCTTCAATGGTGAAGAATCATTTGAAAAAATCCTGAATCCGAATGACTTTGCTATCAGTTGTTCAGTGTTCTGCAAACACAATTCCAAAAGGATGGAAACTTTTATTTTGTGACAGTGCCATGTGGCCCGTGGGAAGTTACAGGTTCAGCTCCCCCTAGTGGCCAAAAGTTACACGGCATCCCTTTAATGTTCTTTGTTAAGACAGAAAGTTGTGTTGTTGTTTTCTTTTCCTGAGGTTTTTGGTGTGTGTTTTTGTCATTGCAAAGCATTTGTTTATATGTTTAGCAGCTAAATTTTCCAATCCAGTTACATGTGAGTGATTTAAAAAGAATGATTGTCTTTTTCTCACTATGAATAAAATGGCTTGGGAAAGGCAGCTTACAGACGGACAGGGGGAGCAGAAAAGTAAAATCAATGACAACTTTTATCCGATTTTAAAAGATGCCATTTGTTTCGCTTATATTCTTATCACCCGTGTAGGAGGACAGCGCAGACCTCAGGTGCCAGCTCCAGTTCGCCAAAGAGGAGTCGGGCCTGATGAGGAAGAAGATGGCGAAACTTGGTCGGGAGAAGGATGAACTTGAACAAGAGCTACAGAAGTACAAATCCGTTTACGGGGACATCGACAGTCCTCTTCCTCTCACTGAGTGCTCTGGCGGCGGCCCCCATACGACGCGAGAGGCCGAACTACGATTGCGTCTCAAGCTGGTGGAGGAGGAGGCTAACATTCTGGGAAGAAAGATCGTTGAGCTAGAGGTGGAGAACCGCAGCTTACGGGCAGAAAACGAAGATATCCGCAGTCAGTACGAAAGGGACTGCTTTGGGCGGGAGCCTTTCTCCAGTATGCCCTCATCGCCATATGGCGGTGATGCGCTAGAGTCGGCCAGTGAGCTACGTCGCCATCTCCAGTTTGTTGAGGAGGAGGCTGAGCTGCTGCGACGCTCCATCTCAGAGATTGAGGACCATAACAGGCAGCTAACATCTGAACTCAATCGCTTCAAGTTTGGCCCCAGCAGCAGCTCTGGGCCTGTTGGAGAGGAAGGTAGTGAAGGGGTGTTGTTTAAACCTGGCAACGGGGGAAGCGGGAATGGCAGCGGTATGATGATGGAGGAGCTTAAATCGGCCAGGATGCAGATAAACGAGCTGAGTGGAAAGGTGATGAAGCTTCAGTATGAGAACCGTGTCCTCATGTCCAACGTCCAACGCTGTGACTTAGCTGCACACCTCGGCTTGCGCACCGGCAGCCCTCGAGACAGCGATGCAGAGAGTGATGCAGGCCGGCGGGAAGCCACCGAGGATGAGGAGGCAAGACGACTTCTTCTCCTCCAGCCCAAGAGGGAGGGCCCTATTGGAGGGGAGAGTGATTCTGAAGATTTATTTGAGAAAACAGCAACCACCTCAGGGTTAGGCAGCATGAAACCTTCAGATGGCAGCGACCTTAGCGCCACCGAACTGGCTAATCGCAGGAGAGAAGAGCGGGAGTCTTTCAATAATGTGAAGCGAGAGGCTGACAGGCTCGGGAAGTCAGTGGACCGTCTGATCACGGATACTGACAGTCTGATCTTTGAAGGAAGGCTGATTGTGACGACAGGAGAGAGCCCCGAAGGCGGTGCGACATCTGGATCCAAACCAGACACTCAAGTCCTAGACACCATCAACACTCGCATGAAAGCTTTCCGTACTGAGTTACACATCTTCATGGAGAAACTGGACCACATAGGGGAAGGGCTTAGAGAAAGAACAGATGATCTGTCACCAATGCCAACTCTGACGGAGTCAAACAGCTTCCTGTCCACAGTCACCTCCATGTCCCGCGACTCTCCCATTGGCACCTTTGGAAGAGACCTGGTGACAGACTTCCAGGTGAGTTTAATACACTTTCTGTTGCCAGCTCTGCACAGTAAAGTGGCATCTTCTGCTACATTTAGCTTTTATTTATTTTTTTTAATTTTATTGTTTTGTTCTTTTGCAAAAAAAAAAAAAAAAAAAAAAAAAGGATTAGGCTTCTTTCTTCGTTAGCCTCAACAGGAAACACTTAAAACTTACTGACAACCACTGCAATGATTAACATAATCTTAAAAAAAAGTCCACTTTCTTGTCCACATGATCATAACAAATGTCATAATACGATTTCATTGATTAACTCTGCAGAAGACAGAATAAAACTGTCCAACTTTTAGTAAAGAGCAGCAGAATCCGGACACACGTGGCTTCCCAGCAGTGTATTTGTAAATGTGAGAATCCATCTAGGTTTGAATTAAATGTCCCTAAGCATTCATTCATTAATGGACCATTTAAAGCCAAGATAAACTAAGTGAGAGCTCAAGTCAGCAGTGTGTGCAAAAAAAAAGGAGGAAAAAAAATCAGCTCTAATTAGAAACGGTGGTAACGCTGCGCATCTTAAGCACACTCTGAACAGCCGTGCTTGTCGATGGGAATCTCATTAAGTTGTGGGCAAACACATCCAGATGGATGGGTTCGGATTTTTTCAAGTTTGTATTCTGCCCTTATATATTCAGAGAGAGTTGAAATAGTTCAGCTCGACATTGAGAAATGGGGTAGAAAATTATGTAAAGACATTCTTTTACCGCTCTAGGTGCACCACCAGGCTTCTCTTGTCATTGTCAATGCACTCAAAATATCAAGAAGAGCCTGTTTGCAAGGTACCGAGGTGGAATGGGTTGAAAAAGTTGATGTAACTGTGAGGCAGTCACAGTTGTCTCTGAATGAGGGAGAATCTGCCAATGAGAATATGTTAACATGCTATCTGAAAGAACGGTGGCTGGTGCTACAGCATTTTGTCTGATCAGTGTAACAAGTAAGCAGGCAGAATAAGGAAAGAGTCTATAGATCAGTATTCCATGGAGGTGACACTAAACTGGTCACACACATATTTCGATTTAAGCAAAGCTAATATGCAACCTGATCTTTCAACAGAATGTGCGATGGCTATGATGGTCCATAGTGCAACATGTTGATGTTTTAAATAATCCTACAATCACTGCTTTTTCATATCTTCAGAATAGCAGCTTGTGTCCATCTACATGATGTTTGATACTTGAAGTCTCGCCATTTAAAGGCTCATTTATGCTCTATGCTAAATACGCAAGTAGACGTACTAGATTTGTCTTCTGCATCCTTTACGTGTGCATTTTGGATAATTTTCAAAGGGCACAGGATATAGAAATATACTTTTCCAGTACAAAAAGATCAACTTCCTGTAATTTGGTTTAGATTTTTATCATGAATGGAGCTTAGCAAATATTCTATTTTTGGGTTCAAGATAAGTTTAACCCTGTTGATGTGTCAAAAAGTTGCCCCACTGATGAAGGGCTCACTGCGGAAAAGCTTTAAAAGGGATTTTTTTTTAAATATATATTTCTAACTACAATGTTGATTATTCATTTTTATTGAGAAGTGCACTTAAAGTGTTGAACCGGTCAAGCTGTGGTATGGAAAGAAAACAGGACCTGAGCTATCATGAAACAGGTGAGATATATTTGAAAAGATCCGAACCCCAATCCTCCAGAGATGGATCGTTTGAAAGACTTTATGGACCCCCTCCCCCCCACCCACACACACACATTCACACACACAGCTATAGTGCAAGCACAGAGTGACACATATTATCAGGTCCTTCCATTGTAAGCCACCCAGCTCTACTACACTGGCACCCCCGCCACTCCTCCTCAGACCCACTGCTACCACCATCGCTTCCTGCTGCTGCCGCCTTTACATTTGCATCTCCATGCACATTTCATCGCCAGCAGCCCTGCCCGCCTGCTTCCCTCCACTCACTGTCTGCAGCTGCCCTGCTTCCACTCAGCCGGGGCCGAGGGAGGGTGCTTGGTGTGAATGTAGTAAGTACTAAAAGAAGCTATAGCAGCTTCTTCCATTTGGCTTGACTTCCTTGATGCTGTGAGCTGTTCTGCTACACCATCATTTCTATGACACACGAAGGGAGTGGCTGTTTCCACAACATGTCATCACACGGACAGACACACTTGGGATTGGGTACGCCACAGTGTTTCCTCAGAGACAAACCAGGATTAAAAAAAGTCTGAAACAGAGTTGCATGGCACTGTGTGAGTTGCCTGTGGAAGAACCTTGCTGGCTGGTATCCTGCTGTCTGTTCTTGTTTTAACCGCAGCTTTGTGTAAGTCAATATGTCAAAATACAGTGTACTTTTCCAAAGCAGGTTCATTATCTCTGTGTTGCATGATCAGGCAGACATCTTGTTTCTTTTCTAATCAGCCAGACTGATGTACGGAATAAACCAAACAGCTCTTCAAACATTTCCCACTTGAACAAGCCGGTCTGCTTTGTAGCGATTATAGACTGAAGCTGCCTCCATGCTCATTTTATCCAATGACTTGTTTCTGCTTTACTCCTCTGCCTGTAGGAATCACTGGTTAGTCTGGGTGAAGCTGGGTGGTGTAATCACAGCTGACCGCTGCATTACTAGTTCACTGTTTGTTCGGAACAATAAAGCTTTTGAAAACCGCTGAAGGTTAAAAAACAGATGTTTAGAATTAAAAGGAAAATTTATCCTTGAAGCTGCAATAAATGTTTCTTTGTAATTAAAGTAGAAGGTAACCACAGAAGTGCATTCACCAGAGGAACAATAATACATGCTTTCTTGTTACTATCAGTCTATGTTTTTTATATTTTATTTATTTAGAAATTACGACCTAATGTGCTGAAAATAGTTCATTTGGAATATTACTTCTGTATCTCACATTTATGGCCCTGTGAAGGACTGTTCAGAGTGTACCCTGCCTCTCGCCTGATAAGAGCTGGGATAGGCTCCAGCACCCTCCCCCTGCAACACTTGATTGGAATAAGAAGATATAGAAAATGGATGAATAGATGGATCTCACATTTATAATAAATGATCTTGCATTAAAAATCATACCCACTCGAAAAGAGCATCTTTCAAAAAGACCAATTTCTTGTATTTAGAGCAAATTTTAGAGAAAGTAATCCAGCTTAATGTGTTACTCATGCTATGCTCTACCTCTCATCTTGCAAACAGACAAAAAAAAAAGCTAGATTATATCAAATGTATTTAGTGATATTTCATTTGTTGATGTGGAGCTTGTGATCAAATGTTTTGGTCAAAATGACTCTAATATACATCAATTCAGCCTTATCTTGTAATTTTCTCTCAAGAAGGCTTAAATGTTTTTATTTACAACTTAACATCTTGTAATTATGAGAAGCTCTTAGAATAACATGATTTTAAAAGTCTACAATATCTTAAAACACAGCAACCACATGTTTTGTATTAGTTACATTCAAGTAAATAACAAATATCTTAGACCTGTACTTATGTTTGACGTTTTGCCTTTTATACAAGATGCTCGTGTGAAATTGCTTTAAATGCAAAATAATAACTTAGTTTTTCACAAATTAACTAATGACTTTTTCCCTCCTTTTTTTGTGTCATAATTACTACGTGATTGGATTAATGACAAAGCCCTTTAAAATGACACCATAAGGCTGTCCAAGATACTAAAAATCTTCAACTCAAATCTTCCAATTCCTTATTAATATTTCAAAATCCTGATCACACTGGGATCAAACTGCCAAGTCATTGGCGGTGTTGGTGCGATTTTAAGTTGTAATTATCTGGAAATGTATGGAAAATAAGCCAATTTAAAAAAAAAAATTTAACTAAAAAGTTTTCCCCTTTGGTGAACACTTCTTATCTTTTAAGCTAACTTCAGTGTTAGCTAGGAACAGTAATAGCTAAGATGCAGCTAGCATGTTGCTGCTTCAAACTCCAAGTCAGGCCTCAAGTTTCAATATTTTCTTTTTTTTAAGTTAAAAGTACTTAGTAGAGACTCAAGATGCAACAGTTCTCCGTGTACTGCTTGTACACGCACAGCTGTGCACTGTTGTGTTAAAACCTTTTAGCGTGCTAGCTCTCGCTGTGCAGTTTACCGTGGTATCTCTCAGCTGTTGGTTTGGACTCATGTATCCCTCATTGCATGCGCTTCATAACAAGTGTTTTGCATTCTTTTCCCCCCTGGTTCCCTCTCTTTGTTCCTCTTTGTGTTCCCGCCAGATGTTTCAGCCCATGATTTTGTTCATCCTCATTCTCGTTCTCTTCTCATCTCTCTCATACGCCGTCATCTTTAAGTTGGTCTTTCTCTTTGCGCTTTTCTTCATACTCTAGTCTGTTTGCCTCCTCACCGTTTAGTCTGTTAGTTGATTTTTTTCCCCTCCTCTGCTTATATTTTTTACCCATATTCAGTTTTTTCTTTGCTTTCCTCCCGCCTGCTTTCTTTTCTCGTCCCCTCACCCCGTATGTTGTCTTCTGTCTTTTTTGTCCACAATCCACCTCACACATGTCCTCCCTCCCCCCCACCCCCAACACCTCCACCACCTCTTGCACCCCTATATCCTGCACCTGTTACCCCCACTCCCCCAACCCCACTCCCTTACACCCTCTTCCCATCACCCGTTTTCCCTCCCTTCCCTCCCCACGTCACTCACAGTCCGTTCAGAGGGATGAGCTGGAGTGGCGTCTAGGACAGGAGCGAGGCGTGGAGCCCCAGAGCCAGAGCCAGGGTGGGGGCCAGGCCCAGAGCAGGGGAGCCACAGGACTCACTAGGTACCACAGGCCCCTGGCTTTAAGAATAGAGGTCAGTGCCTCCTCCATCTCCCTTCCACCACAAGTACTGGCCGTCTGCCAAGCCTAAAGCATGAATCTGGACATGGTCTGAGATGGACGCTGTTTTCTTTTAATTGCTCCCTCACCAGCTGATTCAGAACAAAATGTGGTTCAGACAAGAGTGATGAAGGTTTTTCCTGTCAGGGTGAGCAGCTGTGAAATGCAATTTCGCAGGATCAATGGAAACTCCAAAGAACAACTCCAAAACTAACTGAAGCGTGTCAATCTCAGCATGAATGAATGACACTGAAACATGCCAACACAGGACTGGATGCTGCAATCTAACATTTTCTCTCCTGATATCAACTCCAGTTACGTCACTTAAGAAAATCTGTAATTGTTTTTCTTTTAACACGTCAAGATATTATTCAAGATAATGACTCAAAGACTCAACCATTAAAAGAGCCGACAGATAACTGAATATTGAAGATCGAGTATTTAAGGCTTCCTTTTCCAGCACGAGTCATTGTGTGAGATGGATATGGATCTTTTTCCATCAGTAGTTGATGGTTCTTTAGATTTAATCTCAGCTAATGGACTCTGCTGCTCAAACTCTTAA
>JAOXYM010000008.1:22402403-22434228 GCA_028567055.1 Leptatherina wallacei | reverse complement strand
GGGAAACCTTTATTTATGCAAAGTTGTCTTTTTGAGCAGTAAAAAAAAAGTCCACATTTTGCAACTGGATATGAAACATGATGATAGAATTGATCGAAAGGTCATGAAATCATATTCCAGCACAAAAATATTGAACAAATGCAAACTTGTCCAAGCAAAAAACAAATAAATCAAGTAATCAGACTTAAGGTGTTGCAGCAGTTCACCTGATTAAATCAGAGAGGAGAACATTGTTAATAATTGTTAATGAGTTTGTCTGTATTAAGAAATAATGTATTCGGTTTTTACAGAATGAGCTCGAAGCTGGTCTTATTGGCAGAGAGGGCTGGCTTTTACTGGTGTACAAGTCACAGTGATGACTTCTAAAGCTGGCACCTGATATGTATTTCAGGAATGCTTTGATCCAAAACATCAATGTCCAATATTTCTCAGCTTCCAGTGGCCAAATAACATCCTGGTAAGGGATATACGAGTCAAGACTTCCTGATCTCTTCTAAATGGTCATGATATGACAGCTGAAGGTTTCTAAAGGTTTTGAGATGTGTTAAACCTCTGTTGCTCTGCACAGTGATTGCCTGTATGCAAATGAAACCATCTTAAATATGATTGTACTTGAAGGCACCCAGACTCCAAAAGGATGATAAATCTTTGCCTTTTCATTCTGTATATTCATAAGTCAAGTTCATAAGTCAACTGTGCTCCTCCTGATGTGTGTAGTTTAACTCTTTAATATTCTGCCGCTGTATTTTATAATTTACTTTATATTCATATGTTTAATAGGTCAAAGCTTCATGATTCAAACAACATAAGCCTTTTAATCCAGAGCAACAACAGCTGCAGATATGTTTCTATACATTATTATAAGCTTGTGTACAGAAAAACACTTTTCTTATTTTACCACGAGAGTCTGATGAACAGACTGCTTCAAGGCTTTCAAGTCTTGATTTTTACTAAGTAACATACTAATTAGATTACAGATATGAATATGCGAAAGCGTTTGTATTAGCTCCCTTACATCAGACATGAGACAGAATGTGTTGATAATAAAAACAAAGTGCATGAATTAAAACCCATTGTTTAATGGCTGTATCATCTGTTCCAGTTTGAGAAGCTGGAGGGCTTCCCAGAGCTGGGAGTGATAACCGAGCAGGCGGAGGGTGAACCGGACCGAGACGACAGACTTTGTTTACCCCAAACTCCAGGGGACGCCCCCAACATCGGACCCACCGTACTTCTGCCGTCACCTGATCGGCACCTGCAGCATCAAAGACAGGTACATGACCATTTACAGATGGTTTGAGTGGCTTATACTGTATAAAGCCGGGTTACAAAACATTTGGCTGCAAATGCCGAGACCTCCATCCATCCATCCATTTTCTGTACCGCTTAATCCAATTCAGGGTCGCGGCTAGGCTGGAGCCTATCCCAGCAATTATCAGGCGAGAGGCAGGGTACACCCTGGACAGGTCGCCAGTCCATCGCAGGGCAATGCCAAGACAGATTTGAGTTTTTCTGGCTGCGTTGATATCTAGAAACCTCCATGCAGATTTATATTAACGTGAGATTTGTACTTGAAAATCATCACACAGCTTTTTCAATAATCTGAGCTTTTGATGTCAATCACACTGGATTTTTTTAACTGAGCTTTAGGAACGATCAATTCTGTGTGAATAAAAAATCAAAAATCATCATTTTTTAAATTAACCAAAACAATTTGATCCACAACTGGACAAAGGATGAAACAGACACCTAGTCTTTTATTTATTAGTTTAAGGACAAACCCAATTTTAGATTTGGATGTTTTAAATGTTTTGCATACATACAGTCGTTGCCCCTGACGATGTTGTAAAGCCAAACTGAGACCTTCAGTGTAGGACTGACTCGGGTTTAACTGAATAGTAAAACAAAAAAATCCCAAAAATGTCTACTTTTGGTGAGCGAAGTTTTGTAAATATTAATGTTCAGGCAGGTACAGCCTCAAATATCCCAGAGCTACGAGGCTTCAGTATATAAATCCTTAAAAGATTGGACTTAATCACTTCAAATAAGTTTCCATTTTTATCAAAATGATATTACAGGACTGCAAATTGAATGCTGGTGACCCCCCGTTATGCTACAGAGGCAAACATGACAAATAATACAGAAAATGAATTAATACATTTCTTTATACAGTATAGTTCAACAAGGTGATTCAAAGTCGTTTAGTGTGAAGATAAATGCACTAAAACAAAAGTCCATACATTTTTTCTTTTTTTTAGGTACATGAAAGTTGATGACGAGGTCGTATGGAGAGAATTAAGGGTGAAAAGACTCTGTGTGTTTAATTCCTACTCTGAGGACAGAAACCAGACTTTAAAGATTCCCTGATGAAAAAAGATGGAGAAGCATAGGTTACCCAAAGATCTGAAATGTATTGTAACTCTAAACCATTAAAGCCTCATAAACCAACAGACCTTGAACATACGTGATATGATTCAGCTTCCTGGTCTTAATGAGGACTCATCCTGAATCATCTCAGCTGTCTGATAGATGTTTGTTTCAGTTGTCAAGTCAACAGAAGTTTATGCATTTTCACGCTTTTCTGAATCACTCTGAGACATCAACTATCCTTGAAATATTCTTCAAGGGATTAAGGGACTTAGTTTCTAACTTGGTAAAGCTGTGAAGATGCAGGTGTGGGTAAATAATGACAACCGGTTTTGGCTTGGCTTGTGTTTACAGACGGAAATTGTACACACATTTTTCAAAATGAATGACCTAACCTTTAATGCCTCAGACTTGATGGCTGCATCTAAGAGATTATAATCCCCTGGCAATATAATTATGTCCATGTAACCATGACAACATCTCTTTTTTTCTTCCTATGACACGGGCAGGTAAAACATGTAAATATTAAATAAAAGAAGCCCAAGAACAGAACCCTGTGGAACTCCATTTTTATCTTTTTCCACACTGATGCAAGATTATCTACAAATTTAAAGTACACATAAAAGACATTATCAGTAAAAATTATATATAGTTCAATTTATCAACCATAGAAATGTGAATTTACTGGAAAAAAAACTAAACAATTCAGTCACATGAAGAAGCGAAAAAGAAGTTACTGTGAGTATTTTCTCAAACACTGGTGTACTGTAGTTGTTCCGTTCATTATTTTCCCATCCTTTTTTCATTGAACACTGCTTTGGCAGCCATTCATTAGAGCTGTTTGGCACAGTATGCAGATTTTGACCCACTTAACTAGTTAGAGGCGGTAATTATTTTGAGCACACTCAGTTTTTCTGCTTCATCTTGAGATTAAAACACGCAAAGACCTAGTTACATGCAAAGTTTAAAGAAACTGTTTTTTATTGTTTCCATCCAGACACAGCATGTGTTACTTCAGTCCATCGCTTTACTTGTCTGTTAAAGTGAAAGCTCTGTGTGAGCATTTTGCATGGGATGCATTATTAAGCAGCCCTAAGTGCTCTGCTTTGTCATATGTTTAGATTTTTCTATTCCCCCCTAAATCATAGAAATTGTTTGAACAACGATCTGACATTACTTTGTGTGAGTAGTTTTCCTCTTTGAACACGCATGTTAACATCATATTACCAGCAGACCTGCTTCAGTAAGCGTTTGCACTCATGGCCACTACAGTAAAGCATTTAAGTCCTGCAGCCAGAAGGAGATAATATTTTGTTAAGCTATAAAGAGGTCGTTCAAAGTTTCCAAAGACTTGGAGAGAACTTGCACAGAAAATCAGGTGGGTTAGGGAGGAATCCTCGCTCATTCTCCTCTGTTTTGTTGATAGCTGATTCCACTGAGGGGCTTAAATAGCATGTATGATGTTGGTTGGATAGTTTCCCTCCAGTGGTTGTAAACTCTCATTGAGCATTATCAGCACATCATAATAAAATGAATATGGAACTAGTTATACAAACAATTGAAGAACAATTCACCTAAAACAAATCAGCTTTTTTTGTTTAGCTTTCCTCAGGAATAAAAGAATTATGCATGTGAGATTTTAACATAGAAAACCAAATCAGTCTTACATCCTGCAGGGCTCCACTTGTTGCTACTTTATTGCACCGTGATGACATTTTAAACACAGAGCTACATAGGACAGCACCAACTTTAATTCAAGATTTAATGCCTTTATGTGTGATGCATTTTTGAAAAAACTTCCTCTTTTAGATACAGGGAAAGAGGTGGCAAAACTCTTTTTTTTTTGCAAAAATATCTTTCTATACACTTGTTTGTTGATACACAGATAAAAAATTGGGTGTCCGTATACATTTTTTTTCCCTAAATGGAGGCTTTGCCCTCATATGTGACCATGATCAGCATCATGTGATTACTATTCTGACTGGAGGTTGGTGTGAATACCTGTTCTTCTGATATTATTATGTCATGAAACATACAGTTTTTCTACTTATTCGATATTAACATTAAAACAGTATTAAAAAGGACTTTTGAAAGTACTCAGTTGTTGGAAATAATGTGACCTTGTATAGCAGGGATGCCCAATTCTGGTTCTTGATGGCTGCTGTCCTCCAGGTTTTACACGTATCCCTGCTGCAGCCTGCACAAACCTGCTAATTACCCATTAAGTTAAGAGAGATATGTTGAAGCAGGGAAACATCTAAAACCTCCAGGATCCCCTTAAATAAATGGCCGGACATCCCTGTTGCAGAGCTTTTCATCGTTATTCAACATTTTTAGACACATTTTTACACTTTTGTCTGAATTGCTTCAGAAAGGGGTAGTTTAGAAGACCATGGTGTGGCGACATGGTTTTTTTTTTAATATTGAAGAACTTGCAAATATATAAAACTGCATAATTTGTTTTCTTAATGCTAAGAAATCAGCTTGTAGTCTGAATAGCTACATTTCATAGCCAAGTTTCCTTTTTTTCATTGCATATAATTACAATAAGGTCTTTGGGCACATACTGTGTTTTCAGTCGATGCTGGCAGGGCCGGCGGCACTGTAGTGACACCTCGAGGCGATCACACTCTCCTTTTGTGCCTCGCTATCACCTGCCAAGACCTGAGGACTCTCCACAGCAGGACCACCAGAGGCGAAAACCCTCTCTGAGCAGATATCTTAGTAAAGCCAAGCTTTCCTTTGCTGTGCACTCAAGTGGATCATGCTGCCCACATAGCCTGAGGCCTTATAAATCAAAATCCTGAGGTTTTTGTTGCAGCTTTAACTACTGCATGATTCAAAGACTTCAAATTATTTTTTTAATTATTTTACAACCAGCACCGTGTGCATAATTTAATTCAATTAAGTTTCATGTCAAAGAACCCAGATAAGAGGAAAGAGATGCTGAAGGGCTTTAAAAAGAAACAAAAATTTCTACATAAGAAGCAAAGTTGCAGGGTGTTGTACTTCCAGTGTTTTGGCTAAATATTTATCAGTGTGCACTTTTGTCTGACTCCTCAGTTTGGTGAGAACCGTCGAGTGCTACAGGCCGTGAGGATGCTGCTGGAGGAGTTTCGTGAGGAGCTGCGGGAGGAGGACACTCGGCGATGCCAACTGCAGCAGTCGTACGCCAATGACAAAGCCGCCTGGGAGGTCAAGTGGGCAGAGATGAAGTGCCAGGTTGTTCAGGTACAGATGGCATCTCAGCACACGCTTTTAAAGGGACAGGTTACAATCTGGTACAGGAAGCACTGGGTGCTTTCAGTAAGCAGCAAGACGACAGTAAACATGTTGTCTCTTTCATGCATGAAATTCCACTCGGGGCCAAAAAAAAACAAAAAAAGAGAAAAGTGTCTTTTTCATTTTTGCTCCTTTCTTGGCCAGCTATTTTAAGCTGCAATAAAATGAGAAATAGCTCCTATTTGTGTCTTAATCCAGTTCACATCTAACAAATAGGCAAAAACAATTTCATAATCACTTCCCAACAATTAATTTTCTATCAAAACGGTGGCAGGTCCCATGAAAACAAAGATGAATTACGCTTGGCATCATATAATGGATTGTAATTCTGTTATTGTGCAAGTTAATTAATTCAGCATGTGCTTCCTTGTTTTATATGCCTGAGTGTTTCTCCCTGAACTGAAGACTGCTAGTCAACCCTTTTCTGATATTCCTGATGAGGATCTTCAGCTGATATGACAACAAAGAAGGAGGCTGCTGATTAATGATCTCGTGTTTGTGCGTTAGCATCAAACATAGTTTGTTAGTTAAACAGTGAAAGCCTCCTGGTGGAGTTTTTCTCTCAAGATGCTCTTCTAAAAGTTTTCATGATAATTGTTTCATCATCTTTTGTGTTATTAAGGGTTTGCAGAAGAATAATCCTACTCGTTAAAAGAAAAAGAAAAATCTCTTACAAGAATTTCAACCAGAGGGAATATTTTTTATTCCTTAGATCAACCACATCTGAAGTGCGTCCATAGACAAGTCTATTGAATGAATGAGCTGCATTAACTCATGAACATTATAAAAACCTCTAAGTGTTAGATTTGTGTCCACTACATGTTTCAGATTATTCTATGTTTGCAGAAAATTGAGGCATCCCAGTCACTGTTGTTTACAGATAATCTGCAGTGTTTTGGGATAATCATCAACATGGCAAGAATTTATATCAGCTAGAAATGTGGAGTCCTTTGTGCATTATCTGATCAGCAGCAGCTGGTCATCATACAGGATCATTTAGCTGCTAATGCGCCACATGTGCCCTTCAGGAGATGGTGGAGACCAAAGCTGGGGCTGAAAGAGGGAAAATTCTACTTTTGTTGACCACAAAATGAGAAATGTGACTCCACATTGAATGGTTTCTAAAATGTTAATATCTAATCAGCTAATCATGAGACAATGAAAGGCATATCTAACTAAAACTAATAGCCTATAGACTTGAATGGTAACTGTGTAACACAAACTTAGTTACTTAAATGTCCATCATAATCATATTTCATGTCACTGATGGGCCAACACTGCAGAGTTTTTTGTGGTTTTTGTTGTGGTAATGCTTCATGAATATACTCCTTAAGAAATTATCCTCATTGTCATGACCGCAGTAAAGTTTTAATTTATCTAGAAATACATTTCTGACACCGAAGGCACGGTCAGCATAGCATAAAGGCTAAATGAAGCCATGCAGAACATAAGTTTAACTTTACCATCATGAAAAAAAGAAAAAGGAAGTTAAAAAAAAAGTAGTAGAGGATTTTATTTCTGGTTAACTTGCAAGCTAGCTGCTAGCACAGCTTTAGCTATAGCTGCAGAGAATTTCTTGACAAAATTTCTAGACAAAAGCAGTAGTCAGCTTGTTCAGTCATTTCTGGTTCCCATTTTGGCCTTGTAGCATGATTTTATGATTTTAAGTTTAAAGATAAAAATCCAAAGTAACCTTGTCTGTGTGTGAGGTTAAGGGGTAGAGCTCAGGATGGGTGTGTGCATGTGTGTGTTATAGGCCCAAGTCTCAGCAAGTTTCTGGTGAGCAGCACAAATTGGACAAAATAAAAAAATTTCTTCCACTGAGATTAGAAAAAAATTCTACAAGCAGCTTGAAGATCTTTAATTGTGGTTTCACTTTTGGTTTTAACTCCTTTATATGAAGGGCTGGATCTTTGTTTAACGTGACATCCAATGGTTGAATTCTTCAGTATTGTTGCAGATGCAGGGTAGTAGCCAAATTAAACCCTCTAACTCTGGCAGTAAACAAGATTCAACCCTGCCACTCTGCTTTGTATTAGAAATTGACAAGAGACAATATCGAAGTCTGAAACCACAGCAAACAAATAATAGAAATGGTACAACTGTTTGGCCTGGAGGGATTGAATCCATACTCATTTGATGAGAGTGTTTTGTGGACTCGGCAGTGGGAGCCTCATTGTCTGCTGTGTCTGATTTAACCTCAAGATTTCCTTTTCCCATAAGAATCGGAGGACAATCAAGCCTGGTAGCCATCGAAGTGAAAAAGAAAAAAAAATCAACTCTTGCAATCGGCTGGAGGACACTGAATAAATCCTGACTCGACCGCTATGTCGGGAGATCAAATCTGAAACTCCCAGTGTCAGAGCAGAGTCACCTCTAAGCTTTATCTGATAAAGAAAAAAAAGAAATGCAGCTTTTGGAACCAATTAAGAGGTTTGAGGTCAGATTATCTTTTTAACTCTTGTGCTTTAATCTGTGAGGCTCTAACATGGTTCAATCCTTCCACAGAGCAGAAGTCGCTTAGGGCTATAGTAAGAACTAATGTGCTTAGTTTTGTCTGATAACATGATGATATCAGAGCAGAGTGAAAAGGAAAATTGTTTCCACCAGTGTTTTTACTGTATATGTGAGCATACAGTAAGAGGTGATCATTAAATGTCTTGTGTTTCATGCTCCTTTTTGGGCTTTGGCTTCCTCTTCAGCTCCCTCAGCAGCTCATAATGTACCTGATCTATTTAGTGTTAAATCGCTCAGTTTAAAAGCTTGTTACATACAAGACAAACATTCCTAAATGAGAGTTATGTAAGCTCTTTTTTTTTTCTTTTGGGACGGGCTTGAGTCGGTCCTCGCTGCTCCTCGCACATCGGTTCTTACCATTATGTTGGGGGATCAAAGCTTCTCAGAAGATTACAAAACTCTGCAGAAAATAGAAGTAGCCCTTCTCTCGTTGTTCCGCTGCTTTGAAGATTTCTGCGAGCTGGTGAACCTCCATTCATGCTCTCCTTCTCTTCACGCCAGTGTGCAGTTTGAAATTTAAATTCACAAAATAGCCTTCGTTCAGC
Organism: Leptatherina wallacei; assembly: GCA_028567055.1. Taxonomy (NCBI): domain Eukaryota; kingdom Metazoa; phylum Chordata; class Actinopteri; order Atheriniformes; family Atherinidae; genus Leptatherina; species Leptatherina wallacei. The sequence goes on along the minus strand of JAOXYM010000008.1, from coordinate 22,425,517 downwards.
TGTAAAACAACAACAGCACTTTTGTGATGCTCTCATATCTTTTTTTCCCCCATTAAACAGAAGATCAATGCTACTGTCATGTCCGTGCGAAAATGTGATAAATAGCTTTGTGTAAAGGCTGGAGACAGTTCACCTTGTTCTGTCTTAGGTTAACAAGGTAACAGTGCATCCTATTCTCGACCAATCCTGTTATTTCTTGTTTGGTTTATCTACAGTTTGTTGCGCATTTTTCTCTCTTGGACGGAGCCAGACTAGCCGCTCCGACGGTAACAATCTGTCTACTTTTGAGGAGCGATAGTTTGATCAACCCCTGCTATTAAATTGGGTGTGAGGAACCACCACCAGTCTGGTGAGATGACCTAAGGATCTGGGATCAAGTACAGCTTCAACAAATCTGACACATCCTGAAGGTCTTGATGATGTAGAGCTCGAAAGGATAACGGCCTGATTTAATGAGTTTTAACATTTTCCTTGCATCTGCATTGATCTCTCAGGATCACTAAAATGATCTTGAGTCATTTTTCTGAAGTAAAATTAGTGAATGTACATGAAAGTGGTCATTTATTTCCTAAAGTTTAACCTTTTATTTTATCCAAGACTGTGTCTTGTGTATATTCCATAGATAGAGTTCCCGCCTGTCATTAAACATCAGTTACGTGTAAAACCGACTCCATGACTGACTGAGTGCTGTCTGCCAGTCGTTATCTCTTCATCTATTATGATCTATAAGTTTTGCATCCATGATCATTTTGTAGATCAGTTATTTTAACACATTTATTAGTGGATGTGACATCGGGGGTGTCGCTCCAGGTATGATTTAGAGTAAAACCGTCTCATTACACCAATCAGTGGGCTGTTTGATTGTCTGCTCATTCACTCATTTTAATTGTTATGGGACAACACCTTGTCTGCCATTTGTTTAGTCTGTTTTGACAGTGATTTATTATTTTGTTGCTTGAGGAGCAATTTTCTGCTCTTCCTTAACATTTTTTTATCCATTCTTTCCAGATTATAAAATAGAGCCATCTTGATATGCAAAAACAAAATCCACTGCAGCCCAGGTGTCATGGTGTTACCTTTTGCATTATGATACACTGTGATACAAGGGTTTCTACGGCAAAAAAAGGAAAGTGAGACTCGGCTTCATAGTTGACCCAATATACGGGGATATAAGGACATTTAGTACACTTTAGATAAACAGACGGGTGCATATGGCCAAGTTGTGGCATTGGTGGCCCGATGATAAGCAGAAAACTCTTAGTTTGTCACTTCACACCTGGAATTAAAATAAGTGTCTCCATGTGCACCTTAAAAGGCCCGCTGTGCTCAGGGCTTTCTTCCCCACATGCAGCCAGCTGTGGACAACAAGACAAACATGTTTAGGATCTGCTTGAGTCTAATAATTGTTTTTGTTTTTTTTACACATATTCTAATACATGATAATATATGAGAAGGGGGTAAAATGAGCAAAAATTATAGGAAAGGTGCACACAAATTATACCTGCTTCATTCTGTGCAGTAATATATTTGCAGGTTTTGGTTTGATTTAGATGGTTTAGTAGTACAACACGGTTAGAAGACTTTACTGCTCGCAGACATTACTCTGAACATCAAAAGTTCATTGAGTTCTGGTGTGTCATGAAAAGGTTTTTGGCTGAAGCTCCTCAAAGCAGCCGGTCCAGGCTCAGAAGTCTGACTGTGGCCCTTTGCTGCATGCTTTACCCCTCCTCTTTTAACTGTCAGGAATAAAGGCAACTATTTCCTCCAAAACATGAGCAACAAAACCAAACACTCAGCTTGGCTTAAGTATCGGGTATAAGTAAATTACAGCCCCAAGGACCTGAAGGAATAACTTGTATTTATTTAGTATATTTCACGGCTGTTGTATTTTCTGCTGTTGCAAAATGAGCAAAATAAGTCACAGGTTTAGTTTTACACATAAAATCCTGCTGCTGGTGCAGAGGACGTAACTTGAGTAAGTAGACTCTGGTTGAGTCTGAATGATCGGATCGATCTCAATGCAACTGTCATTTGAATAATCCCTTCTCATCTAGATTGAATCTGCTTTTGTTTGATGATAAATAATTACAAGGCTAAACTGTGCAGCTGGAAACAACAAAAGCAGTGGTTTTGGAAGATGCTCTCACACACAGAGAACAAATCCGCGGCTGTGTCCGACCCTGAATCCAACTATGAGGATTAAACCAACGGTTCAAGATCAATGGGGAGAAGACATCCTTTTGAATGAAATCTTCTTTGTGATTACGTTCAGATTTTCAGTCGTGAGGCCCAGGATTTAGAGGCATATCTCATTTTGTGCAGCCAAAACGCCTGTGATGTAAACTACATCATCCTCGCAAGTCATTACAGCTTCCTGTTGCCCTTGTTGTGCAGCCAGACACAAAACGCATGAATTCCAAAGTAAAATCAGATTTTTATTTTATTTTATTGAACTTAAAGATGCAGGTTTTAGATTTGTAAAATTCAAACATCTGGACTTTGTGCCTTTACAAAAATAGTGTGAAGTTAAACAAAATGAAAATGCTTCTGCAGGTTTACATCAAAGATTTTCCACAAACTCTTTGTTTCATGTAATCTAGTTTTGATAATGGCTCCATTGTGTGTGTTGTTGTTGTTTGGCCAGCTGGAAGAGGAGACACAAGGGAAGGTTCGAGGCGAAGCGCAGGGAGGTGAAGACGAACCAGCCGGAGACCCCGGGTGGACGTTGAAGCAGGAGCGTGAGGAGCATCAGCGCCTGCTGGCTGAGAGCCACAACACGTCACTGGACCTCCGCTGGAAGCTCCAGCACGGCGAGAAGAGGTGGGGCCGCGAGAGGGCGGAGCTCCTGGAGCGCCTCGACCGAGAGCGACAAGAGTGGGACAGCAGCATGAGGGAACTCCACCGCAAGATGGACAGGGTGAGACGAGGGGGGGACGGGAAGAGAGACACAAGGAGCAGTTCTAAAATTATAGCAGAGAACTAGAAGGAAGACGGAACCTGAGACTGTGTGTTTAGTGTTTTTCAGGGGTTGAGAGTGAACTTTAACTTATTAACCCCTGAGCCACCTTTCTTAAAAAAACCTAAAATAAACCCAATAATATTACATTTGTCATCAAATTTATTATTAAACCCCCTATCTAAAAAAAAAACTGGTCACATGTCTTGAAAATCATTTCTTTATATAAAACACATCGATGTGGGGAAAGCACGCAAACATCACATCCAACCGGAGGCAGACCTATCCTCGTGTTGAATCTCATGTGGGTTAAATCTCCATTTTTCTACAATTTTGCCCATTTTTAATTCTGTGACGACACAGTTATATCATCTACTGAGCAAAGTAACATTATGTAATGTGTGCAAAAAAAGCTTCTGAACTACTACTAAATCGACTGTGAAGCAAATGCAAAGACCCAAAAACTAAAATTCCTCAAGTGTCCATGAGCCCGGCTCCAAAAGCAAGCTCGTTGCCATGGACCCTGAAATTAAACTCCCCAAATTTACAGCAACAGTACTATCTAGTGCATTTAGTTACTTTTCATTTTCATTAAAAATGAGTGAGGGCTGAATATTTATTCATGTCAAGTCTCAGACAATTGAGCATCATCAGTGGAAAGCACCACTCTGAGTGGGAAATAATGCCTGACGTCCGTTCTCTCCTCAGATCACTTTATACTGTGAAACCCAACATGACCTCAGCTAAATTACACACCAGAGGCTTCAAAGGTCCGGTGTGTAACATTCAAGGAGATCTTTTGTCAAAAATCTGATTTAATCTTCATAAAATCTTCAGAGCTGTATTTCTTTTTAACTGTAAAATTGTTGCATTTTTATTATAATAGACTATTCTCACAATTGACCTTCTTTTAAGTTTTACTACAAAGTTGCTACAGAAGCCTTAGAAGGACAAATTAGACACTTCTTCGAAAGTAGATCTGTCATGTTTTTTACATACACACACTCTAAATGTTGATGTGGGCATTCAACTGCAAATTAAATGGCTGTTTTTTTGAGGTGGCTGTCGCTCAGGAGGAAGAGCAGTCGTCTATAAGTCAGAGGATCGAGTCCAGGATTCCCCTGACTACAAGTCAAAGTGTCCTAGGGCAAGACATTGAACTTCCCGTTGTGCCCATTGGGGTTTGAGTGGTCATGTGGTTAGAAAAGCACTTATACAAGATGTGCAAGTGACATCATGGTCACTTAATATTAGATTTCCCTCCTTGTCTTCACACAGTGGGGGAATATATTCTTCAATTTTTTTTTAGTAGGTTGCAAACATCTTTTACAGTGAAGCCTGTCAAAGTTTGTCATAAATAATCTTTATTTAATCAGAAATTGACTGTGAGCTCAGGGCTTATAGTGAAGCATAAAAGATGGGGAAATATGAGCAGCTTGTAGAATCTTTCCATAAATACAGATTATAACTGAGTCATAAATGTCTTTGTTTTTTTGTGATTTAACTGAACACTTGGCAGTTTTGCTTCTTGTTTGTTTTTGATCGTCGTGGAAGCAGGTGTGAGAGAATCGTCATGTAAAGCAGAAGCATGAATAAAACTCCTAGAATGCAGCTCATGTTTACCAGATCAGGAAAAAAAACGAGAAAATCTGCTGATGCATCACTGAATGGAGACAGGAAGCAGAGATGCATAATTTACCCATGTTGCAGCAAAGAATGAAGCTCGGGTCATCACCTGAACTGTTCAGACATGCAGTGAAATAAATAGGTATAACATATAACGTCTTAATTATCCTGTTCTCTGAAGTGTCAGTTAAAACCGGGGTTTTTGTAAAACTTAAAACTTTCCACTAAAACTTTTTTTAATTTTCTTTCTCAATAACCTTTAAATGACTGACTTTTGCCCTCATGTTTATTGATATCTTTAAAATATTAAGATTAGGCGTCTTGAAAAATCCGTTATGGCATGTCTGTCATTCTAGGATTAAAAGGTAAAAATGATTAAAATATTGCTCCAGTTGAAAGAATTATGGTTGTATGATATATGTAGCAACAGCCTCTCCTTTGAACCTGCTGCCGTCGATATTCGTGGTTCAATAAGCTGTTTTCAAAAGTTAGATTCATGGAGACAACAGGGCAGTATGCAGGTCAGTGTAGACTGAGGGCAGAAATAGTTCATTGAAATGCTAAGTAGAGAATAGAAATGCATGCATATATAATTTAACATGTGATTGGGATAATTAGGAACCTTGTTCTTTTTATTTTTTGCTGTAAAAATAAAAGATTTTCTTTCATAATAAAACTAAGTTTAAATTTTAAATTTATAAAAAAAAACACTTGGACTAAACTTTTAAAAATCCAAATTATTCAACTGAAAAGTCACTCAGAGGTTTATTCTAATATAGTACCAACTTTTTTTTAAATAAAAAATTCAGATACTTTTGTTACTGTTTGCATTATAGTAGCAAAAACTAGCAAATATCTGGTCTGACCCTGTAAAGAGAAAAGAAGTAAACTGAGTCAAAGGGAAGCATTTTTACATAAAAACTGCATCCATTTTTTTCTGCTGTTGCAAAACAACTTTGCACATTGCAGATTAAACCGGTTATTGGCTTTAAAAATCTTTTTTATTTGGCCACAGACTTCATTTTTAAATGTACCATCTTTAGTGACATTCCTAGATGTGTTGACCAACGTAATACTCCTGTCAAACGGTTTGATTTGGTAGAGAGAGAGAGAGCTCAGGTTGTGAGCAACCATCAACACAAAGACAAAGTACGCCTCAGCAGACAGTGGAAAATAAATACGAAAAACTGGATTCCAGTCTATATTCAGAGGTGATCATCTGGGAAGACATACGTGGACTCAACTTTTTAAATTCAACCACCATTAAAACTGTATTTTAGTTTTCTTTTAATGGTGTTTTTCCAGTAAAAATCATGCATAAACTTAGAACTAAAAATAACTTAATGTGACCTAATAAAGAGCTAGTATAAGCAGTATAAAAATCATAAATCATAGATATATCTGCTTTTCCTTTCCGCATTTTCCCCTCAGGGTTAGCCACAGCGAATCATCTGCCTCCATCTCTAAGATATTGCATATTGGTATATTTGATTTGGCATAGATTTTATGTTGGATGACCCTCCTGATACAACCCTCTGCATGGACCGGCACAAGCAGGATACCAACTTTTGCCTTCTTGGTGTGCTGGATTAAATCATAAATGCATATGATACTAAATTATCCAATATTTAATGAATGAGGCTTGTACATTTGGTTTATGAATTATAAACACACCTTTCATATTTGACAGTGAGAAAAATGAGCATAAAATATCTGATGTGCTGGAATGCATCATCCTTATGTGTTTGTTTGTGATTCATCAATCAGATGCAGAGGGAACTAAACACCAGGAGAGGTGAGGGTGTTGACGCCAAAGATGACAGCTTGGCACACAGAGGGGTGCTCACCCCTCAGGACAGTCCATGCACTGCCCCACGATCACCTCGTGCCCCCCGATCGCCCTGTACATCCACTCCTGCACCACTGCTCCCCACACGCTCCCACTCTGACTCTGAGGCCTTGCTGGAGGACCAGGGGGCCGCGATGAGGCTGAAAGGCCCAACGGAAAACCTTTTCCTGGATGCGCTGTCTCTGGACCCCCTCAGTGGTCTGGAGGTCCCTCCGCCCTCCGGACTGGAGAGTGAGAAGAGGTTCCCCTGCATGAAAGAGGTAACACACATCAGTCACATTTTTTTATCTTTACTGCAACAATATACTGTTTTATCCTTTAAATGTTACAGAGCTGGAAGTTTAGCAGAGGGAGGAGCATGGATGAGATTTCCAGAGAGATATTTCCCTTTGACTTCTGTCTCGTCTGCAGTAGAGCAAAACTAAAGCACCAACACTCAGATTGTTCCACATATTTCTGATACTGCCCCCAAGTGGCAACAAAATGCTACAACCTGCTGATACGTGTTTGCAAAACCCCAAAGCAATGAGATTTCACAAGTGTGTTCAGTCCCTCATACAAACAGAGCTCATGCATTAGGCTGCCACTAGAGCATCACCAGTAAAGAGCTAATGTAAGTGTCACATGTCTCCACAATGTATAGCTTAAGCTTTAGATGACCTGGATGGTTCCTTCCGCCATGCCTCTAAAGCTCCTGGTTATAGCCTCGTTCTAAACAGGCTGAGTCAGTGTCTGTAGCTTTAATCCAATGAGCTGCTGCTGCTCCTCGTCCGAGTTTCCAAAAGAGATCAGTGGCTTACAGAGAGAATCACAGAATATGCACTTAAAGAGAGAGCTTGCATACTGTGTGAATGTGCTATTCTGTCTGATTTTATAGGTAAATGTAACTGAGGGATTGCTTAACTTGCGAAAAAGTGGACAGCTTCTTTGAACACATCAAACGCATATTTTGCTATTTTGTTTGCTTTTCCAATGGCTTAAAAAGCTGTACGGGGGTGTGGTGGCTAATGAATGAATGAATGATAAATAATAATTAATTGTTGCAGACTTGGATCAAACCACTCAACAAAGCAAAAACGGTGTTTCCACTGTGGGGATAACCTAAGCAATTGTTGCTAAAGTGGAAGAAAACTTCTTGATGAACATTCATCTAAGTGTAAATGATCATTTAAAATAACCTATTTTCATGGTTAATTTGGTATATATCCAGCTAATTTCCAAATTAATTGATGTTCAATCCTAAAAGACAAAAAAAAAAACATTCACTTTAGACTTTACAGGGTTTTGGTTAAAAGTACATGAAAATCAGAAGAGTCAAAATTGATCAAACTTCACCAATCCAAAAAAAGATCAATACTCAGATGTTATTTATGTGCATGACTTCTTTTTTTCTGTGTGGCTAATTTCAAATAAATAACTTATTTATTTATATATATATATATATATATATATATATATATATATATATATATTCCTCCTGTTACAACCTAATTTCCCGCCAAATCTCTGCATCTGCTGCGTTTCAGGCCCTGAATGAGATTTCAGAGAGGGAAGGTGCTCCCGACTACCCAGAGGAGGAGACGATGGGGGGTGGGAGTCTGCTCAGGTAACATCTTCAGAAAACTTCAAGTCAAACTGAGATCAAAAAGCTGCATTTTGATATGTCCGCAACAAATTTATACAAGAACTGGTCTGACTTTTTGTAGATTATTTGGGCTCTTGCTGTATTTTTGTTGCTCATACATACACATGGGTCTCATGGGAGACTGACTGTTGATTCAGTTAACTGTTACATGAAGTGGCAGGGGGGGTTTCTGATGGGTTTTTTTGTCTTTGGGGATTTCTTTTATGGCAGGAAAGAAATCTAGATCACTTTGCTGATAAATAATTCAGACTGTTTTAAAATATTAAAAAGCATTTTTTAAAAAACATTTAGTTGTATTTTTTCCTTTCTGCAGTGGGAATATAAATGAGACTATAATCTGTTTGTTGTGATGTTTTGGTCCCAGTTGAATTTAGTGTTTCGTGTGTTTGTTTCATCTCCAGAGCCAAGTCGGTGTGCTCCATGAGCGACTTCCAACGGCTCATGGACAGCTCACCGTTCCTCCCTGACAAGACACGCCACGGTGATCAAGGCCAAGACGACGTCACCCCGCCTCTCTCTCCAGATGACCTCAAGTACATCGAGGAGTTCAACAATAAGGGCTGGGAATTCCCATCATCACCTTCTGGCCCACTGCCGGTTCGGGAAGGGGAGCCCGGTCCTGAACAATTCCAGCCAGCATCCTGGTTCCTCACCACCAGCGCCACCCTGACCACCAGCACCCTGAGCAGCCCAGAGCACTGCCACAAGTCCCCACTCAGGGGCAATGGGGCAGGGGCAACAGGGGTGGGAGTGGAGCACTTTGGGGTTCACATTCTACAGAGTCCCACCAGATCTGGGGCAGCTGAGTGCACTACTGCCCAAGATCCAGACTACTTGTATGCTAAGGGGACCAAAGCCAGAGGTGGTGGAGAGGCTGGGGTAGGAGCAAGTGGGCCAGATGAGGTGTTCAGCAATCCAAGGTGGCCCTGTATCCTGGAAGGTGGGGCGCTAAGGACTTCTCCTAGTCAGTCTCCAATCTGCCCTACGGTGGGCTATGCATCCTCTCTGGAGCTTCAGCTTTCTAGAAACTTGAGTGATGATATGAAGGAAGTGGCCATCTCTGTAAGGAACGCCATCCGCTCGCCACCAGGCCCTGTGGTCCGCGACACCGCCTGCCAAACCAATGGATTCACCACACGAGGTACTCAAACAACTCAGACCATCAGTGTGGGTCTACAGACGGACCTGCTGCGGAACCTGACCAGCAGCCCCCATCGCTGCCTCACCCCGAAAGGTGGCAGCACACCCATCTCCTCCCCGTCGCGCAGCTTGAGGAAGATTCAGTATTCCCCGGTGATCCAGAGCAAGTTCGAGCGACCTTGCTGCTCTCCAAAGTACGGATCTCCTAAGCTTCAGCGCAAACTGTCCACATCCAGTAAGACCGAACTACCCAATAACAGCCGCGCTCCGACGCCCACCACGCCTCAGAAGGGCAACAGCGAGTCGGCATGGGCCCGCTCCACCACCACCCGCGACAGCCCCGTCCACACTACCATCAACGACGGACTCTCCAGCCTCTTCAACATCATCGACCACACGCCAGTGGTATACGACTCCCTGCAGAAGTTCAACAAGTCCCCTAGTCGCTCTCGCCCCTCGCCACCTCCCACCACAGAGCCCAGCCCTGCTCACGGGCCTCTTTCCACAGACCCCAGGAACGTCCAGGAATGTCTGCGGACTGCCCGAGGGCGCTCGCCCAGCCCCGTCCACCTGATCGTGGAGACACAGGGGGACAAAAACCCGGAGGCAGTGAGCATACGGCAGGATCTTTCTGCTCCTCCGGGATACACGCTGACTGAAAACGCAGCCCGCATCCTCAATAAGAAGCTGCAGGAGCAGAACTTTAGAGAGGAGAGGAGGATGCAGATAGGAGGACAGAGCACCCACAGCAGAGACAACAGCAGGCAGGCCGACTCAGACAGAGGACAGTCTGGATGTATGGAGGTAAATATACAGACTCACTGGATTCATCGCTTCATCATTCATTTGATCTGGGGCCCATGTTTTATGACACAGTGATATTTATGAAATTGCCTTGGATTTCCCTTAAAAAGGTTGAAGACAAACTTTGAGGCATCTGTGTTTAAATAGTACAGATATATGGGATATAATGCACTAAAATGTTCATGCTTTTTTTTTTCTCAGCTCGAAAGCATTGACTGATGCGATGGTAATGTTATAATATTTAACCTTTCTCTGGAATACTTCCTTCTACTTCTGTAATGTAGTCACTCTTTCTCTGTATTTTCCTCTTCTTTGTGGTTTGGCTTTAACTACCACTGAAACCCATCTGAAATCTGATTTATGTGTCTAATTACTGGAGGAGTAAAATTAATGACCTCGGTTACGTAGGATTGCAGTTACAGAGTTGCATCATTTATCAATATCAGTACAATCCAATGAAATGTTCAAGCACATTTCTAATGGTGCAAGTTTTTGAAGTGACGGAGAGAAAGCGCCAATTTGACTCACTGAAGTCGGCACTTTGGTTAGAATGTTGCACTTTTTCACCCATTTAGCTGACCTGAGGGAAAATAAATGACTCATGGTAAACTATGTTTTTTTGGGTCATGTTTGAAAGAGAAATCATCCCAGAACCTTCAGTCATATTTAGTTCTCTATAGACAAAGTTAAAGTAGACAAAAGTAGGTCAGACTGATCGTATATTTAAAACATGTATATGCACACTAAGCGATATAGTCACACGCACTGATTAATATACTTACATCAGGATTTCAGCTCTTTTTTTTTTTATTAATGTGCAGAACAAAAATATAAATGAGCTTGTAGCTTCAAGAGATTTTAGAAAAAGAAAAGAGTTTATTTTATATATAAACTTAGCACAAAAACTAAGAAAACTTGTGTTTTGTTGATTATTTCTTTGTTGTAACGATGCTTCGTGGCAATAAATCCTATAACATTGGAAAGCCTGTTTATTTCCCTTTTTAAAAGGAGCCACATTTGTGAGGAAAACGCATATGTGGGATAAGCAGCAGAGTTGAGTATGTGGGTTGCACCCATGAACAATTTGCCGGATCTTCTCTGCCAAACCCAAACAGCTTGTTCTGCTGTTGACTTCTATTTAGTGTCATTTCTTGGATTTAATGATTGAAATCTGAAAAAGAAAGACATTATGGATGATTTAACAATTGATTTATTTAACAAACAGGACCTCAGTAGCATGTGGAAGAACCATACACAGCTACAATAGCCTGGCATCTCCTCCTTATGCCTGTTACCAGCTGGTCCCATTTTTCAACCAGCCACTGTGGATGTGTTTGGTCATTCTGGCACGAACAACATGCCCAAGCTGATCCCAAGCTTGGAGTGTTTAGTGGGTTGAGGTCAGAACTACAGGAAGGCCATTCCCTCCTCTCTACATCCAAATTCTGGAGGTATTCTCTGATAAACTCCACTTTGTTGGACAAATGTTGTCATCTTGGACGGACTGTGGAGATATGAAGTTGTCACAGGATGCAGAATTTTCGTCTGTTATGTCTCTGAGTTGAAATTGCTTCCAATGATAACAAGCTTGGTTTTTCCAGTGAGCAAGTTGCTGCCGCACATCGTCAAACTGCCTCCACCAAAAGCTGTTAGACGATCAGTGTAGCGATCAGCATAGCTCTCCCCATGGCTGTGTCCGAAAGTCCACACTATTCCCTAACCCCTGATCCACTACATGGGGCTGCACTATATGGCAGACCTTATGGTTCACTCATTCTGTTGGCGATACGGACACGAAGCTTGTTATTTTCTCCTCCGCGTAGATCACATGACTCACCACGGCAACCACGCCTTGTGTGAAGGTGTCATTCCAAACTAATCCAAACTAGTCAAATCTTTTCAAAAAGCATTGTGGGTCATTTTGAGTGCACTACTTTTTTCTCTCTGGACATTCGGACACCCCTAGAAAATGGGATGACCCCTATATAAGGCACTATGTAATAGGGAATAGTGTGGGCATTTGGACTCAGCTTATGTCCTTGTCATTTTTGACCTTTTGACCCCAACTGACCACTGCACCAGGGTCCACTTTCACAGGTGCTGCTAATAAAGCACATGATTGTCAGCACCTGGGGTAGCAGAAGCTCAAAACAAGATGCAATAGCAGTATGAGCTGTTTGGCATTGCCAGAGATTTGTAACATTTTTCATGGGTCAACCCACATTCTCAACTCAAATGCATTTTCCTTCCAAATGTGGCTCCCTTTAAGAGGAAGAGAAACGGATTTTCCAACAGTAAGCCTCATTCTGAACAAACAAGATTTACATCAGTTTTCTCTTTTAACACTCTGAAAGAAAGAAGAAAAATTGAGTTATCATATTCTGGTGTATTTGTAGCCTTTCTTACTGATCGCCAGATCTGATACACCCTGACAACCCTGTGGGTATCTACGCGGAGATTAGCCTCCCCCTGTGTTTTTTCCAGGTCTGAAGTGAAAGGGTGTTCACTGCTTTCTGTGTGGTTTGCAGGATGAAAGCAGCCACCTTATTTCTGCCTTCAGTATACCAACCTTATCTTGTATCTTCTCTTCCCCGTTGCTCGATTTTACCGATTAACATTTCCCGCTTTATATCTTTCCTCTTCCTCCCCTCCCCCTCTCCTCCCCTTTGGACTTTATCTCTCTTTCTTCCTTCCTGTCCGCTGTGCTCTGATCCAGAACCACACTGTCATACTAACAACTCCTTGGGGACTCTAACTCTGCTTGTCTCCGTGATGTAAGTTCCTCTTCCTTCCTTCCTCCTCCTCCTCCTCTTCCTCTATGGCCTTGGCGGTGGGTTCACTAACCACATGGAGCTTTCACCTCACCCCCTGCAGACCTCCTCCTCATCCCTCCTCTTCATTAATGCATGCTTCACAGGTCAGCAGAGTGACAGTGTAAAGCCTTCGGTGTGGTGTCAAAACTTGTGACGGCCATACATCTGTTCCTTCGTGTTGATGTATGCATGCTTCGTATTTCAAATGGATCATCTGATTATCTTCTAAAGGACCATACTAGTGGTTTTGCATTTTGTTGATCAACCATCAATCTCATATATTAGCAGTGTCTTACTTTTTTTAGATTATTAAACTTTCTGCCAGAAAAGTATGAAAATCAGTTGCATCAGAGAGCTGAAACTTGAGAGAATTTTACTTTGTGACACCAAATTTATACATTTTTGAGAATTTATTAGATCAAATATCTGCATCAAGAACTTTTTTCAAGCTTGCTCAATAATCATTAATTCTTTCAGAGTTTCCGACAAAAACGTATCTGCCGCAGTCCCGTCATGTTTAGCTGCTGCCATTTTTTAGTCTTTCTTTCCTCATCAGGTCATCTAAACCCCAAATGGTTTAAGTGTGTGCAGAAAGAGCATACACCACAGAAACAATCCGTTATTTTACCCAGTTGATTAGATTTTGGAAAAGTTTAAAACACCCCTCTCCATCGGATTTAAAATTCATCCCAATCGAGGAAAATCTGATAAGATGAGGTGTTTACAAGATGCATTTTTATTCCAAATGGACATTTGACTGGATCAAAAGTGCTCCTTGCAAATACAACTTGCAGACTTTGTTCTGTGGGAGAGCAAGGATTAAAAACCATGCAGCAAAATAGCAAAACCAAAAACACACTTAATAAATTGAGCAAACAGATTTTTTTCTCCCTTACATCTGGCTCAAGATGAAATCTGTACAGAAATCCCCCAAAACGTATTTATAAAGGCTGTTGCTCCCAATTTTTTTCTAATAAATTGTTGCTGAACAAGGTTTTGCTTTCCTAAATAGATTCCTGAATAGATTAGATTTAGTCTCTACAACTTATCTTATGGTACTTTGTCCAGTTTGCGTTTGAATGTAAAAGGAATTGCTCATTAAAATGTAGAAAGACTCCTTATGTCAACAGGTTACTCAGGAAATTTGTTAGCCAAGTAGCCAGCAAGTGTTAGCTTGGCTTACTAGTAGCTATAGCTTATCCATTAGCTGTACAGTTCCGGTTATGAAACTAATAATGAAAACTTAGATTTTTTTTGTGTTCATTGGGAGGACACTGGAAGCCATTTGAATCCACTATATAGAAAAAAATATACAGGCCTAATTTAAAAATACATAAATAAATAAAAAAAGAGTTCAAACAAAACTTGGCAAACCCATAATCGTGAACGAGATAATGATTAGTAAATGATTGACACTCTTGTCTGTCACTACTGAAAAATGGGGAAATATGCTAATGATTTGATGTAAAACTAAAACTGGAAAAATTCCTTAGCTCAAAAATGTTTTGAAAAGAACATTTAGACATCATTTCCTATGTTCAAAATGTGTTTAATCTCGCCACTATACAGTTATTTTGACAAGCTAACTCTGGATTTAGCTAACTAGCCACAGCTGAGCTTACATATGTTAACTGGCTAATGTATAGCCGTGTGCAGGTACTGAAATATTAATGCCTTCGATATTTATGTTCTTGAATTGATTCTCATGTTAAAATATTGTTTTAAGTAATTTGGGGTAAATCTGTCATTTATCATTGAAAGGAACACAGTGGAAAGTAAGAATGCCACTTGGTAGGAACTACTTCTTCTTCCTGCCATAGTCACATATGAAATGCAGCAAATTGTAAACATTGCACCACCATGCTGTTTGCCATACTTGCCCACTTCTCATTGAGTCCAGTAAGTTTAGCAAAATGATGACGACATCTGAACGCAAACGCGGTAGTTCGTGGAGCTATTTCTGCTCCACAAACACCAGCAGTTCAGTATTTTACTTGGTATTAGATCGGAAAGGAAATTATTCCACATGACCATTAAAGTAGTCTTCCGCTGTTAAGACTCTATCAAGACATACCTGAATTCCAAATGTTAATATTATAAGTATTATTTATTGTTAACAAAACTCTGAGAAAAAAGAGCCCTGAAGATCACAGTGTTAGCAAAGTTACACTTCTGAGCCAGTTCCTGCTCTCTGTGCTTGATTATGGTGTGACAGTGACTTTAGTCATTGATAAATCATGCAAAAGCAAGGTATGGTCCTACCAACTCATGTGACTCATCAGATTGTGTCTTGATTACTGGTTGGGTTGCATTTTAATATTTGCATCTAAATGTGTACCAGTGAACATGACACAAAGAAATCAACTCTTTCACATTCACAGGTTGTTTGTTGTCTGTTTGAGGTGAATTATTCTAACACCGTTTCCATCAGGTCCGCCTCTTTATGTCACCATGTCTGCAACTGGATGGGCTGTAACGTTTTCCTGTGATACAAATATGTGCTTTATTTATTTGTCCATACAGTGCTTTTTTTCTTTTCCAGTTTCCCCTACCATGTCCTCTTACACTAACAAGTCCTCCAAAGTTTAACAGATGAAGACGACTTCTAACACTCATCACTTCCTGTGCACTCTCACCTCTCTTGGTTGTTTGTGATTTCTCGTGAAAGTTGATTCAGTATTCTTAAACATTTTGCATGCTTAAAGGAAAACTCCACCTTCAGATACACAGAGTTTATCCTAAAGACTTGAAACTATGAATTGCTATAGTTTTGGGTTTAATTTGGATTACACAGTTAACAGGAAATAAAGCTAGAAGATAACCATAAAACCATGTGATTTGTCCAACTACGGGCGCGAGATGAAGAGCATTAAGAATTTTTTTTTTCAATTCCACCATGTAGATTATTTTCATCCATGTCAGAGACCTGAATTGTCATGGGATTTTGTTTTGTGTCACTCAATTTTCTGCATTTTTTTCAAAAATTATTTAATGAACCAAAACTTTCTCCAGAGAGTGAATGGTTTATGTTCTCATTTTAAGATTGTAGCTTCAAATTTGACTCAAACCTCTCAGAGGTACCTCGCAGTAGGCCTTTAAAGCAATGATGGAAATACAAATAATGAGTCAACGATACTGATCATTGACCCTCCTTTAGAAATTCCCAACTAAACCTCAATTATGTTCAATTCAGTGAAAATAAAACAAAACCGATGCTTCATTCCTTCCAGTCATCATTTCCACTCACTTAATGTACTACTTTGGAAAAATGGGTGATATAGTGCTGAGTCGTACCTCAACTGAATCCTACAAATGGAGCAGTAGTTAAATCATTGCTATTGACCGGCCTGGGTGAAGGGTATCATTAAAGGTTATATGCCCAAACCAAATTTTACTCATTGCAAATGTATTCTCATTCTTACTGGAAAGTCGTTCACCAAGGCTGATTGTTTTATTACCAGGTGAATAAAATTTCCATCCATGTTTTATTCACCAGGCAACAGTATATAGACATGCTCACTATGCCCCAAGCCAGTTTTTTGGCTTCTTACTCGATGATGGGAAGGTTTTGTTTTACTTTAATAAAGCCAGGCTCCGGTAAACAGATTTTAAAGAGTGTCAAGGTGTAAAGATCCCCAGCTTGATAGACTAATGTTCAGACAGGATGACATTGGTAGTCAATATTATATAGCTTTAACAGCCTTTCAACCATCCAAAATGGTTAAACATTAGTTTTATTCTTCATGGGGGTTAAAACAGTGTTGCTAGTTTAATTTTACATCAACTTCAAAGTGTTTGAAAGTGGATTTTTCCTTTAAGGCCAAAGTACACAAAGGTGGTTCACTTTGCTTTTTCCAAACGCACTCCTTATATACTGACTTCCTGTAGACATTAATGGTGCATGACCTGTGGCATTGTACAATCGGATGTATTAGCGCCGCAAAGGAAATCTTGTAATAACCCACAAGCCACCCATTAAATGTGCTGCCTGTATTTCCGCTGTGTACGATCAGCTTTATTTATTAAAAGCTGATTTATTGCTGGAGACATTACATGTCCACATCGACTCTGTGACTTGTTTTTGTACCGGTCAAAATGGACTTCCTGCAGGTTGTGTATCGCATCTCTCACTGTTTGTCCTTCAATCTGAGTTATTTGTCCTCTAGTTCATCCGTCCCACACTGCAGCAGCCTGACTGCCTGGTATTTTTAGAAGAACTAGATTGTTGCTTTGCTTTTCTGATGTTCCCCATCCTTTAGCTGAAATGTACCGTCTGGAGACGAGGCATTTATAAATTGGGCCAGTGGCGTGATCTTTCACTCGCTCATACCCTGACATCTCTCTGAGGCGGGGCTCTTCTCTTCTTTTCACCATCTTTTCCTCAATTTCTCAGCTACTTTTTCCGTGACGGGGACAGATGCATAAGACTCTGTGGCCGACATTTAAATGCACAACTGTGGTTCAGTTATAAATCTTCTGAGGTCGCTTGTTGTTTTTGTTACTCTTCTCAATCAACGTATGACCTTCATCTGACATCTGCTGTCTTTTAACAGCAGAATGGGAGAAAAACAAAGATTCAGCTCAACACTTTCCAATCTTTAGGACTAGTTTTTGTCATTATAGAGTTAAAGATGTTGGATAAAAAAAATTCTGCGTTTGCAATATATGTTGTATCCATTAAATTAGGATGTAATTACTTTAAAAGTTAGACTTAAGGCTTCTGGGTTCCTCCATTTCCCAGGCACTTAAGCACCAAGTTGCATTTATCAACACTTAATAGAAATAAATTAGATAAAGATTGTATAGTCAGGTCTCTGTACTTCCTTTATTTCCAGGGAGCAACACAACAATTAAGATTTATGAGATTCCAATAAACCTCTTTAATAAACAAACATTTTCATTGTTGGAAAGTTCTTGTTGACTCAGTACTGAAATAACTCCATCATAAAAGGCTCTTTTATAGTTCAAAGTTTTAAGATGTGGATATTTTTACTGGTGATCTTTCTTTAATGGAAAATCTGTGTGCATATGAGTCCTTAGATGGATATAATTATGTTTTCTGTGTGAAAACGGATAAAGTTCTGCATTTTAAAACAGAGAGTGGGCGCTGTAGAGTTTTTTTCCTGCCTTTGGGACTTAGAGTAACACAGTCCGCCCTTTTGCTTGCCTGAACCCACCATCTTCTATATATACTGATCAATTTCCCTCCATGTTTTTGGTCGGTTCTTACAATTAAGTCCCACATCATCTGATTTTAAGATGAGCTCCGCTTTCTGCTTCTCAGTTGATGTTTCAAATTACGTTTGAAACATGTGTCTCTTGAAACGTGATAATGATTAGGGCCTCCTCAGTGTGATGTGGCCGAGTGAAGGCTGAGACATTTTTCTTGGTGTGCTGTGACATAATGTCATAATCACCAGTAATTTTCTATTTTCTGGCATATTTGAGCAGACGGCGGGTTTCATTTAGGCGCCCGTCACTTATCTGCAGCAGAAATATGATCGCAGGCATCGTGCTGAGAATGTGGATTTACTCAGTTTCTACTCAACAAAATACTGCTGCATCCCAGCTGTTGCAATTTTTTCATCATCCCATAATATGAAGTATTACTAAAACGTCTGTTTCTAATCTTTTGACGGGGACAATGCCTCTCAGTCCACTCATAGTCAATACCGCTGCTAAACGCAGCTGAAACCACCTTCATGTTGGATCAGCACCTTTTCAGATGCAGCTCAGTGATGAAGACTTGATGATTTTAAAAAGCTGTAAACAGTCAAATGTAAAAAAGATTGAAATTTGTAAAGTCTAACCAAGAATTTTATGAAATTTGCCATCAATCTCTTTATTGTTTAGTAGCTTCTCTGTTAAAGCTGTGATGCAGCAAATGAAATTCCAGCTGATGTTGACAAATAAATGTTAACCCATTGGTACCAGACCTCCTGTGGGCAGGACATGACAAATTATTATGTATTTTACTCCGTATCCCTTCCAAGTGCCTACACATGTTATACACCAGTGGAAAACTAAGATTCTTGAGATTTGAATGATATGTACCATTTATCTATAATTATAACTGTAGATTCATTAAACACTTATTTCAGACGATCAGTTTCAAATGTAATTTATCTTTACAGCCATATTGTACTCCAGTAGCAGAGGATACTGCAACAAAAACAGTCCTGTTACATCAGCAAGGGTCCAGTAAAAGTAGCCCAGTTTAATAGTTGGTCCATAACAAGTCTTTTACCCATAAAAACCTGCATCAGGCGAAAATGTGGTGCATTGGTTTGTTTATTGGTGATTAAATGGTGAGAAGAAAAATGTACCTACAGGAAAACATGGTGGAGGTTGTATCATGTTTGATGCTGCTGGCGTGGGATGTTTTTACAGTGTGAAAGGAAGTCCAGCAACAGACTACTGAGGCGTTTTAGAGAGAAATGTGATATTATGTAACATTTAGTGTTTAAATTATTTCTCCAGGATGCACATTTTTATTGTTGTTTTGTGACAACTGAGATTCTATAGAAATATTCAGTTTACATAGAAACCGTTCATTTTGAGTTACATGATTGACATTCAGGACTATAAATATGCATTCATTTGTTGACATTGTTTTTTGGGCACGTCATTTATACATCTGCCCCCTGTTCGCTGTTCTCTCTCTTTCTCTCCTTCATGTTTATCAGTATAAATCTGTTCACTTCCTGTTTTCTTCGGCGGTGAGCAGCTGCCGACTCCTTGCTGCTCTCTTTTCTCATTAAACAGCTCCTTGTCCTTGGCAGGATCTGCCTCGCTCTCCGGTGGCTCCACCCCTGGACTCCTGCTTCCTGAGACCGGCCCGCCCGGCCAACCGCCGACCCCCATCCCGCTGGGCCGCCCGCTCCCCTTCCTCCTCACCCAAATGGAGCGAGGGCACAAAGAGGAGGTTCACCTTCCCACCGCCTGGACACCGGACGCCCATTCTGGAAGGCGAGGAACCGGTATGAGGTTGTCCTCTACCTCCTCTCACCCTCCTCCTCCACCTCAGTCTAAAACGACCCAGTACCTCAGAACCCCCTCCTCCCGAACTAGAGACTCCCAGAAGATGGAGCCTCAAAAGGGGGGGGGGGGGTTGGGATCCACTAAGTAGCACCAGCTGACCATCGAGGAACCAGAAGTTCTTTTGGAAGGAACCTGGAATGTACTGTAAAGTCATTGACATCGAGATACAAGAAAAATCCATTTCCATAAGAGATGCCTGAACATTTAAGTTAACCCCCCCCCCCTTCGTATATGTGTGTATATGTATTGAATACACACGCATATGTATTAGCCAGAATTCTGAACCTTTTTTCAGGTTAAAACTTTAGGTCAGCTGTTGCACTCGTATGAAGTTTACACTTTATTTTTCTCATCGTTTACATTTAGACTTTATTCTTCTTTTGAATCAGGGCACCCTTTATTATTATTGTTCATGCTTTGTTTTTGCCAACTTCTGTTGCTTCACTTTTCTGTTTTAGCAGTGAGTGAAGGTGAAAGTGAAACAACAACACAAGCAAACAAACTGAAAACAAACGAAACAAAAAAACAACAAACTTTTGCTTCATCTGGGCTGAAGCAGAGACACATGATGTCATTTCTGATGCTATTGTCCTTATTTATTTCTATGTTGGGATGAATGTTTCTATTTGTCAACATGTAGAAGGTGGGTGGCAACAACCCGAAGAAACTTATGCATATTTGGAAGGCAGTCGTACGAATATCGGTCAAATATTTGCATGCCTTTTGAACACTAGCACTTTAGTGCATGTACATACGAGTTCTAGTCTTATGTGGTCACTCAGCCCAGCTGTGGGGGAAAAACAAAACTCATGAAGGGAACTCTCGAGCTGTTGTTTTTGTTGTCACATGATTTGCATTGACTAAAATAAGAACAGTTTTTAAGTGAATTATTGTACCTACTGGTCTTTGTTACTATTGGATATGAATAACTTTTTTCTTTTGACAGAAAAAAGGGTGATTGTGGAAACAAAAATATGAATGTTTTAAATGAAAAGTCTATGTCAAAAAGTCTAACGATCTATAGTCTTATGTAAATATTAAACGGTAATAAACATGAATGTGTATTTACAAGACCTCCTCCTGTGTGTCATGTTTTATATCCATGTTGACGGTTGCGTACAGCTGGTGATGAATTGTAGTCTTTCATTAGACCTGAGTTTGTGTTCTTGCCAGATACTGATCCTGAATCATGTGTGTGTTGGTGGATTACAGTGCAGACCACGGGATTACAGTGGGTCAGGGGGGGACAGACAGAGAGAAAGTAAATAAGAAGATTGTATCCTCCCAGAAGTCAAATCCTCTTTCATCATAGTCATACATGTGCCACCTTACTCATGTTTCCCAGCTTGTCATGCAAGAAAGGCCAGTATTATGCAGGACTAATTTATCTGAAAAGGTATAAGGCGTGTAAAGAAATGATTGTGGTGGGATTTTACTTTTATGTGATGGCACAGTTTATAAGACCAGAAAGAGAGCAGAGCAATGGCAAGCAGCCAGCTGGGAGTCAATCCAGTCAATATGTGGAATGGGCCTTACCCAGTTGACCTCTGGGTCGTCCCAGGTTATGTCCAAAAAAACTGAATCATTTTGTTATTCAGCATACTTGTCCCATCCATTTGTTCATTTCTGCTCCACAAACCCCAATGTTTTACATTTACTAATAAACAGGCATCTATTTAAAGGTAGCATAAGAGTTTAAAAAAAAAAGTCCTTCAACATTTAATATGTTTTCGATTAATCACACTGTTGCCGTCACCATGTCAGATTTCAACTACATGATTGTCCTTGCTAAAGGCATTCACAATAGTGATATCACAATACCAATAGAAAACCTGAAAAAAACCCAACAACAGTTCTTTATCTGGCTAATTATTCTATGTTGTTGGGTTTTTTTTATTTATTAACTCACAATATTATCAACACAATTGATTCTTACTCTTTGAGCCCTGTAACTATTCAGTTTAAGCCTCCACTCAAAATTTGCATGAGAGTATCTGTTTGAATAATTCTGAAGTAATGGTAAAGGGAATACTTGTTAAGATGCATAAAGATGCATTTAGATGCATAAATATCAATATATGTCATACTGATGAAGAATAAATGAAGATGGCACACAGCACAAATGTGAAAAGTTTCAGGATTGCCTCAAAAAACAGGAATATAAACACTTTCAGGATGAATATCTCTTTGAATCAATGCAGCTGTAGAGCCCTAAACTTCTATCAGATCATAGCGCAATATGTGAACATCATCTTTGCAGAGATAAACTCTGTAAAGTGAGGCAGAACTAAATTGGAGAGGTTTTAGTACAGACAGTTCAGATGAGGTCTCTTTAATGGCCGTTTTGGCACAGGTTGGCATCATCTGTTCTCAACATCATCCAATTAGAGGTGTATCAGAGTACAAGACAACCGGATTTTATCTTCAAGAGTCTGAACATGTCAACCTACAAAACCTTTTGACAAGTCTGTCTGCTCAAAAAGGCAGGCTGACAGACATCACAGGAAGGGGAAACAGACAGGGCAGGACACAGCTTCACTTTCAGTTTTGAAGATCAAAACTTTATTTGGAGAATCAAATATAGTTCGTAGTTAAACTATAATAACAGTGTAAATTCATCAACTTTATCTGATTCCATGATTATAGTTGGTTCAGTCACAAATCTGTCACATGGACACTGACTGCATCTTTTTGTTAACAGATTTCGCTATAAAGTGAGTAGGAATAAGACTCCATGTCCAAATGACTCCTCAGACTCAGTCTCAGGTAGTAAAACAGCCATTTCTCTGCTGGAACATCAAATGTTTGACCCCCTGCCACCTCTTGTAAAGTAGTTGAACTAACCCTTTAACAAAACACTGATCTAAATTACAATGTGCTCCTTCTGTGTCTGTTGGCTCAGCAACAGAGGCAAAACATTTCATTTTCAAGTTTAACCAATAACAGAAATTAAATCTGTAAATTTAAAACTTGACTTGCAGCAGCTCTGATGATGGAAAGAGGGAGTGATAAAGAGGCTGAAACAAGCAGCTGAGGGCCTCCATATACCTTTCACAGAGTTATGAAGATGAATAATTAATGCAGCTCGGCTGCACGCTGGGAGCTGCTGATGGCATTGAGTGGGTCAGCAGAAGAAAGAAGAAGATGCTCTGCTTTTTACTTCCATCTGCCCTGAGAGGAACCCACCACTGCTGAATAATTTACACCAACCCTCAAATCCCTATTCCCCCACTCACACGC
>JAOXYM010000008.1:22352542-22372850 GCA_028567055.1 Leptatherina wallacei | reverse complement strand
TATTTGAAAAAAAAAAAACTCTGCTACAACAATAATTTCCCTCAAAAGGGATAAATAAAGTATTTTTCATTTCATTTAATATAGCCAGACTAAAACACTTGTATTATATGCATTTGTCAGTGGAATCAGTCTCTTTTTGATGTGATTGTTCTGTAAATTATACATACATACAAATGTACGGTATACTTGTTTCAAGTGATCCAAGTGTCGTTGATGTGCATGAATAAATTATTAAATCTGGGATCGATTAAGTTTTGCGGAGACTGGCTGACGTAGTATCTTACGTCAGACCCTGTTAATCGAGCGTGAGAGCGCTTGTGTTGATGTCTGCCGCTGTTCTCCAGTACTTCTAAACATTAGGACCAAGCTTTAAGCCCCAAGATGTTTTTGTCTTCTGCCGTTCGATCTGCTGTCACGCAGGCGGTATGTTTGATATATTTTCTATGGCTGTGGATATTAAAGTAAATGCTAATTTCCGTAAGTTGGACAGAAAGTGCTGTGACTCTTCACAAGGGCATGTAGCGGAGGCCGCTAAGCTAAGTACTGTTAAGTAACCGCAACATGCTAGCTAACTTAGCTTCCTGCTCAAACGTTTACAAGGTGATGGCTGGATAAATAAACTGTGCCGAGGAAGATTCACTATGAAAACAAGAATGTATGCATTAGATTTGGCTATGACCTGATTAATTACATGATAATGTCTATCAGTTTTTTGCAGGACAAGTTAAAGGGACATTTCAGCTGTGGAACATGTAAATTAATATTTATATAGCTAGGCTGTTAATCAACGCGCAGACATTGGAGTTATCGTGGGACTGTTTGGGTTTTGTTTACGAAATGCAAACAGTTTAGATAACTGATAATAGCTTGATGTGATTTTATTGCTTCACCATATTTGAAGGCCGTCGTCTTGTCATTGTGTAACTTGTTCACTTGCTACTAATGCAGGAACCATCTGAAGACATGCCTGCCAAAATTATGCATTTTATGTTCATGCATCAGTTCTGCACTGTGTAGGAATTATGTTTTTCTTTTAGATTGTGATTAATAATGACTTCAACATTTAATTTACAGGAAGTCCTTCCATCTTCTGATTGTCCAATTATACAATAATTTTCCTTCTGACTGCAGCTAAACATTGCAACTGTTATACACCGTCACCCTTCCAGATGTGTTACTTGTCCCACTCTGTGTTACAGGCCAGGCAGGTCAGGAGTCTGCATCAATCTGCTGCACGAGCTGGAGCTGGCGGCATCTTTGTGGTGAGTTTATTCTCTGCGGCTTTTGTTCTGGGTCATTGGCTTCAACCCTAGGTTCATAATTTTCTTCTAATCATTGATCTCTCTTCTGAAAAACCATGACATTTACTGATGCCGCTTAAAACTTGAAAGATGTACATGCACAGGTTGCATAAAAAACACATTGAAATATACACATGATGGTCAACATCAACAAAAAATAAACTGTATCATACCTTTTTATTGCTTGCTTTTCTTTTCCCCAGTAATTACTTAATGTAAGTACTGTTGGTTATGACGGATCATTAGCTTAAGTAGCAGCTTGTGTTGTACTTGAAGAATTTACAGTAATTTTTGCTGTGCTTAGAAGTTTCCGAATGATCAGTCCAGCTTTAAAATACATAATTATATTGAAGCATTGTTTACTTTTACATAAACACTGTGCAATGTTTAAAACTAATTTAAAAGTTTGAAAATTATTTCTTTCCTTTAACCTCTTCTTCACATGACTTATTTTTTCTGCCTCCAGCCCGGAATGACATACCCAAAAAATAAATTAGATATATCTTTATAACTACAAGGGCTGTGTGTATAATCATGGTCTCAAAAGAAAGCTGACACGTGAGATTACTACAGAAGTGTCAGAATCAAAATGTGTTACTGTGTCAGAGTAAATTCACCTGGAACAGAGTCGTCTTAAAAGAAAACCATATTACTTTCAGTGAAAACCAGAGGACAGTAACTCAGTTCATCTAGGAATTAGTCATGTCTGATGAGTAGCTGTTCAAAAGTAGACGTTAAGAGTGAACCTGAGCAGTTTTATAGGTGTTTTAATGGAGGTGTTATGTAGTTAAATATCTCAGGAACCCATCAAATGGTCAGAGTCAGGAGAATCAAGGGATAGCCCCCATGTTCACCTTAGAAACACCATGAGGATCCAGAAAGAAGTGAACCCCAAGATTGTATCATATAAAACTCCCTTCATCTTCATGGAAACTACCAGTTCGTTCAAGTCGTGATTCAGTTCAAACAGAGGCAGAGTCATAGGAGAACGCATTAGCAGAGGATTTTGTAGATGGAATAAAATTCTTGACCATAAAACAGTAAAAGTAAGACATGATTTTATGATTTCTTTATTTGCTACTCTTTGGCTGCTAGCTGACAGACATCTTTGTAATCAGCAGAGTCTCTGCTTTCATACGACGCTTTGTTTGTGTGGTTTGCTTGAAGTGGAGAAAAAGGCAGAAGCTCTTAAGTGGACAGTGCTTTTCTCATATTTTTGTTACATTCCCACATAATCGCTTGGGGTTTAAATTGTGTTTTGTTTGGATGCCAAGGTAGAGTCGGGGCTCTTGTGAATAAGAGGTTTAAGGGTTGCAGTTTGGTGCTTGTTCTCATAAAATATGATTTAACAGCAGCCACAAAATCCATTTTCTTTCCATAACTCTTAATAATTTTTTTTAAAACTTTATACTTTTTTTTTTTAATTTCAAGGCATTATGTTTCAGAATTTATCCATCAGTAACACTAAAGACAAATACTGGCCAGTGTCAAACTGTGCAACATGTTTTTGTTGGTCTAACCCCAAAGGTATTTGTTTTCCAAAGGTTATTAATATATCC
The DNA here is from genome assembly GCA_028567055.1 of Leptatherina wallacei. Lineage (NCBI taxonomy): Eukaryota > Metazoa > Chordata > Actinopteri > Atheriniformes > Atherinidae > Leptatherina > Leptatherina wallacei. The sequence goes on along the minus strand of JAOXYM010000008.1, from coordinate 22,369,990 downwards.
AGGGAGCTACTTTGGAGCCCGTTATAGCCACAAAAAAACATCACGTTATATTCTCATGCGGAAACATGCCGTGGTTTCATAATCCCTTGGTAGTAAACATTGTTTTGAGTCGCTCTGTGATTTAAAAAGAAAAAAAAAACTGTTTTATGATGCAATTCTCTGTGACATTTAGGATATCTATCGTTTCAAGCAGCATTAAATTTAAAGTTAGGCTTTTTCTAATTGCACAAAGGATATTTGCTGCTCACAAGGGGGCAGTGTGTACAGAGGCAGAAATAATTGTGTGTTTTGATCTTCTGTGGTCAGTAGTCTTACCCATTTCCCCTCTGGGCTTACATCATGTCTTCTTAATATTTTATCAGATACTCCAAAGTGTTTGTAAACCTATTATTCACACATGAAAGTGCTTGTGAAAATGTATCCATAATTGCAGCTTCCTAGTGTGATTTATTGTATATTTGTAGCTAAATTTTGATTTGAAAAAAGTTAGTAGCAGTTATGCATTGGCATTAATAATATAGACTCTTAAAAGTGGTTGTTTTTCTTTCTTTTAGCACAGAGATACTCCTGACAACAATGCTGACACTCCTTTTGAGTTCACGGAGGAGAACAAAAAGGTAAGGCTGACCTCTGTGTCTGACAGCTACACTAATGGGGCTTTCCATTTGAAGATTGTGGCCATGTATGATCTTATCCTACTTGTTTTATGCTGATTTAGATACATATTCTAGTTTGAATCTTAAGTGAAAGGAGCAGGTTAATTCTGGCTATATTTTAATTAATTTGACCATTATATTTGTATTTTAATACTAAGTTGACAGTAGTTGCCTTATTTTCATTTTTAGTTTATGTTCTTTAACATTTTCAGCATGCTCTTCCAACTCTGTTACTCTTCCTAAAATTCATTTGATGATATTGTCTTCCTAGCGGAGTATTTTGCTGTAAAAAAAACTCACTGTATAATTTTAAAGATAAAAACTATTGTCCGCAGTCAAATTAATTTCTCATGGAAATTTAAATAAAGAATGATTTTATCAATACATTTCATGTGTACGTCAGTGCAGGTAATGCTTTTTCTTAATGTTTAATTCCCAAGAATAGTGCACATAATTAACTTTAAAAAAATGTTTCCCCCCCTCTATAGAGAATTGAGGCGATTATTTCAATGTACCCTGATGGACACAAGCAGGCAGCCACCATCCCAGTCTTGGATTTGGCCCAGAGGCAGTATGGATGGCTCCCCATCTCCGCCATGAACAAGGCACAGTGATTTCTATGTAGCCTCTTTTGGACTTGCACTGGTTTCCATTAATCTGGTGGCAACTGAGCATGTTGGTGACACGTTTGAGTGCCCTGGTGCTTTTCCTCAACATTTTGCAATGGCAATTTGACTTGGTTGCACCGAACAGCACATAAATACATATCACTTTTAACATGGCACAAGTGTGAGCTGCAGCTGACACATTAATGGACAGATACACATTAGTGGGTTAAACTGATATATTATCAGCTGGTCAGAGGGCTCCAAAAGACTACATTATGTTATGTTAAAAAAACAAAACAAAAAACAGCCCTGTCCAAATTTTAGTCAACCATGGTTTTTGTCTGTGTTGATTAGGCACATTACCAAGACTCTTTTTATTTTCATGTAATAATACATGTTGAGAAAGCTGTAACTCTGGAGGAAGTTGGTTTTAATGTGGTACAGCTTTCATTATGTCATACCGTAGTAACTGGGCCAAGATGGTGTCCTCAGGTGAACTGAAAGATGTTTTTCTTCAGTCAATAACAGCTACACTGATTCACTTGACAGTTGAATTGCACTACTCACTTAAATAACTAAACTTGTAGATAAGTGATATTTTCTTGTGCTATTACCAAATACTGCTGTTTCACAATACCATTATGCATTTGGCACGCCATCATGAATTATTATGGTGATATGATGTGTTGTTGTAAACCTTGAGGATTTGACTCACTTGGTTTACTATCCAATTTCATGGGAATACCAAACTACATGCGAACTGTTGCTCTGTCACTTTCACATGCATGTCTGAATTAAGAGTAAGGAACATTTATGGAAAGGTTACCAATGTGTGAACAAACTGAATGTCATTATTTTAATAGATGGATGCAGCCACTAATGTTGTCCATTTCATGTCTGAAAAGGGGCCCATTGTTCCCTTTCAGCACTATGCTGAAAAATGGGTTTTAGTTTAATGTTTAGCTAAATTAGCTGGTGCAGATCTTTCTTTTTTTTTTTTTAATTGCATCTACTCAAGCATTGCATCACATAAATGTCTTAATTGTTTTTGTTCAGGTTGCAGAGGTGCTGGAGGTCGCTCCAATGAGAGTTTATGAAGTAGCAACATTCTATACAATGTTTCTGCGACAGCCTGTGGGAAAATACTTCATTCAGATCTGCACAACAACACCGTGCATGCTCTGCAACTCAGACAGCATCCTGGAAGCCATCCAAAAAAAACTGGGTATGGGAGTAATTTTCCATTTTCAACAAAAAACCAAGCAAGAGATGAAAACACACAAACTTTATTTTTTATTGTGTAGGCTTCAGACGAACATCAAAATATACATTTGTCAATGATATTTAAACAACCACAAGCTGAAGAAGCAAACAAAGCAAATATTTAAAGAAAAGAATTAAAAAGAAGATTAAACTAGCCAACATAAGTTTGTGTTACATTTACATGGCACCACTTTCTCTTTCAGCCAATATTGAGACTTTCAGTTGTTACTCTCATACACTGGTGCAGCTGCACTATGTTGGTCATTACTGCTTCAATTTTAAAGTGTTAAGTTTTTCAAAAGATAATCTTTGTTTCTCTACAGGTATCAAGGCTGGGGAAACTACTCCAGACAAGTTGTTCACTCTAATAGAAGTGGAATGCCTGGGTGCCTGTGTGAATGCTCCAATGGTCCAGATCAATGACAACTATTATGTGAGTGCCTGACTACTCGGTGCAGATGGTCTCCTCACAGAACATTATAACTACATTAACTAAATTAGATTAAAGCCTGAAATAAGTTTCCAAAGAATGTCTGTAGAGAATACAACTCTCAGTCTTGTTTGTCTGAGGCCAGTGCAGGTGTGGTACAGTCATCACATGCAGCAAGCAGGACAACCTCAAGACCCTGGCAGAAAAATAATGTTTATTCAAATATGGCTGGAAGAGCAATATTATCTCATTTCTGAACATAGTTTGGAAATAGATTGATTTCATTAGCCAGATATATTAAAAATAATCTTTGTGGATTTCATATTAAAAAGAATGTGAAACTCTGTCACCGTGGGAAATGATTATTGCAAGCTGCAAAAGTTGGATGACCCATTTAAAGTAAATACAACCTTTTTTTAAAAACTGTAAACTGCTGAGATGTGATCATTAGAGTAAGAAAAGGCACCATTTGTTAACACCAAGAGTAGGCAGCTCTGAGTTTAGCATTTTATCTGAATAATTAGCAGCCTTAAATGATCACGGCCCTTAGAAATTAAATTAAGTCCTTCATTCAGAAAAGGCAATTTATTTGTAAGAGACAAGCACTTAAACTTGTGTTCATGTACTTTCGAAGGCTTCTGTTGGTGAAAGTAGCTGCTAAGATTCACTCATTGAACAGTCTGGCTTTTTTTTCTCAACATAAATGTCAGATCCTTTCTTTATATGCAATACCACTTACAAGGTACAAAATAAAGCAGTACTATAACCTTTCCTTAAAAGAAAAATCTTGTTTGAGGAGAGAATTTGGGATTTAAAAAGCTTATTTACTGCCAATTTGGTTGTGGGAAAGATTTTCAGGCCAGTCATAAGACAGTTAAGCTTTGATTGCTTGAATTAACAACATAATTAAATTTCCATTGTTTGACACAGTGTTGACCTCTTCAGTTCTGACAAGGATCAAAATAAAGACTGCAAAATCTGAGTTAAGGCAACGAGTAAAGACAGTTTTTTTCTCTTTTATATCACGGCACAGTAATTACCTTGATATCCTACCTCAACCTACCTGTCTGGAAATATCAGCTTACAGATTGGACAAAATAATTATCAAGCACAGAAACACCAGCACTGAAAAGCAGTTCACATAACTACCTTCTTCTTGTGTTTTGCTTTTCCTTGTCCTTAGGAGGACCTTACACCCAACGATATTGAGCATATTATTGATGAACTTACGGCAGGCAGAGTCCCTCTACCAGGACCCAGGTACTTTCATTGGAGCTGTTTTTAGAATTTCCCATCAAATCACATGTACACTAATTACAAGTGAGAACCTGTTCTTTTTTTTATTTGTTATTTTGTAGGAATGGCCGTTTCTCCTGTGAGCCTGCAGGCGGATTGACTTCCCTGACAGAGCCTCCTACAGGACCAGGATTTGGTGTAAGACCAGACCTGTAGGCACTGTCAAGCCATTTATCTATGTGCTTTGAAAGGAAGTTATCCTTGAAGCTGAAATGTTTAACCTGAAACATATTGTAAATAAAATGCTTCTGTATCCGTTGTCCAGGTGTGTCAGTAATGTTGATTCCAGAAAAGTGACGGTAACGATCTAATATACACATTATTTATTTGTAATATCAGTGGTATGTGTCAGGCACACTTAAACTACCATATTCCTAGAATCATATAATTACACAGATATGCTGTTAAGTAGCTGTCTGAAATTAATTTGTTAATACATATCGTGTAAGGTGAAATAATATTTTTGTTCAAAATCCCCTAGCTGCACATACATGATGCATACAATCATTAACTTTGGCAGCAGCCTTGTCAGGCAGGTTAATTAGGGCTTTTACTTGACTATGAAGAAGTCCCTATACAGAAATACATTTTTGAAGCAAAAAATTGGTTAATCTAGTGCATCTAATATATTTTAGCAGTTAATCATTTATTTCATTAACATATTTTACAAATATACATCACAAAACTAATTCATGCTCAAGTAATAAATCCTTAAAAAAAAGATCAGTTTGGGGTCAGTCATAAAGACCTTATAATGAGAAATGCTGATTAATGTCTATACGTCTAGTTCTGAGGAGTTAACTGAAAAATATAGACAGATCAGACTGTCTGCACTGCAGATACTGTATATCTGCATTCATATTCTGGTTACTGGCCTCCTAAAATAATCAAATATGCCACTTTTCTCAAAATAGAAAATATTCCACTCAATGAATTGGTCAACTGATAATTGATCTATCTTTAGATGTAATCATATAAATGTGGAAAGCTTCTCAGAATGAACAGATTAGCTATTTTAGTGCATGTGAATGATTTGTAGCTGAGATAACTATTACAAGATGAATGGAGGAACTTTAAAAAAAAAAATTGATTTAAATACCATCTTTAATTGGTCTCCTCAAAACTATTTTTGTATTAAGAATTAACTAAATTGAATATCCAAGTTTCATCTGATCTGAGTGTAATTATGTATTAAAATAGTAACCATTTTACCATTCTTTCAAGTTAATCTATTCAAGATGTGTATAACCAAAGCAGTATATATATATATATATATATATATATATATGATATCTGCTCCATTCCAGCAACTGCTTATGTCATTTCCATCCCGCTCAGGTGGCGTTTTCGTGTCTAGCCGGTGCCCCTCCCCCACTTTCCTCTCGCCACTTTCTTCAACCCTGCGCTGCAACATTATGCACTCGTAACGCATGCGCAGAATAACCACCATGATGCAAATACCACTGCGCAACCAATTCAGGGCTGACTCATACACAAAATTGGCGGGCAAATGACCACCATCACTTTGTTAATTTAATTGTGTTAAAATTAAATAGCCAATGCTCACAACATAGGACGTGAACGTCTTTCTCATGTTAACATCAGCTGTGGTCTTCGAGAAAGTTCCCACTGTCCGCAACACAGCAGCGGAAAAGATGACGTCAAGTGGCCATTCCTGTTCTCCCTCTCTAGTCTTCTCGGTCTTAATTTACACGCTTAAAAATCACTTGCTGATATTAAACATGCCTCTTAATTTCAAAATGTGATAGAAAAAAGAATACTACAAGCATTGAAAATGCAGATTTACTCACAGCTTCGACAGAATATCAGTTAAATCGTTTGACACGTACCCATCTACACTCTACCCCAGCAGACGGAGACCTTATAAGCTCGGTGGGGCTCAGGCGGTCACATGACTCCTTTGGACCAATGAGAACGCCGTTTGCATGTTTTGCTAGGCTTTTCTCGGAGAGGACGACAGACGAACGGCTGGGATGTTTTCAAAACCAGCGATGAACGTCACACAGCCGTAGGCTACGGTTAACGTCCAATATTTAGGAAATAACCGTTAATTTTGCGCAATATTCATATATAGCGGAACGTGAATGAGTCGTCGGGACGTGTAACCCAGTTTAAAGGTAAGCACAAAACAAGGCTTGTTAAAAGTGCTTCGGATCATGCTGGGTAAAAATCCCAGTTAGCCAGCTGGCTAAGTTCTACAGAGAGCAGGCTAATGTTGGGCTAACTTGACGTACACTGCGTGCGATAATGAATGTTATCTGTTTGCGTGGGCTTGGTATAGTTGTGTGCCACGTGCGTTACACACAATGTTTAGTTTCTCTCCTAACTAGAAATTCACCCCTATCCGCTTTTGCTAAGTCGTTGCATTTGAAGCGAGGGTTCGGTGAGCTTGATAGGAAAATGTCGGAGCGAAGCACAGTGAGCTGGGTTAGCCCCACTCAGCCAGCGAAGCTGTGACGGGCTGGATATGTGCTTGCTAGCTAGCTATAAACGCTGGGGAGGGGGAACGTTGTAAGGGCAGTGAAGGGGCTGCAGTGAGCTTTTGTCTCAGGCTGTGCTGTGCTCCGTGTTGATTACTGCTGTTAAAAAACTGATAGTCAATTTTTATTTTATTTTATTTTACCTCTGTTGTTCACGCAGCGATATTAAACAACGTATACAAGTGTGAAACGATTTAGTGGAAATAATTAACAGCACCTTTTCTTGTTTTATTTAGGTTCGCCAGCCAAGTTGAATATTTTAGCGCTCAACAACATTGCTTTATGTGTATTGTAATAAAGCACCAGCGACACAAACGTAGCTGTGAACTGGGCTTTTTTTTGTCTGCGATTATCTAACCGCTGTTTATTTACATTCAGTGTTCAAAACTGTAAGAGATAATTGCTATCGTAACTAGTGGAAGACATGATTATGATTTGTAAATGAATACAAGGAACTAGCATAGCTCGAATAACTAGGAGCTTGCGCCTCCCAGCCATTGCCTGTGACATCTTGGGGGTGTGTTGCTTTATACAAAAGCTGCCTGTTTTCAGATGGTAGTCTGTGCAAACGACCAAACTGATTCAAATAAAGATGATATCCTGAAATTTTAAATGCTTCGAGTTAAAGCTCTAGATTGTACCATAGTGATAATACACATTTAAATGCCGGTTGCTAGGTTATTTAATTTTATATTTGTGTGCTATTAATATGAGCATATGAGTTGTATTACAATTGAATCAGCAAAAAAGCAGTAAAGTAAAATAAAGGGTGCAGAAAAGATCATTAATTGTGTGGTACTGTAAAAACGGTACCATCACTTGTAAAATAGTTCGTGTCATTGTCTTCTGTAAGGCAAAGGTTAAACATGGATGACAACTGGTATAGCTGGCTAAAAGAAGACCTTTTTGTTTTTCTGTTTTCCCTTCAAACAATAATGTTTTGTAACTTCAACAAGTCTTAAAATAATTTTGATACTACAGAATAATCTTAATTTAGGTTATTACTCAAGATTGAAATATAATTGCATCCAAAGAAGCAAAACCTGTTAACAATATATAAAGAAATCATCAAATAAGTGATAAATTAATATCAATAAATTGATAGCAAGCAACAGTCAATGTAGATTTTTTCTTTTTACAGAGTCAGGCTCCATTTTGCTGGAACTTGATGGCATCACCTGTGTTTTTTATTAATCTTTTTATTTCTGCAGCTTGACATCACCTCCGTTTATAAAAAATAAATAAATAAAAGCTCTACGCCAGAAACATCAAATAACGCACAATCTGAGGCAAATGGTTAAGCAGGTTTTCTTTTTAGTCAATACTAAATGAGACCTTGTCATTTTACACATCTTAAACCATAGAACAGGAACTAATTGATGGAAAATTGCATGTCATAGTCTACTTGGGTTTGAATGATGGCATACACGCACAAGCTTCTGAAACACATCTTCTTTTGACATTACTGATTCCAAAACACAGCATTTACAGCCTGTCAGGTAAATTATGACTATTACAAGATATATTTGTGCTATAGCTACACAGTGCTTTAGAAGTACGTTATTTCCATACATTTATGATATTGAATCTCAATAGCAATTAAAATATTTAACAAGTTTAAAAATTCAGTTATTTTTGTTGTCAGTTTATTAACAATAATACATTGTATATTATTATCGTGAGTTGTAATTCTTATTAGTTAATCTATTAATCTTAACAGGGAAATTATTTATTCCCATGGCCGCACAGAAACTGTTGACTTTTTAACTGCATTTCCATTACAGTTTTTTTTTAATGCTAAATAAAAGCAAAATTTCAAAAATTTTGACAAAGTGCAGTTGCAATCTGCAGTGTTTTAATCGAATAGTGTTTAGCATAAGCAGTGATTCTCGTAAAATTTCGTCCCATGAGACTCCACTTTGAAGAGGATAGAGATGCAAAACATTTTGATTTTTGGAGCAGCTGCTTTGGTTGCCACTACTTCTGTTGCCACTGTCCTCATCCGAAGACGAAAGTAACGGGTGGTACTTAAGAGGCAAAGTCCGTATGGTCAAATTATGGATTCAGAATTTCAGAATGACACGGGATATGTTTAATGAGCTGTGTGATGACAATGAACCCCTTGTGGCACCAGACATTTCATGCCCTAGGAGGCAGTTCCTACCTGGAGGCTAGTGGCTATTGCCCTCTACAAACTGGCAACTTGGTCCAAGTACACGTCTAGTGATGTATACATGCGAAAGAAGTGTTTCCATGACACTTTAGCAATATACTTCTATACTGACACATCTGAAAAACCATCTCATGAGAGAGTAAGCGATATTTGTGTTTTGCGCAATTCAAGGGGTAATGGAAACACAGCTATAGTTTCTGTGAATGAAGGTTAATATTCTCATATTGAGATAATGATGCTTTACACCCACACATGGTTTCCGCTGCTAAGACTGTTCATCTTTATCCCTTATTTCTTGTAAAATAAAATAACTGGGAGTTTCAGGCTTTTTGTTGATGTAATTTTGAAGACAATGTGTATCACTTCAGCCGCTTTCAGACTTGCATATCGGAATATGTGCGGTAAAGTCCATCCGCTCTTTAACCGGATTTGTCTTTTCAAACATATCACTTCCTCGCGGACTTTTTTATGTCCCGGCCACGTCCAGATATGGGTAAATGTTCCGGATAAGTTGTTGAAACAAGGTAGGACGTCTTTCTGTTGTGACTTGTGCGGAACATTTCTTGTGCGTTCAGGCAAAATGACGTGCGCAACATTTCCGCTCTTATGACATGAGGGTTAGCCGGTAAATGTCCGCTACAGCACCATGGTAGAGAATGGAACGTTTGCCTGAATGCGAACGGTATAAAAGACAAAGTCCACAACATTACCGCTTTTCAGAGCAAGTCTGAAAGGGGCTTTAGGTTTATGTAGTCACTTGTGAATGTTTGTTTTTCTCTCTAGCCAGTCCAACATTATCTAGTTAACATTATTTGACACAGTAAACAAACCAAATGATTGTGGGAGCTGGTGGATATAAAGTTTGTGTAATGGAAAGGGTGCATAGATGTTTTTATTTTATAAATAGAAAGCTTTTATTGAATTAGATGACTGAAATGACGATTCTCAAAACAAGTGACTTAGCAAGTTGGTGCTTTAGACCATGACCATTATTCACATTTGGCCATTATGATGCATTTAGGTCGAATTAGAAGAACCAGTGCCAAGTTATTGATATTTCCTCTGTTTGTTTTGTTTTTGAATCGTGATCGTACATCATATGAAACATTAGGAGGAAGAATTGTTTAGCCTGTGTATGCTGGTGTGCCAGTGTATATGAGAGAGAGTAACTGGAATGAAAAGCCTTTGAACCATTATAACCAAGAGAATTCCTACACTTGTGACACTTCAGTCTTATATTTGCTGAAAAGAATTCAGATGAGGAATCAGCTGGTGATTTTGCACTGGGAAGGCAAAGACCTTATCTTTGTGACAAAAAGATTCAAACACAAATTGATTAGCTGGGATATGGCAAAGAAAAGAACATGTTGTGGGCCAGTACATATCTGCCAGCAGCATATTAAAAAAAAGCAGCCTTATACATTTTAGGACTGCACAATTAATGGAATTTTAATCTTGATCATCTTTTTTGGCTTCCCACAATTATATTAATGGTATCAGCTGATATATAGAATACATGCTTCACCAAATGAAAAGAAAGTAGAAACAAATACAGCCTCCTAAGATCACTATATGACCCAGAACTTATGCTACACCTTTTCTCTGTTTAACATTATCGTAGAACATGCATAATTTTTTCATTTTTTTATGTTTTCTATTTTAATGGGACATAGCTGAGAAGGTTAATGGCATTTAAATGTCATAAACAGATTCATTATGATAATTAATTTCAAACCAATTTACATATCTATTCGTAATGGAAAATATCAACACCCATTGTGTTCTCATTTTTATGTCAACGTGGGGTGAAGCAGATGAACGATGGATATGTACCCCCATATTATTTTTTTGCAAGAGTGACAGCAGGGGGCCTCGACAACAATACAGCTGTTGGGTAAACGGACAAATATGCCAGAATACATTGGCAATTTACAAAATTGCTCAATTCCAACTGACCCAGCAATTTATAGGAAATAAACTGTAACTGCCTGCTGACGTGCTGCAGCCTTGGCTCAACTCAACCCTTCTCCCGGTCCGAATTAACCTACTATAAAGCGCGCCTCTTCCAGACCCAATGTGCACTCCTGTTTGCAACGCAGTTATGCTGAAGTATTCCATTGTGATTGGTCGGTTTGTGACTATGTGCTTGTGGATTTCTGGGGCTTCTTGTTGAATTTGTGTGGTAAGAGCGGGAGAGAAACTGCAACACAACGCCGTACCCTATGCTCAAGTGCGAGAGGACAGTTCACCCTGGGCCCTACTGTACGCAGACCCCGTGCAAGTATAAATCCAGCTTAACACTTTCCACAACAGCATTTGATCTGGGGTCATCAGTGGCAGAGAACTTTTTTTTTTTTGTCAGAACTGGTGATCGATTTGTTAATTTCATCTCTCATTGATTGTAGCCGGGTTTTCTTTACTGACTCATTTTGATCTTTGCTGCATCTCTCAAGTCCTTTCTTTTATCACCTTTCTTTATCTCCCACAGTTGATTTATTTTTATTGCTAACTGCCTAGCATGTGCACAGGGTGCTACATGCTTTCGTCTTTCCCAGTCTTGTCATTTAATTGTTCATATTGGCTGGCCAAATATTAAATCATGCTGTTTTTCAACAGAATAATAACATATCTACAAATCATATGTGACATTTTTCAAATGTTTACCGCATTGAATGATGGTATTGTAGAATGCCAAGTATTTGCTTTCTCCTTTTTGTCAACTATTGTCAGCCTTTAATACGCATTTGCTTCTTTCCTACTCCCATTTTTAATACAGCTTAATTCCATTAAAGCCACTTTAATTTACATATTTTCTGTTTGTCATTAGAAAACATGACAAGAGGTCCAAGTTGAGTCTCTTTACTCTTTATTTGCCAGTTGACATGAAACTACATCCCACACACTGTACCTTAACGCAGGATTATAACAGTACATCTTGGGCTGGGGGATAATTCGATAACGATATATATCGATCGATCAGACGTGGCGCAATAGGAAAAAAGAGGTTCGGCAAAAAGTTCTGTAGAATAACAGTTTCCTTCCTTTTTCATTACAGCCTATCTTGTAGCTTGATACTACAGTCGTTACCCAATCCCAACCAATCACAAACGTAGACCCAGGTACGATCCATCACCAAGCCCCGCCCCTCTCAAACCACAACAGAGAGCACATGTATTGCAAAAGATGTTGCTGCAAGGACAGGAGGAGGAAAAAAGGTTTCAGTAGTTCGCCAGCATGGCAATGTCTTGGTTTCTATTAGGACTGTCAAAGTTAATGCTGATTCATTTTAATGGCGCTCATTTTTTTAAACCGTCGGCATACGGACACAGAATGGATCTTTTACACGGACAGTTTAGCTTTAAAGCTCTGCAAGACGCTTCTCTGGACAAGACTAAGGTATGTTGTCTACTCCCGATGTGAATGAGATACCGCCCATATCAGCTGACAGTCCGTGCAGATAACTGCAGGATAAGGCGATTCAAACCAGTCACGCATCGAGGAATGGAAAATTAAACTTAAATTTACGGTGACTCGCAGCTTGCAGGTGTGCTGCATTCAAGGTTAGCTAGGGAAAAACAACTCTTAAACATCCACCTCACACAAGGACAACTACATTTTTAAGAAATAAATCAGGATGAATGATCTGTTTAGAGTCCATGTGAGCTTCCTAACAGCTTACATACATATTATATAATAATTAATATCCTGTTAAGAAATATAATGACAAATTAAAATTAAGAATTAAAAAAATTCTGTGATTTAGTTTGCAATTTAATGCGAGTTAACTCATGACATGGATGCAATAAATGGCGATTTAAATATTGATAAAAATATGACAGTCCTAGTTTCCATCATTTCCAACTTTCAGTTCTGGTAAAAAAGGTGGTTGAATAAAGTTTGGATTTTAATTTAGTATTTGTGTGTTCTTAATTAAAAGTAGGTCATTGAGCAATAGAATAAAATAGCCCGGGTTGCACTTCAAATATATTTATATATATATATATATATATATATTTTTTTTTTTTTTATAATTGTCAAGAATTATTGATTATAGATCAATATGATATTTTTATTTTAATCGATATGCTTTTTTTCTGTATCGTCCACCCTTAATTACATTATGCTAATGGTTTGGTATGCCAGTTGAATTATTCAACCACCCTTTGCATTGGGTTTACCATGCAACTGGGGTTGGATCATTTGTCTGCCCCTTACTCTCACTTGTGCAGGCAGGTATCATATACTGACCAAAATAAATATGTGAAATCACACTATGGTGGGACATTAATACTTTGGCCATATTCTTAAATCTGTTACTTTTTATGTCCTCGTAGGTTTGCGTATTTGCGATGAAAGTAGCATCAGTCAGTGCTTTGGCATAGTCTCGGTCTACCAGAACAGGGGAACCACCTTCTTTTAGTCTTTTTGACGACTCCTGCTGATCATTGCATACATGGGTACAAAACAAACACACATCACTTCACAGTGGGTAAGTGTTAAATCATTACTTAGTGCCACGTCAGATAACTACAGTAGTCACAGGTTTTTATCGGCTTTTATCCTCTAAGCCAAGCATTTATAGGAACACCATACTAGGTGCCTGCACTAATTTACACTGAGGATGCTTTGGTCTGAGCTACAAAATTCCGTACAACTCACACTTACCATAGATTTTTACATTACGGCTTTAATACTGACATGAAGCACTCTTTGACAGTAAGCAATAAGATTGATCACTTCTTACTTGCTGGCAAGGCAACTGGTTGCTCACTGTTTTGACTTTGTGTGGGCTGGCCTCTGTGATCCAATCATGAATTGCAAACTAGCCTTATGAGCTCAGAAAATCATAATGATCAGGAGCTATTAACTGTCACGGATGAAATGATATAGTGTAATGCAAGACTGCAATGGCACCCTGCTGTGATCAACTGGGTTTTGTTGCGTTTTTTAAATTTATTTGTATTTTGTACTGTGTATTTTGAAAATACACAGTTCAAAAGTCCAAACCCCTTTCTTCAGATTTCCCCCGAAGCCATGCCTTCAGAGCATAGGAACATGCAGTGCTTGTTACCGAGGGTTCACGAGCACTGAGCAGCATCTATTGTTTTCTCCAAAAGTCATAAAGACATAATGTTATCTTGCCTATCAAGTAGAAATATGTCCATCATGGCATCACTTTCCAGCCCTTTCTCATGCTTTAGTTGACGCCACAGATGCACACCGCTGTCCTTCTGCTTTTTTCTTTGCAGTAACTTCTCCAAAACAGTTTTTCTTTTCCGACTCAATATGGGCCCCTTTTCTGCCATAATGTTCCTCATGTTTAAGTGTGAACTGTATTTTGATGTAGCATGCTAGCTAATGTAGGTAGCCGAGCTCTGGCTCTTGCTATGTTGCAGTTGAGTTTGATAGACATATCGCTATCCATTCTTTTAGAATAGGTCGGTTAAAACAATTGGATGGTGTTTTTTCAGTCCTGTCTGTTCTACAGGTGACTAAAATAGTTTATGTTTTGTATTAGAGCATTTGATTAATTAGCTGCAATCGGGATGTGAAGATTTTAAGCAAAATAGTAGTAAATGCTCCTGGAAAACCTCTCCCACCCTACATTTAACATCCAAACTAATAATGACCACTTTCATTAATTAAAAATTGCTCAGAAAAAATCTTTTAAAGTGCGGGGCATTTATTTATTTATTTATTTTTTTAAGAGGGTGCTCTGCACAGTTTTCAAAACAAAGAACCACGACAACACTTCCACTCTGTCGTCTAAGATCAAATAACCGGTTTTTGTGTCATTAAAGCCCAAACCTATGTCCGGCTGTAGATGTTTGGTTCAGCTTGAGTCAACAAGATGGACAGGTTCATAACAACGTATAGAGACAGTCACGATTTGGTGAACCTGTTGTCTCCAGAGCCCTGCAGTATCAGTGTTGTATGCCTTCTTCTGCACCTGGAGATCTCCCCAGGTGTACAGGTTTGAAAAAAAAAAAACAGGCTTTACAATCACAATAACAAGGGGTCAGAATACTCAATATGACCCTATTAATAATATAGTTTTGAATCACATTAAATATATTAAAGTCCATGATTGCATGATTTTAATTTGGACTAGATTCATGTTGGACTTGGACTTGAAGTCAGTGATTCAAAATCCTTTCCTAAGAATCTTTTTTGTATTTGTGGCCCTCAATTACTTTCTACTTTTTCTTTAATGGGATTTGAGAGTAAAAAGTTAAGATTTATCTAAGGTATGATATTTGTTGAGAATTTCACCAAAGTTTTAATCAACTAACAAAAAAATAATCAATGGATTGATCAATTTAACATAGAATCATTAGCTACACCTCGAACATAATGTCAATACTTATTTAAGGATGTTACTTTTGGTATAGAAATGAAATAACTGATGAATGAGCTGAGCCAGAACATTGCAGGGAGAAGTCATGTTAGTGAAACTTAATTTCCACATTTAGATCATCATTCTTTGTAGCTTGTATTCTTTGTGCAAGTGCTTACATTGAACTAAACATTCATACCCTGACATTTAGAGACGGTTAGAATGACCAATATCAGTATCAAGAGATAAAGGTGTGCCTTTTGAAAAGGCAGTTATTTATTGATGTATCATATTCAGTTTCCTCTCTTTGTGATTAATCTGCCTTATCAGTCTATGCAGGAGGCAAGAAGAATACATTTCCCTAGTTGTTTCTTTGGTACTAATGATATGTGGACAGTTTGTTAAGAAAAAATATTTCTTTCCTGCTTTTGTTCATAACCATTGCTTTAGAAGGTTAATTGCAGAATTGACAGTCATTAAGGAATAGATTCAGTTCGGACTATTTTTTTATCTGTCTGCCTTGGCAGCATACATCGCTGCATTCATTCTTTGATCACACCCCTGGTGCACTGAACGACAGGACAGAATTCACAAAAATCTGGTATTTTCTGCCATATCATGAAAATTAGATGAGTGAAGATCTGCAGTCACATCAGTTGACACGTGCTGGCCAGGCAGATCACACAGGGTGTACTAACACTTAGAATCAGTAGACGTGCATTTGAAGAAACAGACAGTCATTTTCATCTCAAGTTCATCTCAACATAGCATAGCACATTAGCTTGGTGTATGTGTATGGAGAAACCATATTGTGGCCTCCACATACAAAAGCTTCTCCAGACAGACTGTAAGCCTCTTAGTGAATAGGATATTGACCAAGGTGCTGTAACATGGGAACAATTATGTAAGCATGTACTGTATGCTGCGTCTGAAATTCAGTTTTCCAAAAAACAGTGGACTTTATTTGATTTAGTTTCCGTGATAAAAGACATACTTTAATATTTATTTACATTTTTGCTTATGTGTGCCATATTACAGCAGTTTTTGCAGTTTAATGATTTTAGATGGTGATCAATGTGGCTACTGGCTGGTGGTCTATAATGCAGACATGTTTCTTTATCTGATGAAAATAAAACCGTTTAGTAAAAACTGAGATGAGATTTAAATTTAGATTTATTTTAACACTATGTGAGAATTATATTTCCTTTATTAGATTTTTTTTCATACACTGCAGTGCACTTATTTAGAATGGAAAATATTTTTCAGATAAGTGTTGAATGAAAAATATCTTTGGGAAATAAAATGAATGAAAAAGATAGCTTGCAGTTTTAATGAGTGAGGAAAAAATGGAAAACTTGCATTAAAAAGAATGACTGTTTCATGGCAAGCTGCATTTGACCAGTCATAAAATGATTTTGTAATCTTCAGTGATGTTGCTAGGTATGCATTGACTCATTGAAATCTGTAAGGATACAGTAAACTCACTATCGATGCATCCTGAGGACACACCTCTTTTTCCCATGAAAAACGATACATTTGAAGAACAAGTAGTATTTAAAACCACAGTATCTAGCAAAAGAGACTTTGTTGTCAGCAGACCAGACAACACCGGCAAATGCCCTCCCCTCCATTTAAGCGGTGAACCCCACCTCTGCCGCTCATCATCGCTTCTCCTCGGGTCATCGCCCGGCTGACTGTAAAGGAGAGCCACTGTGACAGTTGTTTTGTAATAAACTTTTGAGATTAGGAATTTTATTTGTTTAATTTCCAATGAATTCTCCAGGGACCCACTCAAATTGCCACCTGTGGGTCCCGGGGACTCACTACATTGAAAACCTATCAGCATCACTGAATTCTGTCGAAGTTGTATTCTGCTGGGACTATCATTGTGCACAACAGTACTGAATAAGCCTAGTATTGATGGATAATGAATGTTAGAGGAAAGGAAATTATTATTATTTTTATATAAATGAGCTCAAACTTGCTTAATGAGTGACTCATGGAGATATGACAACTAAAAGTTGTTATTTTTATGCACCGAATCTTCTTCTTTTTGCTCTCTTGAGCATAATAACAACACAGGTAGGACCGCTGGCCATAACAGAGCAACTTATCTCAGAAAACATGCTGAATGCAATTCCTCTTTCATTTGTCTTGAACAATCGCACCAGGGCCTCTTCAATA
>JAOXYM010000008.1:22317046-22344811 GCA_028567055.1 Leptatherina wallacei | reverse complement strand
CCCTGTGACAGACTGGCGACCTGTCCAGGGTGTACCCTGCCTCTCGCCTGATACATTGCTGGGATAGGCTCCAGCCCGCCCGCGACCCTGCGTGGATTAAGCGATACAGAAAATGGATGGATGGATGGATGGATAGTTTATAAATTTTACATTTAGACCATAGCCTATTTATTGCTTGGTTTAAAAAAACAAAAACAAAACAACAACTTGTTCAAAAGCATAAAGTGACTATTATAAAAACCTCAAAACAAGCTGAATTTGAGAAATTGTTTTTGCTTTTAAAAATTGCTTGAAGTAATCAGTTAAGCAATTTGATTTCATTTTTAGTCTTCAATATTTGACAAAAGTGTACTAATCTACTTAAAACTACAGTTTTTAATAATAAATGAAGAGTTTCATTTGCCCAAATTTATTTTTTTTCTTTTTTTTTTTTAGAAAATATTAGTCTGCAATCAAAATCTAATAATTGTGGCATTTTGTTATGGTATTTATGTCTCTTTCAAATGTCGCCTTCTTGGCTCCTGAATTATGTACCACATTGGTGATTCTGGAGCAGAGGAAAGCAGTAAACCTGTGCATCTCTTGGGTCACGTATCTCTTTATTACATCTTCCAGCATTTTCCCAGTTGTGATTCTGCAATCTGATGGTCTGTTTTTAGTGATATGAAGTAGGGTTAAATAATTGTTGCTCTCACTCAGTTTTCACTGCAACACATCCCACGCCGAAGTAATCATAAGCTGTAGTTTCTGTGAACTAAAGGAGTCATAAAGGCAGGGTTTGATCTCGACTTGAAACAGCCCAAGGTTAATGGCAGAGCTCGTAGGGGCTTATGCGGCCCTGAGCCGCTCATGAAACGCAGTGAATGTGAATGCCAAACTGGCAGATGCCCAAATACCTCTGTAATTATAGTCACACCCTCCTCGCCTGTATCTGGGCCAGATTGGAGTCCTGTCAGCGTTTGTTTTTTGGCCTGGTCCCGGCCTGTCCATGCCGCTTTAATACTCCCAATACACGAGCTTTACACCAACATGCTCACCGTGGGCAGCTCAATTCTCCCTTTCAGCTTTCTGAATGACAATGCTGCTGCACACTGGCTATATGCTGACTAATGACGGACCTCTCAATGGCCTCGGCTGTGCAGCAGGGCTATGTGCTGGAAAATGATACCTGTCAACACAGTTCTATTACGAAGGATCAGCAAAGGTTGTAATGGTACCTGAAGAACCAAAATGTTGTCTTAGTTGTTAGTTCTGGAAAAGGTTTGACTGAAGTCTTCTGGAAAGGCAAATAACCAATTTTGTCTGTAATCATGAAATAATTTTAGAAAACACTAATTTAAGTAGATTTTTGATCATTCAAAACAAATAAAACTAAGAAAAACCGTAAAGTTTTAGTTGTCTATTTTGATAAATGAAGGGAAAGCTTGGTGGTTTTTAAAGATAAGGAGAGAAAATACTTTCCATTCAGGATTTCTTTAACAACAAAATGTTAAGACCTTATAAAAGAAAACGTCATCATCAGTTTCCTGCTCCTTTCTTCATGTGCAGCTGTGTGTTTGTTGAGTTCATGCTCCTATCATTTAGTGCCTTTGCAGATTAAACTTTTAATGCTTGGTGGTTTTAATATAAACCCTTGATTTACCACATAACGATTATATGTGAAGGTGGTCTTTATGAAATGCCAATTCATGCTTGTTGCACTTTTATCTGGAGGGATTTCTGTGACTTCTTTTTAGATCCATTTTGCCTCATTGCTTTGTTTTAGATTTTATTTCATGTGTATGCATGACCTGATAATTTGGTATGTAGTGTCACTGTTGTTTATATGTGTTGGGGTTATTAAGTTTCAAACTGCATGCAGCATGACCTAAGTCCATCTAGCTGACTATTATTTCACACTAGCTAGAGTAACCTAAATACCAAGATGGCTGCTAAGTAGATATAAGTAATGTATGTATATGTACAATGGCTGTTTTTAGAAACGGGTCAAACATGTTTTTATGCAAATTCGTTTTTTCTTTTTGTGTTTATTTAAAGATGTGTATTGCCCTTGTCCTGTCAGTATTTGACCCCCACACATGTGTACATGTTCATGGGAAGAACACAAGTCTTAAAGGACCAAGTTAAATGACATCAAACATTCATATTAAAAACAAATTTCTTTTAATGAAATTTCTTGTGCATGGACTTATTTGGCAATGTAACAGTTCTTTTTGGCTAAATGAAAAAGCTATAAAGGTTTAAAACATCATTTTACATTTAAATGTTTCAAGGACAATAACTAATCAAATGATCATTTACATGAACTTGGGAGAAAATGACCATTTTCAACAATTGCAAGAAAATTTGTCAGTTAAAACCCCCTTTTTCACATCTTTCAGTCTTCCCTAACAGTGTATTATGAAGTTAAATTAATCAAGTTAAATTCTTAAAGACTTGTTTGAAGAAACAACATGTTGAATATAAGATATCTCCAAGACCTTGTTGGGGAAAAATGGCACCATGCTTTTTATTAACTTATTTTAAACCCAGCCGAAATCCTGGTTTCCTTTTGTGAATGTGTGAATTATTAAAAATATAATCATGCCTGTTCTTAGGAAATGACTGTAGTTTGAATTCTTATTGAGTAATGGGGCTTGCCCGATCATTTTGGTGGCTGTTAAACAACAGATCCGGCGTTGTTGGGTTACTAAATATAGTTTGTGGGACTTTTATAAGGCATAGAGGGACTAGTTCTACTTAATCAGACGGTGTTTGAGTGTGAACAGGATTCACGGAAAGCTCATTCAAAGGACTTGAAAAAAGGATCCTGAAAATGTCGATCCTCGTGACAAAATAACTGACACATGTCATGTTGGCTTATTTCGCAGCCTCAGCTGAATGTTACACTTTCTCCAGGCTCAGCAGGCGCCTACCCGTTGACTCTGCTGCATGCGTTTCTACACTGTCATGAACCACATCAGAGAAAAGCTCAGTTACACTGATTAGTAGGCCACGGTGACAACATGTAAGGGGGCGTTTTCCTCTCCGAGACGGAAGAGTCCCTAAAGCTGTGATTCATGCTGCCTCTTGTAATTGTTTCCTGGCTGTACTTTAAGGTCAGTCATGAGAAGAAGAATGGAAATTTCAATAAAAATCCCAGATTACTGATGCAGTCTGAGAAAGCACAGCTGAGATGCACTCTAGTGGCCGCACTGTTTCATCGTGTTGCTTCAGTCCTCAGATCCCTCTGATTGTTATGTCTTTTCTCTCCAGGTGCATGATGAACCGACTGTACTGTAGCTGTCTAAGCTAGTCAGGTGCCGCACCATGGCCAAACCTGGGAGCGACCGAGATGGAGCCATGGTGGATAAGCAGGCGGGGAAGAAGGTGTGTAATCACATAATCGCAGACATGGGATAGCACTGGAGACAGAAGGCTTTATGGAAAAACTGTATAAATACTGCAATCTAAAGTAATAGAAGTCTGTTATAAGCTACCTGAGACAGTTTTGGGATTTGTTCGTTTTTATTGCAGTTGGCAAAAACGCCATCAAAACTGGCATAAAGATGCTTCTTTATTAGAGCTTTCCTTGGTGCTGAAAATTCAGATTATATGCATCAATGTTCCTTGATTTACTGTGTAAATACTCGTCAAAACAAGAACATTTGGGTGGTGGCAGGGAGCACAGTTTTGTGCCACTATTTTTGTACAATTTGCTTTTAACTTCACTGCACGCCAACAGCTACATGCACACACGTCAACATTGATGCTGTTCTGTTAAACTAACACCGATCCTGTTGGACTGTGTGTTTAACAAGATAAATGTAAATGGATTTAGAGCAGCAGTTCATTAAGGCCTTTTTTTAATGCATGTTGTATTTATCTGTCATAAAACCAGTGATTCACTGGCATGTTTTAGTACCTGACACACTACAGAGGGCTTTTCACCATATTCTTCTACCAGCACTACTTAATTGTTCTTTCGACATAAAAGAGAGATTTTTTCCTTCATTTTAAAAGTAAAAGGTGCTTCACATCTCGGCTCTTTTCTACTTTCAACAGTTCCAGACACTCCAGCCTCACACAGCTGGCACATTGCTTTTCTGAGATCAAAGAAGAGCCACACTGCAGACGTTCTCCTGCTGCCAGAAATGTATTTTACTGTACCAAAGTGCAGTTCAATAAAAGTAATGGCAGTGAAAAAGCTTTATCTGCAGATCAGAGTGCAAAAAAACCAGAAAATGAAAGACCGTGTGATTATACCGATGTTGCTTGCATTACTGTTCTGGCCTGTTGCTGTGGCCTCCGTTAGATACTGGAGTGTTTTGCTGCACTCGGCTCCACGTTGGGTCTTTTTACATATGACTTTCACGCCGGGACTAATGGGCATTTGCTGTGCATCAGTGTTATGTGTGAAAGTACAGAGGAGGAATGGGAAGATGAGGTTGATCTGCTACTGATACCCATCTGAGCTGGCAAGGGGATGTAGTAACAGAAGTAAAATGGTCTATATATGTAAGGGAGAACCAGCATCATGACACTCTCTGCTCTTACCCCGTTGTTATCCTTCTGTTTTATGTAAAGCACTTTGAATCGTCTTGTACATGAAATGTGCTATACAAATAAACTTGCCTTGCTCTAGCCGAGGTTGCTATTGACACTCACTTGATGGCTTTCTAAGCACACACTGATGTGATGCTGAGCTTCTTTTGTTTGGTATGGGTGAAATAGCAGGGGAGAACAGCAGCTGGTTAACAATTTTTATGATTTTTTTAAATTAATTTTATTCTATCTACTTTTCTAAAAGTTGGTCAGCTTTGGTTGTTTTTTAAACATGCTATACAAATTTGATTTGATTTGAACATGGAATTTTATTTTATTTTTATTTTAGCACAAGTAATGACCAAGCAGTATGAGAAAAGGGCGTGTGATTTTTGTGCATTTAGAGGAATCAGACAATTCTCAATGTACTCGACTACTTACTGTCATCAGACCCGTAGATTTGCTTTTATTGATCTCACAGCCTAGGATGTTGTTAATTTACCCTATCACATCCTTTACTGTAATATAAACGCCTTTTATGAGGCTTTGTGTCAGCATATATGGAAGTATTTTCATTGTGGACTGATCTGTCTTCTATCCTCTTTTTATTTTCAATCACACAATCGATATATTTCTCCAAAATGTCAGAAAATGAAAATGTATATATTCCTAGCAATAATTTCCCACAGTCCGTGACTACTATTTTTGTGCCTCAGATGATATTCAGTTCTTTGAACTTGGATGAAAACAATCTGATGCCTGCATCATGCTTGGGTTTGCAAAGATTTGATTTCTGTTTGAAAACGGGATAAAAGAAACAAGCTGCTCCTCTTTTATTCTTGGCAGTCATGCAGGTGAACCTGTAACAATATATTGCAGAGACACAACATTGCCTGTAACATAATCATGTGCACCTTGTTAGATTAGTGTCATGTTTTAGCAAGCTTTGCTTCCACCTGAAATACTGCCTGCATGCTACGCTCATTCTTTTGTTGTCAAACTCGTTAGCGGGCGTTTGTGAATGCAGCTGCCAGTCTATTTATGGACATGTCTATATTGTTTACGTTTAACAGAAACACACAGCTCTCAGCTCTAGCCACACCTTTAGTGTTTTACTCGCTTCATTTTCTCCCCCCTTGTGTTTTTGTCTTCATCCCCTCCGACAGAGCAAAGACAAGTTGTCCCCTTTCACCAAAACTCCGAAGTTGGACCGGAGTGAGTTGCTGGGGAAAGAAGGGAAAACCAAGTCTTCCATGAAGCGCAAGCTCTCCTTCGCCACAAGTCCGCCCCGGACAGAGGAGCGGGACTCAGACACTGGTAAGTAGTGTTGCTGTTCCTCCTTGCTCCTCCTTAACGGCCATGCTGTTGGCTTGCTGCCATGTCCTCACACTGCCCCCTGGTGGCTCATTAAACATTTTCCTTAAAGGCTCACATTAGTTCATCAGGGTCCAAATCAGACCTCACAGATGAAGTTTTGCCTGTTTTGTGTTTATAAGAAGGTTTGTCCGATCAGGAAGCCAAGTCAGACGGCACGGATCGGTGTATTTGAAGTGTTTGATTCATCCTACAACATAATTTCATTTAACTTAGTGACACTTTATTCTGAGAGAAACTGTCATGAATGGACAACGGTTTGGTTGTTAGCCAACATGTACAGCATTTTCTGCACTCTTAAACCATAACAGGCTTTGTTTTGTTATTGGCAACACCTTAAAACATTTGTGGTGTCAAAGAATTATCAATTAACTCATTAAAAAAATCTAATCTTTTATGATGTTTTATACAAATTCAAAACTAAACGGTTTGATACCTCTTATTGACGGTCTCTGATTTTCTTTGCCTTTTAAAGTCAAAGCATTTCCAGGACTAGCTTACCTGCAATTAGCAGCAGTTTCTCCTCAGCTCTGCCAGTAGATTCAAGTTGGATGAGTTAAAAATGTAGACACTGTCTCTCAGACATTTGCCTTTCTCATTTCCCCATCACTGGTTTTTGACAAATACTTAATTATTAGCTTTCATTGCAATTAACTAAACGAGTTGTTCTCGATTTGGGAGTCACCGGGTCATTTTTAGGGCTTGCCAGATGATTGTAGAGAAAAGATAAAATGGCATAAAAATATACATTTTAGATTTGAAAATTGTTTACATCAACTGTACCAGGGATATGATTTGCACTAGAATGAAGTGTTTTTGTTAATGTCCAACTTTGATTTATGTAAAGGTCAGTTTCTAACTAAATATGTTAGTAATGTAGTTAAAGATGGAGAGAAGTATGAACGTGTTGCATTAAAGTTTATTTAAGTGTTGCTGCCTTTTGTGCTGATGCTCCATTTTTCAGTCAGGAGCAGTAAAACCATTTAAAGGTGAAAGCTCTGAAAATCTCATTTCCCCTCCATGATATCAACAATTATATTGAGTATGGAATATTATTGTGTGTATTAATATCGTGAAAAGACTGCTGCATGGGAAGTTGTGGGACTTTTTCCCTCCAATGAATGACAATGAACTTTATTCCTTTTGTGGATTTTGCTTATTTGACATCTAGTCTAGGATTAAGTGATCTGGCAATGATCAGTGGCTAATTATTTGGAGCAGCCCTTTAAGGGAAAAAGATGCTTCTATATATATTCATTAGTTTTTAAATGTTAAATTATATCTATGAAAATAATTGGAGCCCATAACTTCTCTGCAAAATTCAAACTTGCTCTTGAATCCCTGATGTGCTGTCTTGTTTTGCAATGTGCTTTTTCTACCAAACCCACAAAAAAACCCTGTTTTTAAACGGCATCAAGAGCCAGTGTGTTAGATCTTTGTCTTCTCTGTTATAGGGCCTGACTGATGTGTTAAAAACATATCTATCAGCCTCATAGTTGCTCTGGCTGGCATGTTCTTTTATTAGTGTAAATACTGGCAGTGTAGCTCACTCTGAGCACACCCCATATATCTCCAACAAAAGCAAACACACTGTAAGACCTTGAATCTCTTAAGACCTTAGATAAATGCTTAGATTTTGCAGGCTTTTATTTAAATTCATTCTTCCATTTAAATAAGATATAAGCATTTTGCAGTAGCCTTGATCTTTACTGACCAGCAACTTGAGAGAAATGGCTTGCACAAGTGCTCAGCTCCATGTTAAAGCCAACTTAATCTCACTCTCTTACTTGTGCAAACTCTATTCTTCCATCATTTAGTTGGAAGCATAACTGAATGTGTAAATCAGATTTGAGGCCTGAAAATAGCTTTGCACATTGCACAGTGTTTATCCAGAGCTTATGACCCGGCAGTTTGTCTTCATCTCTGCAAAGCAGAGCTCAACTTGATCGGTCTCATTGTGTGGTCCTGCTTCAGTCTAACAAACGAGAAACCCTCAACTTAAGTATAATTTATGTGCTGCGCAGGTTTTAAATGTAAACTAGCTTCGAGGGTGGTTTTTGCCTCCTGACAGCTTTCCCCGGTGCCTCTCAGGTCTGTGCTGAGCAGCTGTAGGAGGAAGCGAAGTAACGACTCCGCTCAGCGCCTGATTGGATCTCCTCCCCTGTCTCCTGTGTTGCCATGACTCATAATCTGTAGCGTGGAGTGCGAGTGTGCTGCTGTGCCTGCCTGTATTTTGAGTGGATGTGAAATGTGGAGGGTGTGAGAGCGTTAATGCAGTGCTTTCCCACCCTTCCACCCCCCCTCCCCCCTCTCTGCTTTGCACTGTAGATGATTCAGACCCAGGCCAGTCGAGTGAGACCTGGGGAGAGAGATTAGTGCCTCCCTGCAGGATATACGCAGGTAACCACTGCAGCCCGATCCTCAGCCCCCTGTGTCCTCTTCAAGTCACGTCACCCATTCTGCGCTACTCCTCTGCTGTAAAGACACATACGCACATGCACGTGTGTGTGTTTTTGCCTTGCATCTGCCCCTATTACAGCTCAGCATGTCTGTGTTTAGACCGATCAACGACAGTGTGGGGGGGTGGGGGTCGTTTGAACTTGGCTGGCTTAAGAGAATGCTGTCTCTTTGTTTTGTTTTTTTGGTCCCTTTTTTTCAAACCTCATGCTTGTCATCTGTTTCTCTGCTAGCCCAACAGATACAAGGGGAGGAAGAAAATGTGCTACCGTGACAATAACGTTGCAGACTTGTTTCAGACCCTTTCCTAAAATCTGTTTTTGTTTCTGTTGCAGATAAAGATGGACCAGATAAGAAGAAGGTGAAGAAGGAAGCTGGGAGCAAAAAGTCCCAGGCACCTAACCTTTTGTTTGGGTATCCACTGTCAGAGCGCAAGCAGATGGCTCTCCTGATGCAAATGACTGCCAACAGTCCAGGTTTGTGTACCCGCCCTCTCATCTTAACCACATTTTCAACTATATTTACTTTACAATGACTCATGCTTTTTGTTTTTTTCACTTAACTTCTTGATGTTTTATGGGTCATTCATTTATAGTCCCGACAGGTTTCCAGTAAAACTAGATTCTCTCTTGTTCAGTCTAGTCTTGGCTTCTTTTCCTGAGGAGTTTGCAGTTCTGAGAATATCGTGCATGATTCTTGAAAGTAGAATGAAGGGAAAAGTTAGAGCTTTCAATCAAGAGTTTGAACGTACATGTCTCAGCTAAACGGTCTTAAATGTAACTGGATAAAGTGATTTTATCTTTTTTTTTTTTTTTATAAATTTTGGTTAAGAAAACCTTGCGGGCTGCCTTGGGTCAGGAACCCATGACTATGAATAAATAATGGGTTTCCCTATTTGTGATGTTTTTTACTCCAGCTGTGTTTGAGGAATTTAAATTCAGTATGATCACGTTTAGATGAGGTGATTGTCTCAAGTTATTGTAGAATATTCCTTTCTCTTAGTTGCTGTAAGTTTTGATTCATTATATGGATGTCACGACTATTTGATGTCACAATTGATTCCGACTATTTAATCGTGGTGTTTTATACCGCAAAGATCCCTCAACATCGTCACTTTCCAGAAGAGATCATGCCTGAATCATATGTGCAGATCAGCACAACTCATGCACAGAACGTAAACAAACACCACATCCACGTGCGGCCGCTTGTGCCGCTTTGTTTTTTGTTCCATGTGAGTTGCAGTAGAAGCGTGGCAGAGGAAGAGTTATTCCCTCCAATAGGATAAAGTCATGTGGATTTTTTTTTGTGTATAGATAAAAATGACCTAGGTGTCATTGTGGAGGACGGCTCACCAGTCTGTAAATGATGTCATAAAGAAGTTGCTGTGAAAACAGTAAGATATCCACTCCACTTTGTACAAAGTAAAGGTAAATGCACAGTAGTTGCGTTAAATGACGTTCAATTTTGCCAAATATAACATTGAAATTAAATCTTGTCTGCAATTTTGTTATTGTGTGTGACTCAGGTTGAACTAACAGCACAACTTGGTTTAGTTGGAACAGGACTTTTAGTTTACTTTTCTTTTGTTGCTTTACTATTTTGTTTGTTGCTCCATTTACGAGAGGATGCATGACCTGGTGCCGTTGAAGTCATGCATGCCCACTCTGGCTTTGCTGGCTTTACAGATGATGTTTGCTTTGGATTGTGAGCTGTTTCAAGACTTGCTCAGTTTTTTTTTTTCTTATTGTGCTTCTGGTACAGCTCGATCTTAGTTTAATCTGTTCATTTGATGCCATGTGAGAACTGCTCCGGCTAATTAAAATGTCTAAGTATATTCTATTCTTGAGACTTGAGGCTTGCTCCGTGTGCTGAACCCTTTGGATTTTCTCTTGTGTCATCGTCTCTTTGTGTTGGACTCCGATAATGACATGCCTTGCTCTTGGAATGTCTTCATCACTTGGCTGGATTTTGTAAAGGTTTTTTTTTTTGTTCTAAACCATTGAAAGAATGCTGCAATCATTCACCACTGTTGTTTTCAGTAGACGTCCAGGCCTCATTATGTTCACCAAGCTCACCTGCAATCTTTTTTCAGACTACACCAGACTTTATTCGGCTTTCACTTTGATGCTTTGGTTTGGTTTTTGCAGCCTGAGGATGACCCGTTTCTTTTGCTTTGTGGGTTGACACCTGTCCATAAAACAGCTTTTGCGTCTATTTACATTTGATTCCCCCCAAAAAAGAGGGATAAAGATCCAAATATATAAACATCTTGTTTATTAACCTGTTGCAGGCATTTGCTTCAAGCTTCACTCTATTCTTTTTTCTCTCTACCTGTCCACAGACTCCACACCGAGTCACCCCTCACAAACGACCCCTGTGCAGAAGAAAGTCCCCAGCAGCGCCTCGTCCCGGCAAAAAGACAAAGTCAACAAGAGGAACGAGCGCGGGGAGACTCCCCTTCACATGGCAGCAATCCGGGGAGATGCCAAGCAAGTTAAAGAGCTCATTAGCCTCGGAGCTGATGTCAATGTCAAAGACTTTGCAGGTACGATGCCACATGAGATAATCGTTTAACAGCTTCCATTAAGTCTGTGTAGTTGCTAATGACATGAAGCTGAGTAACAGATGTTGATTCAAAGGTGATATCTAATGGTGCGATAACAGGAACAGCAATCAGTCTGCACATCAGTACCTCTTGTGCAGATGATGTTTTGCTTTTTTTGTAGATAAAATGGTGGGATAGACTTGAAACAAAGTGGAGATGCAGGGTCAGAAAACATCCTGATGTTACTTTTTTCCTCACCAGGCTGGACTCCTCTTCACGAAGCCTGTAATCTTGGTTACTATGATGTGGCCAAGGTTTTGATAGCAGCCGGCGCAGAGGTGAATACGCAGGGTTTGGATGACGACACGCCACTCCATGATGCTTCCAGCAGTGGGCACAAAGACGTAAGAGTTTTGATTTAAAGTTTGTCCACAACAGCAGGTCTCACATGTCAACGGCACAGAGGAAACTGTCATGTGTGAAATTGTTATAATAAACAATACATGAAATAAAAAGTATGCAGATAAGACAGTGTTGCAGTCTGGCTCAACAACTTTAACAATATGGGTGTCAAACATGGAAGAAAGGAAGGAAAAATGGCAAGTAAAGTATATAAGGATGTTTAATGTAAGTGCCACCTTAAGCATTGACCAACAAAATCACCATTCAAGTAACTTAAAGATGATATCAGCTGCAGAAAGGCCAATGGTTTCTCACACACTCCACAGCTTCATTTATTGTCTTAGTTCCTCTCCAGCTCAGGTTTACTGGGACCAGTATTATGGGCTCAGATGTGCATCAAAGTGTGCTTGTTGGGATCTTGATGAGGTGCTATGAGGTTCTCTGTAACATTTGCTCAAACCAATGTCAGACATGATCAACATGAGCTTCTGTCAAGGTCAAAATAGTTTGGTATTTTTTCAAATAAAACACGTTAATGAAGTACACTTTTTTTTTTTTCTTCAGTCTGAAGGTAACCAGTAAATTTTTTATTTTTTTTTAAGTTGTATTTGAATGAAATGTTATTGATTCTTGTAGTAAATGAATGTTTTCTGAAAATACTTTCTTTTCTTTTTTTTTAATCTTCATGGAAAAAGGAGTAAATAGATATTTAGTGTCATTTTTGATATTTTCCTCCAGATTGTGAAACTTCTCCTTCGTCACGGTGGTAACGCCTTCCAAGCCAACAAGCGTGGCGAGCGGCCGGTGGATGTGGCCGACTCTCAGGAGCTGGAACAGCTTCTAAAGGGAGAGGTGCCATTATCTGACCAAGATGACAGCTCCTCAGGTCCGTACGAGATGCCGAATGTTTGCTTGTCATGTCACGTAGCACAACACAAACTCTCTGTCACAACAAATAATGAACAGTATCTATTTCTGTGTTTTAAAACTGATCTTTACCTCTCCACAGAATCTGAAGATCCACCGTCTGTCAATCCGTCCAGCGTGGACGACAATATGGAGGATTCTGATACTGAGAAGGAATCGGATGGAAAACCGTCCACGAAAGCTTCGTCATCTGTGCCAGGGCTGGACGAGTACGAGTTTAAGGACGAAGAAGAGGAGGAGGATTTCAGTAAAGCTCTGAACGACAGGCACATCCTCAGGAGGGAACTGCGGCAGCGAGAGAAGGAGGACAAAGATAGGAATCACGTGGCGGGAAAGCAGAGCAGCAAAGGGGATTCTTCCTCCAAGTCCAAAAAGCAAAAGACTCCTCGCGTCCACTGCAACTCTGACACTTCCAGCGACGAAATGGAGAGCTTGTCAGAAAAAAGAAACTCGCCCACCTGCTCTCAAAGCTCAGAGAGCCACCGGCCAGACACGAGGTCAAAAAAGGACAACGCTGAGCAGAAGGACAAAGGCAAAGTAAAGAGGAAGAGTAAAAGCCAGAATAAAAACAAGGAAAACCAAGAGGATGGGAAAGAGAACAGTAAAACTTTAGTCCTGTCTCTTGCAACTGTATCTGAAAGCACCGAAAAAGGTCGGGAGGAAGACTCCTTCAAGATGTCTTTCAGTCCTAAAGATGACTCTTCCGTCCACCTCTTCCATCTGTCATCCATTAAATCTCCAAAACTGAACCATAGCCTGGCAGATAAACAAACGCCACTCAAACAGGAAAATACCAAGACGTGCGTTTCTATCAGCGACGGCTCATGTCCGATGGACGGTGTTAAATACAACCACTACACAGATGCGGATTACTGCACTGAAAGCTCTAGCACCAAGGGATGTAAGCACAAGGAAAAAAGCAAGCATCAACAGAAAGACTCCAACGTGGATGGCGACGACGGTCACATGAGCCCCTACAAAGACGGCAGCGTAGGAAACAGTGTGGACAGCTGCGAAGGTGCCTTACGGAAGACTGATTTAGACGGCAAAGTCGTGAAGAAGCATAAGCTGAAACACAAGGAGAAGGATAAACACAGGAGGGAGTACGAGGCCGAGAGGAACCGCCACAGGCAAAAGGAGGCCAGGAAAGACGGCCACAGGAATTTGGAGTTTGACAGAGAGTTCTGGAAAGAGAATTTTTTCAAAAGCGATGAAACCGACGATCCTCTGGGAGCGAAAAAGGAAGTTGAAGACAACAGCTCGCTTCAGAAGACGGCCGATTCCTCTCCCGCTAAAGAGGAGAGAAACGCCAAGGAGAAGCACTCCGGCAGCAAGGAAAAGAAGCCCAGAGAGGAGCGAGAGAAAGACAAGGCCGTGAAAAAAGAGCGAAAGGAGGCTGCCGGCAAAGAAGAAAAGGTGAAGGATTCAAAGCCGAGCGAGCGTGACGAGAAGGTGGACTGCCACGGCTCAGGGCGGATTCCCGAGGAGTCGCTGCAGAGCAACAGCATGAAAGAAGAGACGGAAGAAAAACCCATAAGTGGAATCACAGCTGATCAGGAACAGCTGGAGCCTTCTGAAAAAGGCTCACGTGAGAAACCTGAAAAGAGGCTCCCAGGAAAGGATAAGGACTCAGACAAAATGGAGAAAAGGCATCCTGACAAGGAAAAAAAGATCAAAACCGAACACTCTGACAAAGTAGAACCACAGAATTCAGTGGACCGTTGGAAAGAAAAAGAGAGAACAGGAGCCATTTCTTCCCCCTCGCCTGGAGATAAAAGCTACAGAGACAATGAAAAACTGAAATCTTTATCCACAGCAAAAAAGCACGAAGATGGCAGGAAAAACAAAGATAAGTTTGACAAGCGGTCGGACAGAGAGACTGGAGCTGGAGATCACAAGGAAAAAGATCGCGCAAACTCTGATAGGAGAGGAAAACCTCTGGAGAAGGTCACAGATCACAGCAAATCTGATCGCCCTAAAGAAAAGGACTGTGACAGGAAAAAGAGAGATAAGATAAAAGATGGAAGTCTTTCCTCAAGCTCCAATCTGAAATTACTTTTAGAGGAGAAGAAGAGTTATATCTCTGAGAGCAGCAAGGTCTTAACCGCAAAATCAAAGGAGGAACTTGTTAGAACTCCAGATAAAGAGAAAGATCGTGACCGGCGAGACCGTGACAGAGACTCTGAGAGACACAAGGACAAGGATAAAGATCGCCACAAAGACCGCTCCCAGCAGGCCAGGGTCAGCAAGACCAAACCCAGCGAGGGGGACGCAGACAAGACCAAATCAAAAGCCCCCTCGGCAACGCGAGATGGCAAGCCGAAAGAAAAAAGACTTGTGAACGATGACCTGATGCAGACCAGCTTTGAGCGAATGCTCAGCATGAAGGACCAAGAGATTGAGCTTTGGCATCGGAAACATATGGAGAAAATCAAGCAGAAAGAGCGGGAAAGGCTTAAACAGCGGCCTCCGTTTGATCCAGGGAAGTCCAAACCTAAAGACAGAACCAAACCGGAGCCGTGTTTGAGTAAGGAGCTAAACCGCTCAAAAAGCTCTGAATCATCTGACGTCCACAGCAGAGATAAATCCCTGAAGGACGGCACCAGTCCCAGAGCGTTGTCTCTCGATGGGAAGAGTCTGCCCGCTATCAGCGCAAAGGTCATGTCAGCAGTGGAAAACTGTCTGAGCAGATCTCCCCGGCCAGAGGGGGAACGCTGCGGCCTCATGTCCAGGTCTGTGTCTTTATTATCTGTAGCCAGCTCCGAGGATTCCTGCCAAGCCACGACATTAACACCCAGAGTCACCGAGTACGACTCGGATGTGAACTTGGAAGCCTCTGACTCCCAGCCTGCATTTCTCCAGTCTTCCCTCGTCATCCAAGCCGCCAGGTCGCCGTCTCTACACGACAAAGATTGCAACAGTCTTCCAGATGTTCCGCAGAGTAACCGGACGCTGCTGTCAGGCAGACACGAATCCCCGTACCTCAGGGCGATTCTGGACGAGGACGCCAACTCACCATTGGCCGAAGCGAAAGCTGTCGACCATCCGCCCAGTTCTGGCCTGACTGTGATCACCGAGGAAGAGCTGAGAAAAAAAGAAGCTTCAGAACCTGATGAAAGCGTTGGCAGTCAACAATATTCAAATCCCGTTTCTGATCCAGTCACAGATGGGGAAGGGAGCACATCTGGATGCTCAACAACACAGCTGTTAAACAGAGATCTTCCATGTAAAAACCCCACACTTCCACAGTGCAGCGCTTCTCAAACGGGGTCGACAGAGCTGAAAACTCCTACTTTCTCTGATCCTGCAGTGATGAATGATGTCCCCTGTCTGACAGAGAACTCGCAGGCTGAATGTTGTAGCAAAGAATCTGAGTTGCCATTCATTTCTGTAGCTTCTCCAGCTGCTGAGCCGTCAACAAACACAAAAACCTTCCAGCAGAAAGAACCGCTCCCGACCTCTGGTACTGAGAACCAACAGCAGTCAGAAGCAGGAAGCACTCAGGTTTCTGACCAGAAACCTGTGGAGAACCTTGATAAACCAGAACAAGATAATCCAGAGACGAGCTCAGAAAGCCTAAAAACAGAGGGGTCGGGCAGTCCTATACCGTCCACCAGCTCACACATTTCCAGCACGATAGCAGAGGGGGGGTCCTCACCAAGTTTTAGCAAAACTGACTCCAAATGTTCTCAAGAAGATATGATGGTCAATGATCAAGACTGCAAGAAATCCAGACCTTCCAGTGACGACGCAGGTCCAAGTCTGGACATCCAGATGGAGGACAGCATGCCCTGTCCGAGCCCTGAACACAGGGCTGAGGAGATGGCTGACATCCCACAGAGCTCGGAGAACAGCAGCAGTGCTGAAAGTTCATCAGTCGAAGGCAGCATCGGTGCAGAGGGCCCGTCTGAATCTAAAGCTGAGCTCCACTCGGAGCCGATGGAGGTCACGCCGGCTGACGAGAAGCCGGAGTCTTCTTCGTCATCGTCGTCATCTTCTTCGTCATCGTCGTCATCAGCTGTGGAAGAGGTGAGTCAAAGCTCCAGCCAGCCAGCAGCTCAGACGGACAGCAGCAACACCTCAGGGAGTTCCTCTCCACAATCTGGAGACCGGGAGCCTGATACCTCAGGGGCCAAACTTAAAGTTCGCCCTGCGGACGAAGAAGTGGACATCCTCGTGCCCCATCCACGCAAGAGGAAGATGCCCAAGCTGTCAACCTCTCAGACCTGTGCCACGGCTCAGCAGGAGAAGGAGAAGGGCCAGCAGTCTCTGGCAGCTATTGTGGACTCTATAAAACTGGAGGAGATCGAGCCCTACCAGACCGAGAGAGCCAACCCATACTACGAGTTCCTGCACATACGCAAGAAGATCGAGGAGAAGCGCAAGGTGTTGTGCAGCGTCGCACCCCAACCACCACAGTATTATGATGAATATGTAACTTTCAATGGATCCTACCTCCTGGATGGGAACCCACTCAGCAAACTCTGTATACCAACAGTAAGTCGTCTTCATATTCAACTTTTTGAGTCATGAAATTATAACCTGTAAATGGTTTGATGTGCAGTTCAATGCTTGAGGCTGTTGGCAAGAAACCCGCTGTACAGGATCTTTTTCTGACTGGAAATGAAACTGGCATTTACGGTGAAGGTGCCGACACTCGGCTCCAGTTTGACATATGACGGTTTGTTTTAAGGTTTTCTCAGCTGCTGCTAGCTGTCTGCAATGTGACACTTCCTGAAGTCTGTACTTAACTAAAGCTGGAGAAAAAACTGAACAGGCAACACAAAAATAACTTCGCAATATGTTTCCTTTCTTCTTCTAAGGGTTAACCATCAGTATCAGCAGGTTTCTGAAGTAATTGGATCAGCTGGACTGTCTGTGATTTCTTGGAGACACTATTGTGTCTCTGTGTCAGTCAATTCTTGGCAGCAGCAACTAAATGTAAAAGCTTGCATGTTACGTAATTATATCAGCATCAATTCTGAAGTTTTTAGATGGATCTTTTTGTCTTTCTGAGGTTCATATTCTGGTTCTTGTCCTAATTTCCAAAGACACTACCATCTGCAGCCGGCTACCTCACTTTGCACATTTTAATCAAATGCTGCTAAATGCTGCTCATCTCATGGTCAGGTTGTTGACATGTTCATCTTTCTAAATGTTATAGCTAAGGAGCAAAATGTGATCCAGGTGCTTCATTTCATGTGTTTACTCACACCTTAGATTAACAGTTAGTGACATCTAGCAGTCAAGTTGGACATGGCAGCCATCTCTGTTACTGTCTACTCATTATCTGGCAACACACTTCATTCATATCATCAAATAGTTAAATTACCTGTGGGGGAGAAAATAAGCAGCATAGGTGTTGCTCTGAAAACCTTTTACTTCACGAGTGATTTCCATCAGGGAAAAGCTGCACTGGTGTTGGCTGCTTTTTTCTTAAAAATCGCTTCACATCTTCGTGTTAATGCTTCTTCGATGAGCTCATACATGGCTGTTTCCTGTTCTTCCACGATCCTTCGTTTCTCCAAGGTTCAGCCTTAAACTGCTCACAGACCAACATCTACATCCACTGAATGCTTAATGCTATTTTTCTTCATCACCCTCTGATCATTGCTGTTCTTCTTTCTGCCCTTTCATGACAGTAAAGGGTCAGTTTTCAGTTGTAAAGGGTTGAGCTGTGAACACCGACCCTGCATCCCAATGAGCTGATTCAGCTCCTGTGTTTTGTTACTTCAGTGCTGTGTTTATACAGAAAATCTGTCGGTCACGCTTTGGGACCGTTCTGCTTATGCAGCTTTGACATAATAGCTGATAATATGTTGATCAGTTTCAGCTCGTGTCCCATGTGACCATGAGTAAGTAGTAATTGCAGAGCTGAAAGATCAAACGAAAGACTTGAAGAAAGTGCGGTGAAAAGCTTTATTTACTTGAACCCAACAGACTTGTGTGAATTTTTTGTGAAGGCTGAAAGTTAGGAGTGGCATAATGACTGTATCCATCTGTTATATAAAGCCTGTTTGCTACCCACAGGTCATTTTGTCTTTAAATCTGTTTTCTGCCACATTTTGAGCATTTTACATGAATGTTCAGAGTCGAGTACTGTTAAGGTGAACCTAACAGCAGTTAATGAGCTGCACTAATCATTGAGACGTGGAGCTGCAGTGCTGATCGTGTTTTTCCCCGCACAGATAACTCCACCTCCGTCATTACCCGAGCAGCTGAAAGAAATGTTCAAGCAGCAAGAGGTGGTCCGAATGAAACTACGACTGCAGCATAGCATTGAAAGGGTACGTCCTTTTAAACCTGTTACAGAAACCAGCAATGGGAGTGATGTAACATCTTCTGTGACTGTGATATTGTTAACACAACATTACTGCTTTGGAACAGAAAGGTTGGATTTGTAGAACTGACTGGACTCTCTTTCTTCTCTCAGGAAAAGCTGATTGTTTCAAATGAACAGGAAGTCTTGCGGGTCCATTACCGGGCAGCAAGAACACTGGCCAATCAGACTCTGCCTTTCAGTGCCTGCACTGTCTTATTGGATGCAGAAGTGTACAACATGCCTCAAGACGTCCAGGTCAGTAAGCTGTGCCGCATGTATCTCAGTTTGATGTGTTGTAAATGATCTTCATAAGAAAAAAAAAGATTTAGTTTGTTTGAGTTGTTTGTTTTTTATTTATCAGCAGAATGATGATGGCAAAACATCTGTAAGAGACCGGTTCAACGCCAGGCAGTTCATGTCCTGGTTACAAGACGTTGATGATAAGTTTGATAAACTGAAGGTAAGAGTTGGTTTAATCAACATCTCAGGTTAAATTAGAAAGTTCTCCAGGTTCATTTTCTCAGACGTTAGGATTTGGGGGCGGGCGGGGGGTATTTTTGATGGTTCGACGTGAAACTATGAACTCAAAGTAACGCGTTTCCTTTTTTGGCAAACTTGCTGTACACGTGGTAAAGTTGAGGCTAATTGATTAAGTAATGGTTTTACATGGTGGAAAACACAACAGGGTTGGTTCCTGTACATTGGGATTCACCCTAGTAGACGAGAGGGTAGCCTCTCTCCGCCTTCCAGAGGGGGAATGGTCTTGACTGTTTCTGCCTACGCACGAAACAGTGTCCTGATGGAGTGTTCTGTCCATTTATACTGGGGGACGTCGGTGCTCACAAGAGCAATGAAAGGGAGACTTGGGTGTGGGTGATTGGGAGGAACTGCCCCCCTGATCTGTTTTGTTGAACTTCTGTGCTTGTCGCAGATTGTCCATAACAAACACCGTGTTCAAGCATAAGCGTGTCCACATGTGCTCCTGGCACCAGGACACTTTAGGCTGCAGTTTGATGATCAACTTTGTAATCATGTCATCTGACTTGCGTCTGCATGTCAGACACTCGTGAAGAGATGAGTGGGGCCATCAGGCCCAAACATGTCATGAGCGTCTGGTGGAGTCTCCTATCAGAACCTGCTGACCTTGACTCTGGACTTTCTGGGTCAATGAAAGAAATACTTCAAAGACCTCTTCAATCCCACCGAAACGTTTTCCGATGAGGAAGCAGAGTCTGGGGACCCAGGAGTGGGCCCTCTTATCTCTGGGGTTGAGGTCGCTGAGGTGATTAAAAGTCTCCTTGGTGGCAGGGCCCCGTGGATGGATGAGATCTGCCCAGAGTTCCCCAAGGCTCTGGATGCTTCAGGGCATGTCTTGGTTGGCATGCCTCTACTGCCCCTGGAATAGCAGACAGGGGTGGTGATCCCCTTTTTAAGAAGGAGGGACCGGAGGGTGTGCTCCAGCTACAGGGGATCACACTTCTGTCTCACTGGTCTATTCAGGGGTCCTGGAGAGAAGGGTCCGGATAGTCAAACCTCGGATTGAGGAGGAGCAGTGTGGTTTTCGTCCCAGTCGTGGAACAGTGGATGATGATGATGCAGATGATGTGGTTATGCTGGGTTCACCAGGACGTGATCCCCAACTCTCACTGGAGCGATTCACAGCCCAGTATGAAGTGGTTGGGATGAGAATCAGCACCTCCAGATCCGAGACCTTGGTCCTCAACAGGAAAAAGGTGGAGTGTCCCCTCCGGGTCAGAAATGAGATCCTGCCCCAAGAGGAGTTCAAGTATGTCGGGGTCTTGTTCAGGAGCGAGAGAAGGATGGAGCGGGAGATTGGCAGGCGGATCGGTGCGGCGTCTGCAGTGATGCGGACTCTGCATCAGTCCGTCGTGGTGAAGAAGGAGCTGAGCCAAAAGGCGAAGCTCTTGATTTACCAGTGGATCTACATTCCTACCCTCACGAGTGCTCACGTGCTCTTGGTAGTGACCAAAAGAACGATATCAGGAATACAAGCGGCCGAAATGAGTTTCCTTTGCAGGGTGGAAGGAGGGCCCGGTGAAGACCCAGCTGGAGGGACTACGTCTCTTGGCTGGCCGTTGAACGCCTCAGGATTCCCCCAGGGGAACTGGAAGTAGTGGCTGGGTAATGGGAAGTCTGGGCTTCTCTGGTTAGACTGTTGCCCCCGCAATCCAAATCCGGATGAGTGGTGGAAAATGGATGTATGGATGGAAACGCAACTGTGCTCTCTTTTTCAGTTTTGTCTACTTTTCCCTCCACAGACATGTCTCCTGATGAGGCAGCAGCACGAGGCGGCGGCTCTGAACGCCGTGCAACGCTTGGAGTGGCAGCTCAAGCTGCAGGAGCTGGACCCGGCCACCTACAAGTCCACCAGCATCTTCGAGATCCCAGAGTTCCACATCCCGCTCGTGGAGGTCAACGACGACTTCGACCTAACCCCGATATGAGCCGCAGGACACGCGTGCTTTGCCACGGCGGCGGCTGAATTACTGACAAGAGCGGCAGACGGCGCATTCAAACAGGAAAGAAAAATGTGAAGCACTTAGAAAGTGGCGCTAAAACAGAGCACTTAGAAAAGAGGATTTTATTCCAGAGCTCTTAGAGTCAGAAATGGGAAAACCACGGGGACGAGGAGCGAGGACTGAGCAGGAATACTGGGGTCCAGACGGGGCCCAGGGAGCAGAGACCAAAAACTGGGACTGGTGGAGGAAAGCACCTGCCGCTGCTGCTCATCAAGCAGGGTCACACAACCGAAAGATTTCAGTTGTTTTCAAAGTGAGTGTTCATACATTGTGTACAGACTGTGCTCTTAATTTTTTTTTAACTTATTTTATACATAAAAAAAATGTGCATTTGTAAATAGTCATGTAATTATTGTTTCAAACTGTAAAAAAACAAAAGTAATAGATATTTTGATTGTAAACTTGTTCCGTCTGATGTTTTAATGGACCAAAGTCTTTTTTATATCGAGTGTCCTCGTCCGTGATGTTCTTCTTGTTGTTGTTGGCTTAAACTCTTAAGCATGTGTTGGCTTTGTGTTCTTTTCCTTTTAACCATTTCTTCCCTCATCTGGAGCTCCACGCCACAGCTGGTGTTTTTGACTTTGGCAAGTAAATGCTGTGCATGCGTTGCAATGTTTGTACTTTTTTCCTAAAAAGCTGTACTGTGGACTTAATTGTGAGGTTTACTAAAGTGTTCCAGCTATTTTTAAACAGTTTTTTTCCTTTTTTTTTTTCCCTCCCAACATTTGTGTTACGTCTCTTTCGCAGCCTCACTCCTTATGTGTTGTCCATCGTGTCTTGCGCACATTAAAGTCTGTTGTGGCTTCCAAGGAAAAAGATACTTTTACAGTTTCAATGTAAGATCACAACAAATCCTATTTTTTCAACATAATGCCTTTTGAACGATAGTTCTAAAAAAATGTCTATTTTAATATTTACTTGTTACATGACTTGTACATATTTGTAATATATAATTGAATAAATTTTATTTGTTGTGAAATTAAATTGTGCTGTTGAATTTCTTATTTTATTAGAGAAAATTGATTTTTACTGAGGGTGCAGTACTGTGCTGAGCCAGCAGGGGTCGCTGTAGGTAGCGCTGGATGTCCACTCAGCTGCTTATTAAACTCCCTGAACATCACACGTTGAAATTGTTCATGAATACGGTTTTTAAAAATTTGACTTTGAGTTTAATTCTGTAATAAACAAAAAAAAACATTGCAATTTAGTAAGCCATTACATGTGTACAAAAACTTTTTTTGTTGCATGAACATTTATCTTTTGACTCAGAAATATTTAGGGAGAAGCGCTTTATTATGTAAACAAACTTTTAAATTATTATGTATGTTGTAAGATATTAATATAGACTAGTGTTATATTCATGCAGTACTATGCAAAAGTCTAAATCCACCCCTAATTTCTTTATATTTTGCTTCTAAGCGGTGAACTTTCTTGTAAACCTTTAAGAGGTCTCGACCAACAAATTTTTTATTTAAGGTTTTTCTTTGGACAATGGCTGCTTATTCATTTTCAGTCTAGTCCTTCTACCTGAGCACTTTCAAGAATAGTTTTTGTTTGTTTAATCATTTAACACTGACTTAATCATTAAAGCATAAACATTCTTAATATCTTTAGATACTTTGTCACTAGCAGTCTGTTTCTTCCCATTTAACTTTGTTTTGTTTTTTAGACTGAAAAAAGCAGCTAATGTCCAAAAGACAACTTCTATAAGTCAAAGGTCAATGTAATATTAAAGACTGCCTCTATTTGCATCTAATCACTTTATTAAAATAACTTTTTATCCTCTTAGAATGAGCCATTAATATCTACTTGCCATCAGTCCACATACATGGCAGCTGCCATATTTGTGCCACCATTTTTTACTACAGTATCTCTGAATGGACAAACAACTCTGTGTGTAAAGTGGGAACTCTGAGCTTTGTTTGTTAGGTGCCAAAGCACCGTGTGGGATAAGTAACATCTTTAAAGCCACCAAAAGTTGTCACCTGTTGTGCAGTCATCTCTGGTCCTGGATCCACGGTGGAGCCAGTGACCTCATAGATTAAAAGACATTTATGTCTGAAAGAATTTTGGCCACTGATGGCCACTGTCCATGAACAACTGTACTTGGCATTTGAAGTCATTTTTATGTCTTTACCACTAGATGTCAGTAATTCTCACACACTGTCCTTTAACACCGTCTTACAAGGATTACAAGAAAGTCTTTTTGGAAGCAAAATATTTTTAATAAATGAAGGTTGGGTGAAGACTTTTGCACAAAACTACATTAACAAATGTTTCAAACATTTTGGAAAATATATGTATGCAGTGGAGGAAAAAACGTGGCTAAACTTCTGCAACAAAAAAACCAAACAAAAAAAAAAACTACAGCGCATTAACAGTATTGAACAGTGATGCCCTGAAGAGAGAATATATCCAGCAAAGAGCTGCATCTGAACCTTCATCTGATCTATCTGCTGTTGACTGAAGCCTCATCAGAGATAGTCTTCATGGAAAGACGGCTCTCAAGAAAGGAAATGGGAGAAAAGGCCCAGTTATGCCAAATTAAATAAGAACGAGACCGAAAATGAGTCCAAGTAAGAGTTAAAGTTGTGTTAACGAATGACTGCATGAGTTCATTGTAACATCAGAACATTTTCACTCTTTGCACACATTTATGAAACTGAATGTATGAATTTAAATAGTCCTACTCCGATTACAAATCATTTATGGACACTTACTGTATCTGTATAGAAAGTAAAAATCAAACAAACCCAGAGACGAATAAAACTTTAATTGCAGAGCTTTTCCTTTGCAGCTGAAGAAAGACCACGGGTGGCTCTTAACCTTCAATCCTTCTGATATGATACAATGAACTCATCAGTTTGCGCTTCATCCATTTATTAAATATGCTCACTGACACACAAAATATCACGAGCCTACTTATAATTTAACCAAATTTCAGGACAAATCCACGAATAAAACTTAATTGGATTCCCTTTTATTGATATCAGCAGAGACTTAATCACCGTAAATAACATCTCGACATTATCTGTAGTCATTTCCTGATTAACATAAAACCGGCTTTTTCTTCTCCTCCCTCGGGCTAGAAGTGGGCGCCTGTTGCTTCTTTGATAATTTGATGAAACTTTGCTGCAAACACATGTAAACACCTGTGGAGCTGAACGGTGCATCGGAGCGCTGCTGGGGAGGAAGAGGAGGAGGGGGGGGTGAACTACAAATGAGCGCAGGGACGCGCCTCAGCGGGGAGCCCGATCAGATTTACAGCTTCCGAGTCGCCCTTTCTCACCTAATGAGCGCACTCACAGGGTCGCTGATAGGAGAGGAGACAAAGGACTGTTTAACGGGGAGGGGGGCGGCTTGAAAAGAGAAGATTTGCTTGTGTAAAGGAAGGCAAACAAGAGCCCATCTCACCTGGACAGGCTGCAGATCAACTTTACGCACAACAGTTTTTCTTTTGCGTGCAACAGTTTTTATTACTGGAGTTTAATGAGGCGGATGATTCTTCTAAGATTCCCTCTAGACTTCCAACTGGCTTGTGTGTGACCTGAGGCCCGGTTTTTTTTTCTTCCTTCACAGACGTTTGCTAGAAAAATGGAGTGTGTGCCTTTAAGGCGCCCGACTGCCTGTCGCTTTGTGCTGCGCAGAGACTGACGCCCTCTGGACACAGTGGACACTTGAGCGGCGGCAGAACACCATCCTGGAGAAGTTCAAAGAGAAAACAGTCACAGTCCCCTCTTTTTTTTAAAGAAAAAAAAAGGAGAAGCAGAGACCTTGTTAACTGCGTTGAGGTAAGTTTAAAAAAGAAAAAAGGAATACCTTGATCTGATCGCTGTTTTTTTTTGCGCTCGACTCTCTCTTGTGATTGTGTGCGAGGGAAAGTTTTCAGCTAAAGAAAAAAAAGAAGAGGTGAAGAAACGCGCTCAGGAATGAGGGAGCTAATGTTCCTCACATGTTCCCCCCCCCCCCCCCTCTCTCACTCACTCTCTCTATCTCTCTCTCTCCGTCATGTGAAGGGAAATAATGTCCAGCAAGTGTTGAGGTGTAAAAGCAGAGCAGAGAGATCGGATTGTGTGTTATAGCTCCACACATGGGGCAGAAAATGAAGGGAAGGGAGCTGATGTTGCCAGATGTGTAAAAGTAAGCAGTAAGCTGGCTTTGAATGAAATGTGATGAAGGCCTTTTGGGATTCTTTTGCATGAAAAAGTAGTGATTTCCAGTATGTTTGCAGCACATTTGCATCTACTTTTTTTTAGTTTCCAGGCAGCTTCCAGTTGATCAGAAGCTCCTTAAGGCTTTGTTTTTGTCTGGTTATGCAGCTTCTCTTGATCTCTCTCTCTCTCTCTTTTTTTTTTTAAAGTTTGTGTTTATGTTGGTTTGCCCTGTGTCTCCTGTTGCTGTAGGTGTTTCCTGTTCTGTCAGGATGAGGCCTGGTCAGCTGATTCTCCCCGCCACCGCAGCTCTCCTCTTCCTCCTGTCAGGACTATCTCTGACCTCTGGCTGCAACAAAGCCCTCTGTGCAAGCGACGTCAGCAAGTGTCTCATCCAGGTAAGACTCTCTACGGTTTAGTCTCAGCTGAACGATCCACTCGGCTCTAAGTGTGTTGATTTTCTCTGCAGATAAAAGCAGGAAAGTGCAGCCAAGTTCAAGCTTTTTCCTCCTTCAGCGTTACAGCTGGTTCGCATAAACACACATTGTTGATTCTCCTGATAAAAACTCATTTTAGGAGTTAACGTGAGAGCCTCAGACAGCCGGTCCAATCTCGCTTTTTTTTTATGCTGTGGAAACTTTCATAAAAGTACACAGCGGCATTCCTTTGACTTTGGAGCTGATTTCGCTGGTGTAAACTGGCCTGTTGTTGCTTCTCGAAGCGAGCGTGCCAGCTTTTCACAAGTTCTCATGATAACAAATCTCCAGCAGCAGCCAAAGTCGAGTTCCAATCTGCCAGGACGAGATGGAGATCTGGAGCTGAGAACAAAGATGGGATGTGTGGTGAAGAATGCAGATGCATTCCTTCGATAAGCCAAGAAGAAGTCAGAGTAGACGATTGTTTTCCAGAGATGGGAATTTATACGACTTTCACCTCATCTGCTTTTAGATTTGCTCGTTTATTTCCTCGTCAGGCTCTTGGAAGCCTCCCCGACTTTGTCTTGTTGACTTTCTAACATCATTTCTTCCCTGTCACCAACCCCACCGCCTCCCGTTCTGAAGCCCAGTTTGTTTGTACTAGGGGTGCTGCCCACCGCAGGTCCTTTCCTGTCAGTGGAGGTGTGGGCGCCTTTCTTTCCCTCCACCTGTCGGGTTGAATTTGCTGCTGCTTGTCCTCCGTCCTGCCTCTCCCATTAACATCAGTAAAGTACAGTCATTAACTCCAGCGGCCATTTCACCTCGGCCGGTGTGAGAGTGAGCTGCAGGTAGCTGGAAGTTAACAGTTATTTATGCAAATGAAGACTTTTGTCTGGAGCTATGATATGCAAACTGTTAAATCATGACATCAATCAATTAGAAATGTAAGCACACAGGATTGTTACCAGATGAATAGCCATTATGTTTTCAAGTTTTGAACAAAATGAGCCATTTGAAGGCTTTTTGTTTACTTTTTTCCGGGTATTTTTAAGCTCTAAAAACCTCAATCATCAATGATTAAAGCCCCAATGTAAAGCAAATCCTAGTGAATTTTCTATCCTAGTTCATCTCCAAAAAGTGCGACTTGTCCACTTGTGTTAATCTGCTTTATGTAGAGATGATACATGTAAGAAACAGGCCAAATATGGAACCCTGCAGGGTTTTTTTAATCATTGGTTCAGGATCCTGTTTTTCAAACAGCCTATAAACCCGTTGGCATGTGGTCTTCGGAGCTTTGAGGAGGTCTAAGTTGGTGCCATGCAGTTTTTTGCTTCTTCTTTTTTAATATCTGTTTGAACTGCAGACCTTGTAACATGTGGACAGAGTAAATCCATAAACTTCGTGCGGTCTCAAGACTCGCATGCCAGCAGTTGTCAGCCATATAACAGATAATCATTCTTAAAGGCAGCAAACGCAAGAAAATCACAGCAAAG
Source organism: Leptatherina wallacei (assembly GCA_028567055.1). NCBI lineage: Eukaryota > Metazoa > Chordata > Actinopteri > Atheriniformes > Atherinidae > Leptatherina > Leptatherina wallacei. The sequence continues at coordinate 22,317,660 of JAOXYM010000008.1, read as the reverse complement.
ATGACAAACATAGAAGAAGATGACGGAGAATTGAGCTGAAAAGGAGACATTTATGTGGCCGGGTGATGAAGTACAACTTCTGCTTGGGGTTACACTTGTCTACAAGACAACTAGACTGCAGGAGAGGGTCGACTGGAGGAGTGAAAAGTCATTTCATGCTCCATAGCTTCTGCAGGACAAAAGCAATGCTCTAATCCACCATTGTTGTCGCTTTGTGGGTTGAGGAAGAGGCGGGGCTACAACGTCAGTGGGTTGTAAACGAACTAAATGGTGGCATTTTGGGACCTGGTTTGAAAACGTAGCGTTTTCAGGCTCCGTGTGGACAAAAAAAATTTAATCTATTTAAAAAGTTAAGCGGAAGAACATGAACTTCTCTCAGTGTGAACATGAGTGCGCGGCCTTCGGCTGCGTTCACAGCCGCCCTTCTGATTCAAATCCTGGTTCATTTGCTCGGAAAGTCTGGTTTGTTTGGGAAGCCAGACTTTCCGAGCAGCCGGGACACGCGGCTCGCCGGGACCCGTGGCTCGCCGGGACCCATGGCTCGCCGGGAGACGTGGCTCGCCGGGAGACGTGGCTCGCCGGGAGACATGGCTCGCGGTCAGACGTGGGGTGAC
>JAOXYM010000008.1:22300779-22312245 GCA_028567055.1 Leptatherina wallacei | reverse complement strand
GAAGAAGAAGAAGAATCATAAGAAACACTTGCATTTCAATAGGCCTTCGCACCGCCTTCGGTGCTCGGGCCTAATTACTACCCCCTTCCACCACCGTGCTTGTTGGTATGATGCGTCTCGGCTCATGTGCTGAGTTTGGTTTTCTCTAAACATGCTGCTATGACCAAACATCTCCACTTTGGTCTTGTGGTGTGTTCAGATACAACTTGGTAAACCTAAGCTGTGCACCCATGTTGTTTTTAGAGAGAAGCAGCTCCTGGAAACCTTTCAAACAAACCACACTTGTTCAGTCCCCCCCCATTTCTCATAATTGTACTGTAACGAACTTAAACTTTTAAGATGCAAAATGAGGGCCTGTAGAGTCTGAGATGTAGCTTACAATTTCTTTGGCCATTGTTCGGTCTTACATGGAGTGAAGATTGCAGCTTTTTTGAATGTTTTCCATTTTCTCGTAATACAACGATGGATAATAATATCCTAGATTGATGGACCACTTTAATTGCTTCTTTAAGATCATTGCTGATGTCTTTCCTCCTTGGCATTGTGTGAACAGACACCTGAATGTGTCAGACTAGGAAACTTCTGCTCTTATAGATGTGCTCAAACCTGTTGATAGTTAGTTAGTTAATTAATTGCGTTTGACTTGCAAAATCTGACCTCCACTAAGCCCACAGTTCTAATGGCAGCATTAAGGATGTAGGACTAAAAAACTTTTAATGTCCTAATAAGAGAGGGAAGGGATGAATTGAGGGAGATATTTTGGGTATATTAACAAACTCTGTTCATACTTATGGCCATGTTTAACTTAAAAGCAAACCCTCTAGCAGACCCTGGTTGTAATAAACTTCAATTATCTTTTATGAAAAAAGCCTGAAACATGTCTCTCAGTCAGACCTTTATGTTCTCCTCCGTTTACATAAAAGAAAAAAATCTGAATGTTGTGAAGGTAAACGTGTCGGGACCTGTTCTGTTCATGAGTGGAAAGGCTTCTCCTTTTTCTGAGTTATCACTGCGGTCCATGGACGTCTCACATTCTTCGATAGATGCCACACATGCCACGTATAGCTTCCAGTTGCTGTGTCTTGTAATGGCTCGTGTAGTGTAATGGTTACTTCCTATCAGCAAACCTGCTGTTGTCATTTCTGTTGATTTAATAGCACACCTCCTGTTTGAACAGCTTGTCTACATGTTGCTCTCTGTCTGCTGTGGGATTATTACCTTTGTAGTTCCTAGAAAACATATAAACCAAAAATTTTGAGGTTTCTCTTTAATGTGTGAGGAATAGTTGCACATTATTTTCTTTTTATTATCTTGGTTTAGCTGCAGAGCGATGGAAATGGACACATTACCTCTGAATCTGGATGATAAACATGGTTGACTCCAGTATACTTTTATCCCCTATTGGTCTTTGATCTATTCCCATATGTCAAACAAGTTTGCATAATAGGTTGGTGGTATAATAATGATGCTTCCATGGTGGTCTCTACATATTTTGTTGCCTACTTTAAATATCTAAGTCCACATTGTGACTATAACTTCCAACACACTGGATTGAAAGATTTTTTTAAAAATGTAAGCGTAACCTTCCAGCTGTTTTGAGGTTGATCCATGACCAATTAAAATCATTGCCCTCAGAAAAAAATCATAGAACTAATTAAAGATGCAGTGTGTAACAAAATTAAAAGTCAATGACAGATAAATTAAATATAATTAAAACCTGTTTCTGTTGATATATAATCACTTTATTAAAATAACTTTTTATTATCTTAGAAAGAACCATTTATATTTACTAACTGTGGGTCCACATACATGGCAGCTGCCATATTTGTGCCACCATTTTCACTACGGTGTGTCTGAGTGGACAAACAAGTGTGTGCTATGAGAACTTGCTGAGCTTTAACGCTGCAGTTCTGGCTTTGTTAGGTGCTAGAGCACCGTCTGGGATACATAATGCCTTAAAAGGACCACAGAAGAAAGTACACAATGTGGAAGTATTTACCTGTATTGCAGTCATCACACCTGAGGCCACTGGATCCACTCACAGATGAAAACAAGATTTTTGGCTACTTACAGCCACCATCCATTCACAACTTGCTACTCATCTTTACCACTAGATGTCAGTGATTCTTACACACTGAACCTTATAAGAGCAAAACTAGAAAAATAAGGTAAATAAACCAAGAAAGTTTCAAGGTGACTCTAACTGTCTGTCTCTTTTATATCAACAATTTAAACATGTAATATGAAATGACACTAAATGTAGTTATCATACTGTTTTGTCCTCTGTATTCTGGTGAAGATTGTTGCACATTATCCCTGGTTTTTGTTTCATGCTACCATGTTATGCTAATGCATGTTTCCATGTGTTTCCTGCAGGAGCTTTGTCAGTGTCGTCCGTCTGATGGGAACTGCTCCTGCTGTAAAGACTGCATGCTCTGTCTGGGGGATCTGTGGGAAGAGTGCTGCGACTGCGTGGGTGAGTGCAGGGTTTTAATTCATCAGCAATATATATTAAACCTGACTGACAGTGCTCTGTGTTATTTTGAACTTGGAAACCTTTAGTGTTTATGCCACGCCTCTATGCAAACCCAGCTAGGTTCTGCATGACACATGTCTGGTGATAAGTGTTGGAGCTCAGCATCTGATAATGACATTAGTGCATGCAGAGACATTTGCAGATTGTTAACAGTAAAGCCAGTATGCTGCGCTCACTTTGATGTTCAAAGTGCAAGTTTTGGTTAAGATAATCTGCATAAATACTGATATAATAATAACAATGTTACTAGTAAATCACCACATCAAAGCTAAATATCTTAAAATAGTTATAATTTTGAATATTTGTTTAAAGTGTCACTTTGACATGTTTGACATGTCTGTTTAAAAACAAGGGTAAAAAGGAGTTTGTAGAAATCCACTATGCCTGAATGAAAAGAATCAATAACATGGAGAAAATTCTTACTGTAGTTGTCATGGTGACAAGCCTATGTGTACATAACAGCTTCCTTTTGTGGGAGATAAATAAATACAAAGCCAAAGCACAGCAGAGAGGGGAGCAGATGGCTCTGAAAATGTCATTTTCACGCAAGTCTACTGTCAATGTTGCCAAGTTCTCCATAAACATAAACTTATTGTTCATCTAAAGATGTTGTGTCAGAATTCAGTATCTGATTCTGAGCCGGATCGAGAATAATTTTCTGTTTTTAGCTCAAATGTTGAGGCAGAGTTCAGCGGCGGCGGTAACGGCACAGTTTGACCCATTTCTGGATGTTGAGTGCCTGATTATTGTTTTCAGATTTTGAAAATACCTTTTTAACCTAATAATTTTTACCCTTAACCTATAAAATTCTTTATTTTTTCACCAAGTACAAACAACTAAAACCATTTAAAAATTGAAACACTAAGTCATTTATGATCAAAAGCGAACATAAACTCCTGTGAATTAGGAGTCTGAATCAGCATTTATTTGAAATTGACAAAGTTTGGAGTAATTAGTAACTATTGACTCCTGATCTATCTGTTGGGATGGATCTCAAATACCAAACATATCCAAAGATTCTTTTTTTTTTTTTTTGTTAATGTGTTTGGTTGCTCTCGGCTGAGGGTTTATTTCTATCACTGCAATTATGTATAAACAAAGTGGAAATATGACTGATGCTGTTGATCAGTTGGACCACCGATCTTTTTATGTTATGTTCGTTGGGTCTTTTGTATTGAAAAATTTGGAAAAACTTTATTTTTAGAAAGGGGAAAAAAAAGGTTGGAATTCCATCTCCAATAAGAGGGCATTACTCATCCTATTAATGATCAACGGCAAACTCTTTCTGCACTGGTTTTACAACCAGTTTAAGCCAGAGATGTTGTGTTAAGCTATTTTTAACCAATGAAAAACAGGATCTGAAATGCAGTTAATTCTGGCCCAGATCTCTGCGCGCGTTATTATTAAATCTTGTTGGTTTCCCAGTTGCTACCAAAGAGTTTCTCTCAGTAAGAAGCCTGTTAATGTTAAGATAGGGGCTGTAATGCTCTTTGCTGAAGGTCACAGGTTTAAAAAGCCCCAGTTTGTTTCAGAGTGTTGTTGCTCTGATACAAGATGAGTGTGAAGTGAGTGAAGCCAGAGAGACTAAAGTGTGTGTGTGACGCTGTGTGAAACCAAAGCTAAGAGAGCGGCCATTCATCAGAGCACAGAAAATGACAGAAACGTTATCACCAAGAAGAAGCGGCTCCACATGTGGACAGGAAGTCAAGATTTCTTCTAGAGGATCAAAGGATGGAGACGATGTAAGACAGAGGTGACAAAGTGTTGGCTCCTAATTTGACTTTTAGCATCTTACTGAGGTGTGTGGATCTTAGAAAGATCCAGAACAGTATTAATGAATCTAGAACACACTGGTGATGACCTCCTCTCTAAATAAAAGAAAAAATAAAGATCTGAGACTAAACATCTTCCCCCAGACTGGCTGAAGGCTCTTTGTGGCCATATTGCATCACATGTAGAGGAGGTGAGGAGGGAGAAGCAGAGGTAGTGGGCCATTTTAAACCAACATGTTACATATTACATGTGACACGGCTGCATTATTAAACCACTGTTGGGTTACAGCCTGTATGGAATAACTTCTGATAGATGTGAGTTGAATTTCTGTGACAAAGTCTGTGTTTACATTTAAATCTATAATGTGGGATTATTGTGTCACGTCCCTGTTGGACATCACAGATCCTGAAAAACTTGTCCACTAATGTATCCTCCATTATGGTTCCTCTCTTCTAAATCCTCCATCCTTCAGGTGTGGTTTAGGAACTAGGACATCTGTCCTCATCTCTGAAAAACGAGTCGCACTTTTTCATTGAACCATCTTTAGCTTTGATTACGATTGTTTTGATAAACTTCTGCAATGTCGTATTTACTTCTGTCTAGAGTTGCATCGATGCGCCCATCACTCTGGAGCAGGCTCAATCAGGACTCATCAGACTACATTTCATTGACATGGTTGTTGTAGAAATGAGAAGCTACATACTGCATCAGTTAGGGTTAGATAGCTGAAACGTCATCATCCATGCTGTAATTATCCAATGGGAAGCTCTCACCTATTTGCTTATTTAAATTCCAGGTGGTGACTTTTATTTGGAAGGGCAGTGTATTTGGCTGAATGAGTTTCTGGAGAGAGAGGACATATGGAGACACTCGCCTCAAGAGGAAACTAAATAACTGGAGTGGACACCTACAAGAAATAAAGCTATAAAATAAAGGATTGGTTAAATATCTGCGAATATCTGCAATTATTATATCACATTTGGGAAAACACCGGCCAGTCACGTCACTTTATTCTGGGTCAGACCGGAAACAGCTGGCAAGTCGCCTCATTTTAATCTTTGCCAGATAAGACGCAGTCCAGTCATTTCAGATTCCCCGACTGAGTATAAACTCTTCTCTGAGACAGACTTAAACTTTTTTGCATATTAGCGGGAAGTTTATGTATATGAGCATTTTTTCCAATTTCCATTTATCTTCTCTCATTCACATCTTCTAAATACAAAACTAAACCTCCAAAGGAATCCCATCTCCAGATTCTGGTAGCAGGGGGCGCCAGGTTGGGACCTTGCCACCTCTGATCCTGCCCCTGCGAACCAGTAAGCTCTCAGATCAGCTTTGACAGACATGTATTACTCTGCTTGCTGACAAGGAGGCTTTATTAAAGCGCTTTCATGTGGAACACAAGAACAAGAATCTGACACTGAGCACTGAACTCACTGCTGCTGCTGCTGCTGCACAGATGTTGGGGCAGTGTTTTCCTCCCAGACAGGCCTTTTTACAATACACTAAGGGTAGCTTGTAGCTTTAGTCAAGTATATAGTCTTCATTTCTGTTTTTTATTTTTTCCCCTTGCCACTAGCTTTATGTCCACTTTAAGTTACCACTCAAAACATGTTATCTGTGCCAAACGCTGACTGCTTTGAAGTGTGTATCTGTGAGTGGTTAGAGGAGCGGTGGGGAGAGGACAGTTTGGATTTTAGGAGGAAGGGAGGAGGAGGGAGGGAGGACCCATGAGTAAGTTTTATCTAAAACAGCTGCTCTGGCCCTGCTTTTTAGCATCGGGTTGTAATCCCAATCCTCTGTCAAACTCCTTTCCCCATTAAATGACTTACCCATTAGCTATAATTCACTTTGACTCATTTAAAGAACTAGAAAGATCATATCTGGGGATGTGGGGACTTTGTCAAGTAATTACTACTGTGTGTGGAAATTAAATGAAGTGTTAAAAAGACCTTAATTGAGATGAGGCACTTCTGACAGGGGTGTGGTTTTTACAAAACTGCTCCTATGTGCTGAAAACATTAATAGATTGGAGTGGAGTGGAGCAAAGAAAACCCAAACTACTCCATTTAAATGGGTTTTAAATCCTTGTCCATCCTTTTCCATCAGGGATGTGTAACCCCAAGAACTACAGCGACTCTCCCGCTACGTCAAAGAGCACGGTGGAGGAGCTGCACCGCCCCATCCCCTCGCTGTTCCGCGCCCTCACAGAGGGCGACGCGCCGATCAACATGATGGTGGTGTCCTTCCCCGTCGCAGAGGAGCTCTCGCATCACGAGAACCTGGTTTCCTTCCTGGAGTCGCTCGACAACCAGCACCAGAATGTGTCGGTGCCTGGCAACAGCATCCACACCAGCTACGACAACCAAGGTAACGCACTGAAATGTTTTTATTCACATTTGGCCGCCTGCTCTGTTAAAGAATCTGTGCTTGTTTCTTTGTTTTTTCTAACAAGATGTTGATAAAACAACTTATAATAACTTATGGATAACTTACTTTTTCATGAGATAATAGACAGATGCCACAACATTTATTTATCTTTTTTTTTTCATTTAAGAATTTGCTGTTATTTACTTACGGTTCCCTTAATGATGGCAAGCCATCCTGGCCACAACAACAGACACAAACCATGACACTACCGACATGTTTCACTATTGTTAGGGAATGAGCGGTGTTTTGAGGTCACATTCGTGCAGAAATGGAGAATAAATCTGAGGGGTTATTACCCCTATTGTATCTGAGGGATGTTTTAAGTTTTTGGGGAAAAGGTGTTGCTGAACCATTGATGAAATCAATAACAGAAAGTTGTGCAACATTGGTCAAGACAGTAAAGTAAATTAAACCTGTAACAAAAAAAAAAAGATTGGAAAAACCTTTGTAACTTTGGAAAATCTTCGCACCTGACGAAGGCTAATTCAGCATCCGTCTTGCATCCCGTCTCTTCTCTGAGCTCTCTCCAGCCAGTAAAAGTCTGTCCGGTGTTAACTCCAGTCTTACCTCTGTCACTTTCTCTCTTTCTTTTCCTCCGATAATCTCCTCTTGGGTTTCTTGGCTAAATGCGCATCCAAAATGGCCAGTGTGTTGATTTCCAGTTGCTGGCATGTGGTGCAGTGCCATGAAGCAAAACACAGCCATCACATGATGCCCCAGGGTGGAAAACAAAGTTGTGAGGGGCAGTTTGTCAGCCTTTGGGCGCAGCGGGGCAACAACGCCTCCAGGAATGTGCTTAATGAACGACAGTGTGCCATCAAAAAGATTCACAAGCACTGAGTTTTAAGTTCAGAAGGTTATGGAGTGTTGCTTTCAGATAAAAGTAGTCTGCAACAAGTTTGTGCTACTTAACCTCTTAGATCCTGAATTCATTTACAATTAAAAACTCAATAAAAAGGAAAAGAAATACCAAAAAGAAAAAAGACTGTAATAAAATAGAATACAATAAAATATCAAATAGATACATACAAAGAAATAATGGAAAATACCATAACAATAAGTACATAGATGAATATAAATCAATTGAATAAATCATTTGAATTAAATTAAATTTGAAACAAAGACCCAAAGTGGTTTGTTGTTATTTGTGTCAAGAGGTTAGGGGCCAGAAAGTTCGAAAGACTTTTTTTCCGTGGCGGACATTTTGACTTGAAGTAGTTGGACAAGCTTGGACGTATTAATGAGGGCTGCATTCCACCTCTGCACCTGTGCATGCTGCTTAGTTATAGAACGTGCACAAAAACAAAACTTCCTCTAAATGGAATGCAGCCCTCATTAATACACCTGCTTTCCCCCCATTATGTCCAGTCATTTCAAGTTTGCTCTGCAAGAGCTGCAGTTAATGTGGTGTTGATAGCTTAAAATGGTTTGGCACTATTTCAATTATGAGGATCAGATAATACTTCGCTTCGTTTGAGAGTTGAGGTGTAAAAGGCCCACACGGTGATAAGACGAAATATGCTGCAACAAGAGAATATCAAGAAAAAGTTGGGATTCTTTCCATTTGATGAAGTCCATGAGTTCAAGTGCTTTTGTTAGTTCCACATGTGCTATAAAGTTTCTAAACAAGCTAATCAGCATGAGAAAAAGATGCATAATTTGGTGACAGTCTTTAAATCTTTTTCTGTGATGGCCTTGTAATAAAATTACAGCTAAAGCAGACTTAAAAAGGAAACATTTGAGTTTGATTTTCATCTCCCGAGTTGGAAAGTGCTGCCAAAGATGTCCGGTTAAGGGAATGATATTTCAGTTGAAAGTGTTTTTTCTGCCATCTCTTACTTTTATTTGTGGCAGTTTTGCCTCTTGATCTCAAAGCCAGTTCTCCTTGCAATAAAGTATAAAAGCATTCCCACAAAGCTGAGCGGTTAACTCATTACACTCATCGAAACATGTGGCAACAAATTTGTGTCATCTCCTCAGTAAAAGTAGGAGCACGGAGGGTTAATCACGTGTTTTTGTAAACCGTGTTTGCTGTATTTATGACTCACTTGTTTTGTCCGTTCTTTCTTTTATTTATTTCAGAGAACATGTGCACGGTGGTCTACTTTGACGACTGCGTATCCATCCGTCAGTGTAAACTATACTGTGAGTCAATGGGAGGATCAAAGTACCGCTGGTTTCACAACGCTTGCTGCCAGTGCATCGGACCGGAGTGCGTGGACTACGGCAGCAAGGCTGTGAAGTGTTTGAACTGTCTGTTCTGAAGGGTGGGCACATATTGGTACCAAATGTCTGGTCCGTAACCAGAGGACGGAGGAACTAATGACTGTTATGTGTTAGCATTCCTCAGTTACCTTGTAAAATACCCCCTGAAGCCCCTCTCCTACCCCTGCAAAATGTTTTTATTCTGCTGTTATTGTTTCACTGTATATTTTTAGATATGTTTTCAATAGTGTTTTTTTACTAGAGGTGTATATGAATAATGTATTTTTGCAATAATGGTCCGCTAAATCCCAGTCTCATGCCAAATAAAGAAAGATTTGGTAACATGGACTGTTTTTGTTTCGCACTAGTCTTATTTTTTTTAAACAAATGTATTGTTCATGATATTTAATTTAAAAGAAAAAGAATCTAAAATGCATACAGCATTAGCAAAAATGTAAATGTTGCTCTTGCAAGTTGCCTTTCTCCTCCTCTAATCTTAGTTTGGTGTTGCCCGAGTCAGGAAACGCATCATTTCCTGGGGAAACAACGTTGTTATTATTCCATTCTGGTCCACAGGTGTTCAGTGCTCGCTGACCATCTCATGCAAGCCAAGGGGAAAACATCTACTGATGCCAATCTCTCACCGCCGCACACAAATGCTCTTTGTAATGCCAGTACATTTTCAAAAAGCAGCAGGGTGCCCTATCACTGATTATGTTCCCAATTGGCATGCAACAGCAGTTTGCACAGACTCATCTAGCAGACGCACAATGAGACCTTGTTTGTCTTTTTTTTTGTGATATTGAATCCCGACCTCATTTCGCCACTGCAGCTGTGGTTTGGAGCAGACGGTGCCAACAAAGATCATCAGAGGACTAATTTGTTTCATATGTCGGGATGACCACCAGTTCTCCCGAGTCCAACCACAGCGTTTGGGAAAGTACACATGATTCAGAATAGCAAGTGGTTTAACCAAATTTAGATTATAGCTGCAATTCAAAATGCTATTTGACAGTTTCTCTTGCCGAGGGGATTGAATAACAGAGAAGTTGTGCCTAGGATCAAAATGACACCACAGTCTAAACATTCTCCATTAAATCCAGACTTTTCCTGGCCAAGAAATCTTCGAAGACTATACAGAGGTTACAACACCTCTGCTTTTAGGAAGCAAATAATTTTTTTTTTTTTTCTTTGGTTGACATTTGTCAAATAGCGTCCTTTCCTTTTCTGAGAAAAGTTGTGTGAAATGTAAAAAAAAAAACAATTTATTTTCTTGAAAATGCCACAAAGTTGTCTTGGTACATTAAAAATAAATGCCCATATTTAATTTCATGCCAGCAACATGTGTCAGAAATGTTGAAATGGTGTTAAATGAATAAATAGTTATCTAACCCCTCAAAATTCAGTCACACTGGGAAGTCCCCGCAAGCCATCACCTGAAACATTTGCAGGTAGGAAGCACTTCTGTGCCATTTGTGACAGAAAATTAGAAGAAATCTCTTCATGCATGGACTTGACTAAAAACAAATAATGAATGTTGATATTCATGCTTTCAAGCACCACTTCATTAAAAAGGAGATGATTCTGCAGTGGAAGGTATTGCATAGGCTCATGAGCATCTCTGAAAAACAATGTATTTGAATGTAGTTTTTTTTGCTATATCTGTAAATTCAAGTTAAAATTTTGCGATGCAAAGAAAAAAATGCATAAAAACAAGTTCCAGAAACGTTCCCACCTTTTTTGCTTGAGCTCTTTTAGGGTGCACAGAGGTGAAGAGCTGAAAACTGTCCTCTGGCCAGATGAATCAACACTGTTTCCTTCTGGCTGGAGAGGAGAAGGACCTCTGGGTGGCTATCAGTTTATTATCTGTTATGGCAAGGGGATGTAACTTCCACATCTATGAAGGCACCATTGTTGCTAAGCGCTTTATACAAGTTTTTGAGCATCTCTTTCTGTGAAGAACTTTGTCATTTCAGCAAGACAACTTCATACCACAGTCTTCACAAATTACAACAGCCAAACCATAACCTACAGGTACTAAACAGACTGGAAGGATTTGCTGCAATGTGAATCAAAAGGTACAATAAAAGACTGATAAATGCTAAAATCCTCTTTCTGTTTGATATTCATTTGACACATTTTTCCAACTTCTTAAAAGTGTCCTTAATGTTATTGTAGTTTTAGCGTTTCATGCTTTACTTTTAGAAGTATTCCTGATATTAAAAGTTCTCTTGTGTATTTCAACATAAGTTTGACCAAATACTGGGAACACTTTGAAATGTGAGACGGTCTGTCAAATCAACAGATTTGTAACATTTCTTATTTTATTGTCCTCTATATCATGATGAAAGAACTGTTATGTTTGAAAGAATGCAATGTAAAAAGCCAGATTTGTTTTGGATGACTGATGGGGACATGTTGGGGTGGGTATTTGAAAAGGAAATATATAGTTTGGTGAGATTCCTGGAAAAGGCCTGGAAACTCAGACAAAACACTCTGTATCCTGGACTAGATGACTTGTA
>JAOXYM010000008.1:22264094-22279795 GCA_028567055.1 Leptatherina wallacei | reverse complement strand
CCTTCGGTGCTCGGGCCTAATAAGAAACACTTGCATTTCAATAGGCCTTCGCACCGCCTTCGGTGCTCGGGCCTAATTAGAGGGAAAAGGCCCATAGAGTCGCAGAAAGGATGGTGACTTTAAAGATGATACATTAAATTCTGGTGATGCACAAGAGAAAATAGTTCCCTCACCAGGCAAGTTCCTAGTAGGTGATTGGATGAAGTCTCGCTCAAAGTCATAAACATGAGCCACACAGATGCAGTCTGTTAATTGAAGCTCCCATTATAGACTGTCGTCGTGTGGGCACCAGTGAAGCTGATTGGTCCAAACGTTTGTGTTTTGGACACGAGCAGAGGATTTAGAACCGGACGAGATGGATTCTTTCATTGTCAAAATTTTGTTAATCTATTGCGCAAGGTAATTAAATTGGATCACACAGACTTGACTCAGAAAGGGCTTATCTGACCAGCAGGTTTGAACCCAGATTTCTCATGAGACAACAGAGCTAATTACTGGTGCAGATCAAGAGAAGAATAGTTACAGTATAAGCTGTATACATGGTGAGGTCCTGACTTTGTTAACCAGTAATAGTCAATTTCCAGAAACAAAACATATTCCATTATACATGATACATCTTAGTGGTGCCTTATATGACAGACTCCCTGCCCCCGTAATGCTACTAGTGACTCAAACTTTCCTTTTGCCAAGTTTAACACAGTATTATTGATGAAGCACACAGTGATCCTCATTCCTTTCATTTTAGGCAAACAGATTCCACCCTTGGAAAACACTGAAGTGGACAGCATCGATTCCTTCAAACTCACCCGGCAGCCCCCCCCATCTGCCAGAAGGTGCTGCTAGTATCAGGAGTCTGATGAGATGATTTCCTCCAGCACCGAGGCCCTGCCAGCACAGCACATAGTCCACAACGCACACAGCATCTTTCCCCTGGAGAGACAACTGAGTGGACAGAAACAGAAAAACCTGCCAACAGTGTTACATGTAGGTCGATAAAGTAGTTTGAGCTCCCAAAAAGCATTTGGTTTGTCCCCCTCTAGTGATGTAATGACAGAACTACAATAGGGTTTATCGGTATGGTGATATACACGGCTCACAGCAAAACAGGAGATTTTATTGCAGTTTACAAATTGCAAGATTATGCACAAACTAATAGCAGTCAATCTAAGCTGGCGTGCTTCTTAAATCCGGGTTTTGGTGTTTTTTTGCTTTTGTTTTCTTGTCACTTGATGCGCAAAATTTCATTGCAATGTGGCTGTTAAATGGCACACATTGACACAAAATTTTTATTTTTAATATTTAACAACTCTCCATTTATTCACTTGTGCAACCATATATATATATATATATATATAATACACAATGACCCCAGAGTATTATTTGACATTAAAGTAACAGGTTGCAAACCATAGACTAACATTCACTTGAATGGCTCAAACACAGCGGCTTCTTTTTCCTCTTCATCATGTGTTTCATGCACATTTGCTGTACCAGTTTAACTGTAATGCTGCAGAACAGACTGCTCAAATTAATCTGTACAGTATGACACGCCCAGCTGAAGCACTGTGACCAATACTAGAATTGTTTACATCGCGATTTTGTTAAAAAATGTTTTCTGATACGTATGGTTTGAGATTTTACTACAGGGAATGGCTGTAAAAACTGCAGAACATCAGCTTTTGCTTGTCTTTTAACAGAAAAAGGGCGACGTTTCTAATGTAAATAAGCAAAATGCTGTTATTTACATGAAAACACGCCAAGTTCTAAATAAGGTTATGTTGTATACACTAACGAATTATGGGAAAAGGACTCTAACCTTTATGGCTTTCAGAAAAGTTATAAAGTCTTTTGATGAGGATATTTTCAGCCCACGTTTAAAATAAGATCATGTCTCGCTGCTGTTTCTGTGACAGTAGTACTCTTGGATTTGACCACTTGAGAAATCTAGAACAGCACTTTTGAATATATTTAATAAAATAGTTACTCAGAAATCAGTATTTGATAGAAAGATTGAAGTTATTTTTGAATGAAAATACAAGTCTTTGGCTCAACTTGATAACTCCCATTTTTACCATCATGTGTTACAATGAAATGTCTTTTATAGTTTGTAATACAGTATGTGCCTGTGTATGATGTATGTATGGACAAATCACACCAAACTTCATTTGAAAATCTGCCAGTTTTTGTGTCCTTATTCAAAAACGTAGTGCACAGCTTTTGAAGTAAGATTAAAAGGGACCTTTAAATCCATGAATTCCAAGACTCATCCAATTCTATTCTGAGCAAATGTCTGGCTTGTGACTACAATCTTTCACTAAACTATGAGGGGAATACCTTAAAACAGAAGATAAAAGATGGGTTAATCGCTCCTTGTTGAGTTGGGTGTTAAAACTTAAGAAGCAGCAGATTTTTTTTCCCCCAGTGCAGTTTGGTCTGATACTACCTCCTACATGAGATGAGCTTCCCAACAAGTGTTATGTTCATTGCCACATGAGTGCCTTTTGTTTTTCTAAAAATAAAAACATAAAAAGTTATGTAAGGTGGCTAAAATGTGAGTGGCACTAGAATAATGGATGAATTAATAAAATATATTCAACTTAAAGTGCTATTTCTTTGCAGCCAGCATCACTGTATATGCATGTCCTGCTTCTCTGTATTCTCTGTAGAGCAGATTTAGTTCTGTATAGTAATTATTGTAATAAAGTCGTAATCGTACCATTTGTCGAGTTTGTTACTTCTGAGGATAGACAGTTTGTTTTGAATTAATTGAAGACATCTCCATAAGAATTCAGTCCAGTCTAATTTCTGACACTATGTTGGCATACACAATCCACATTAACTGGTTACTTTATTAGGTACAACTTTCTAGTACTGGGTTGGACCCACTTTTGCCTTCTGAACTGCCATGTGGTGACTGTGGAGGCCATTGGAGTACAATGAACTCGTCATGTTTAAGAAATTGAGATAATTTGAGTTTTGCGACAATGATGCATTAACCTGCTGGAAGTAGCCATCAGAAGACGGCACACTATTGTCATAAAGGGTTGGACATAGCCAGCGACAATATCCAGGTAGGTTGTGGTGTTGAAAGGACGCACAACTGGTAGTAAGGCGCTTATGTGTTTACACCAAATTCTGTCCTGAACATCTGAGTGTCGCAGCTAAAACAGATTTTACAGACTAGGCAACATTTTTCCAAACTTAAATTGTGTGATTTTAGTAAGCCAGTTTGAATTGTAGCCTCAGTTTCTTGTTCTTAGCCGACAGTAGTGGCACCTGGTGTGGTCTCCTACCGCTGTAGCCCATCTGCTTCAAGGTTTATTGTGTTCTGTGTTCAGAGATGTTATTCTGCATACCTTGGTTATGAGTAGTTATTTGAGTCACTGTTGCCTCTCCATCATCTCCAACCAGTCAGCCCATTCTTCTCTGACATCAACAAAGCACTTTTGTCCAAACTGGATATTTTTTCTCTTTTGGACCTCTCTCTGTAAACCCTGAAGATGTTTGGGAAAATCCCAGAATGTCACCAGCTTCTGAAATGTTTGAGCCACCCTGTCTGGACCCAGCAACCATGCCACATTCGAGATCACTTAAATTCCCTTTATTCCCCATATTGATGCTTGATTTGAACTTCAGCAAGGCACTTTGACCATGTCTACATGCCGAAATGCACTGTGTTGCTGCCATGTGATTGGCTGGTTAGCTATTTCTGTAAACAATGGAACAGGTGTGCCTAATAACGTGGCCAGTGTGTGCAGTCGATGCCAGTCTGCGACTATACCCCCCCGTTTCAGCTCTCAGTCAAATCTTTTTTTGTTCAAACCTGTTGATCACTGAGTCATGTGACCACTCTGTGGGTTGTTTGAGTCATTATTACCTGTTAGTTGTTTACCTGCCTGAACAAACATGTTTTTGGCCACAAGATCCAGAGTATGAATGGTTGTGAAGCCACGCGGAGAGGCAGGTTAGGTAAGGGTTACCTGAGATCACTTCCTCTGCTCAGAAATAGTTTTTCCAGTTTAACATATTGTCCTTATTCAGACCCGTAGGACTATCTCACCTGGATGACTGGAAATCTACACCAACACACCTTGTTTTGTTCACTTCATCCAAAGTCACCTTAAGGGGTTCATGTCTATGTTTATCACTTTGGGAAACCATCTTGCAATTCTGACAACCTTTTACTTAAATTACAATTTCTCCACATGATTGATTGTAATTAGAAATCATGCACAGTGAAACTTTCCACAAGCTTTTCTTGTTTCAGGAAGTTGATTTTGATTTTCTCAGAGTTTGTCCAGAAAGTTTTTCTCACGGAAACTTTTCTGCACTAACTTTAGGGTCATTCCATGACATCTCGCTTCACCCTCACAGGTCATGAAATGGATTTCCTCCTCCTCCTTCAAAAAAAAAAAAAAAAAAGAAGAGAAAAGTAATGTTATCTTTACATCAACTTCCTGAGACTTCACAGCTTCCCATATCTTGACTACATAGCTTGTGATTTTTTCCCCCATTTAGTCCTCAGATCTTATCGTTGTTTTTCACCCTTGTTGAGCTTTTAATTGCTCATTTTTAGGTTGGAAATTTTCACAAAACATTCATGAAACTTAAGAATAATGAGCAATTAAACAGATGCTGCTGAATGTTTTCCACTAAATCACGAAAAATGTCAGAAGTGAATGATAAATCTTTCATTTCTGCTAGTTTATTTTTTCCAGCCAGAAATAACATTTGATTCACATTAATATCAAAATAATTCTATCATGCTTTTAAAAAATTATATGCATTTGAAATTTTTTTTTAAAACCTCCAGAATAAAAAAAACAACAACCACAAAACAAAACAAATAAATAATTTGTTATTGTATACGTTTTAATTCAATTATAGTATAATTATTGATTGGAATAATTGACATGAATTTGGCTCTAGTTAGAAGATAAGTCACAACTAAGAGGTAAAATATGAAAATGAGGATTTATAAAGGTCATAATTATGATTTTCTCTTAATTATAACATGCTTTCTTTAATATTTTCATTAAAAAATCAAATAATATCAAGAATCTTTTATTGTCATTATGACAAGCACAATAATTCTTTTAGCAGCTCTTGGCTTAAAACAGACACAAATATTTTAAATGATATATTTTAAATATAAAACTATAATATATATATATATATATATATATATATATATATATATATAGATATCCAAGTGGCAGATTATTGTAATAGTGATCCAAATAAACTGAGACCATGTGTAGGTGCCATTTAAACCAGGAACAGGCTAGGTAGCTCCCATTTAATTTAGGGTTACATGGGGACTCTTGATATTTTATCAGATGTTCTTCCTGCCAAGTATTTCAGTGCACAAGTATAACGAGTTTAATGTACTATAATCTCATCAGTTACAGAGCCACGAGGACGCCATACAGGGTTGTGCTCTCGCGCGTTGAAGTATTTGTACCCACATGCTCCTTCGCTCGCAGAGCTCAGTCAGCGTTTGACTCAGGAGTGGCAGTGGATCCAGGATTTCCACTTGTCAGTCCCCGATACCGACACCAAGTACATCCTTTCAGTTAAGATGTCCAAGTTGGAACAGATCCTCAACCTCGACCCTTCCTCAGACCTCAAGTTTAAAGGTAGGTCAATGAAAACGTCTCGACGTGTTGTAATGTCCAGTGACTTGAGGTAACGTCCTACCTGACTGAAAAGATTTCACGCTCCCCCTCAAGTGAATTTCGGTGTTAGCAGGCTAGCTAGCATTCACCGCCATTTTAAGTTAGCCATGGAAAGGACGGGCCGCTCGAGCCCCGAACTGTAGTGACGTGGAAAGCCGGCGTGGCGTGCATCTAAACGGCCTGCCATTCATGAACACTTCACTGACAGCACCTTTCAAATCGTTTTAAAAACTCTGAATCCTCGAAACAGAGTAAAAATCAACATGTTGCGCAGCACGTTTATGTGAGCTGATACATTCGCTGCTATGCTGGTACCACTGGTGTTAATAACAGTAAACTGTTCTTTCCTGGGGGGGTCAGCTCTGAAATCCCTGCTGCTCCATAGTCAGAGGGGTTTAGGACTGAAATAAACTTTGTCGCAGCACAAAATGTCTAAACGGACGCACTTGAAGCGGATACTTTTCCGTGCCAAGCTGTTACAGTGACTGACAACCTGCAGGAAAACTTAGCTGACTATCTGGGACGTAAAACAGTTTTTGTAGCATTACGCTAACGTTAGTCTGTTTCTCTTAAACATTTTGCTATATGCGCTGATTTTAAACATATGAACGTGTCCAGGATAAAGGTACTGATATTACAACACATTCATACGAAACCAGAGGGATCTACTCTTTAGGTTGTCACTGATTGCTTTCTTGGAATTGATAAGATTCAATGATGTGTCAGTGAGCTGTTGGCTAACGATAGTCAGGCTAGCCTGCTAAAGTCAAGCTACATTATTAGCTACAAATGGTTATTTTTAAATATGGCAGACTTATAAGGCGTGAAGTATTATTTGAAACTCCTACACATAGCTTCACTTAGGGCCATTTGTGTGAATCCATCTGTTGCTCTTGTGAACAAGTGACCATAACAAGTGAATACAGTGTCAGTATGCTGCGTTCTGCTCCTTTCTGTGTAAAATAATCTTAACAACATCCTTATCATTCATTCTGACCCAGAATTATTTCCTGCTTTTCCAGCATTTGTCTCAGATCATTATCTGTCTATGCTGGAGGCATTATTTTATCATTGAGGTTCTGGTTAATAATGAATGAACTTCTCTTAAATGAAGAATCTATAAGCCTATTTTCTTGTTGGTCTTTGACAGAAGGTGTGGGTATCATAACAATTTGCTTGGTAAATACATAATTTTACACATGAGAGCAACTAAGGAGGTTTTTTCTATTTATTTTACTTTACTACTTAGAATAGTGTTGGTGCTTGACTTGCCATGTTTTTGTTGAAAGTGTCACAGATCACCACTTCGCAGTCATCGGATTCTCCTTTTTTGTACAACCTGAACAGTATCCGCAGTGATCATGCCAAGATATTTGCAAGTAGATCCACAATGTTGATATCAAGTAAAAAACCTTCGAAGTCCACAATTGGTTGTATATTAGAAGTTAAGTGCCTTGAAATCAACAGATAATGTTGTTAAACCGTAGCAGAGGGAGAGTACTACATGGAAATTGTGACTTTTCTGTTAGTTTTATCCAGCTGCTATCAGACAATTGAATGGAAATGTTCATATGATCATTGTCAGCTTCAACAGATCCACAGGCAGTGTTTTTTTTTGCAGTCCTCATACCAAGCAGCTTCAGGTTGTTACCTTGCTTTGACACGTTTCTTACAAGGGTAAAGTCTTCCTGCCACTTGCTTGAATATAATAACTTCAAAGAGGATGAGGCTACAAATCAACAAAAGTTGTTTTTAAGTTAAGTTTAACATGATTTGGGAAAGCCTGTTGAGAAAAGTATTGAATTAAGCAACTGATTAAAAAGAATTTTGTTCAAACCCCTCAGTCACATTGTTGAAAAGCGTACAGTAGGGGTCTGTTCAGGTGCAACGGTCGGCTAAGTCAGGTTATTTTGGCTGCATAAAACTCAAGAGTTCAAGAGTTGGACTCAACTACATAAATGAATGTTTGTTCCTCAGCTGAGCCTTAAATTGATGTGGACAATTAGCCAGCTGGCACAGACATGGTTCATCATAATCTGATCATCATGGATCACCATATTTTACCTGATTTAAGAATTTCTGCTCTAATTCAACTTATTCTGATTACTGATCAGTCACAGGGTTTACATCTTCCCTCTCATCAGATTAACCTTTTGGTCTTTGAATACTGAAACTGATGACAGGCTAAATTGCATTGGTATGGCACCGCTGATGTTTATACCAGTCATAATCAATTCATAAGCATTCCATCATACTATCCTGTTTCATTGAGTTCATTGAGGCCAAAATATGTGATTTAAGGAATGTGGAAGGGAAACGGCCAATGTCAGGGTCTTAAACCCATTGTCATGGCCTTAAATGAGTGGAACAAATCAGATTGCCAAGCAGTGGCAAATATATTAATATTTAAGATTGGGGCGGAAGCTGAATTTGCAGGCTTATTAATGCTAACAAATCAAATAGCTGTATATATATTTTTTTTAACCTCTTTTTTTGCGGAAGGCTTTAACCTGAATACATGTCAAATTTCCTTTTCTTTAATTTCTACATTTTCAGGAATTTTCTGCTGTTATTCAGAAGGAACATAGAAGAAAGTGATAGTTCCTGCTCTGATGTTGAGAAGTAAGATGAGGAGAGTGAAGACGGCCACTGCTTCTTTTACTGTCACAGAGACCGGGCTAAATCTGTCTGTGTGTATGTGAGACCTGGTCTGTTTTGGAGCCTCTGTTGGGACTCCTCCAGCAAGCTAGAGGGGGCAGCCCTCCTTTCCTTGGCTAGTATTTTTAGAACAGGACAGGCCTGGGGGACCCTAACTCAGCATACATGCAAAAAGATGAGAGAGATGGAGCAAAGGTGGCATCTCACAGAGTTGGGCAGTAGGTGTAGGCTCTGTGGGTGTTCATAATTTCTGCAAGACAGCTTAGAAATAGAGCTTAGTCAACTTCAAATTCCATTATGTTGAAGCAACGACTGTCTGTGTCCTTATTTAGACTTTGCTAAAGACGAGGGTTTAATAACTAAATTGAATCAGGGAGTTGCACTCCTTTTTATGATCGTCTGTTTCTTGTTTGCCCCACTACGAAAAGACTCATGTCGGCAAAGTCAGCAGACATGATTGATGGTCTCAGATAACTTAAAGACTTAAGTTATCGTGCCTGTCATGTACTTTGGATGCGTCCTAAATCACATTTACATACCGTAATGTCTCAGGTGCTGAAAATATCTTGCCGTTGTTTTTTTGGTTTTGCCTTCTGGGTGTAGATTTATGAAAGGAGACACCGATGGAGACTGTGGGCTTAAATTATATTATGTTAAACTAAGAAATGGCATTTTGTTATACTATCACAAGTTCACAAAACTGTCGCAATTGTCTTTGTTAAAGTAATTTGGCTTTATGTTATTTTAAAATCACTTCTTCTACTGCAGCAGGTTGTTAGAAAGACAGACTGCTAATAATTGGAGTGTCATGTGGTAGACAGTGTCTGGGAGCAGGTTTTTCAAGTTTCTACGAATGCTTTTGTTCCACACCTTTTGATAACGACACTGTAGTCAACCATCTTTAGTCGGGTGGAGCCACTGTAGTCATGCATTATTTCTTATCTCTTTGGTTAAGGGGCATGAATAAAGACTAAATGTGGACTTTGTGATTTCTTTAGTTCCAAGTAAACTGTGAAACCCAGACTGTGAAGAATACATTTGAACATTTTTCATGTATTTATGTATAATTACCAATGAGTCAAAATTTTGGTGTATCACCACCACATTGCAGATTAGTTGATTCAGATAGAAACTTTCATGTTTTTGTTTATTTTAATTAAGAAATTCCGACTTTTTAAACATTGGCACTGATTGGATGAAATCTTGAAGAATATAATTTGTAATCTGTGTAAGGATAATTGCTTTGGATTTTTAAGAAGTACTACTTGTGAAAAAATTGTTTATACACCTGAACTAGCAACAGGTGCATCAACATTGAAATGTTTTACTGAATCTAAATTTCCCCCTTTTTTGTCTGTCTGACCTTTTTTGAAAACAAGAAAATACATGAAATAGATGTCAAAGATGGAGCATTTACAGTATACTTGCTTTTAAATTGCCAATTTAGATTATTTAGATCCTTTATCAGGTCATTTGGATCCTGAACTATGTATTATTCTCTACATGATATGATATCTACACATTTAGTAATAAAAGTGTATTATTGCTGCTCTACAATGGCAAAAATAATCATCTTCATTGTAATGGCAAATTTTGAATTCAGTCTTTTGACTTGTTTAATAATTGAAATTTAAAAGAACATGTTTTTCTTAAATAGCAGATCATATCACATGAAATATAAATGGTCATCTGATTAGGAGCCAGCTCCAGAGTGGTTTGTTTTCATGGCCTCCAAATCTGTATCTCAAGATCAGTCGCCAGTAAACATTCCCGTCATGTGCAGTCAAAAGAGGAAAATCAAGGCAATCCGAAAAGTAAGCAGAGCTCACCGTGGCTGATGATGTGTCTTCCAGGTCACCCACTGATAAATAGTCACAACGCGTACCTTCTCCAGATAGATCCTGTTGACACAAGGATCATTTTCCACCATCCTTACTTTGAGCTGAACTGAAGTGCAGGAGGAGGCAAAAGTGCATGGCTGGCAAGCAGATAGTAGCTCTGGTTTTATAAAGCCAGGCTGAATAAAAGGATTTCTGAGATGAAATGCTGACCAATAATTCTTTTATCCTAATTATTTAGTTTGAATTATTTCAAGAAGCTTAAATCAGATTTGAAAATGAAATTGGATTAAACACCCTGCTTTATTTTTTTCATAAATTGGAGCATCCCGATTCTGAGGGTCAGATCTGCTGGAGATTTAAAGCTGAAGCTGCACATATAAAGAAAAATGAAAAAAAGAGATGAGTTAGTTGCAGGTTGAGGTGCAGTTCATTCATTCATTGAAGCCCAGGTTTACAGCACCAATCCAAAAGTGGTTTGTTTTGGCTCTCCGTGTCCAAATTTGGAGTTCTGACTGAGGAAATTGATTCCCTAAATATCATGCAATATCGTATCATTCATAACATTGTTGACATAACGTTGGACAAATATACATCTTGAAATGTGTTTTTTGTGCAGACTCCCAGGCTAATTGCTCTGATTGAGTTTGGGATACCATCAACTTGGCTTCCAGTAGTTTTTTTTTCCCGACAGGACATGAGTGATCAAAGTTGGATGGTGCTGACCCTGGTTAAGAACCTAATTTGAAGCAAGCTGAGTCACAAGATGGAAAACCATTATCTAACTATTGATCTCCTGATATATGACCTGACTAGGGAAGGACCTTCATTTCCAATATCATCATGGGACATGCATATTAAATTATCTGTCTGGAATAAAATGTAATTGGTTCAGGTGGTTTGGCCTGTCACGTCTAAAACCATATGCAGGGAGTAGAGTTAGTCTTGGAGTTCCACGTATGTATGCATGTCTGCACTAAGCTTTAGATTTGTAAATGGAAAAGCTTCATGTTAATGATGCATGCAATGTTAGAATATGTCAAGCAAATTATATACTTTACTGTACTGTTACGCACTAAAAAAATTGATACGTATACTGGAACGAAATGTTTATAGCTTGACAAACTCCATTATTAAATCAGACTTCTTAATCGCGTAGATCTAATTAGGTTTCCCCGCGGTATCTTTAAGCTAATATTTTTAAGGTTTTTTTGGTCTTTGGCCAAGAAAAGAGTAATACATGGTAGGCTGGTTGCTCTGCCAGTGAGGATGTTTTACTCTGGATTTCTGTAGTTTTACTGTAAATAACCAAATGGTACCCAACATGAATATTGTCTCTCTTTTAGCTTTTTTTTTTTTAATGTTGTTGCAGATTATTCTTATTTTGGTTTAGTCATCGTCAGAGTGCAGGAGAGTGTACTTCAAAATGCAAAACCAATAATGCTCTTGTGTGTGCTGTCCTCTGTCCACCAGGTCCTTTCACAGATGTAGTCACCACTAACCTCAAATTGCACAACCCTTCTGAAAGAAGAGTGTGTTTCAAAGTGAAAACAACAGCACCACGCAGGTACTGTGTACGGCCAAATAGCGGCGTCATTGATGCAGGAGCAACTGTCACCATTTCGGGTAAGACTTTTCTTTTTTTCATTTCTGCTTTAAGTTCAGTTTTGTTACGTAAAATGTTGATGCTGATTGAGCGGTTTGGAAGGAAACTGCAGAGGGGAAATGTAGTACAATAAAGCCCGATGCCGAAGCTGTGGAAACGACTCAGCATAATGGATGTGGATAAAATCTTGTGTGTTCAAGTTGTAGAGTTGATGTGCAACCAGTTAAACATCAATAAACACTGATATTTTCCTTATAGAATATTGGAAGTAGCTACTGGCTTTAGACATTTAAGAAATTAGTATTGATAAAACATTATTTACAAATATTAAAATGATCTTTGGTTGGCTTGATCAGAACCAGAGTTTGGGTCAGCTGTGGTGCAGATTCTCCTGAAAAGTCTTTCCTCACTCAGCTGTCCATGTTGTTCTTCTGCTTCTTGTCTTTTACTCTGGAATGCTGAATGGCAACAGATCCATTTAAATGCAAAGTTGGTGCGTTAAGTCCGCGCAGGTACCAATATTTGGGCCTAGCTGACATGAGCAGAAGCACAAACTGTGAATTACCTACAATATGTATGTTTTAGACATGTGCAAGAGATTATAACTCCCCGACTCGGATGAGGGCAGGAATACATGCGTTAATCACGAAGGGATTACTTATTAGCTTGTCTTCAGTTTCTTTGCTCCACATGGATGGGCTTTTGTGCGCCAGAGATGGAGATGCAAGATGAAAGAATTGTTTAAAATGTTGATGAAATTGTTTTCTTTCTGTTATCACTGGTATCTTCCTTGTTGTGTACTCATTCGCTGCACTGAACAGCTAAAATGTTGTCAAAGCTACAACATGGGGATGAACGATTCGTACCATTTAAGTTGAAATCGGAAAGATAGCGATTAATTCTCATGTAACACGCCACGGTGCCTGATCCAGGTTCGACCTGCAGCATCCACAGTTTTACAAATCCACACGCTTTATTTGTAATTCCTGTCGCCTTTCTTGTGCGACGGTCATTTAAAAATCATGTGACGTCGTTACATTTTCAGACCTGATCAATGTTTGATTTTCCATAAATGACTGAGACGCTTCGACAAAAACCCCCCAACAGAGGACAGAAAACAGTCCAACTTCTGAAACGTTCAGGTGAAATGACGAAAGACGGTTTGACTGAGCGGAGTCGCTCTAAATATTCCTCAAGTTCAGATCTCAGATAACGTGTTGAGGTTAATAAAACCTACAAAGAATATTGGGTCCATTTTAAGCATGGAGGATAACATGAATAACACAAATGCATGAATTTTAATTTGAACAAGTTTATGTAATAAATAGAAATTTCTACATATTTCAGGGACGGCTTTTTTTTTTTACACAATCTACACTGTTTATTATGAGGTTAAAATAACTATTTAGAAGTTCCAGCCAAAGCAGATGGCTGCTGCTGCAGCACCGGGCACGTGATGTTTTCTGACTTTTTCCCTCCGGTCTGCTGGAGGATCAGCTGATGTGTGAAATCAGACCAGAAAGCGCGGATAATTCCAAGATTGGCTATTTCATAACAATATATAATTTCCTATTTCAACCCCACATATATCGGTATTGAAAATTTAGAGTTGGACAATATCTGTAAATTGGATATCGTTCAAAAAGCCGATATTGAACATCCCTTGTATTTAGCCAACCTGAAGTTAGGTTTGTTTGTAAACTAATAATAAAAACTCTGTTTTGTCATATTTATCACATATTAGCCACAAGCTCCAGCCGTAGTAGTATTGTGAGAGAAGTAATGGACTTTAGTTTGCATGTAAACATGAATCAAATATCAAATAGTGGTGATAACTTGTATATAAAAAAGCAGTTGCTTTTACGACTGTTTAATCATTTTGGTTCATATTGAAGTTAAACATGCTTGCTCAGTATTTTTAGCCACTTTGCTGTTCTTCAAACTCTCTGAAGTGTTCTCAGACATCTGATAGAGTTTTATATTTCTCTTGTTGACCAAAGATCGTCTCTGCCATCATCTTTCAAGCTGACCTGACCATGACACCGCCTGGCTGGCGGTCAGTCAGTCAGCTTGGGTCATCAGGGAGGAATAAAGGCTCTGAGGACGATGCAGTAGATTTATAATGCATGACAAAACAAGGGCAACAACACAGAGGATAATGGAAGACCGTAACTGTTTTATCTCAATAATCTTGTTTTTTATAATCAGAGAAAATTTAAATCTGAATTGAAAAAATTATTTGATTATCAGGAAGAAAAGCCTCTTATTCACTGTTTGGTGGTCAGATTTTTGTGGTCACTTCTTAGTTTTACTAAGGACAGATGCCTTTCCTGTTTTCTTTTTCTAGCAATACTTGTTGGTTGTTTTAAGTTGGTTTAGTCGAATAGGTGCAATACTTTCATGTAGAAAATGAGTATAAGAATCTCAGTGGAAAACCTCTCACCACCTATCAAAGCAAAACCAAACTCAATTCCTTTAACACTAGAACTGCCAATGAGTCATTTTTACCCACTTTGAACTTTGAACTTTTTGTCACTCTTATACATATAATCCTATATATCTCAGAATTCCTGACTTTTCCTAAAATGCCCATTTTTGTCATCTTGTGAATTTTGAGATGTCTGTGATTCAAAATAAAAATATCATGATCATTTATACCTAGAACTGCCGAAGCGGGTCATTTTTACCCTTGTTAACCTTGTTACCAATAGAAAACAATGTAAAACGCCCAGAGTAGAAGCAGCCGCAGCGAGGTAGCATCAGCATTGCTAGGCAACAGAGTTCTGGCGCGAATAAATGACTGATCGAAGTGTCTTCTTTGATTGTTTACTAGCAAACAAATCAAATGATAGATTTCAGCAGTAGATTAAATCAACATTTGACTTCTAGCTAGGAAAAGATGCAAGCGGCCCTGCAACACAAACCCTCTGGGACAACATGGTCTTGAGACAATTAGAGCATTTCTGGGGCAAAGGGAGGAATGTGAAAACGGATAACTTTTTTACATCGCTCCCTCTGGAACACACACTCTTGGCCAAAAACACCAGCTTAGTAGGAACAATGAATAAAAGTCCTTCCTCCCTCTGCCTCTACCATCAGAAAGCAGTGCTTTTTGAAAGTAAGCATTGGAATGTGGCAGGATCTTGCTGACCAGTGTTTGTTGTTCTTTTTTGTAATTGTTGCCTTAAAACAATTGATTAAAAACTGTTAAATCTGTAAAGAATTGTAGCACTCTAAGTGAACAATTACATTGGCCATATTTGATCACTAAAGTAGATTAGGAAAGTAAATAACTTGTTAAAGATAGAGAGTAGAGTGCGAAAAGAATCAGCTGCGATGACGCAATAGCAAAAATGTTCATGTTTTCTGAAGCGTACATGAATCTACTTTAACTCTTGGTTTTCTCAATCAGTCCACTTGTCAGGCTTCGATCCTACTCTCTTTTCCTTCTTTTTTATCAATATTTTCTTGCACACTAACTAATAAAGACCTTTTAAAGATACTACATGGCCCCATGGCCAAATTTAGTCCATATACAATCCATTAGGAATGTCTGAGAGCTTCTGATCTTTGTTTCACTGCAACTCCTTAGACCAAGAAAATGAATGAACAGGTTTGCTGTTATCTTGTTGATCATTTCACCCTTAGAGTATGATAATCACAAAAATCTGAGTTTGCATGTTAAGCATGAGGTATTTACTGATCTGAACCACTCTTCCTGGTTCAGTTATGAGTCATGATGATGATGATGTGTGAGATGCCACTTTAATTCCAAATCTTCGCCTTTTCAGACTATGTGCAAGTTAGGGGTGGGAGCAATGACTGTATATATATATGGACGAGATTTACCCGTAGGTTTGTGAAGAGCTGAAAAGAAGCTCATTGGGAGGTTCCAACCGTCGCCATCTTAGCAACGTAACG
>JAOXYM010000008.1:22221082-22248052 GCA_028567055.1 Leptatherina wallacei | reverse complement strand
AAGACTAAACTCCAGGGAGGCGGCTGAGTTTGTGTTATTTGAGGGTGGTCAAAATTTAAGACCTAACCTCCTCTGCTCTATCAGCCTTTTCCCAGACATGAAATGTCTGCATGAATTTACAGGAAGGAAGAAAAGAAAGAAAGAAATGAAGTATTGTTTAGAAAAAAAGAGGAGGAAAAACCTGAATATCACTACATCCTGCAGATGAGATAATCCCGGTGTAGCTCTATAACTGCCTTAGAGTGAGAGGTTAATGGGACAACTGGAAGGAAGGGAGGCCTCCTGTGACCCAGCACTATCTGGATTTTTAAGGAATAAAATCTACTCAGAGAAAGGATTAACAGAAGTAGACAGATATATTCTGATCCTAATGCTTGAGAAAGGCAAATGACGGAAGAAAAGAACTGAAGAAGCTTTTCTGACGACAGGTGAAACATATTCAGGAAAAATAATGATAAAAAAAACTAACAACCAAGGTGCCTTCTTTTAAAGCGTTTAGGGTTACAATGAGCCGGATGACTGAAAATCTACAGACATAACATGTCCCACATCTGCAGGAACACTGAGCTCATAAAACCCAGAACGAGTCTGAGCCGAACATGTCTACCCCTCTGGTGATGTGCTAACCTTACACTTATGTCATGGCGACACAATTTTCAGTGGAAGTATTTTCCACATATTTATATTCATGTCGTAGAAGTTGGCTTGCTAACGAAGCAAAGGTTAGCATTGTAGAGGAGCAATGAAGTATTTTCAGTTTATAAAGTGGGGAAACAGTTTTCTGATGGCTGTCTTGTTGTCACTCACTATGTTAAAAAAGCTTGTGCTTCTGACAAAAAGACATTTTTGCTTGGTACAGATCCATGCAAAAATGGATCATAATAATTGTAGCATGTTTTTAAATCAAAATGAGAATAATAATGATGTAAAAATCAAACATTACCCTGTAATATCACAGGCTATCAGGCTGATGATGTATTGTGGAGCAATGGTTTATCTTTGTGTTTCCTCCAAGGTTTCATTAAGCGAAGTCGTGGATTTCTTGTACTGTGTGATTAAAGTACATTTCTGTGATGTTGATGATTGCACTTATGTGCAATCTGCTTTCTTGTCTGTACAATATCGATGTGAAACAAATATGCAACCGGTGTCTTTAACTCATTAAATGACAAACGGAAAATAATCCTGCATTCGGTTTAGCCAAAATACAAAAAAACCCCAAAAACATAGTCAATCCCTGAATATAATATTTGGCATAATAAACTTCATGAATTCAACAAAACGCTTGTCTTCCAGAGGCCTCTATGGGTAACTGTTATGTTCTTATGTTCTCTTGCAATATGTTGCATCCGTTCTAAATAAGTTAAAAAGTTTAAATCAAACCTCAACCCAGAAAGGTGGAAATCCTATTTTTTTATTACCGCATATAAACACAGAACAAAGAGGATGAAAGAATTCTCAACAACCTTGGAGTTTCCAAAATTTCCTTTACTATTGGTTAAAAGATGCACCAGCAGCCTCAGATAGGACACCCCTGCAGCCTCTGATGGATGAGCATAAACTGTCGTCTATTTACTTCAAATTGTTTGAAGAAACAATAGATTTGGCTTACATCAACTACACATAATAAATTAATGTTCACTGTCCGAAAAGTTTAAACTTTATCTTCAGATGCAACATTGTTACCATTGATACCAAGATATTCCTAAGAAGTCCCCAGTTCAAACCCAGCTATGTCACAGTCTGTTTTTTCTTTCAATACCAGTATGAACTGAGTAGAATTAAACTCCACTTTTTTACAACTGTGGACATTAAACTAATTAGTAATTCAATTAAATTGGCCAAGTACTTGATAGAAAAAGGGGCCTGATGTAGAAAGGTTGGAAATCCAAAAAGCCAACACAGAAATATTTTCACCGTCATATAAAAAGTTAATATGATCAACTCAGCAACCACAGAAGCTGAGTGCTGAAGCCAGCTGGGAGGAGCTTTACACAAGCCAGGGTTTGTTCAGTTATTTGCAGGTTGCAAATAAAAGTTTTACAGTTTTACTGACACCATTTAAAGTAATGATTCAAAGCCAATTTATAGTTTTTATTGGATGATTCTTTTTTGATGGTTTCAAGTTGATTCTTCTACAGAGAACAGTCACACAAAATCATGAAACACAAATATGTTAAAAGAAACATGGTCAACATTTTTTGGGAAATCTGAACTTTTAACTTCTTGCTGGAAACCTTGCGTCTTGCTGTGTAACCAAATATGTCTACAAAAGACTGTGAAGGCCTGTTTCCCCTTACCATCTTTCCTACATTCTGATGAAATGAAATGTGATAGCAGACATGGATTGAAAGGAAATCCTCTAATTTTCAACTAATATTTGTATTATTCCTTTAGGCAAATTCATCTTTTTTTGCCCTCAGCAGCTTGATAGCAAAGCTGATTTCATATCCTTATAATAGCCATCCAAAACCTTCTAATAAACATTTACTATAAGAAAAGAGAATAATGAGAATAACTACAGCCTCATTAGTATGCTATGACTAATTCATCAAATGTTAATCTACAGAAGGGCTGGACCAGAAATCTGACTCAGTCAGTCAATCATTTCCTCACTTTTAGACCCCTTTTTAAAAAACGGGGGAAAAAAAGTCTTATTTACATATGCCACCCATTTACCAGTGTGTACCTGGCCTCCCCATTGAAAGTTTTCTAGACCCACCCCTGTAAACACAATTTATGAATCATCAAGCACGGAAACTTTCTGCCATTATGCTTAAACAATGACTTAAATAGTTAAACAGTTATTAAACATATCAATTTATTAAACTATGATCTGATTAATCAAATAATTTATTGTTTCAGGTTTACATGGGAAGCACAAACGGACTTTTGTTCACAGTGAAACTTCACAAGTTCACAAAAATCATTAGTTGGCAGGTTTCTTTGCCACAGAACACCTTCACCGTCTGAATTGCTGCGAATTGCTGGATGGAAGGATTTGGGACTTTTACTGGAATTAAGGGAGGAAATGAGAAGGTATAAAAGTCTTTACTTCATATAAATGGCTTTGGTTTAGTTTTTTTTTCTCCCTACACTAGCCAGGAGTGATGCACAAATAAGGTGCGATCCAAGCTGTGGTGGATAAAAGTGCAAGATCTAAAGTTTACTTTGTCAGTTTCTTTGATGTTGACATCCAGGAGCAAACATCTGTGTAACAGAAACCGCTTTGTCCTTTCAAACCATTCGGTAAAAACCAGTCAAAATTGTTAATGTTGGTGTTTTTTTTGGCAACACAGACATCTGTCCTGTAAGATGATTCATAAGAGTTTTATCTTTGGCTTCACTGCACAACTTTAAATACTTTTAAAGGCCTCATATGAACTTAGTAATGTCACAAATGAGAATGACAACAAATTAAACATAAATTATTACATGACTAATATGTGCAAACACAATAAAACACCAACAATATAAAAAAACACAGATTGCTACCCAATATAGATCATTAACAAGCAACTTTTGCTCCACCTCAGAGAAGCAGTGGTGAACAGAAAATAAAAGAAATAAAGTCTGCTTCTTTGCTCTTGCATCACTGCTGAGTCCCACCCAGAAACCACAAATGAACATGCTGGCACCAGCAAATGTTCTGGATTCGAACCAGCTATGGGTACAGCACTTAAAATTAATGGATTGAATAGTCACTGTGGCAATAAAACCCCCCTGAAAAGAAACCATTACAACCTCAAGAGGTGGTCGAGTTGAACATTTTTCCCTGCAAGGCTGAGTTTGGCTGCTCTAGCAAGAAAATATAGAATTTAAAACCTAACTTTCTAGTGTCTGATCTCAGAAGATGACTAAACAGTTCAGCAAGGTCATTAAATTAGTAAACAGATAAGATGCTAAGAAAAGAAGCTTTTAATGCAACCTTTGGGATTATAGCAAAATGTTTCAAAGGTTTAAAAATTCGGTTCAATACCAAAACCTGTCTCCCAACTTCTATCTGCAAGACAGAAGATACAGGGCTTTCAGAGCAAAAGTCATGAGCCACCCCGCATATAACCAAGAAAATGGGTATAGCTGCAGCAGTTTATTGAGATGTGGTAACATAAATGGAGCCGTCGTTGCCCAGCAGCATCCAGGCTGAGAAACTGCACTTCACAACTTTTTCTTCCTGGAACATGTAGTCACTTGCAGCGTAAAGCATTTCGCTTTACAGCACCACATCATTTGCCAGCAACTGGATATCAACACAATGGCGTTCGGAACGCAAACCATGGTTGATTCATCAAAGAAACACAAGAGGACATTATTGGAGGAAGCAAGTAAAAGAAAGAGAGAAAGAGACAGAGCAAGAAATAAGATAAGTGTCAACATAGAACAGACTTTTACTGACTAGAGAGAGCTCAGAGAAGAGACAGGATGTAAGATGGATGCAGAATTAGCCATTGTTAGGAGCATCTCACAGAGAAAATCTGCCAAAGTTCAGTGGTGGGGCTTTAAAGTCAATATTTGGTGGGACATTTTTTTTGTAACAGCATGAATCCTCTTACAATTTTTTTTCTTGTAATTTATTTCTTATTTGGATGTTGCCGCCTTTTGTTCTGTTCTCTGTCAAAATTACCCCACTCTGCTTTAATAATGTTGAGGTTCAGGCTCTGGGGAGGATTTATCACTCCATAAGACCTGTTTTTTTACTGATTTTAAGTCAAATTCTTGTCTCATTTGTCACATTTCAGCCTTTTCTTCCTGGTTCCCTTCCTTGACAATCAGAACTGTATGTGGCTTCCAAAAGAGCTAAAAAGGAAAAACCAGCTCCAAATTGTCCACCGGATCCATGTTGTAGGACCAATGTTGGCCAGATTTAGATGAATGAAACACAAATAAACACTGTTTTCTTAGCTCTGTTTGGTGTCTACCAACTCCTGAAGGAAATAACAAGTACAAGTAAATATCATGTTTCCAGAGTGACTGCTGGACTAGATACAACTAGAACAAAGAGATGTATTTAAGCAACCTATAATTTAACTGTACCTTTGCACCTGTAAGAGGATTTCATACAGAATGATGAAAATTAAAGGAGAGGTGGAACACTTGGACTTGAACCTCAGGCATGCATGAAACCAGACTTGGTATGCGCTCACTGGAACAAGTCATATGGCTGCATGATTCCAAATTCTAGGAATACCACATGTTGATAGCTCCCAGTGATAGGCCTGACTTCACATCACGCCTCCGCAGCCCAAAGGGGCTTAAAAAAAAAAAGGAGCAGCTCTGGTCATCGGGGCCCTACAGGGGAGCTTGTCTGATCCACTCCATCCTCTGGATTGTGATCAGCAAAACCAAGCTCCACCATCCCACAGCAAATGGATATTTATTTAGACAGTGAACACAGACAGGATTTCAGTGTAATGTTTGCAGAGGGCGACAGTGAAAACATCACTCAAGTGTTGCAGCCAGCAGAGTAAACAAAGAAATTACATCCCAGCGGACCAGAGAGGATTGTCTCTTAATGGTAGATTTGGGATACATGAAATCAGTCAGTTTCTGGTTTCCTGCAGTGTGCATGTTTATTGTATAAGGTTATAAGGCCAAGCTTTTTGAAACACATGCTGATTTTGATTTATATCACATAATATTTAAATAACTCAGGGTGTCTGATGCCCCCGGCAGGTGGACTTTACTGCCTTAGAATATCACATATATTACAGCAAAAAAATGACTAGAACCTGACATCTGAGCTGTCAAGCATTAATTGTATTTATTCTTTCTGTACAACCTCCCCTTGTGAGTCTCCACAGGTTGGATAATAAAAACTGTTTTTAAAGTCAGTTTGCTCTCTGGCCAGTGTGTGTGGTCTGTGGGGTGAGGAGGGTCATCACAGTAGGAGCAAAGCTGAGTCGCAAGTTTGGGACAGAAAATAAAACCCATACATACGTTCCAATGAACACAAGTCGAGTCTGCGGGTGGGAAGAGTTTCCATCTCTGTTACCGGACTACAGACTCCTGCTGGTAAATTGGCTACGCTAGGAGGTGTCTGTAATCCTCCATGAACCAACAGCAGTGTTACCTGTGACAGGAGCTGTATTTAAAGGGATACCATGTAACTTTTGACCACTAAGGGCGTAAAACCTGGAACTTCCTAGAGGCCACATGACGATGTCGCAAAATCTAACAAACAGTCTTTCTCTTTTTGGCCTCAGACAACGTTTTCACCTTCTTACTTTGTTCAGCCATGACAAACTTTTGATCGAGGAGGAGGAAAAAGTAGCACAAAGCAGAGCCCTCTGTGTTTATTCAGGTCACATGATCCTATGAGAGACGGATCCTCTCCTGCAAAGTTACGATGTCTGGTTTCTGAAGAGGGCAGCCCCCTCGGAGCGCAGACACGCATCAAACACTGCATACTGACCCTAGAAATCATCCATTATTACTCATATCAGGCTAATATTTGGGTCAAAAGTTACACAGTATCCCTTTAATGAAACCTCTGTAGAACCTGCAGATTGGGTAAATGTGGTAATCTCTGTTGACAAGGTTACAGTAAATACTGGGTCTTAATTCTGCTTGGATATGTAGGGATGCAACACCAGGCCTGGTGAAGTGATTCACACACATTGTGCCTTTATCAAGCATACCTATCCTGTAGGACACCTATCCACCACCTCATTGAGGCGAGAAGATATAAAATAGACCTTTGGCGCGGCACAAAATCAGGATTTTTGTCCAGTTTTCACCGTTTTCACAGCTTCCATTGTTTTGTTCAGATTAAAGTGTTTACTTACATTTGGTCAGAACAACAAAAAATTACTCCCTCGTATAACGTAAATGTTCTGAGTGTCTTTGGCGGCAAGTTTTTAATATTCATTACTTAACTATTTTTGTGCACACAACTAAATGTTGCACAACTATACCATACACCACTTGAACATCAGCATTGTTCTCCAATCCCATGCACGTAAAAGAGGAGATTCCTTAAATCAGGGATCTCAAACTGGTCCTCAAAGACTGCTGTCCTGCAGGTTTTAGATGTTTCCCTGCTCAAACACACCTGAGTCCAATTACTAGCTTGTCGTCAAGTTCTGCACAATGACCCATTAATTTGAGTCAGGTGTGTCAAAGCAGGGAAACATCTCAAATCTGCAGGACAGTGGCCCTCGAGGACCGAAGTTTGAGATCCCTGCTTTAGATGGACAATGACTAAATATAAAATCAAAACCACATGTGTGTTTTATAGAGGTGTGTTTTATCAATCATGGTCCTCAGGACCCACTGCCCTGCATGCTTTAGATCAGGGGTGCCCAGGTCACATAAGCTGATTAGGAAACCCCTTATTAGTTTCATCAGCCTTTTATCCAAACCTTCACAGGTGCAGCCATAAACCCAATTAAGACATTAAAGCCCATGAACCACCTAAAGCAAGAGTGTCCAAAGTTGGTCCTCGAGGGCCGCCGTCCTGCAGGTATTTAATTTCCCTGATTCATCACACCTGACTCAAATTAAATGGATCCTACCATATATGAAGTTCTGCACGATGACACATTAATTTGAATCAGGTGTTGGAGCAGGACAACAGTGAAAACCTGCAGTATTGTGGCCATCGGGGACCGGAGCTGGACA
The DNA here is from genome assembly GCA_028567055.1 of Leptatherina wallacei. Classification (NCBI taxonomy): domain Eukaryota; kingdom Metazoa; phylum Chordata; class Actinopteri; order Atheriniformes; family Atherinidae; genus Leptatherina; species Leptatherina wallacei. Next base: position 22,240,432 of record JAOXYM010000008.1, on the reverse strand, counting down.
CCCCTGACCTAAAGGCTGTTTTGCTCCCACTGCAAGGCTTGTAGAGAAGGAGAGGGATGCAAAGTTCAAATATCTCTCCTGGAAACATGTAAATGAGGGCATGCTTACAGGGATAACAACTTTCTTGTAGTTTTAAACATACAGATCAAGTTATATGGAAAAGTAACTGTCTTAGTATGAGTAAACATCAAGGGAAGTATAATCAGGATATATACCAGTTAGGTATTTCAAAAGTTATTTTTTCCCTTTACCTGTTGAAAGGAATCTGCAGATCTACAGTGAAGTAGTTCTGAGTGAAAAAGATATATACACATTAGGGACTAACCTTGGCATTCTGCAGGGCGGTCTGGTAGCTGGACGGCTTGTAGTACAACCTCTGTGACGGCTCGGTGTGGATGTCTCCCAGATACAGCTCCTCCACCAGGTGATCCAGATTATGATGCAGGTATTGCTTCTCAACCCTCAGCAGCTGCAACTCATGCATGGCAAAGTTGAGCTCCTTGGAGCAGTCGTAACTCCCCTCCTCACTCCACAGCTCGTAGAGCATGCTGGGCTCCCAGGGGCCCTTCATGGCCCCTCTGCAGCTATGGTTGAGCCTCTGGCTAAGCTCTTTGGCCACGGTGGCTGTGTGACACAGTATCTGGACACGGTGGAGCTGGTACTCTGCCTCTGTGCCACCACGGATGATCCAGGAGGCCTGGCGTAGGCGCAGCCGACCACGGATCACCAGCGTGTAGGTGGGTTTGGTGCAGTGGTTGTCTTCGTAGTAAAACTGGTGGGCATGGAAAGTGTTGTTGGGGTAAAACCTGTAGGAGCGCGTCAGAAACTCCGGGCCTGGTCTCACCTCACAGCTGCAACAGGACAAACACCAGTTCAGATACAGCTGTGAAAGTTTGTTGTTGTTTCATAATTATTAGTGGTAATTGCGGAAAAAAATAAAATTACTTATTTATTTTCATATATATATATATATATATATATATATATCTTAAGACTGAAATGCTTAACAATGGCTTCAACTGTTGTCTAGCATCTAAAAGATACCACAAATATATGCTAACATGGTTTAAACTTAATTTAACTGGAATGGGTCAGCTCATGTCTCCTTCATAAAAAAGATTATGCGCACAAGTTAACTCACATCAAATATTGCACTATTATGTGCATTCAAAGGAGAAAATCTAAAGGTTTTTTTAAATGAATTGCTTTGAGCTCGTTCTAAAGTTGCAAATGCATCAACAAGGAAGACATTTCAATCATTTTGTCGTCTTAAGATTTCCTTTCAACACATTCTGACAGAAATGACTGGTAGAAAGTAAGAAATCTTCATAGAAAACTAAGAGTGAAAGAAAACAAACAAACCTTGTAGACACCCAGTGGCCCTCCACACTGGGAGGCATCTGCACAGTGATTCGTGCTCCATTGTGAAGGTGCTTTAGCATATGTTGGCATTGAGAGTCCTTCACAGATCGACCAAAGGTTTTCTCCAGGGGGAGACGGCCGGTGTGGCCATCTGAGTAATGGAGAGTGGAACCTTCAGCCCGGACTGAGGGGAAAATAATATAACCAACAATGAGATATAACTGTAAAATGTATGAAAAGGTTTTGTTATACAGTTGCACTCTAAAATCTAAATAATGAATAAATGGAATAAAAAACACAAAGAAAAACTATAACAATTTCATGATGGTGAAATGTTTTAGTAACCACTGAAGAATTAGTTAAATCTGACAGTGTCTTTAATGTTTGATCTTTATATCCTAATAAATGAAGTACAACTAAAGACAACTAACAGGAAAGCCTATTAAAGTGAGATCAAAAGGAAAAAGCAGTTTGAAGTTTAATTTCTCATGCTTTCCATTTGGCAGGCGTCTTTTATAGATTTAGGTGGTTTAATTTAGTCATTTCAACTTTTAAACCACAGCAGGGACAAAAGAGCTTAATCAGTGACCAAGGAAACCTTAATGAAAGCAGAATTTAACCAGTTATTGTTCGGGTGATGAGTTGATGAATGAATCTCTCCTCCCACAAGTGGCTTGAGCAAAGACCAAAACAAATCAAGACAAAGTTTGAAACTCCAGTTTATTATGAAGATGAAGAGTGTAACATCTTCCCAGCTCTGTCCACATGTTCTCCATGCCTTTCACAGAACAATAACATCAGAAGTGGACTGAACTCGAGGGATAAAATATCGGAAATGAAAGCATTTTTCAAAGCCTGCAGCCAAGGAAAAGCCCTGAGGCTCACATTCCAGTGAGGATTTATTCCATGTAATACTCTAATATCATCTAAATCTACCTTGAAATATGAAGACTCTGCCTTTAAATTCTTTCTATCAGACCAGACTTGCCTGGCAACATCATTTAACGCCCAGGAATGCTGCTGCGGTTGCCTCTGCAGTTTTTAATTTGAGACTAATAACACAGAGAGGGGGGACAAAAACATCTGATGAAAAGAAGCCAAAATCTCAGTGAAGAACAAAGCTCCCTACAGCTGTTTTACACCCTGCAAGACAGCTTCGATATGCGCTAACCAAAGCTTGTGTGCAAAGAAGCCACATCACAGCGCTGCTCAGTGGAAACACTGGACGTTGTAGAGACTTGATCCTCAACTCAGCTGGTGGGATTAGTTACGCTGCTGTGCTTGCTGGAGAAGTGTTAGAAAAAAAGAATCTCAGACATTTCAGTTTGTTGCATGTGATGTGTGTGTGTGTTAAGCCTTATTTTTATGCACCTGCAGTCAGTTTGTACCGGAGAAAAGACCCCATGTGGCCATCTGCTGCTTCATGATTCATGATGACGAGAGCAGAAATGACAAATGTGTGTTTTTAAAATGCAGAAAAAGTTTGAACTCACTAGGGTCATATCACCTCAGGTTTACTTGCATTTAGGGAACATACACAAAAATAATAAAAAAGCACCATATTTACACAGTCAAAACACAAACATCACAAAGATATCAGGAGTGAAATGGATATTTTTTGTGTTTTGTAGAATATATTCACATTAAGAATTGAATGCCGCCCCAGACATTCCCATCTCTCAGCAAAATGTGGAACAGTCAACAACCTAATCTACTACCTGACAAGAAAAAAACCCCAGAAGAGCACACTGTTGCTGTGTTTCACAATTTACCTGTTCCAACACATTTAATAGACCATAGTCTGCATTTGGAGGTTGGAGGGGTGGGGGTGGAGTTAAACCCATGACTGCCAGCAGAGTTTGACTTGCATCCAAATCACAGATTTTTTTTTTCCTTCTGCATTTCAGCTGCTAATTCATTCCTCTTTTACACTTTAAAAACTACATTGTCATGGTTACACATTCCAACACTACATCTGCTGAGGTCACAAAAACAACTTGGTTTGCATTAAAACAGACGACGTAATAACGTATCGCATCAAAGGGCCTATTCACATTTGTTGCTAGCATGCAGATTTGATGTTCCAATCACTTTAAGTCTAAATAAAGCTCAAAGTGTGTGCATCTTAAAGTTTAACCACACATTAAAATCCATCTCCACACGTGTATATGTACATAAACATATTAACTGTATGTCAGGTATGAAAATGTTCTAGGAACTCTTTTCATTTAGTTCTACAGATTATGTAAAGTTCCTCACTGAAAATATGCTTGAAAGTACTTTGGTTTACTCAGCTTTATATTACTTGTATCTACACAGTTTATGACTGTGGTGGTAGGTTTCTTAGCTTGAAGCTCCAAAACCCTCAACCGTTGTTCTCCAGAGGAACCATTGCTAAAGTTAAATTGAAAAATAGGTTGGTCCAGAATATTTCAATGTTACTGGATCATCACAACAACAACAAAAAAAAGAAAAGAAAGCTCTAATGGCAAAATGATCCCTTTCTCTCCATATTAAAAAATCCTTTAAAAAAAAAGTCTTGAATCCAGGCAGTGATTCGGATCACCCCCAAAATCGAATAATTTGTTCCTTATTTCATTTCTGAGATTTCCTGAAAATTTTATCAAAATCTGTCCATAACTTTTTAAGTTATGTTGCTAACGGCAGCGCAAACTCGAGCTCGCAGAATTAGTAGATCGTAATCTTAACTACATTTCAAGCAAAGATTTAGGTTGTCAAAGGTCCAATTAAAGTGTAGATTGTATATTTTTGATATTTAAGTAAATAATATATCCAAAATAATATCCAATTAATTATCTAGATCTAAAAAAAAATTGTTTATATCAGTTCTATAAACATAGATTCAAATCATTTTAAATGTGTTAGTTGAGGTTTTTTCATCTGAATATAAGCATTTAATCTTGTTTTTGATGGAATATAAATGAATGATTGTTGCTGTGTGATATTTAGCTGCTGGACCTGATGTTAGACAGACCTGTTCCAGTCAGCAGCGTTGGACAAAACCTCGTGAAAATCTTAAAATCATAATGAGTGACATTTATTTTGAGCAATTTTATCACGGTTACAAATCTGGTTACAATACATCAAAGCCAAACGCAAACCAACTCAAAATGGAAAACAGACTCACGGGGGAAATAAACGAGGAAATGATTATAAGGAGCTTATGTGTACCCTTTTTGAAGCGTCATACATCTCCCTCTTCACACATTTACCGACTGATGAATGAGCGAGTGACTGAGTTTCATCCAATAGGATTTTTTTCCAACTCCTCCCTCATTAAGGCAATAATCATAACAACTAGGACCTTCTCTGGGTCCCTCTCTGCTGCTGCTGCTTTCTCAAACTGCTGCTCTCTATCTAGCTCAAAGTGCCCACAAATCTCCCAGAACGCTAAACCACAGCGAACATTTCCAGTTGGCCTGATCCCACTGGTGAGGTAAGAGCACTGGGACCCCTGACAAGAAAAGAGACTCTATGGGAAGAGGAAAATCAAAAAGTGCTGGAGCAGAGACCAGACAAAGGACTGTCCTTTGTGTTATCTCAGAGTTTGGCACTGACCGTGCAGGAACTGAAGGGGACAGAAGATACAATAATTTTACTCCATGCAGAAACCTCAAGGGCGATTTTAAGATCATCTTTGGAGATGATGCTGGTGCTCAAGTATATATATACTTTACTGGATTCAGAAATCCTCCAGTTTTTTTGTGTTTTTCCTTTAAGTAGTGCCAATTCATATGGATTAACTCAAAATCTGAACATAAAACACTTTTTTTTTCTTGAATAACAAGAACGTAGAGACAGCTGTCAGGCTGGGAGAGCAGGTAGCGGTATAGTGGGATAAGATGTGCTTAGTTGCAAGCACTAACATCATCTGACAGCTCAGACGTACAGCTGCCAGTCCTTCTATCCCACTGCTTCTCACTTATAAATCAATAAAACGATTATAAAAAGAAACAAAGCACTACAAGTCAAAAGTTTGGACATACTTGTCCCATTAAATCCAAACTTTTGACTGGTAGTGTACATACACATTCGTGCATAACTGTTTATATACACATGTAATTGTCATGGATGATCATATATAACTCAATAGCTCATGCAAAACATAGCTTGTTATCTGTCACATTTGCATCAATGTGTAACATTCAATGTCCTTGTTAAACTAATAAATTAAATCAAACCAAATTAAATTGACCCCTCATGTGTTGGATCGTTTTACTGATTGTTGCTGAATTGCAACCATCAGTTAAAGAATCAGGTGAATCCTGACAAAGCATTGTGAAGCTATAAGAAGTGCTAAACAAAATAAATAAACAAATAGCTTAAATAATCAAAAGATTTCTAACCATGAAACATTAATGCTGCTCTCACTTCACCACAGCATAACAAATATGCCGAACTGCTTTGCACAACTTTACTCAACACTACAACTACACAAGTACAGGGTTCAAATTTAGGTGGCATCAACTGCAGAAGAATTTTCACAAGAGTCAACATCGGCACCGTCACAAGCAGGACATTAATCACCTTTCATTACACAACTTCAAACACTGCAGATGAGTCGGACTACTTAATAAATAATCAGTGATGGTAACGGTGTTCCAACATAAAGTCATTCCAATTGAATGCAAGCAGGAGGACGCTAAAAACCTAACTGAGCAATGCTAATGCTAATTAGCATGAAACATAAAAAGGTTGTAGAACGTCAGTATAATAAGTTTAATATTTGACCTGCAGATCGAACCAGAGGAGAAATCAAAGGGCCCAGGAACCGTCGAACCAGATTTCATGGCAAAACATCCAATGGTTTCCATTTTCCTTAAAACAACTGCCATTATCAAAGCGATGACAAGTGGAAAGTCATCAACATGTAGGGCCAACAGTACATACCATGCTAGTTGAACTATGAATGCATCCGACATCAAAGACTTACAAACACAGACTTCTTGAATCTTTTTTTCAAAGCGTACCTGAAGCAGTGTTACACTACAGTTTATTACTGGTATCAAATCCACAGTTGCCTTACAGTAGATCTTCATTTATGTGGGCCACACAGGGCCACCTAACAAAGTTTTTTATTTCACGGATTTTCAAATGTTCTTCATTACATCTGCTGTTAAAAATACCACCTTACATAGCTTACTCAAATCCAAGGAGTGCATTCATCCCAGCACAGTCATATAGCATTCATTTCCATCAAAAAATATACATCAGGGGAGCCTTCCAGTCAGAGTGCAAAGGATGTTTTTATCAGCCATCTATTGGTTCAATTTTAATAAACAAAGAAAGAAAGAATGGTATCAAAACTAAAAGTGTGAACAGACTCTTAGGCTTTAGATACAAGATTGGATAAAGTGTACAAAATCACACAAACAAATATAAAAACGTTATATAAATGGTTCCAAAATGGTCCTCGAGTCTTATTTCAAAGCTGTCCTGAAGAGTTTTTTTTCTGCTATTTTTCCATTTCCAACTTTTCAGCTCAACTTTTAAACCAACATGGACACAAACACTGGAAGCGGTCAAGGAAAAGTAAATGAAAACATCGACACATCTTTGATGACTGTAAGACCCAAATCTGTTGATGAAGATCATGCTACACAAAATAGTTCCATCTGTCTGTTACCCGTCTGTCCTGCTGTCTCCATTTGATGATGGTTTCCTTCTGTCACTGCAGTTTGCTTTTCTCCTCCTTCTTCTAAGTGACTTTGAAGTTCCTCTTGTTACAGCGTTTCTCTGATTATTGCCTCTACAATTACAGCACTGATCATTTGGCATCTTTGGAGTTCAAAGTGTTCATTTCCAGCCCACTTTAGCAGCTGATAAATGCTCGCTGGCATTCAACCCCACATAACCCGAAATTAGAGAACTGCTTTCAGAGTCTAGGAAGGTTTCTGTTGAATATTGTTTAGAAACTAAAACCATTACATAAATCTAATTTATAGGATTTTACAGCATCAGGTTTGTGTTCATAAAAGTTTCACCAAACTTTATCCATCATTATTCATTTCCACTGAAGTATTTTTCAATTCTTTTTTCAGTTTCCAAAATCATTGCAAAATTTCCTATTCTGTGTTAAAGTTAATTGAAGTGTCCATCAATACTTAACGTTGCTACTAAATTTGAAAAAGGAAGATAAAATATGAACACTGAAGGTTTTAAAGTAAAGTACTTAACCTAAGCCCCCCTCACATTTGAAAATTGCTTCATATTTACAGACAAAATAAACATTTTGGGGGGGTCTATCAAGGCGCCCCAATATGACTTTATATATTTCAGTAAGTAAAAATGCAAAAAGCTCCTTCTCTTTGTGCATCAAGTTGACTCACTGAGGTTTTCATCCCCCCACCATACCCCCCCTGTAAATTTACAGCACGCACTAATCTAGGCTGACAGTGCATTTTCATTGCCACAATGAAAGCCTGCAATAACACACCGCTTAATTGAAAGTTAGGTTCACTTATACACACTTAAGAAGAAGTGGACTCCAAAACATCATTTTTTATCTCAACCCGGTCATTTTAAGGCGCTGCCAAATGTTGTCTTGTACTGTCACTAACTGCAGATGGACTGGGTCAACTGCACTCCCATAATCCTCTTCTCAGACAGTTTTCATCAGGAGTTGATGTTTTAAGTGGCCCTTAACTCTTCTAGTGCTTTTATCATCTGAACAGCAGCCCCATGGAAGGTTTTTTATTGCCCTGTAACCTCCAAAATGTATAACTTTGTAATATGACTTCTTTATTATTAGTCCTGTTGACACAAATCTCTAGTCATGATGGTAAACAGGTGTGTCTGGGGGAGAGGAGACATGTCAGGACCCTACCTGACATACAAAAGAACATTATCACTTAATTATCTAATCTGTTCCATTTTAAATGTATAAATTCGTTTAAAAAAAATCTGGGTGGTGTTTTTAGTAAACACGTGCGTAAAACATGTTTTCATATACATTTTCAAACCCCTGCACTTGTCGCAGCACATGGAGCATCCTACTTGCAAGTAATCCAAACAACTGAAAAAAGGTTTCTTACCTAAAAAAGCAAAAAGAAGAACTGTAGGTGAAAGCCACATTCTGCACTGCAGAAAACTGAAAACAGCTTCACTGAAGGATTCACGCTTCCCTTTATTCCTTGTTTGTTTTTGTCGTCCCCCCCCCGCCCCCCCACTTAGTTATTTCCACAGAAATCCTCACATCTTCTATCCCAGAGCGTGGCACAAACACTCCTGCGCGATCCGAGCATCATGTGTGAAACACAACTCCAATTCGCCGGAAATTAAAGTAGTAGAAGAAGAAGAGTCATGTCTAGAAATCAAAGTTAGCTTGAAACTTGACTGCGAAGCGATCTGGAAGAATTAAAGTTTGCGCATCGGTGTTTAAATGAGGCAGCTCGGTTACTTTTACGCGCGTCCTGCGTGCTGCGCCTCGGAGGAGGGTTTGAAAGTGTGTGTCCAGAGAGTGGAGTCAACCCCCCGCCCAAGTAGATATTTTATGGGCGTGGAGAATGTGTTGAAGTTTCATCAGAGGTCCACAATGAAAAGAAAGAAGAAAAAAAGGAAAGAAAAAAGGCTCAAAGTATAGCCTAAATCAGTGAAGTGATTAATCTGTTATCTTAATTTATTTTTCAATAGCTTTAGAGATAAAGAAAGAAAATTCAATTTTTCTCCATAAAACCACAATTTAGTTTTAAGGTGACATTTTGATTTACTCTTAAGAATTGATATATTTTCTTATCGTTGTTGTTTTACCCATAATATAAATGGTAAAATTATAGTTCTGTAAGGTTTTTGGGTGATTTTCAAGCATTTCTAGTCATACTGGGAAAAGATGATATGAAGAATCTGATGGCTTTTTTTGTGTTTTAATTATGACACATAGTTTTTGTAGCTATCTCAGTGTTGGCAAAGATTAAAAATTCAAACATACATCTAAAACTCAGCCACATAAAGTTTAACAATAAATGAAAAAATACTATAAATTACAGTTGATAAAACATAAAAACACTTTAAAAACATAAAACCAATATAAATTATAACTAAAAAGCTGTCATTAGAGGAGGATCTCATGATGTATCTCTCCGTGGCTTTATTAGCATGTGTTTAAAAGTTTAGCTGACACAGGGATAAATAAATCTTTAAATATATTAATCCCTGAGGGCAGCAGCTCATACTTTTTATGCAGGATGTGGGTCGTATCATTAATTATTTCATGGGCTTGTATACAGGAGGCTTGTTCACATGATTTCCTTGCAGTGGGAGTTTGATGCAACAATTTATTTTTCAGCTGCACAGAAAGATTACCAGACCAAGCTATAATGCTGTATCTTACAAGACTCTCTGGTAGAATAATAACACAACCCTTTGTTTACACCTGGAAAGAAAAACTCTTTGGAGGTTTTATATCGGAGTCATATTTACCAGATTTACAAAAGCACAGATTTGGTTTAAAATGAAGTATTTTGTCTAATTTCTGTGGAAAACAATCCAACTTCTGTCAGTCACATTGAACTTGTTCTCACTGATGGAATCATGAGGTTGAATCAAGCAGAGGTAAAACGGTCACAGGACCACACCAAGTATTCGCTGTTGAGTTTCTATCCTGTCATTTGTTCCCAACATCCTCCTTGTTATTGTTCATGATGGATGCTGCACATTTTTCTCTCAAATTATACACCTTCTCATCTTAGCTTCTCTGCCTGAAGGGAGAAACAGCAGCAGAGCTCCTCAGTCTCTTTCCAGTATGTGTGTGTGTGTGTGTGTGTCTCTGACAGAGACCTTGGCCTTGGGTTTCCAGCTCTCTTTTCAACTTTAAATGTTGTGTCTCTTTGATCTTTTGATCCTAGAGGGACTCTTGGTCTCCTCCTCCTTCTCCCAGTTAGCCACTCTATGATTGAGACAATTGTCTTTATTTTAAAGTCTTGTATTATGTGTAAAACACCTCATTTATGTAATTTCATTTCAGTGCTTGCTCCGAAGCAACTATTGAGTTTCTTGAAATGCCTCGAGATGACTTTATAGTGGAACTAAATACATAGAAGTGAATTGGATTTTGTTTGATTGCAGCATAAAAATAAAAAAGAATCAAGTCTGAATTACAATTTCTGATAATCAACCAGCTTATTATTGAAAAAAATGGTTCATATTTGAAATAGTCTGTTTCAATACCCAACTGATCAAAACTTAGTGAGTTGATGGTGTTTTGATAACTTTTGATTATAGGAAATTTAGAAAATAACAGATCAAATAGATTTTAAAACATTTATGAGAATGATTTGGATTTTCCTCATTAAATCGCATGCCTCTCACGTCAGACAGCAGTTTTAAAAATGTCAAGACATTTCTCCTTCATTATCGCACGCACCTGATTCGAATGAATGAGTCATTAAACAGAACTTGATACGTTATTGAACTATTCAATTTGAATTAAGTGTGTTGGAGCAGCGAATCATCGAAAACCTGCAGGACTGCAGTGCTCAGGACCGAACTTGCCTACCCCTGTGTTAGACTAACTCCACCCCTTGTACCTCCTACTAAGTGTCTATGGCCAAATCAGTACTGTTGAAAGTCTATTCGTGGTAAAATGTGGAATACTACTTCATGACGTTAAAAGACATTGAATGTTTATGTCATCAGACACCAGAATGAGGAATATCAATGAGCCTTAAGTGCCTAAACCTAACCACATACAAGTGGAAAAGGGAAAAGGGGAAAAGTACTAATTTGAGGAGCTGAAATGAGCTGAAAAGGTTTGCAGAATAAAGTTTACATTCATACCTTCACATAGAGAGAAGTTCTGGTGAAAGAAACCTCACTGAATACAAAAAACACCATTTCATGTGCTTAACAAGTAATCCTCCACTCCTTAATGCTGAAGAGCAACGCTCCACTGGGGGAGTTCAAATTAATTTCTATTGTTTGGAGTCTAAGCCGTCACTCTTGCCTTTCTCAGTACGCCCCACGGTATTTGCTCTTTTCCTTCTAATCCTGGATCCTTGCTCTGGGAGAGTGATTCCGGGCCTCTCCTCTGTCTCTCAATTCCTTCTTTTCTCAGTAACCGGAAAAGCCGTCGAGCAAGATCCGGACAAACATAGTATTGGGATTTAGAGGAAGCCCGGAAGGGGTATTAATAAGAAGGGTGTATAGAGGAGAGGCTGGAAGCAGGGAGGTGAAACTGGGGGTGGCTTGTTCTGGTGTGTTGACCCCTGTGTTGTCCTGTGTGGCTAATCAAAGCATCACTGCACTCTTTTTGTGTTGCTGCAGGAATGTGATCTACGTGAGGTGGAAATAAGACTGCTTTGATTGTGAAAAGGCTCAGTGGGACAGTAAAAATCCTGAAAATCCCTCAGTGTGGGGTATTTGGGCATCTAATTCCCTATAAGAAGTGATCCCATAATGAAACAGTAAACTGAAAAAGCTCAAACCTCTTTTTTCCTGTAAACAACTGTGGATCTTTTAAACAGATTTCTTGCATTAAGCATCCATCATTAGTTTCGCTAAACATGTCAGAGCAGATAAATGTGAGTGGGGACATTTCAAAGTTGCTGTCTCTCTGTTTCTGATTAAGTTTGTGTTCTGAAGAACTGGATGACTGTGCTGTTTTCTATTTGCCTCTGTCTTCATGTGTCCCTGCAGACGTTTGTGTCATATCTGGAGGGTGCTGTAAGGCAGAATAGGGAGTGGCGCACAAGGAACACAACAACTTACACTGAGTTATGAGACGTTAATTGTTTCACTCTTGATTGTTTGTTTCTGCATGTCAGGATGGAGTAGTTATTAACTTAGATCACTGGTGGGTCAATCAAGCTCACGCTATACAGTCAAACTTTGCTTGAACCCATATGATTTCATTTTCAAAAATAACTAGAGGACATTTTTGCATATTTTGAATACACAAGGCCAAGTTTTGAGGCCACATGTATAAAGAAATATTGCTTTAATTTTGTGACAATGTGCAGCTAGTTTAATCATGAGGTGTGTTTTTGCAGCCGCAGACCAGTAGTAGCTGTATTCTGATTGGTCCAGATGATGGAAGAGTACAATGACTGGCCAAATACACCTCTCTTCTCACTGTGATTGCTGGTATAGGAACTTCCTGACAATGTCATATTCTCTCCTCTTCTGTCTTGTTCCAGCTTCCCGCTTCTCGTTATGATGTCCTGGTCCTCCTAAAGATTTGACATAGACCTTGTTAGTCCGGATGATGTTTTAGTTACCATGGCTTCATTTAGATTATATCTCTACACCAGCATGCCCGCTAAAGAAAGATGAAATGGAAAAGATGTGGGAACAGTGGTGCCAGTGGGAACTGGAGCAGTCTACACTGGGATCCTCAAATTGGAAAAGTGGCATCTAAAACTGACATTAAAACAGATTTGCAGGATTTAATTTGTTGTAAACATTTTATTGATTAGATCAAGTGCCGTAGATGTTCTGGATTTAGTCAAACCTTAAAGATACTTCAGCAGAAACAAAAGCAGCAAACTGGTTTAACCCGTTTGCTCCAAAACAGAACAAACCTGCAGCCGAACAATGAATCAAACATGTGAAGTAGCCCAGAGCATGGACAAAAAAAAAGTCTGGCACTAAGTTCATTTCAAATATGGCCGACATCTGCTTCTGTGGAGACACTTGAAACAGTTAAATCAATCCAGTCTGGGAGCGGGAAAGCAGAGACAGACAGGACAGAGGAGGCAGGAGAGAAGGGGAGTGAGGAAGGGAGGTCTTTTCATCTGTGTTGCCTTGGTAAATACTCCCATGTACAATACGAGATCCCATTGTGTTGAGCTTCTCTGAAATAAAGTAACCTACAGGGTCAGGGATAAGCTGTCCCTGAAGGCATCATATATATGCATTTGTATTTGCATTTACTGTTTTTGTCTTTCTTTTTTGGCCAATTCAGATTTTTATCTCCAGCTTTAGTGACTTGAAATAAAGTGTCCTCCCACAGAAGGACTCATATGTTACAGTAACAACTCTGAAGCTCTGAGTGAAGAATCTTTTGAGTGGTTACTTCCTGCAGGAGACTTCCAGATCTTCCTGTGGGTGAGAACTGATTGACAGTAAGCAGAGTGTAATGTGATGCGGTGCTGATATGAAAACAGTCCGCGCTGCACAGGGGATTAATGATAACACTGAAACGCTAACAGAACCCATTAGCTGTCATGTTTTCTGTGATGGATTGTATACCTTGGGCGGTTTTCTGGACTACTGAGGTTGTTTTTCATATTGGACAAGAATAAGCTGCAGCTCGTGGCTCCAGCTGAAGGAAGCAAAACAACAAAATAAAAGCAAACAAAAAAACAGAAAATCCTTCAAATTCAACTAAATCCATGATGCAGCACGACTCTTGTGCCGTCTGATCTGGCCGAAAAGGGAGCTAAGCAGTTGTGTTGCCATGCCGGAGTCAGGATTTTTGTGGTTTCTGTGGCCTCTGGCCCATCCAGGGGCCTCTGGACCTCTCTGACAAGCCCATGTTTGTCCTCTGTGGTGCCGGCTGCCCTGCGAACACACAGGCTGACTCAGCACATCTGAGTGAACCAGGCAGAGGAAGCAGCCGGTGGAGACAGCAGCAATTTATGCTAAATGTACAACCAAAGACGCACATGGTGATTTCCTTTAACGACCAGCTGTTAGACCGCTGAGCGTTTGAAGAGAAAGCTTTAAAGAAACAGAAAATGCAAAGGTAAAGGTGGCAGTTAACTTTATTAAGCGCTTGTCAGGTGATCAGACAGCTTCAACGTCCTGTTAGCTGATTAGGTGTGTGGTGGTGTGCACTTTTAGCTTCTCTTTCATTCATTTGTTTTTAAGAAGGTTCCTGGTTTGAACCTCTGGCGGGACCTTGAGTGTTTATCTAGTGGATGCATGGGTTCTTTCCGGGTACTCCCGCTTCCTCCCGTAGTCCAAAAAAACATGCATGTGATGGGCTGGCAACCTGTCCAGGGTGTTCCCTCTGTCTCTGTTGATGGCAGCTGGAAAAACCCCAGCTCCAGCATTTGCATTTGATCTCCTCTGGTACACATACCTTGCCAACATGATCTCATGACACATTGTAAATTCTGCATGTTTGTCCAATAAAGGTTGAAAAATTGTACAATAGCAATAATTTCCTTCCTGAGGTTTTTATTTCTATACAAGTCCCGGTGATGCCTCCATTTCTGTTGAGTCGTGACAACACTGGCACTCATGATGTAACGATGTCAACAGATCAAGTCAAATCCGTGGCTCAAATCTTTACCTGCACAATCTTTCCCACAGTCTTTCTACTTTTCTACTTTTCTGTACTTTTGTACATCACTCCCACATGCTAATGGTTACAGTAAGGAGATGGCTGGGGTTAGAATGAATGTACACGGTTGGGTTTAGATGCTCAAAAATACTTGGTTATGGTAAGAAAACTACGTATTGCCACAGACTGCACAGTTTAATGCTAACTGGCCACGGTTCTTGTCAAGTGATGCAATGCTGCCTGACAAAACTGCTTACCAAAATGTTTTCATCTCTCCATTTTTAAGCTTGGGTTAAATACAACAAGAACAAATATTTGACCAGTGGACAAACGTTCCTAGTTCACAATTTCTGGTGAGACTGGTGTGACAACTATTATGAGATATATTTTAAACCCTAAAAAGATCGGTGGCTGCGCTGTGTTATGGTTATTAGTACTGTCACCTCAGAGCAGGAAGCCCTCCGATTCAAATCTCAGCAGGCTTTTCTTTGTGAAGTTTGTACATTCTCTTCAGGTTCAGGTCCAACAATTAAAAACCTCTGTTCTATGTTAACTAGTGATTCAAAATTGATGGTCGGAGTCAGTGTGCATGGTTGTTTGTCTGGTTTGTCTCTGTGTTGGCTCTGAGTAGGACTGGTGACCTGGGATCAGTTCAGTTTCATTTGGATTTAATTTTACTTACAAAATAAGATGTCTCAGGGCATTTTACATTGATGAGAGAAACTCAAAGCTCACTAACAGACTGGAAGGAAAATTATTATTGTAGTGCTAGCCACTGCCTTTGAAGTTGTCTGCTGTTTGCCAAAAAAACTTGAGATTTTTTTCACAATTTATGCAAAGAAAGTTGGATTAATACTAAAAGTTATTCCACACTGATCTCAGAGGGAGGGCATTGATTTATTGTCAGTTTAATGTTATTAAAACAAAATGTCCTCTCTATTGAAACAGTCCTAAAACATTTGTCTGCTAGTCTCTTTTTGAGATGCTGTAATGTCACATGTTGCTAGAAAAGGTTGGCAACAAAAACCAACAATAAATAACAGTTTGGTTGAATGGTTGCCATGAAGAAAATATAAAGATTTCAACTCATTCCTGTCCAAGTGGTTTTCTCCTGGGTGTGACAGGCATTAGAGAAATCTTCCTGACCCTCCAGAACATCTTGCAGGTGACAGGAAGATGGGCGCAGAGCATACTCATGAAGAAGCCGTGTGATGATGATAATGATAGTGGATAGATACCCCAGAGAGAGCACAAAAACCATCCATCATTCATATTCACATTTTTGGTTTTAGTAGGTTTAGTAAATTAGCAGAGCTTCTTTTAGAAGTTGTTTTTAACCACACACATGAATGACTTTATTTATGGCAGGAAGACATGACTTTTATCTTCAGGAAGATAAAAGTTGAGTTAAATAATAGCTTTTCATTTGACTAAAAGCCTATTTTGACAGTTAGCGCCTCTTAAAAGGTTTTACTTTTGCATGCTGTAAACATCTATGAGACTCAGACAGCTGGTCTTTCCTGGGAAACATGCTGAAATTGGGCATTTTATCAGTTGAGAAAGACGTAATACCTACAGCAGAGATGAGACAGCAGGAAATAAAAGAAGCCTGCGCTGTGTCTTTAAAAGAAGTTATATCTAAACAAAGTTAGATTCTTCTTCTTTAGTATCACAGCCTTTCCAATGAGATGGACTGTCCTGTTTTAATACCTTTTATAGATGTTTGTTTAAAAGCTGATACTCAAAGTTCATGCTCTGCCTTAAAAACATTAGTTTCAAAACTTTTCGAAAAAGTCACTCTTACCTGATAAATGGAAGGTAAAGGTGAATCCGGCCTAAATTAAAATTTGGGAGCTGAAGAAAAACTGTCTTAAAAAGCTATTGAATTTTTCAAATAAGGAATTAAGAAAGGTTTTATGGGTTATTGAATGAAAGCTCAAATCTAAATGTTTAGTGGTGCAAAGCAAGGATCCATCCAAACTGTGACTATTTAGCAAAAACAGTTTTCATACAAACCCACAACTGTAAGTGTATCATCCCCCCCTCCCATCTTTGGATAAGGTTTTACTCAGCACTCCCTCAGAGGACTGACAGGTGGATATGACCTCTGAACTCTGAGTTTCTTTGGAGCCGGAGGAGCGTTAACCCTCCCCTGGATTTTCAAAGTGATGAGGTCAACGGTATTGGCTCTGACATGATGCTGCATGATGGGCCTGTAGATATTTTTTCACACCTTAGCAGCAATATACGCATGTTATTTTTCTTTTTTTTTATCTCTGTATGTTTGGTTCATGCTTAAAATCTGTTCATAAAATCAACAAGTTTTCTTTTCTTTGGATGGTTACCCCAAAGCTTTCTGGGAAGCAGGAAATCATTTCCTGATGTAGAAATAAATGACAACACAATGAAAAGATAAAGGAGATGCAGCTTTTACCGGACCTTTAACAATGTAGAAATGGAGTGTAAAATGTCAATAAAAACAGAATGTCATCATGCTTTAAATAGAAATAGTAAAAAGAGAGGATCACTTAATTGTATTTTTTTAAGTTAGAAAAAAAAAGTATTAAAAGAGTTGGAATGTGGGCAAGTGTTGCACTGTATTGCATCACTTCAACAAAATGTAAGAAATAAAGCGACATAGCTAGTTTTTTTAGTTTTGCTTGAAGATTTCAACTACTCAAAAGTTCGGGGCTTCATTTGTAAAAAAGTTAAATTTTACAACGTGACAAATGTTTTCAATGAATAAGGTGAGAGGTCTGGACTGCAGATAGGTTGGTTTAGCACCCCGACTCTTCTGCTACTTAGCCATGCTGCTGTAATACATGCTGCTATGGTTTGGTATTGTTGTTCTGAAATAAGCAAGACTTTCCCTGAAGAAAACATCATTAGAATCACCATTATGTTGCTCTTTAAGCCGTGTGTACCACTACCACCAGTATTAATGGTTTCTTCATAGATGCTATGTGCACTAATGTACATGCATCTGAGTTGTGTGTCCCTCTCAAGCCTGTAGGATGCTTCATGCGTTACTTTAGATGTAATTCAAGTTCAGGTTCTGATTAACCTTACTCCAAATAACCAAAAGGCAGAATTGTGAGTTAATCTTGTTTATACATATTTCTTTCTTTTGTAAAACCATTGTTAGTGAACACATGAGTTCAAAACTGCCATCAAAGTGTTCCTGAGTTCATGCAGTACAGAATTTTGTGTGTTTTTAATACAGTACCACCTGAACGCCTGAAGGTATCAGTGTTGGTTTTCAACCTTGTACCCTGTAGATAAAGATATATCTGGTTTCTTTTAGTGTTATTAAGTACAATTAACGACATAATCCAATAATTATTTACATCTTGCATATGATCACTTCTCTTGATTGCACCATAGATTGACTATCGCCCCCTCAATCTCACAATGTGGTAAACTCTGTAATTCCTTTGTTTGAACATATTACAACCCAACTCCAGCAAAATTGGGATGCTGTGAAAAATGTAAACAAAAAAACTAAACAGAATACAATGATTTGCTCATCACATAAGCCAATATTTTACTTACAATATAACACAGAATAGATAAAATGCATTTCTGCTAACAAGTTTAAGAGGAGCTAATATTTTTTCTGAATACTAAAATGTCTCATTCTCAACATCTGATGTTTTCTATATTTGACTGTGAATGCAAATCATTGTATCGTGTTACATTTTAAACAACTTCACAGATATTTTGCGGGGAAAATGTACATTATAGGATCAAACTCTCTGAAGTACTCAGCAAGTATGCAGGTGCTCTAAACCAACAGCACTATTGTGATGTTTGAGCCTCCACACCACTAGCCAGCTCTACAAAGCAACTGTTCCCCCTCCTGGTTCTCATGACTTTCATCTGTAATGAATCCAAATAGGGTTCAACGCAATCTATAGGATATTTAATGGCAATTCATCACTTTCCACATCAGTTGTCAAAACCTGTCTGAACAAAGTGAAAACTGCTCTGTGAGATCTGAGCTGTCGGACATAAAGCGTAACAGGAAGCAGCACGTACACTCATGTTTGTTTTTTGGTGCCTCTGAGTGACGGGGGAAATTGCTGGAAGGTCATATTTCAAAACGTACCATCACAGCCCTCAACATTTGATCTTCTCACAGTTAGTGGGTGTACGTGCCCGAGCCTGAAGACAGGAAAAGCATTAAGAGGATTTTTGATCGCAGCTAAAGTTTTTGACAGAACAGACATGTTTGTGCAGGGGGTTTGTAAGGACACACACACACACGGGTGACATGAGCTCCTCCCATTGCAGTTTTTATTTGACATAGTCTTTAAAAAAATTATGATGCACTAATACAATGGCAAATGACAACAAACTTCCAGAGTTTAGAAATGTCTTGCCAAAGCCTGTAAAGTGAAGAAAAGATGAGCGTGGGAGCCAGACTATCTGTGTGAGGGAAGCGGTCAGGCCACAAAGACTGATGGATTCTCAAAACAACACCACTGATGTGCACTGAAGTTTTTCCATGAGCAAAGACAGATTGCGGTGTGTGTGTGTGAAACAGAATTTGTCCCAGATTTTCTCTCTTCTCTTTCCTCCCTCTTTCCTCTCTTCTCCTCTCTGAGGGCTGGATTGAAGAAGCTTTGATGTGGCACTCTCAGTGTTGTGACCACAAGCCCAAGAGGAACCAGATGCTCTTTGGACTGGCTTGTGGTAGAAAGACATATATATATATATATACATATACATATATACACACA
>JAOXYM010000008.1:22204096-22220343 GCA_028567055.1 Leptatherina wallacei | reverse complement strand
ATAGATAATATAGATATAAAGAAAAAAAGAAAGGAAGAGAAGGTGGGTCTAAGGTGTGATGGGGGCTACCTCTGTGCCAGCCAAGTTTACTGCAAAGCTGCCAACACCAAAGTAGACAGGAGAGAGGGTGTCTTGGTAGCACAGTCAATAGGAAATAACAGAGATGGCTCAATCTTCTCTGTATAACTGGGTCTTGAGCATCAAATAGCTAATATTTATAGTTTGTGGTCAGTAGTCAGTAACTTAAAACCGTGTTTGGCATAATTGTAGTTTTTAAAGTTCTTCATGTGAAAAATCTCTCATGGCCATGACATTCTTTTCACTTTTCAGAAAATAGACATCCATAAATATGCTAAGCTAGCCTGCTCTATCTCCACCTGCCATAAAAAGAGAAGCTAGTGCAAATCGCTAGGCGAAATAAGCTGGGGCTAGCAACCGATTTCTAGGCCAGGTGCTAACTGTTAACCAGTGACTGTGAAAAATATGGACAAATCTTCTGCCACGTGACCCGTAGTTTCTGAAGAGCTGAACTAAGGCTCGTTGGGCAGTTCCCACCTTCGCCATCTTGGCAGCATCACAAGTCTCGTCACTCCTGGAAAATACAAAAATGGGCGACAAGCAGGCGCTGTGATTTTGGGGGCGGATGATGACACCCATCAAACTCTGAGCTGCCTTATAGCAACGAGCTAATGAAGCTAACCGGAAGCTAAACAGAAGCTAACCAGCTAATGGAGGTAGGCGGAATAAAGCTAAGGCGTGCTTTTAGCCGGCTACAAACCGCGGTTGTGCTACCCATAGACAGTGCTACCCTTTGCCTCCTTGCTGCCAGATATCTGGCACCTGTCAATCAAAAGGACACGCCCCGAATTATGAAGAATATCAAGATTAAATAACATCTAAATCAAACTTTATTTGTACAGCACCTTTCATACATGACGCATCACAAAGTGCTTTACATCATAAAAACAAATATTTAAAAAATAATAAGTATAAAACATCAAAGATCTACAGCACACACCTGATCATACTCTTTTTCACTTTTCACACATTCATCATCACACACACACCATAGGACTGCAGCTATACAATAATCCTGGCCATGCCCCTCCAGATGTAATAAAGACAAGATAATTTCTAAATTCTCCAAGTGTCTGTTTTAGGCAGAACTTTAAGTTTTTGTTGGCCAGCTGTTAACAAGAAACTTCTGGATGTAACTTATTAGAAAATTATACAAAGATTACCTTTGACCACAAAAACAGGTAAATCTGTTTCATGAGTCAGAATTCAAACTGTAACAAGGACAGAAGACACATTTTTTAATTAGGAAATGTTTTATTTAAGATCCCGGAAAGTAGTTTTATGAGTAAGGTAAAATCCAGATCCTGACAAAAAGCCAGCAGGGAATCACAAGACTTATAAAATTTAGTCTGTCGTTAGAGCAATTTAAGCAATTGTCTAAAGTTAATTAGTAAAAACTTGTTAGCTTTTTTTCTAGACTCGCAGCATGTTAATTGACTTTGTTGCTTCCAACATTTCCCAAAATGATTTGTGATGATGCCCAGGGGAACAAGCCTGAACATACTCTCTTTAGCTGCGGCTTTTCTGTGTAGGTGGAGGGACTGACAGCAGAAGTTATTCTGGTGGGGGAAAAAAAAATCCTGGTAGCTACACAAAGTACATGTCTTGTTTTTGTTACTGCCATGCTGCAATGGCTTTTGTTGCATTGTATATTGAGAGCAGTGGTAGAGAAAATATTCAGTGTGTCAATAAGAATTGTCCAATTCAACATGATAATTAATGGGTAATTAAAGTCTGTGGGTTTTTTTTGTTTAGTTTTTTTTTTCCAGTGGACCCCCGCTGAACTGGGATTCTAATATCTTTTTTTTTCTCTTCTTCTTTTTAAATTTTTTAAGAAAGCATCATTCAAACTTTTAAGAAACTTTTTAAGGTAATTGTTTAACATGGCAAATTGAGGTCTTGTGCTACCCCCATTTTCAGTAGCTGTTAGCTTAGCTTCCCATCAAAATCCCTCCCTTATTGCCTAAACAAGGAGAGATCTGACTACTGTCTATTGCAGGTTTTGGAAAAAGAAGGGGGAAATATCCCTTTAAGTTGGCTGAGTATTAGCTGACTAAGCTGACTGTGTTTTAGGGGCCTTCTGTCTGACCACCAGGCCACCAACAACCACACCAGCAACAGAAAACAGGCTGAATCAAATCTGCCTCTTCCTTAACTGCTTGTACTAGTAGTTATGATTTACTGCCCTCATGTGACAGAGTGGACTGGCAGAAGGCCTACACCGCTCCATCTTCTGCTATGACCACAGGAACATAAAGGCGTACATTAAGAATGTCCCTTGAGTTGCTGGTAAGCACAGACCATGTAGCTGAGGAAACATAATGAAAAGTTAAAGCTACTGGAAGATTAATCTGATCTCTTTAAAATGACACTTTTCCATCTCTGACTGCTTGGGAAGGAGGCATATTGCACAGAGAAAGTCAGTCTTTCCATCATTGCCTGCATTTCTCCTCTCTGTTCTTTTGTTTGGCTTCCTCTCAGTTTGGCATAGATGACATGAAGTGTTTATCCAACATGTCAGATAACTGTTTATGAAGCAAACCAATGCAAAGCAAAGGAGCACAATGGCTGGGCAATGGATGCTGGATGTTAAACACAATGAAATGGCCCTGCTGTTTTGATTGGAAGGCAATTGGACCCGGCAGAAAATAAACAGAAAAAAAAAAATCGTCTGATTTTGTTGATCAAAGATGAAGACAAATCAGGGCTTTTTAAATAAACTGTAGAATCAGACTCTTTTATTGTCAAGATGGTAAACACAATACAGTTCGCCTTGCTGGCATTGCTACAGAGGCGCGTTGATCGTCTATCTTAAGAATAGAAGATGACTTATTTGTATTGGGAGAACATGAAATTGATCAAGAGATCATACAGAGTCTATCTGAAGTTTGAGGGAATAGATTGCTCGTAAAGGCTTTGCAGGTAAAATGGAAATTTTAGTTTATTAAGTGGATTTTACTTCCATAACTACAGGGCCATTTGTCCATCCATTCAGCAGGAATACACAAAAACCAATTGAACTGACTATAATGAGACTTGCCTAAGAGAGAAATAACATGGGTAAAAGAAGAACCCCTTAAAAATTTGATACTAGATCTGGATCCTTTTGTTTAAAGTTGCAAGACAGGGACTTGGTTCTGGCAGAGAACAGCATCCTTTGTGGGCCCATATAGTTTATTTTATTTCTTCTGATTTGTGATTTTGTTGACAACCAATAAAGACAGACTGGAAGCCAAAATGGCAGTGACATGCAACATAAGCTGAAACTATCCAATGGATATTGTGATTACGTTTATATTTATGGTCAAGTGTGTGAGATGGATTGACATTTGTTAGAATAGTGAATACAACCCACCTCCCTCTTCTCATGCAAATGTGCAGTAAAACTGCAATGGCCGCAAAAGATCCCAAATAAAAAAAGAGTCAACTAGAGATACTACTTGATTTGTCCCATCTGGAATTAATGTAGAAATGTAATTGTGCATTGCGTAACAAATACACTGCATTTGAACACAAATTGTTCAATTGAAGTTAAAGAAAATTAAATGAATGGGCAAAAAATTTAATGATATTAACTAATAAAACCAAATTCACAACTATCACTGGATTATCGTATAAAACATATCTTTTTTGGAATCACAATTTTTTCTGTAAATTTTTGAAAAGATAACTTCCCTCAATTACTTAATCGCACTTTTATCACTTCCTAATTGAAGTTAGGTTTTGCTCTTTTAAAGCTTTGCAATCAATGAAGGTGGTATCCTTTCAGTGAACTGCAAACTGAGAATCCAGTAACAAAATTAGTAGTTATGTTATCTACATCGTATGTACTTGATTGTTTGGCATCATGTTGATGATTAATGAAAATACATGAATAAGAGCAGCTTTACTAGGAATGCAGCTTCATTGATATACATTTATACTTTACTGTTTTAACAAAAATATGGAGAAAGATCTAACACTGGAGCATGCACTGAGCACCTATAGGTCTATTAGACTCCAACCCATAGACTCTATAGTTAACCTTGCAAATAAATTCAGGATTGATTCCATCCCTTTCTGCATCATCTAGGTCTTTAAGTCTGGTTTTGTGAGCTTAAATTTCATACGGTTTCTCACAGTCTAACATGTTTACATTAATCTTAATTACTTTTTGGTCCTAATACAGTAATATCTTTTTTTGTCATGTAAATGAATGAAACATGTTCACTTAATCTTTTGTAATATGTCTTATGGGTTTCATGGGGAATGGAAACTGGTCGTAGGGAGTAATAATATTGCATTAGTTTTGTCATAATCGTATGACGGTGGATGGTTCATGGCTATATTAAAAACACTTGCTGCTCCTATTTGATTTCCCAACCTTTCCATTGTAACCGAGTGCAAAAGTATACACTAGGGTTTTTGTTTTGTTTGGTATAATGGGGCAAGTAGTACTTGCAAAAAGCTCAACTTGATCCCACAAAAAGTGGAATTATTTAAAAAAAAAAAGGTAGAAGTATATTCTAGGTAGAAGTAGCAACTCAAAAAAGACAAAAATATTTAAAAGTTGTTACTTTTTTTTTGGACCACCTAATTTCAAAAGACCGGTCATGACATGAAAAAAATAAATAAAAAAAATCTATAGCAAAAAACAAACAAAAAACCCTCCTGTGCAACCACGCTGCTATCTTGCATTTCCTTTTTAGCTTTTCAGCATCATATACAGTATATTACAGAGTGACTCTTTGATGCGAACCCTTGATATCTCCCTTGTAAAATTAAATGTTTCCTGCCTCAAACAAATAGTTTTGTTACTAAAACCAAAAGTGCTGCTATAAGAACTCTAAAAAGGGGATTTTTCCAGCAGGCACAGAGCTGAAAGCTGTTGACAGAAAAAAATATCAAAACTATGCAGTGGTTTATTTCATGTGGAAAAATTGTGGTATTTTTAGGATCCTCTTTGGTTTCCCTCTTAGAGATCAAAGGATCCTGGATGATCCATTTGACTGGGGCCCACTGTCTCCCTGACAACATGATCACAGACAGGAAGCCTGTCCTTCTTTCACGGCCCCTTGTCATCAACAATGCAACCACTCAGCAGTGTTTTACTCCCATAAGTCACAGTGCATGTGCAGGCGTGATTGTAATTCAACTCCACAAACCTCTGAATGTTTTCATCTTTATACCGTGTACATGAGTTTGCTTCGTGTTTCAGGTCATGCATGTTTCCTGTCTTTTTAGGACACAGGTGTTTATATGCCGTTGTGGAGTAAGAAAGAAAGTGCTGACTTGTGCTTCAGTGACCCAGAAGACATCTTTAAACACTGCTGGTTTGGGTCATTGTGGACCTCCACCTCCAGTTGTTTACCCAACACATTATTTGAAACCGTATAGCCAACTTTTTTCTTCTTCTTTGTTGTAGAGAAGAGACAGAGTTTTACCATTTTATATCTACATAATTCTTCTTTTGGATAAAGCTAAATGTGCTTAGTGTGTCTATGTTTTAAGGTCAGTGAAACAAACTGCACCAGTCCAAGGACTTGCACACTCAAACACAGGTTTTTTGATGACTGCAGAGTTCTGTACTTTTGCATTTTTGGCCACTGAATCCAAACATTTTGGATAACGCATTCCAAGGTGAAACTTTTTACTGACTGTTCATCAGAGGTCTCAAATGTATTCACATTCATTACTCAGGTAGAAGTATAGATACTAGGGTTTAAGAAGACTTCTGTAGAAGTGGAAGTATCAACTCAAGTTTTTTACTCAAGTAAAAGTGCTTTCAAAACTACTTAAAGTATGAAACAAAAAATAATTAAAGCAAAAAAAAAAAAAAAAGCCATTAAGGACAAAAGCTTAGGTTGCACCACAGTAACCTTTGGAAAACTACCCCCCCCCCCAAAAAAAATGTTTTTTTATAAAGGCCACGATGACTAAAATTTGTATTCAAAATGTTAATGTTGAAAAATTTGGGATGCTGCCCTGTAGTCAGTGCCAGAGGAAGGGAAGAAAAGATAGAAATTGACAGCAAGAAATAATAGAGCCAACATCAGACAGACTTTTACTGGCTGGAGAGAGCTCAGAGAAGAGACAGGATGTTGGAAGGGTGCTGAATTAGCGTTCGTTCCGAGGTTCCACAATGTCAAAAGCTGTCAAAGTTCAGTAGTGTTGCTTTAGTACAATACTCATATGATGTTTATATATCAGCCATTGCAATCCCTTTTTATTTCTCTATGTAACAAGATAATTTTGTGGCATAACCACACAGGAAGAAAATACAGTTCAGAGTTCCTGTTTAAATTACTAAGATGAAACCTAAAATAAGGCTTCAACTGTCTGTACTTGACAAATTCATTTGGGAACTTTTAGTTGAGTTTGAATTAATTCCAGGTATTCCCCCTGACAGTGCAATCACAAGGATCTTTGTTAAGGTAGAAATGTCCATGGACATAACATAAGAATTTCATATTAACTTTTGTCTCTATTTCTGGAGCTATGTTAAACTTTTAAACCATAAAGTTTTCCCCAGTTTCCAAAATTTGAACTTTATATTACTTACAACCCTTTTTTTATTTTATGGTTACCATTGAGCACAATGTGCAAATCATCATCTTTCCTCTTCTTCAGGGCCACTGCCTGATGAAAACATTGTGTCTACGTGTGTGTCGCAGACTTTTTGTCATCTTCAGATTGTTTCAAGCTGAATGTGACCAATAAGATTTGGATTCCCGTAGGCCTTTATGGTCTAAAAGAATGTGGAGTCTGTGTCTTATTAAAGATTTGTTATAATCTTATAAGTGAAAGATGGAACGAAGCTGTGAAAGGAGAGGAGATCAGCTGCAGCACATTAGGACTCTTCTTGTTTAAAGAAATAGACTCCATGGTGTCCCACTTGCCAGATTTTTTCCCTTTCCTCTCCATCTTGTTTCCATAACATGAAAGGCTGCAAAAAAAAAAAATGGAGGAGATAATCCTCATTGTTTTATGAGTTACTGTGGAGTACATTGTTGCACATTGAATATGGACCAGACGCAATGTGTGTGTGTTTAATTGTGTTGACGACAGATATAATCCACTTTTCAGAGTATTTTTTTAATAGCTTGTTTGAGGTTTTTGAAGTACAAGGTGGTTTTGATTTGCCTGTAGATAAACATTTAACAGCACAAGTCAAGTCATACCTTATAAAAGGTTTACAGGCCAGGCAGGTAGTAATGACTTTATAATTACTTGAAACAGAGTTACTGAACTGTGCCTCTGTAAATATTTAGCTCATCTTACCACTCCCTTATTCAGCACAATCTTTGTAGCCAACTAAAACAAGAATGCATTATTAGCTTAAATCTGCCCTGAGAATAGGCACTTTTAGCTCAAATGCATGCTTGGAAATGTTTCAGCTATGTGCCATCACATTGTTTTGTAATTCTGCTCTGCCACAGTGAAATCTACAGCCTCCCTCTCATAAACCACATCACTCTTCTCAGTGTTTATACTTCAGAGTTGGAGCCATAGCATCACATCTCCTTCAGGGTTGTGTATGGGGTTAATTTTATAAAACAAAAGGCCGAAGAAACAGTACAGTACAGGGTAAATTAAGTGTTTTCTGTCACACTTTGATTGTTAAATTATGACCACGATCCTAGCCTAAAGCAGCTGTGACTGCTGAATCAGTGACATGCCGCAGAAGGGAAACTGAATAAGAGATTAAATGGGAGTGTCAGTTCCTTAGCAACATCATTTAGTAAGGATAATTTGATAAGGTGTCATCATTTCGTTAGGTAAAGTCATTGACAAGGAGACTGTGGACGGTATGGAAAGAGGTCAATAGTGACATTCACATTGAAGACCATCTTTGAACAGGGTAGCACACGCACACACAGACACATATTACCAGACCAGTTCCTGATTAATGTACAGATAGAAAGTTGTATAATTACATTGATGATGGAAAAAACAACATTTATGTACTGTATATTCTAAGAAACATGTGCATATCTGATTTACACAAACTGGATTTTTTTTAAATGGTGACCCCAGAAAAACCACCTAACCGCAGTAGTCTGGTAGCTATTCAATGGTGTTGTACTATTCCATTTAATTCTGTCATTTTAGCTGAGTTGTGCATTAATAAAGGTTTTTGTTTTCGTTTACAACCTTTGTAAAACCTGTTGAGTATCTTGAACCAAAACAAATGGAGCCAAAACGAATAGTAAAACCTAGAATGAAGCCCTCCGAACAGTTCAGAGATCTCCGTCTTGGAAGGAAACGGACCAGCATTGACTCTTTCTATCTTTTTTTTGGGGGGGGGGACCTGTTTAACTGGAGAATGTGCTTTATTAAGTGAAGGGAAATGTCGAACTTTGCTCGCTCCAGCAGAGACTAAGCAGTTTTCTAAAAGAGAAAGGGTATGAGAAGAAAAATCTCATGTCAGGTTATCGTTGTAAATGAGAGTTTGTTCTCATATAACTCATCTGGTTAAATAAAGGTTTTAAAAAAAATACAGATTCTGGACAATGTATTCAGAAATTATTACAACCTATTTGAAGTTATGATAGGTGCAGTACTCCAAATTAACAATTACATGAGTGGAAATGATCCCTGGTAGGTTTACTTTAAGCAAACAGTGGTAACATTTGTAAATCTACTAATATTACATGTTATGTACTTCTACGACCAGAACTTTTGACACAAGAACCAGTTTTACCACGACTACGTTAACAGCTATTCCTACTGGTGGTGCAACTGCAGAACCACACAAAACCAGTCAGTGGATAGGGGGTGCTAATGTTGAAGGTCTTCTCACCCGATCCTGCTTGTAGCTACCATATGACACAGAATGGTCTGAACTTCTGCACCGAAGCTAGGAACTGACAATCTGGAATATAGTAAAATGGATTCACTCGTGATCTTGATCTCAAAAATCTCACAATATTCCAGCTGCTTCCAAATGTAGTCATCCGCTGTCCCACCATTAAAAATCTCATTATCCTTGTGGGCTTTCGGAGTTTCTAAAAGTAGACCAGGAGGCAGAGCCTTCAGCTATCAGGTCTTATGGAACCAGATCTTAGTTTGGCTTTGGGAAGAAAACACCTTCTCTATCTTTAAGATTAAAAGATTAGGCTTTCCATTTGATAGAATTTATATTTAGGGTCTCCCTTGCTAGCCCAGTAATGCTGCCATGAGCTTAGGCTGCTGGAGGATGTCACATGATGAACTGAGCACCTCCCTGCACTTTCCTCTCCTTGCTCAATGTTTTCCGTGTTTAAATATGACATTGTTGTTATTATCAAATTGTGCCTGTCTTTTTATTTCTTAGCAGGTATCCCTGGCTTTACTTGTTGACCAGTCTTTCATGTCCTCTCTACCCCCAACCGGTCGAGGCAAATGGCCTTTCCTGAGTCTGGTACTGCTAGAGGTTTTTCCCTCATGTTAATAGGGAGTTTTTCCTTTCCACTCTCGCCCACTGCCCTGTGTGCGGTCCGGATGGGGGATTGGACTGAAGAGAAGATCTAATGCAATCTGGGGTTTCCTTAGCTAGGCTATTCTATTTAAAAGTTGGGAAATTTATGTTTGGTAGATTATTTCTCCCCTTTAATAATACCAATCGGTGTTGTATTACACATCGTTGGAATGCCTGATTAGTCATCTTTACAACGAGGTATAACTTGTAAGGATCATGCTTTTGTAAAACACTGCTGAATGGGGTAGTACCTCCCCAAAATGTGCCCAAATTGTCTGGACTACTCGCCTGTTGATATTCACTCTTGTTTTGAGATTCAAGTGCTGCCGGGTGTGTGTCCGTCACCGATGTGTTTCTGACACCTGACTGACAGACACGTTGAAATTACATTCTAGCGCCCCTTATCTCCAGAATCTGCAACTTTATTCTCCACAGAGCCAGGATCATCGCAGAGTACCTCCTGAATTTGGGAGTGGAGAGGATGGAATAACCTGCTGTGAGTACAGACCTCAACCCAAATGAACACTTTAGGGTCAGCTTGGGCGTGCTGTATGTGCTAGAGTGACCAAAACAACAACACTAATTAATCTTCAACAGCTCCTGGTTGAGGAATGAGAAGCCATCCTACAGAAAAATGTGGCCAGACTGGTGACCAGCATGAGGAGGAGGTGCCAGGCTGTTATGGTTGTGTATGGCTCTTCCATATAGTACAGAGTTCTCTGACCCTTTGAAATGATTCAAGTGTAAAAAAAAAGGCCAAAATATGTTATTGTTTTCTTAATACTATGGGAAAGTATAATCATTCAGTCCACCAAGCAACTCGAAGGAAGCGTGAATATTGCAGGGGATTTGGGTACATCTTAGTGGGGCTGCAACACACACGTTTAGCTGTGTTGCTCATCCCGCAGAAGCACAATCCTTACAAGTTATAGCTCTCTTTAAAAGGTGATTAATTGGGCTTCCCAACAATGTATAATACAAACACCAATTGGTATCATTAAAGTGGAGAAATCATCAAATCAAACACAAATTTCCTTATTTTTTGTACCAAGTCTATTTGTCATGAATTGGTTTCTATGAATGTAATTATAAATTTGACTAATGTGGATGATATAACGGATTTATTTTAATTGGATTATAACCGGACTACAATAAATTAGACTGAAGTGTACTGTATCTGTAAAAGTGCCTTGACATGACTTTGTTGTAAATTGGCAAATAAAACAATGAATATTAATTTAATTGAATTTCATCATTAATTCATAACTTGAATTACTTACAACATTTACTTTATTTGCAGCTGAATTATTTAGTTTTATTTTTTATTTCATCACAACAGTCACTTTCCTCTCGGGGGATTTTATATTGTGAAACAACTTTGGCTTAAAGGACTAAATGTTAACAACTCAAAGAGAATCCAGATGTGATTATCTCATCAAAACAATCTCGAGTAAAATACTGCGTGAAGACTAAATGCCAGTACAGACCATACTGATTGGGTGAGTGAGCCATTTGGATTTGAGATTATTAATGATCAGACCAAAGTGCTGTTTGACTCTTTGATCCGTTAGGACCCTGCAGAGGATTTGTCACAGAGCCCGATGCTGCCTCACCGCTCCCCTCCTCTGCACTCTGCACCGTTTCAAACACTTCATTACTGATGACTTGCTAGGCAATGAATTTTCAAACACATCACTGACTCCATCTCTTGGCAGAGCCATTTTGTCTGGTCACACCAACAGGTTGGAAAGGAATGGGGGAGAGTGACTGAGGAAACTACAGGAGAAGATCTAAACAATCACCAACACTTGTCTCATAATCTGTCCGACTGCCTGCAAAGTGAAAACGCCAGAAAAAGCAACTGTGCAGCTGTAGAATTTGGTAAACTATTACATTTCTTAAGATGTTTTCATTTTAATTCATTCTGCCTCTTGCACTCATGTTTTCTGTAGAGTTTGTTTCATAAAGAACCTATGTAATTATCTTCCCAAGTCTTTCCACTTCATTACACGCAGTTCATCCAGTACCATGCAGATAAAAACACAAACTGGGTTCGATTCCGTTTCTTTTTCTTATGTGAGGTTTACTAGACAAAGCAGGCGAAGGAATGCATTCATCCGAGTCTGTGACACACATGTTTGTAGACTAAGCCAAGTAATTCATCATATCATTTGGTTTCAATTATTTAAATGTATATTTGATTTACATAAAGAACTTATCAGTCCCTAATTTCTGTCAGAGACTGTCTACCCCGGCCAAGCTGCTTTTGTTGCATTCATGCTTTGTGCATTAAAAGTGAAAAGCAATATTAGACTTTTTACACATGTTTCTGTATATGCAGTATTTGTTCATTTCAAGTAATTTGCCACAAGGAAAAACCTGATTAATCTGTAGGTTAAAGGACAACAAAGTTTGCAAAAAGTTGAACAAAACAACACCTTTAAGAAATGAAGTATTAGTATCATTTCTTTATGTAGTAGTAATAAATGTTTAATCAATCTAAAGGGGTTAAGGAGGGACCGGACAGCTGTCAAAACCTAATAAGCAGGACTCTTAATTCACTTTTTTTTAATAATCAGACTATGTGGCTGGTAGAAGTCACAAGTTTCCATTAGCCAAATTTATTTTTATGGCAAATAATCCAGATTTCTTTTTTAAATAAATTTATTCAACCTTCGTTTTTACCAGGCTGATGCTTGAGATCAAATTATGTCTTCTATGATGGCCGACATGACAGCATGTACACAAACGAGACAATACCTAATCATATTAAAACACACATTGAAACAAATTAAAAACAATTCTAAGTGTGACTGAAGAATCTCTCGATGTTCTCTTTTCCAGCAGGGAACAAAGTAACTCACTATCCGGTTACTAACCAGTCCCATTCTTTTCACCATCTAACCAACACCACACGTTTTGTTCCACATGTGAAATACTTTGTTTACACTTCTCTCCTCATTCAGCAGCAATTCGTAAACAACACTGCGCACGCTAAAGTAAACACACAGCCAATGTGTCATGCAAATAGTGTTCATGGGAAATATAGTGATTTACTTGATTCGTCATAGTGATGGAAGGTCTGTCTCTTCTCAGAGATTCGGCTCCTTTAGAAGAACTGGCTCTCACGGCTCCCAAATGTCACTCCGAGCTTCTATTTTAGCCAAATTTAACAATTTGCTACCCTATTAGCCGGTCAAATGAAAGGTAATGTAATGAAATCTATCTGATCCATGTGTTATAGTGTACAGGTGGCCAGATATCTGTCACCACATATCTGCTGCAATAAAGACAGTACCCTGGAGAAACTGGACCTGGAAATCCAGAAACGGGATAAAGAAGTGAGCCGTTTCAATGTACAATGTAGTTAACAATCTGTATCATTTATGAATTTACACTGATGCTTCTAGTTTCATGTGAGGTGTCAATCATAAGATAATAAAGCTGGCTATCTTTCAAAATGATTTTATCAAGAATGTTTATGTTTACATGGGTTGCCAATTGGGTTTTACATGACAGTCGCTCAAGATAGAGAGACTCACCTGAAAAAGTCAGACTTAAACTAGCGCCAAATGCGGCGGTAAGGGAAAGTAAAATATAAATATCTTCCTTAACAGTAAGTAGCTTATAAAGTTAATTTGATCATCATAAATTATTCCCCCAAGGTTCCCAGAAGAAATATGGAAAAGGTAGTGACCACTAACTTCCCACAAGGTGTCAGTTTCTTAAAAAATTCAAATAGAACGCCTCTGTCTTCAGTGAGAGGAGATATCCCCCACCTGCATCCTGCAGGGGCGGGGGGGGGATTCATGGTAAATGCAGATGGATTTTTCTTCTTAAACATATATGTTTCCACCCGTTGCATGTTTGACTTTTGCGATATCAATTTTTTTTATTTATGTCAGAAACAATGAAAAGTCTGTTTTCTGATATTAATATTTTATTACATGACATGCAGAATTTATCTGGAGGAAACCTCTCTTGGGAGTCCCGCCTCAACACGTCTGACATTCTTTGAGACAAGACAATCAACAATCAAATCTTAGTCGTCCAACAGTATGTCACATGTGCAGTGACATAAACACTTGATTTCCATTTACAGCCCAACTGTGTGGAAAACACCGTTAGTCTCTTAAGAGGGTTAAAAACATCTGGTATAATACTAACCCAGTAGTTTACCATACGAAGCAGATTCACAAGAGCAAAATCATGTAAAAATCTATTTTGCCTGGCTCAGAATGTCTGTGTCCAAAACAAAAAGCTCATGACCAGTCAGCATCATATTATCAGCAGTTAGGCTGCTTTTGGGTGTGACAACAGTCAGTAGTGACTGCTATTCACTGACTGGCTCAGCTTGTACTGGTTTGTTGATCAAGTGGGTTGAAACTTGCTCATGACAGTGAAAGCACCTTATCCTTATCCATTCACTTGCAAAACATGTCCCAAACTGGCCTGCTTCTTTCCTCAAATGTTTCCAACAGAAGATGATGATCCTTTTGTGAAAGCATCAAAGCAATACATCTGGTTTAGCCTACAACAATGACAACTGAAGCAAATGATCAGATTTTGTGCAGCTTTAAAGTCTGTCTGCAAAAAGAAAAAAAAGGAAAGTTTACTGAGGCCTCATTGTCTTTTACAAGCTGCAGTCACCAAGGCCCAATGAAACTCCTGCAAGAGTTAACACAGCAAACAGAAGGCAGAGCAGAATTAAATGTGTCAGCATTCTGTATTTCAGGGATGTTTGTCATGCTTGTTCCACGGATACATAAAAAAAAAAAAAAAGCAGTCAATAGATTTTTTCTTCCCCACCAAAATTAGATTATTTAAACAAAAGTATGTACTTTGTTGTTTTCTACACAAGTTGAACATACGGAAAGTGCGTTTGCAGGTGGTGAATTTTTGTTTTTTGAGGGCCAAATCAGATACTGAGTGACAGAGCAATCTGTTTGAGCTCAAAGGCAAACTTTCAGCATTCCTCATTCAGGGACAGACCACCCAAAAAGACCCCCCCCACACCACCCTCTGCTCCAACCCCCCTGCTTCCATCTCCCCGGCTCAGCCAACCCTCCCTTCTGTCTCTGGTTACAGTTGCTGGTCTCCAAAAGAAATGTCACAAAAAAGGAACTTGAACTTCAAAAGGCGACTAATCTGAAGTAGCCTGAGTTAATCGTGTGCATCTGTTCCACAGCTCTGAGGCTTTTGACCTGCAGGAGACTCATTCTGCCGGCCTCACCAGGCAACAAGCACCAAACACTAACCCAAAGACTATTAAAGTATTACCACTTGGTGTTTTGGACAAAGCAGCTCTTTGGTAAATGTTGTTGACAAAGCCACATGGAGAGACAGACTGTCATTTGGATGCTGTGAGGGCTCCAGAAATCCCATTTTATGAGGCTGTTATTAAGTTAATGTCATGACCTCAGTTCTGTGCTAATGTTAACAAAGAAGAACAATAGATTTTTGTGTCAACTAAAATCAGTTTTCAGGGGGTAAATCAAACTTTATGTCAGTTGCCTCATCAAATAACACTTATTTAGTTTAAAGTCTCCCCTCTGGTTAAAAAAATTTTAAGTTTTTTTAACCTTCATATGTTCATAAAATGTAATATATGGGTTTTGAAGTATGTCATGAGCAAAATTCATCATGGGAATTTTGGCTTTAGCTTTACACTATCATAATATGTTCAGCCTAATCATAGAGTTCAAATTCATCTCACTTTGTGAGGGAGAGAAAGCTTGTAGAAACATTTCATTGGCATTTTCACCTGTGTACCGTTTTGTCCTAAACGTTATCAGTATGGACGGTAAAATCTTCCTTTATAGAAAAGGTTTAGAGGTGCTGCTAAATGTTAAGGTTTACATGAGAATAATGAGATAGTTATCTTGAGATAATGATGTTTAAAAAAAAAAAAAACATGCTAGCATGACCGTTTTCGGCTTCTGTAGCTGATTCATATAAAAGAAACACATTTACAGCTATCTTCCTGACCCATGAAACACTCCAATGCATCTTATTTAGCTCCGTTTTGTTCGCGACCATTTCCTGGCATAAAAAAATCTGGTTATTTCGCAGCTACGTCCTCTGCTCTCTTTAGCAACAAATTGCAAACACTGGACAGGTGTTGGTGTGTCAGCGCTATTTATTGCTGAAACAGCTGTGTTGATGCTGGAAGTTACACAGATGAGAGCAGAAAGACCTGGGTTAAAGCAGAAACAGTAAGCTACGAGCTGAAAGACACTGACACTAAGTTAGGTTACGGTTATTTGTAGGTTTCACCCTTTTTGCACCACACTGTCATAAACTTTGATCATGATTTCGCTAGCATTTATTAGGATTTTGAAATTCGCTGTTTTTATTTTATTCAGTTTTACACAATCTTTCTGTCTGATCATAAAACCAATTATTTTATTTTTATTTATTTATTCATTTAGCACATAAAAGTAACAATTAAAATAAAAGAAGGAAAAAACAAACAAAAACAAACAACAAAAAACAGCCTTTCAGATGATGTGTAATAAGACAAATGGCATGTGTGTGGGAGAGGTAGAAGCCAAATAGGCTTATAACAGCACCAATTACATCAAAAACAATACATATACAAAATATGATTATTATTATTATTATAACTAATTTGATTATATTATTTAATTATGTCCTAGCACACACACACACACACACACACACACACACACACACACACACACACACACACACACACACACACACACAC
>JAOXYM010000008.1:22140884-22151947 GCA_028567055.1 Leptatherina wallacei | reverse complement strand
AAATATGTAGCCATCCGAGCTTTAGAACGTTAAATGTTTTGTCATTTTAGGTTGTTATAAATAAAAGACTTTGTGGCAATGAGAGAAGCTGGACTCACTTTAAAAAAAAAAAGAAAAAAAAAAGCGCATCGTGTGCAATAGTGAAATTTTTGTCTGCTATTTTTTATGTCAACTACACTGTGCTAGCCTCACAATAAGGTACAGGGCTTAGATGACAATCAGCAGTAAAATGTGGTGAAAGAAAAAGGGCATATTGCAAAACTAAGAGAGTTTATTTATGGTAAAATCAAAAATGAGAATAACAAGAAGTGAATGTACAGAAAAAGATCAGTTGCATGCAAAACATGCAGGACTTTAAAAGACACACATTCTTCAGAATATCTGGAAGAGAATTGTTCTTCCTGAACTTCTTTATGTCTGATATTTACACATTACTTTGATATACAAACCTCTGTGGCAGTCATCTCTCCGTCAAAGGCAAAATCAGTTTGTTCGCTGTCAGTCTGCACGTGCAGACCAAACCAAACCATTCCAAGTTGCAAGCAGGAGAAACAAGAACCCAAATTGTAAATGTTCGAAAATGCATTTAACCTGTACAGAAACTTTTCTCTTTACCACAAATGGGACGAATGGAAATGCTCCGATTGTTGAAACGGTAAGCTACGAGTTATCAGACAACACTACGTTTAAGGTCTTAAAGAAAAGAAAAAGATAAAAAGCAAATGAAAAAAAAATAAGCAAGCAAAACAGACTCAGAGGAAGTTGAAACCATCAGTCAGTCACTTAGAGAGTTAAACGTGCTTTTATCAGATTTGTATTAGGTTTGGAAAAAACTAAAATATATTTCAGGTACTTTTTTTAAAATCAGCAGTACAAACTTCATACTACAAATTGGATGAGGTGATTTCGTGGCTTAACAGTAACCGGACTTTCAGGTCCTCCCCCTCCTCTCCATGCATGTCAACAGTGAAGGTGATCTGGGTGCATTCAGGTCTCTCTGCATCACAGCATGTTACCCTATACAGATCTGTCCATAGGCAGCTGCTGGATGGAAAAATGTCACGTCTTGGCTCTCCCACCAGAAATCCTCTTTGATGGAACATTAAGAGCCCAACTCCAAGTAAGTGGGAACTAAATGATTGATGTTAATTTCTTCATCTTTGACTGAGTCAAACAGCAATGCAGAGAGACTGAGTGCATGGAAAATGTGGATGTGTTGGCATGTAGCTGATGTTGGTCGCTTTTTAGGCTGTAAAGGCCTGAATTTAATTTTCAGCACCAGTTAAAAGTGTGGATGTTATGGCCCTTGACTGCCACCACTGATATAACAAAGAAAGTAGCCGAGTTATGTAAAGACAGTGGTTCAGTGCCTGGCTGGGATTGGCTTCTGGCCCTGTCATCCGATGACACCCCTCAGCTCCTCTGCCTGCCTCTGACAACCAATTGTCAGCCCTCCAGGCCAGCCAAAACAGCTGCTGCTGCACCTCCTGTATGAAAGAGCTGTCATTCTGCGCGGTTGTGTCTTGCCATGTGCAACTTGCTCGCGTCTGTTTAACTTGTTAATTGTGAAGAGCACAATCTCTCGTATTGCATTTACACCATGTGCTGAGGTTTTAGCTTTTGAGCTGGTCATTTTTGGCTGGTAAGTTTTTGTCAGAATAAAAACACCTCTGTCGTTCGAAGGCGAATTTCGTTTTGTTAAAACACACGTTCACTCATCGTTGCTGTTTTTTGGTTTAACGACAGGTTTCGAGGGGCTACTCCCTGCTGCACTTTGGTTTTCAGCTAGTGAGGATACACAACCAATTCAAGTCTTAGTTCTTTTTTTCTTCAAGGTTTTCCCAGAACAAAAGAATTACTAAGAGTCTCTATGTTTTGACTAGTTATTTGGTTTAAGTAGCTTAACTACTTGCCAAAGTTTGTGTTATCTTTGAGCACTGACCACCACCTGCAATGAACTTTTTAAAAAGTCCACTTTAACATCTTGGCATTAAGGTTTTATGTTACCGCTCACAGTCCCTATCAGAGCTGGGTCATTACAGTGGACATGTGTCCAAACTTTTGACTGGTACTGTAGATGATAACGCTGAGATGGGTTAGGCACAAAGCAATGTATTTGATGAAGGATTAGTAACTATATGAAGATAAGCGACTTCTTAAAATTCTCACAATGTCTGATGAATACACCACAGAGATATATTTCATGGGACATTATATGCAACGCTGCAAAAAATTAAATGACGCCCATGTGATTAAAAAGATCCCAGTGGTGGAGCCCATTTGTGTCTAACCCTCTCACTATGGTGAGGCTGCCAATCAAATGTGAAATGGTAAGACTTGCAAGGTTGATCGCTGTGTACTTGTGGTGCTGATGAGGATGTATTCTACAGGATGAATGCGTGACCGGGCAGAGATGAGGTTCTGAAAGTAGGACACCGACAGACACTGGGACACACAGTCTCCAGGTCAGCTCTGAACTGGTGAAACAGTTACAGGACAGGATAACTGGGATAATGGACCGTCATTTTACGCCAGAGGCGGGCACTGGAACATACAGGCGTACGCACACACACCTCCTCTTCCTCTGAACTGTCATGGTCATGGTAGCCCTGGGCTATGGAGGCGGTCAGGGAGGCTGCCTTGGGCTCCAGGTAGCAGAGGCACAGCGCCAGTGGGAAGGAGAGGGTGAGGGCGTAGGGGACAGAGAAGGAGGTGGAAAGCAGGAAGAAGAAGATGAAGAGGAAGCAGGGGATGAGTGACGGTGACTTGATTGGGAGGAAATTCTGCGCGCACTCGGGAAGGAAGCGCATCTCAGAAAGGTCGGGGAAGGTGATGTAGCCATCATCGTCCAGGATGGAAGACAGGTCGGGCAGATGCAGGGAGAAGGAGAAGAGCGTGCCGCCACGGCGCTTGCCCTGCTCCAGCCTCTGCTTGCGTGCTGAGAGCAGCAGCGCCTGTTCCTCCAGCAGGGCGGCTTCGCGGTCCGCGTGGGCTTGCCGGCGGCGGCACCCGTTGCTGCTCTTGGCCGGGCTGACTGACGAGGCCCGCTTACGAGCGTTCTCCCTGCGCCTCCGTCGCACTTTGGTCGAGGAAACAGGAGATGAGGGGAGTGAGAGCTCGGAGCGGAGGGGGTCGGTTGTGTATATGTGAGGGGAGCGCTGATGGAGGGAAATGTCAACGAAGAGATGACGTGTGTGTAAATAGAGAGAAGCGAAGGGGAAGAGGGTGAATACGCATGAGCACACACGAGTATAGTGTGGGGTCAAAGGAAGGACAAGAAAAGAAAAGCTAATTAGTAAAGCGCACACAAGATGAGAAGCACTCCGGCATAGACTAGAGCAGTGAGTTAAGCTGAAAGCAACTGGGAAATTCATATCAGCCATTAAGAACTTTACTTAAAAGAACAAAAGAAGAAGAAAGAAAGAAAATCAATTTAAAAAAAGGTTTAGAAAGGCAACCTGACTTTGAGTTAACATCCCCCAAACGTAGGCAAACGTAGAAGCATTTAAGGCCTCTGAGAGGTTCATTTAAATGCAGCTCGGACTGCAGTGAACCCGTTGCACAGCGGTTTACCTTCGTGTCGTGTCTGAGTGGTGTTGTGGCAGCTGCTTCTGTCGTCTCAGTGGCATCTTTCTGTACATCCTCCTGCGCCGCCTTCTCTTCTTCAGCCTTTTTCTCTGTTGTTACCGTGGTGATAATGTCTCCCTTGGCAATGACTTTGGCTGCCCCGTCAGCGGTGCTGTCCTTCATCGGAGTCTCGTGGTTCTCCATAATGGGAGCTGAAACATCGGAGGAAAAAGATTAATGTTGCACACTTGAATCTGTGACGTTTTAAGGACACTGAACATTTGGCCTGAATTTCTGGGGGGAAAAAATGCGAGCAGCTGCGTGAAGGGTCTGATTTGTTGCTGCATATGGCTGTTTAGATACTCATGGTGGCTTTGACACTACCTCGCTTTAAGCTCTGCCAGCTTTCAGGAGCACACATACGTATTTGGTTTTGCCATAAATAAAACAAAAAGGCTCATTTGCACTTTAAAAAAAAGGATTCTCATAAACAGTCAAAACATAATTAGAAATGTATAAAAATCTACAACAAAACAGCTTCCAATAAGCCCCCTAAAACCTAAAAAAGACAAAAACAGTTATCTTGGACAGCATTGTATCAGAACCTGCTCCTCACCTCCATCTAAGCTGCGGGACATGTTGTAGCGTTTGCTGGAGGTGCGTTCGAAGAACGGGGCCGGCCTGATGATCTGAGAGCTGGCCCTGCGAGTCTGAGCCTGCGTCCTGCCGCTGTAGCGAAACTTGGAGCCGAGGCTCAGCAACTTCTTTGGTGGCGCCTCAGGAGACACGAGCCTGTAACACGTTACAAACATGCACATTAATCAAAGCAGAAATGAAAACGAGTTTAAAATCAAACACAGAGAAGCGTTAAAACTCCTACTCATTTAATCCGCATCCAGGGAGCCCTCGGGCTGGGTTTGCTACTCGAAACATCCCACGAGACCATTTTTTTTGCTTAAAACAGCAACTTGGCACAATGTTCTAACAGCTAACAACCTTAACTGCCTCTGTTTAACTGCGGTGGTGAGTAAACTACAAGGCTGCGATCACGGATGTGAACAGTGATTATGTGTTTCACATTATAATGAGGCTGAATGTGATTTTGCTGAATGGAACTTATGTTATAATTAAACATACATGGTAATGTAATAAGCCCAGTATGTAACACAATAAAACATGGGAAAAATACATCTTTTGAGCTCCTTACCTGAAGAAGGTGTGATGCTCAACGCAGACCTTCCAGAGCCGCTTGGCAGCACGATGGTTTGGAAGCTTAAAACCGATTGTGCTTTCAAACTGCTCAAACTGCAGACAGCCAAAAACATTGTGATCAGATTCACTCAATTCAGTCTAACCCATTAATAATAGCTGCTTAAACATGATTAGTTCTATCAGTTTTAAAACTGTCATACAAACAATGAAAACCCAACACTCCCATTATTTTTGCCCCAGATTTCTGGATGACTCATTCAATAATCTCCAAATTCAATACTCCAATTTTTATTTATACTTTCTCACATAAAACAGCTGCACTTAAAGCAAATCCAGATTATGTAGGACACACTGGAAAACCAAACAAGTGATACATTATGAAATTCAGCTGCATCATTTAATTCTTTAACAGTCATGGATAAGAAGAAGCTTTGATCGTTTGGGGACATCATGCATGTGAAGTATCACAGGCAACAATTTAAGGATTGCAGGTCTTTAAAGCTACTAGAGGAAGAGAAGAACAACCTAAAATACAACAACCGCACAGATGGTATACAGAAATCAACTGTGCTGTTATTATTATATGCTTTAAGAGAATATTTTCAATACATATGCCAGGTATATTTTACAAAACCAACTCCATAAAGTAAAACCTGGCTAGGGACTGGCAGATGAAAACTAGACCTTTGGTTAAATTTGCCAGATTGAGTGTTTAGATTTTTTTCATGATTTTATTGTTTTATTTAGAACAGAACATAAACATCATATCAGATGTTGAAACTGAAACATTTTACCATTTCTTGGAAAACATTTGCTCATTAGGATTTGATGGCAAAAATACATCTAAAAAAAGTTGGAACGGAGGCAACAAAAAGCTGTATGATCGGTACAAAACAAAGACAACTAGAGGAGCATTTCAGAGCAGCAGAGCCTCTCAGATGCAACGATGGGCAGAGGTTCACCCATGTGTTACAGATTGCCTAAAAATACAGAAACTTTGAAGATCCGACCGGCTTCAGTATATAATATCATCAGTTTGTGAGGGAATCTGTGCATGGGACAAGGATGAAAGTCAAAACTGGATGCTACAAATCCACCAACATATGGTCACATCTAGACAACAACTCTTTCAGGAAAGGCCTAGCATATTTCAGCAAGACCATGCTAAAGCATAAACTGTATCCATCAGTCTGGATGCTGACCTGGTCTGCCTGCAGGCTAGACCTTTCATTAGAAATCAGACCAGAATGGGACAACATTCCTTTCCTAAAACTCCAGCCACGGGTCCCCTCACTTCCCAGACGTTTACAAAAACTTGTTAAAAGGAAATGCTCCACAACGGTAAACATCGTACTCATTTTTTTTTTTTTAGATGTGTTCTTGCCGTCAAATTCAAAATGAGCTATATTTTCAATGAAATGGTAAAAATGTAATTGGGGTTGTACAAGGTTGAAACAAATGAAACCAAAGCTTTTGATTCCTTTATTCTTCATTTTCTTTTTATATCATTAGCTTTTGTTTCATAATAAAGGCTCTTTAGTTTCAAGAATCAAGGAAAAGACCTGCACACTCATCTTGTTTGGCATCACTATTTATTTGAAACTATAGTGATATCTTATAATGCACCTGCACAACAGATGGTTGAATGTGTGGAAATCTTCAGGAATAGTGAAGGCCTCTAAAACTGCAGGTTTCTTTACACTGGAATGCTGTAGGACTGTTTGTAGGGAAGTATGTAATAAGGTTAAGTAAAAAGGGAAAATGACAACTTAGCTAAACAGAAAGAATCATGAATGCACTGCTATTTATCTTCATGAATAAAATAGGATTTCTGTCACATCCCAACAAATAAGTATAAAAAGACCTTTTTCAGTATCTGAATTACTGTTATAGCCATTACCTCGCCAGGCCGGATTTTGATATAAAAATTGTTCCTCTTGTAGGAGATCTTGAGGATTTTGGGCCAGGCAAATCTGTTGATCCGCAACCTATCTCTGTAGATGAGGAGCCCACTTGCACAAACTCCCAGCATTATTTCCACACCTTCGGAGTCCTGGGAACAACACACACCGAGAAAATGTAGCAAATACAAGTTAGTGTTTTCATGACCTGTTCCTGAGAATCTTTATGAAGAATTCCTTGAACATAACAATATTCCTTTTGACTATCCATCTTTTTTTTTTCCTGTCTGCAAAATATAAACTTTGATGAACTCAATAGGATATACAGGAAGTGCTCAGGCATCAGTGCACAGCAGGACAAAGTAGATGGTTTAATAAAGGGGTTGTGATACTAAGAGGGTTGGGCAGGCAGGCAGAGAGTGAAATCAGGCTCTAATATCTTTTATGCACGTTGTGGTGATGCTGCCAAAAGCAACAGTGAAGTTTTGGGGAAACGGTAAATGAAGCACAAAATTATGCTCTTCACTGCAAAAAGCATGAGATGAGCAGAAACAAAAAAAAAAAAGAGGATGACGTTTTGAGAGAGAGTGTAAATCCAAAACAGAAACCACCAGTCTCAAGTGATGGGACGCTGAAAATGACAACTTTGTATGTAACCATGCACAAGTAGAAAAATCACACACTCACTCAGGAACTGTAAGCACATGGAAAAGCAGCATCTTACCTCCCCCTCAGCTGGACCCAAGCATTCATAGAGATTCCCTACCAACTTTGCATTTAATGAGAGAGGAGAGAAGACAAAAGAAGGATGCTCTTCTCATATGTACATATTTTACTTGCGTATCAAATCTATGACTCACAGAGCGAACACTAAGCATTGATCAAAGCCACTTCCTCATCTCTGTCATCTCACCCATCCCAATGTACATCTGTGCGGGCAATTTCTCCCTCCCCCCATCGCTCACATCAAGACCCATCTTGACTTTCAAAGAGCTTTTGATAACGGAATTCATATCAGGAAGACCGATGACTCTCGTTTTATTTTACGATGACAGCTCTCCAGGCTTCTCTTCCTGTCTGTGTTCTAATGATGCATCTGATGCTGCTGGAACAGAAACAGCAGCAGAAGTCAAGCTGGGCTCCATCTTGATCTCCGTCACTCCCCTCCACCCCACCCCACACTACCCACAGAGACAGCAGCAATACAATGTCAATCAATCAGTG
This sequence comes from Leptatherina wallacei, assembly GCA_028567055.1. Taxonomy (NCBI): domain Eukaryota; kingdom Metazoa; phylum Chordata; class Actinopteri; order Atheriniformes; family Atherinidae; genus Leptatherina; species Leptatherina wallacei. Next base: position 22,144,043 of record JAOXYM010000008.1, on the reverse strand, counting down.
GAGCAGCGGTGGCATGTTAAACCAAGGCATCACTGTGGCAGCCATGATGTTTGTGCAGCAGCGGTGTTGTGGTTGGAAAAGCATCACTAGTGACTGCATGAGTGAAAAAAGTTCCTTTAAGACCTTTTACAGATGATACAATAGGTACATGTACACTTTAGAAGATGCATAGTAATGAATACAGCACAGGGACACATAAGGGAGTCATAAAAACCAGTTATTTTGTGGGGGTTTTTTGTCACTAAATTTCACATTTTGGTATATTTTGCTTCCATTAGATTTCTTCCATGAGACTAGTGCAAAGAAAAGATTCAAAATCCATGTTGAACTATTCATTTTTCTACAACTTCTACATTGAGCTCATCACTCATTACAGCCTATTCCAGATTTTGGGAAATATCCTTCTTCATCCTCATGTTTTTACAGTAAATATGACACTGCAGCCTCTAGCAGGTACACACAACTAGTATGGCTCTGTCCATGAAACATAATCAGCTTTTCAGCATCTGGAAAAGGTGCTACATAATTAAAGGTTTAACAAGCTCTGCTTCTTTAACTGCGGTCTCAGTTACGGGTGTGTTTTGTTACTCATGTGGGCAACAAGCACACAGAGGAAACTGTAAGCCAATTTCTCGTTCCAGGCCAAGAAATGGTATCAAAAAACACTACTAGTCATTTTAACATGAGAATTAAAAATGTAAACATGAATGAGTTTTCAGGGTAGTGGAAACTGAATTTAGTTTCTGCCGGAGAGAAACACATAGTGGATGATTTTTGGCTGTAGTTTTAGATTTGTTTATATTTTTGAAAACTGTCAAGCTATTCCTCGGAGGGGAATAAAAACAAAAAAAAAACATTCAAGTGTTTAATTTGCATACATATTAATATATCTTTGAAATAACCACCAATACTAAAAACACACAAGGGTTGATTTGGGTTAGAACGACAAAGATCACTTAAAATGTGACTACGTCTCCTGGTGAGTTACATCTGTTGTGGAAAATTTGACCACTGAGCCTAGATGTAGGATACAGATAAATAATCACTTATATAATAAATTCCACTTGTTGGGGGGGAAAAAATTCAAAAATGGAGAGTAAAATCCAAATGAGGTTGAGAGTTTGTCATGACTCATTACCTTAGCATGATGGAGGTCCACACCGTACATCGACAGCTTCTTGGCATTTTCCAGAAAGTGCATCTCTGCCTCAGCTGGTGTCATCCCCCTGATCAGACAAATCAAAGACAGGCTTAATGTTTCCCCACCATTTTCATAAACCACACCTGACATTTTAACAGGGATCATTCACAACTTGGAAAACTGGTTGTTTTCATGGATGCTTTAAGGCAAATCTCCACAGTCTCATAACTGCATCCATTTTTAGAACAGATGACCGTTAAAAAGATCTTTATCCTGGTACTGTCCTCCTACTGGACGAGGCAGGACTGCATCAAATTACACAGAGATCATTGTATCACAGGGGGAAAGCACAACTCAGGCATAGAACATGATAGCTGAATCCATTTATAGGAAAACACAAATGTCTGCAGACGGGTTGTAAACATTCACCCAGGTAAACTTAATGAATCAAAGCGGTTTAACTGAAGGCTGAAACAGATTTTTTTCACTTAACTAAGCTCTAAATCTATTCTTATATAAATATCTCCATGTATTATTAAAGTATCAGGTCTGTGGGAAACAGTTTGAGCTCAGAGTTGCAAAAAAGATGCAGACACTAACTTGTATGACTTGTGGAGTTCCATGACCTTCTCCTCGAGTTCTTTGGTTTGGTTGGGCGCCAAGCGCAGTTCGCTGATGTAGTCGCTGCCCAGTTCCTCGGGATCGTAGTCGCCGAGCTCTGACTGCACCGTGTACGAGCCCAGCACCGTGTGGGTGGCAAAGGAGCAGGGCAGCCGGCCTGAAACCACATCATCCCTCAGCTGTAAGCACAGGTAGTACCTGTGTGTGAGAGAAAACAAAACGAATACAGTCAACAAGTTTTTGTGATCAAATCTGATGCCTGGATTTTCTTTGCAACATTTGCAAAATCTGAAGTTTTTTTCAGGCCATAAAGTCAATGACATTATTTATGAGAAAATAAGACAACAGAAAAAAAAAGTCAAGTCACCTTGTGATGTCCTCTGTCAGCTGTGAGGGGTCTGGAGGGTAAAACTTCACGTTGAAAGCAAAGTTCCACGGACCAGCTGAGATGTTGACAGAACATCAAAATGATTAAAAATCAGGATTTTGCAACTACATTCGCTCCTATTGGCTATCCAAAGCAACACAATTAAGTGGCTTTTTTTTGGGGGGGGATTACTGCACTTACTCCTGATCTGCTTCTTCAGCTCCTTGGAAGGATCCAACCAATTCTGCACAGACAAACCACACAGGAAAAGCATCAGTACCCTCAGGTTGAGGACAAGTTACAGAGAAGCACGCTTCTCCAAGTGAGAAATCATTATTGTTAAAGGAAAAAAACATGAGGAAATTGATCAAATATTGCTTCTAAATATCTTCATGAGCAACACTCTCATCAGTCCAGCTTAATTTTATGTTCTTTGTTATTTCCCTTTAAAAATACAGTAACTGGCATGTTTTGTAGTAGTTTATGCAGAAGATTTTCTTAAAGATTACCTTCTGGTTCTCTATGTCTCTGTATGTGATGCCAAAGTAGTCCTTTTCCAGTAGGTTGAGGTGTTCACAGACTTTATCAAAGAGCACATGGCCCTTGGCTCGTTTCTGTAAGGAGGAAAAGGAAAATAGTTATTCAATGTAGAGTCCTCAAACATGCATAATTTCACTATTTCTAATCCCAAAACTACAACCTCAAAAGCATTGATCCACAAAAATCTAACAGTGACTACAGTTCGTTCTGAGGTTCAATATTGTCACTGATTTTCCAAATTGGTTAAATGATCATTTCCAGTTTGATTCAACATCGATTCAGTTGGGAACATTTCCAGGTTTGTGTTCAGTGTGGTCAAACCAGATGCAGTGAATCTGTACTCTAACTCTACCGATGAAAAGCCTTCTGTCTCCATGTCTTCAGTGTGGAGGTGCAGCGTTAGAGTGTCTTAAATTGGACTAAAAATGTGGATGTCACTTTTCTGTTCTCTTTCTAAAAAGAGGCAAAAGTGATCTTAAAAAGAAGCTGA
>JAOXYM010000008.1:22118493-22133569 GCA_028567055.1 Leptatherina wallacei | reverse complement strand
AGTGTCAAAGCGCTTTGAGTGGTCACATGACTAGAAAAGCGCTATACAAGTACAGTCCATTTACCATTTACCATTTATTTCCGAATGATGTCGTTGGATCACTGAATCGATTCAGATTATTGTTACACCCCTAATAAACACACAAAAATGGAGGAACCCTGAGCAAGAACTAGTACAGCAAATTGCCTGTAACTTCAAACATACACTTGCACTAGCTGAAGGATGCTACTGCATATAAACCGGATTAGCTGTGGCTTAAATATCTGTGAAATTGCCTGTAATTTAAAGTATTTCAGTTCCACATTATGCCAAACAACAACAAAAGTATGAAAATGTGTTAATTCTTTTGTTAAGTAATATAATTTCATATATCTAAAATCAAGTTTTGATGTAATTTTAGTTATCATACTTTAGATGGATGCAGACATTATAAATGTGACTGAATTGGGACACAAATGACAAAGAACAACTTTTCTTTGATCCAGTTAACTGTTGTCACACTGACTCGAGTCGTGACAAACCGGATTAAAATGCACGTTAGTCTTGCCTTAAAAAATCTCCATCACTGTACAGAAAACCTGCAGCAACTCACCTCTACGTTGAGCGTGTAGTCGGAGCCGTCCAGCAGGGCGATCTTACACTGCATGATCTTCACTTTTTTCACTCCTCTCAAAGGAGACTTGGACAGACGGCTGGTGGACGACCTGTGGGACACCTGGTCCTGTTCCTCCTGCTCCTGACAAAGAAAGACAATGGTCACTTTACAGCTATAAGAATAATGATTCAGTTCTTCAATAACCACACTTTAGAATGCATTTGCATTTGACTTCTTTGATAAATAAATGTGAAACTGTGCAAGGCTTTGTTGTTCGTGTCCATTAAGAAATTAATGCTTGCAGACCGAAACGGTTCAAAGACAAAAGGAAAAACACTGCCCTTTTTTTCTTGTGTAAATGTCCCCGTTTGCCCTTTATGCCACTTAAACTAGACGTCTTTCAGAAAGCTAACAGTTGTGTCACATTCCTAAAACTAAAAATAGGGGCTTGGACCCTGACTAAATGTAATAGAGTCCCACTGAGAAAAGCTCGAGGTTACAGCCATTTCGTCTTAAATAGAGAAAATCCAATTTTCTACTTCACTGAAAACAAAGCTCCTCCTGAGTGACTTTGGTCTGCAAAAGAAGCCCCATAGCTTTGAGATTTTGTTCATTTTTATTCCAAAAGGTGAAGTGGATTTAATGTTATGCCCTTTTTCATTCCTGGTCTTGCTCCTCAGCTGATATTCACCATGTTGCTCCTACAGTGGGCCAGTTCTCCCAGTGGACTCATTCAGAGACAACGCCCAACCATAAAGAAAAATGATGGTTACTTTTAGAGAGCACAGGAGTTAAATTAAATGTGTAATTCAACTTTGATGAAGTTAGAACTTCCAATGAATCTAATTCACACATTTATTGGCGAGTCATGGCTGATGAAAAGGACTTCAGATATATGAAATCACAGCTCTGAAACTGTGACCCGAGGCCACTCTGTTGAGTGTGTGTGTGCATATGTGTGCTCTGCTGGAGTGTCTCTTTCACAGGAATGATTTGTCAATGTTGTGTCACAGTGCTGTGATTTCTCTCAGTCTTGTTTCTGCCAATTCACAAAGGTCTGACAACAGAAGTGCCTCATCCATCAAAATCTGTGTCGAGGATTTTAAAGTCCACTGGTCTGGATCAGCTTCATTAGTGCCACAATGTCTGCTATCTAAAAGCCAACATTTTATGCATGTTAATATGCTTTAATAGGTAAATTAGAATCCAATTTGAAGTGCTGCTGCGCCTTCATGCAACCTAAAATACACCTGCAGACAGCAAAAAACTGCTAAATGGATGAGCTGGAAACAAGGCAGTGAGGAAATCAATACAGTGAAACACAGGAATTCCCAGTTGGAACTGAACGAGTGGAGGCAGACTGCTGCAATAGTTGGAAAAGATGAAAGGTTGGGACAAAAAACTGTGGAAAAGCTGCTGTGATCAGTTTTTAACTCTGGAACATCTGAGCAGAGACATGTGCTTGTATATACGGTCATGGCGCTGTGTGCTGAAATCCCAATTTGAGCATGTAAAGACCTATGAGTCAAGCTTAAAGAGGAAATGTAAGATCTTTGGCTTTCCTTTAACAGTCTTGCATGACAGTATATCAAATAAACGAATTGTATGAGCTCTAGTTTATCAGAAGGCAACTTTCACTTTCTAGAAAATAAAGAATCTAAAATAGGAAACAAACATCTGTTTTTACTAAACAAGCACCAGCAAAATCTGACATATCATTGGGACCCCATGACGTTCACACAAGAATGATCTTGTAAATGATCTTGTGCATCTATAATGAAAACATTTCATTTACTTAATCACTATTATGCCACATTAAGCTGCTTGGGACATAATGAATCCATCTATCACCTCAGCCTGCTTCTGCTGATCCCTCATTATGATTCACACGCGTGCTCATGCTCTATTTCCTCTTTTCATCAAACCCCCCATTTCTGCACTCAATTTGTCGAACATGATAAAATCCTGCTGGGTCAGAGGGGCTGTGAGTGTACTTAAACCAGTTACCACAACATGAGGTAAATCATTAGGCGGCAAAACGACTCTGCTTCTGTCAGCAGCTCTGGGTCAGGCTGATGCGACTCTGATTTATCTTTTTTACTTCTCAATGCTCGTTTCTCATGAATGACAGAAATCCAAAACTTTAAAAAAGAATCCAGTGTGACACTCAGATACAGCCATCATCGACACGGCCGCCATGTCATGTAAAAGCAAATATAACAGCTCAGAGCTAATCCCAGCTCTAAAGCTGTCTGAGACCCTTCAGTTACCAGCCATCACTCCAACTTCATTCAGCCTGTTCTTGTTTTTCCAACCAACAACAAAACAATTTGGCTTCACAAAAAACACACCTGAAAGATGCTGCTGTCTGATGAATACAAGCTGCGTTACCGATTTGAGCCCAGAAGTTGAACACAGAACACATCTGTGAACAACAGCTGGTGAAAATGTTTTCCTCTCTACAAGTAAATGAGAGAATAAGCAGGAATCTGCCCCACACTGTCCCTGTGTTGTTTGGAGGCACTTGGAAATTCAATCTTCACATCAATGAGATGGGAAGCCCAGAAGGCTGTTTGGGCCAGAATCTGTAGACAAGCACTTAGTGTTAGATAACATCAGAAGCTACCCGGGCTTCCTTATAGATAAAATGAACAAGCGGAGGCTGCTGTACTCTTGAAAATATAGGTTGTTGCTTTTGTAAAACATTAACTTGTGTTTTCTTCTGTTATTCCTTCAGCTGTTTAGGTGCTACAGTTTCTACAATATGAAGCATAACAATTTTGTTTTTATCCCCAAATGAAGTCTTTACAGTTCAGACTCAGATATCCCAGGATTTACGAAAAACCTTATTGATGTCTGAAATTATCAGCCATTTCAACCAGCTACTTCAGTACCCGTTAACTCATAATTCTGGATGAAGCTGCAGCTGTCAGTTCGACCAGTGCTGGACATGAAAACATCCGCACTTGGAGGAAGGTCTTTCCATCCCTTTTGTCTCTTCATTTCCAAAATGCATTCGGACTGAACCAACAAGTTTAACTCCAGCCAAAATGGATCCAATAGAGGCTTGTAACAATGAAGGAAACTGAAGTCATGTCAACTCCATTTTCAGCCACAGAGAAAATTCAATTCAGAAAGAAGAATGGTGTAGGATGTTTGAATGGATCCACACAGGGATGAAAGATGGATGACATTTCATGGATCCCGCATTCTCAGGTCCAAATCTTGGGGAAGTGACACTGGGTTCATGTGCTCGTGGTGAGGCTGACCTGTTCTTTCCTGGCCGGGGTGCTGTGTCCGGCGGCGGCTGGAAGCTGCTCCGGCTGGTTCTGAGGCACGGTGGGTTCGGCTGCTGCTTTAGCTTTCCCCCTCTCCGTCTCCTTGTTTTCCTGCGGCTGCTTGGCCTCCGAGTCCGCGCCTGATTCAGTTGTCATGGTAAATCACACTGGAATGCAGGAAAAAAAAAAGAGGGTAAAAAAAGAAGAACTGGATGAGTCAGCTGACTCGGTATGAATTAATGCAGCGCTGCTTTTCAGGCCGGTGGGGTGATTAGCTCCCATCTAATGCAAAAGCAGGGATGCGCATATTGTTTGACAGCAGAGTAAAAACTAATGCGAGCGGTAGCAGCTTTGGATGCTCTCAAGTCCATTTGTTAAAAAACCTTGGTGATGTCAACGGCTGATGATGGGAAGCGCTTAGGCAGCTGGTGCGGTGACATCCACAAATTCTACCACATATATATTTATATGCATATCAACATATCCGGGTAGAGTGGATTATGTTGGTTATCAATTTTTTTAAAGTATGGAAGTCCAAGTTTCACATCCTAAATTTACTAATTTCACAGGGTTTGCAAAAATAAAAGAGAAACTCAAAGTATAAAAAGTTTTTTCTTGAAAAATGACTAAACAGCTGACTAGTTCTAAAGAGGTTTGCTAATTACTTGCATGACTATAGACTAATTAATTAATTTATGTTGCTGTTGCACTCTTAGCCTTTAGAGGAATTCCGGTCAGCTTCATTAAAAATGTCCATCTCTGAAGCAACTAGCTCATCAATTCACTAATCAGTCACGATTAAATGGTCGATTGGGGGGGAAATTAAATGACAAAATTTAATAAATGACTGCTAATTAAAGTAATTAATCAAATAAAAATGTCGAACATCTGCACATCTGCCGTGACGCCACTGTTGGTCAGCCAGAGAAAGATGAACACTAATAAAGGGCTGTTTGATTATGATGAAAGTTATGATCACAATGACATTTGACCTAAAAAAAGCACATCAAGCATTGATTTGACTTTTTCTTTTAAAAAGATCTTTAACAGTGAAGTTACTTGAACATTAAATACAGTATGATATCACTGAAAGATGTAAAAGGATCCGGTGGGGGAGCGAGGACAAGACTAATAAGTGCATTTGACTTTTAAACCCATCTCACAAGGGAAACAAGTATTGGTCTCTACCAGAGGAAGTCCTCAGTGGAAAACCTGCACAGAAACTACGAGAACACCACCAGTGGGTGGCAGGCCGGAGCCGGGCTGAGAAAGGGAGGTAAACCTTGTTGAAGTAAGTGTATGTAGCTATAGAGCTTTACTTGCACTGCACAGGTCATGTTGAACAAAATTTCTCTGTCACTTTGACCTGAGTCGATTTAAAGAGGCAGCATCAATAGAGGATATTTCTAGATTTGCAGAAACACAAGACAAAGCAGGAATTTTATGTAAACATGCCACTTAACAGGCCTGTAATTTAGATAATCATGATCCTGGTTGCTTCATTGTCCTTATCGGTTTTAAAACAGCTGAGTGAAACTGAGAAAAATGTCAGCGCTCTTCTCTAGCAACTATTTACACCTCTAGGAATATCTGGGCTATTATATCTGCGATAGTGCTGACCAATCGCATGCTTTTAATGTTTGTGGTTCAGAATGGCAACAGCTGTAGAAATACATCATTTGAAAAAAAAAAAAAACCAAAAAAAAAAAAGGGTTTCCATTCCCCTTAATGCGGATCAAGTCTTTTTTAAAAACAAGCAAAAACAACCTCAAGTAAGCATGAAAATAATTTCTCTCATTCACAAATGAATGTGATTAAAAAACACCAATGGAGATCTGGCTAGGCTCCAAAAAGAGAATATTCTGAATCAGAACCAAGTTAGGAAAACATGCGATACACAGCATCATTAATAAAAATTGCAATAACCATATGACTTTATGTATAAAGAAATGATTAATTATTTGGCTCTAATTTCAGATGTATTAGCAATGTCTGCATTTCACTTTGTGCACCTGTACAAAAGTTTTTTTTTTTAAAAAGGAACGGAACCCCTGATTAATATCCCTGCTCAAAATATATTTTCAATATTGTGGCATGTTGTGTGTAGTACATGTTGAAAAGTATATTAACATTTCAACTATTGAGTATAAATATACATGTAAATATTCAATATCATGAAGCCTGATTCTGCATTTAACTATTACATTACATTGATTCAAAACAGATATTTTAACATCACTTATATTAAGAGACTAAAAGATCCTTTATAAGAAATAATACCACCAGCCCCTCTTCATGTCTTTGGAGAGTATTTACACACAAGAATCCAAAGTATCTGAGCTGCACCACTACATGTTTTTCATAGCATGACCTTCTTCTTCCTTGAATAGCAACACATCCACGACAGATGCTGTCAGGGGCTAAAAGTAGCTAATGAGAGAAAACATCTACTGGCTGGTTTCCACAAAGATGACAGACAGGACAAATCTAACTGCGGGCCCCCCGTGCGAGCTGTACCCACAGGCTTAGATTTTGGATGTGTTTTGGAGGGCGTGTGTGTGGTTGGGGCTGCACACTGGATCTCTACTGGGGTTTGTACTACAGATGCCTGTCATTCTGCTGCTGGCTCGTTTCTCCTTCAGCTCTATTAATAGGGATGTGTTTACCGCGGGGTGGGAGGGTCTCTGCTTCCAGCCGTGGCTGGGGAACACAGCCTCTGGATCAACAACACTGTGGAGTGAGGTGATCCCCGAAAAGGTCGACACACTGACTTAAAAAAACAAACAAAAAAACGTACGAGCTGTATCTGAAAGCAAGGGAAAACTCACTACGTCTTGATAATGTTGAAGAGCTGAAGTCTTTTTCTGGGAAAAAAGGTATTTTGTAAGTTGTAATGAAAAAACTTTCAGAAATTTTTTCAAACACTACATCTGCCCCACGTTTCTAACTCCACAGGTCCTGCTCTAAGCAGCACTTGCAGGCACATAACAGGATTATTAACAGCTGGAGTCCATGACTTTATTATGCCCCATTATGTTGTTGTGTTCATCTTAGAGAGATACCCTCAAAATACACTGGATGAGAAAGGAACTTCTTGGCTCTGAATAGTTGAGTATTATCACTTATTTTAAATGCAAAACAATACAGTTCTTAGGTCGGAAATTACTTTCTAAGGGCCAAAGGATAATTAATCTTTGCTAATGAGTAGCCTGTTTGAATCCCAGGGGAATTACTTAAAATAGGATTACAACATAAAGCTAAATCAAGCTTTGCAGGACAACTAAATAACTTCAACAGCGTGAGCTGTTCGTTGTTGACTCTAGACTCAGAGAGAAGTCAGGAGCATAGGTTTTAAGGTGCAAGGGTCAGCAACTTGCTGATCAAACTCTTAAAACTTCAGATGCTATTAAAAAAAGAATACAATAAAGATTACAAGCCTGGGTAGCATCAAGGTAAATTAATCAAAGAAGTCACAGGATCCACATTCAAACTTCTGCTTTAAAAAATGTTTTCCGAGCGAAGATAGCCATTTTTTAAATGACCATTAAGCTGGAATCGAGCAGAAATCCTGTCAAAACCTCTGTGTTCTTTGTTGTGTCATGTGTGGCTCAGTAATCAGCTGACAGAAAATGGCTGCTCAGTCAACCTTTGCATCCCTTGACCCCTATGAAACAGGAACTATGGATGTAGGGGAGGAAAGGAACATCTTAGCACCATAGAAATTGAGTAAGAATACATTCAGTCTCTGGTGACAGGCACTCTTCACAGGGCCACACAACAGCCCGAACAGTGGCCTTGTGTGTGGCCCTCGGCATGGACTGGCACATACATTATGCATTCAGAAGGCTGCATTCACAACTCATGTAATGTCTTGGATTACTGCTAATATGCTGATTATTGTGCCAATGCAGCCTTGTTTTACTGCATGCAAAAGATAAGGGCAAAACAATTTAAATCTAAGCATCTGTAATCATTTTTAAAAAATTTATTAATTTCAATCAATCTAACATGAAAAGGACTCAACGTCTCAGACCGTGAAACCTTTCTTAAAGCAGTCTGTTGGTGCTGATGTTTGACAAGGCCCCCCCCCCCCCCCCCCCCGAAAGTTTTTCCCCAGTTGATGAGATTCAACTGCATTTTTATCAAATTGTAATCCAGATTTGAATCTACTTATCAAGTCCAAATCCTTCTGAATCCCTTACAGGATCTTTTAAGACTTGCCATTTGGCAAATAACTAAAGAATTGAAAGAAAAAAAAACGCCACAACTCAAATATTTCTAATCCCATTTTCTTGGCTGAGAAGGCAGAAGAAAATGTTTTCCCCAGTTCCGTTCTGGTTGCAATAGGGTTTTCTGATTGGTGGGCATCCCTGATCCAACCAGGTAATTGGTTTTGCATGATCTCACATGCTTTTGTGCATGTTAAACAACTGACTGGCACGAACAGGTGCATTTATGGAACACTGTTCTCATTAAGTTGTCCATATATTGCAAGTCATTTTCTCATCAATGACATTGCATGTTTCACATTTCCTACTAACGTGCAGCCCTCGTATACATTGAATAAAAGCTCTGAACAGGTGAATGTAGCTTCTCTACGGGCAGATGAGAGCAGTAAGAGTACCATCCATCTTAAGTAAAACCAGCTATTGTGACTCTTTTGTAACAGAAAGCTGTATTTGCTGCATCACTACAAGAAGATAATAGTACTTGTTCTTTTCTAAACACCATGAATGTTTGAAGAAGAAACTAAAACCTCATCAACAGGATCTAGCATCAAAGATGTCCTCACGGTAATCTCTTAGATTGCCACTTCTGACATTCCCATAAATGTCCCCTGATAGAAAAGGGTTTATTGTCCTCAGTTTTTGGCCTACCGGGGTGTAAATGCTAATCTGTGATGTGTAAACTATTGTAAACTATGCTTGGGGAAAAAAATACATACAAAATTTGTATTACCACTATAAATCCACAGCGAGTTACCGACGCCTGCTGTCTGCCACTGAACAAACCAAACCAATCACCATCAGATATAATGGTTAGATATCATATTTCAGTGGCTAATTATCCATACACTAGAAGTGCAGCTGAGGCTTATCAGCATAAAGCTAAATTACATAATTGGTCACTGACTTTAAACGCTGTGCCCATGCATGTAAAACCTCCATTTTAAGGTCCATTTGTGATTGTGATGCACACTATTGGAAAACGGCCGGTGCACACCAAGTCCCACACAAATATGAAGGGATGGAGGGACTGCCATCTGTGCCGAGTGCCATTAGCCAGAGTACATCACAGCTGGGCCCATCTTGGCCACCCCTGCCCCCACACCCAAACCCTCCCCAAGGGGCTTAGGGAGGTTACACAGAAGGGGATAGCTGCCGTTTTTTGACACGTCGAGACCCATCCCAAGCAGGCCTGCTGTCTGACAAGACCCCTCTGCATGGCTGCAGGGCTGACAGCTGTCACACACGGTAAAGCTTCTGAAACTCGATACCATGTGGCTGGTCTGACCACTAAAATGAGACACCCCTGCTGAGGGGTTCCAGATCCCCAAAGTCTATTTAAACTGCCCAAACTCCTAAACAGCAAAACATTTGATCAATTTAGTCAGATTTGTGACTGTGTGTGGGCAAACCAGGTAGTTTACAATTCATTTTTATACCTGAAGCATCTGGAATTGATTAATGTGACACCGATGTATTCAACGACCGGTATTAGCCTTAAAGACTTTGACAGAAAAGCCATCCAGTATCATCATGATCAGAAGATTTCAAAGTTCATCAGTTTGAAATAAGAAAGGGAGAAATGGGTGAAACTAAACTGTCACTGTACTGCAAATCTGAGGAGGTGACAACAATGCACTGCAGACTGCCGTGTCTTCGCCTGTATGACCGTTTCAGGAAAAAACGTTTAATCCAACTCATTCAGTAGATAATGACAAGGGACAATATTTAGTCAGATTTGACAGAGTGGATATAGGGTAGGCGTAGCATTCATATTTCACAGCCTGACACAGTTCAGTCCGTCCCCCATTTGTTCAGTACATTAACACAAGCCAGGTCTGTCTTCTACCGCAGTAGGCTGAGCTTAAACATTCTCCTGCTACAGTGCACAATAAGTATGAATACAGCTCTGTGTCTCAATGTGAAGCAAGCAAAGACAATCCATAAAACAACCCTCCTTAAGAATAAAAGTGAGTAAACAAAACAACATAAAACTGCATTAAATACAACATTTTGCACACCAGTATAAAAGCAATTGAAAGCATCAGTTGCCTAGATGATAGAACAGTGTGACAAGAGCTGAAACAAAAGAGTATTTGCACATTTGATTATTTAACTGTGAAGCTACTCAAGAAGCTTCACATACAGTCCTCATGTTCATTTTTGGCTGAAGCCTCAAAAGCTGAATTGACACTCCACAGCACAATTTAGGGGAAGGCAGTCTGGTCACATGAAGGTGACTCCAAGCAAGGAGCATTTTTGCTGAGGAGGCTATAAATCCTGTCAGCTTGCCTTTCTGCGTTTACATTCTTAGCCCTACTGTCTATTGCAGCCAGGCAGTCAAGGATTCAACAGCCAGCCAAGCTAATAACACTGTGCGTCACAATGAACGTGCAGCTGCTTGAGGCTAGGGGTATAGTTTCCATGAAAACGCACCGCACGCCACATCAATATGATGGAATGAGCAGAACATTACAGTCAGTAGCACTCTGTTGAGTTTTACTACCTCTACAAAGGAAAAAAATCCCTGCCAATGTACAAGATTAGAAGCAAATCTTTGTATATTGATGAGGAGCTAATAACTTCTTACACTGTGGCTGAGACGGGCCAGAAGGCATTAGGCAGTTCATGAGATTAGCCACAAGTAATCTGTAAATCAGTTGTGACCTCATTGCTAATAACGTCTGCTGGCGAGAATAATAAAGGGTTAAAATTAACCTTTTGGGAAGTTCACCCAAATGTTGTAAACTGTTGCACATATAAAAGATATGTGGTGCCGAATTTAATGGATAAGAACTTGTGATATCAATATTCATCAGCTTGTACAGCAGACGTAAGTAAGGAGTGTGAAAAGGTAAAAAAAAAAAAATCACTGAATCAGTGAAATAATAATGAAATGATTTTTTATTAAAACTGGCTTAGCTGGGATGCTGTTGTTGCTGAAAAAGTTGTAAATAGAGTCGGTGCTGCTTTTCGAAACAAACAGACTATATAAAAGATGGAATATCATCATACTAAACAGTAGGTGTCACTAATGAAAAAATGAGAGAACTTTTCCATGCTGCCCTTCCTGTTTTTTCAAATGTGCCACTCATGCTCGACCAGTCAAAATGATAGCAAAGCTCAGGTATTTTGATGGTGCTATTCATGAGGCTGAACATAAACCTAGGTTTAAAGTGTGGCATCACCAATGATCATGAGACACTTCCTCCAATAGACTCCCTCAATATATATTAAAAATCATTTTTACCCACATTAGAACTATTCAACTTGATAAGTATAAGACACATATTTCTATCCAATCAGTTCTCAACTAATGCTCTCAAGCCCCACCCACTGGCCCAAATCTTTTTGTTTATTTTTATGTAAAAATAACAACAATAGCAAACATTATTGTTATACATCCTTAAGTCACCTTGATGAGGTTTTAATTTAGTACTGAGAAACCCTAATATGCCATTCAAGTACTCATGTATACTGAATTAAAAAAATTTTTTAAAGTAGGATATGTCTCATATCCATAATACATTAAATGCATTTGTGGAATTTATAGTAAAATGTAAGTACATAATCCAATCATCCTTACTGACCCTTTACAACAGAAAAAACAAGATGACTTGGCCTTATTTAACCTTATTGTCTGGGTGAGTATCAAGTGACCTCATAATGATATTTCCTTTATCCAAAATATCTCTAAAGTGCATTAATGTATTATTTGTTTTATTTCTTCTTTGGTCTTTATCCAGACCAAATGGCAGGTCGCAACATCCCCATCACCCTTACCAAAGCATCACATAGGTTTCAGTTTCATTCTTTAAGAAACTCCTTTCATTCAAAAAGAAAGGAGTTTTGTACATTAATTTTTAGCTACCTGATCACTTATTGGGTTGTTTTTTCATCTGAATCATGACAAGGCTTTATATATGAAGTATGATTTTGTGGAAGTATATTGCTAGACATCATCTGCTGGCATCCATTCACAGAAAATTCCAGACACCAGAGGTGCACCCTCGGTGAATGAACTATAAAACCTTGCAAACAAGGCCTACAATGTCTCTGCTCCTCGATGCTACTGCAACAGCAGCTTACTGTGCATCTTAATTAAATTGTCAAGTCAGACCCCAGCCGTTGCATGCAGTGCCCACGGGGATGTTAAGGATGCTAAAAGAGGATCCGGACCATGTCATCCTGCCCCTAACCACGCCTACCGCACTGCAGATCAAAAACACCCAACTGTAACCTGCGATAAATCTAACTCTTTCGATCCTTTAACTGTCTGAAAATATAACCGTGAGTCAGCTACGTCTTGCACACATGTAAAAAGCAGTGGTTATGTCCTCCAAGGAGCACCTTTAACGTAGTGTCTTACGCATTTTCTACTTTTTGCCTCGAAACCAGAGCACGTTAGCTTGCCTCACCTAAACGGCTGGGCTCCTTTGAGACATTCACCAAGCTTTGACTTTAAGGAACAGCCGCTGTAAGCAGTTAAAAACAACATTTAACCTCTATAATAAGCACCGAATAGCCATACTGCGAAACCACAGCAGGGTTAAACGCTCGTGACCCGTGTTTCTGACGCGGCTAGCCACGTCCACGCCACTTTTTTACCGCCAGCGTAAATACAGTAAAGGAGTATTTTTTTTAATGTTAATCATGTGTCATCGGCCGCAGCTGTAGTCACACGATCAAGAAGATGGGATTAAGAGACCGAACACAGAGGCTTGTACAAACCGGGAAGCCAGCATGTTTCCCCAAAACAAAACGTCAGCGTTAAAGCAGCAAAATGAAGATGTTTATTACCAGACGAGCCGTCCTCGTTTTAAGCCGTCTGTGCGAGTTGCATTCGTAGTGGGCTTCTGTTTCCTGACAGCGGTGCTACTCTGCTGCAGTTCCCCCTCTCAACCAGCCTATCACACTCCACCGTGCAGCTGAGAGCAGAATTGTGGGATATGAGGACAGCGGGGGTATTATTTTAGCAGCACACCACCCCCTCCCCTCAATTCACACACTCGAGCGCACGCACACATATGCAGGCACAGAACAGGGCAATTAATGGCACGAGGTCTGATGCTGGTGGTGGATGAGAGACAGCTCGAGTCATGTCTGTTTAAAGGAAATGTGACTGAATGAAACTGAATCAGTGCTGGAATGTGACAGGTTATATTTGTCAAGTCATTAGCTGCAGTACTGAAATATTGGTACTAAATATGCTGCTTTATATGGGGGCATAAATGATAGTTGGCAGTGCCATGGACTATAATACACATATTTCTGTGATAAAGTTGAGCGCAGAGAATATACTCTTATGTGAAAATAAATGAAGCATGAATTTAAAATGTTACACTTTCTTCGTAAAGGTTTAATCAATTTAAAAAGATTAAAATGCATTTAGCATGTTCTGCATTTACAGCTGTACTAATCCAGTTACCCCTGAAATGTGCGATCATTTTTATTTCACCAGTTTTTAAATCAGGGGGCCTCATGGAGAACTCTGCTCCTGTAATATAAGAAATGTTCAAAACATTCACTTTCAGTGTGAAGTGGAGCAAACTGTGTTCAATATTTAGAATTTGTTAAATCAAATTACCCTTAAAACATGCTGTAATGAACAGTTACAGGTATACTGTGTTGTTTCTTTGGATAAGTTACATATTTCACATATTTCAAGGATGTAATCAAATAATCCTTGACGGTGCAAGGATAATCAAATCACGCTTTTTTTCCCTTCTTTTTAAAAAAAAATGTGATCTACTACTGCCCAACCCTCCAAACGGCTATGTCCTGCCAGCATGGGACACATCTAAAAACGGAAACTGAATATATTCATTCATGAACTGAAAACAAAAAAATAAATGACAAATGTTTCAAAAACTTAATTATTTGATATTTCCATTTATCATCCACTTAGTTGTGAAAAGCTGTGGCTTTATTAATGTGAGCATAGATTAATTAAAGCATTTTTGGAATGTTGTGCCATATAAAGTACGCAAGTGACATTTTTCAGTGCTTCTGTCTGAATGTTTTGGTAGGAAATGAGACACAATAATAACTCCATATTGCATGGACAGACCCAGAGGTGGGGCTATAGGAGCACCATGCCTGGCAGAAACCAGATTAAAATCCCTTGTCCACTAACTGATGGCTTGAGTCTTTACTGATGAGTAAAAGTTACAAATGATGTCAGTTTAAATACTTTGCAGAACTATAGCAACATAGTTTTGATATCTTATGGGAAACTTTGGTGTTTGTAAAAGCATATTCATAAGTAAGAATTTGTTTTTTCCAATGAGACTTTAAAGCAATGAGTGTGTGTGTGTAAGTGGTTGTCTGTCTCTCTGTGTGGCCCTGTGACAGACTGGCGACCTGTCCATGGTGTACCCTGCCTCTCGCCTGATACATTGCTGGGATAGGCTCCAGCCCACCCGCGACCCTGCGTGGATTAAGCGGTACAGAAAATGGATGGATGGGACTTTAAAGCAGCAGTTTCAAATGGACTGGAAGACACTGTGATGGTGTTTTCCATTTAAAGTTTTAAAAATAAAGGCTGTGATGAGCTTACAAACCATGCGGCGCAGCAACAGATGGAAACATTTCACACTGAAAAAGTAATGAAATGCTTTATCAAGTCAATGCATACCTAATATTTTTGAATTGGAGGAAATTTACATTGTGGTTTAACTGTTTTTAATCTAATCTGAACACTGCTTTGCATCTCAGAAAAGAGCACAGTAAAAACCAACAGAACTGTAGCCACCTACTTCCTGGCTGTTTGCTCACAGTCTGGGGCACTTCATCACTTTCTCCCAAAAGGTAAAACCATAATCCATGATATATTGAAAGAAGCCGATGGTGAGCACATGAGCCTAGCTGCACTAACACACATCTGCTTCTTTTCTCTTCATATATATCTGTGTGTGTGTGTGTGTGTGTGTGTGTGTGTGTGTGTGTGTGTGTGTGTGTGTGTGTGTGTGTGTGTG
>JAOXYM010000008.1:22051969-22076879 GCA_028567055.1 Leptatherina wallacei | reverse complement strand
CTCAGCCCGGGACTCGAACCAGCGACCTTCTTGCTGTGAGGCTGCGGTGCTAACCACCACACCACCGTGCAGCCCCCTGTGACCTTTCATCTGGTGAAAGTGGTCCTTACTCTGCCCCTACCATTTACTCACATGTTGCAGCTTGCGAACATGTAGCGTTACTTTCTGACGATAGACACAAATGACACTTTAAACAAATGCCAAATACGCAACAAAGCCATGATAAGTATGCATATGCACTATTAAAGCAAGTATAATATCAGCCTTACATTGCAGTTAACAACCAAGTGGAGAGTAGGTGGCAGCCACACAGTGTGTGCCAACAAATACAAAAGAAGATGGGCTAACCTAGGAGCTAGTCAAATTAGTACCTACCGTTAGTGGTACGGTGGTTAGCCTCATCCTGACTTCACCCTGACTTGGATTAATCAGGTGTAGAAATAGATGGATATTAGTAAACAATACAACAAATGATTTAGAAGGTTGCCAGCCTATCCACACTAATAGTGAGTCACTACATGCATCCATTCATTGTAAGCATTTTATCAAGCCTTTTGAAAACTTGGTATCAACACAGCTACTAATCTAATTTTTATCCATTGCAGATTAGATACAACAGACACATGCGTTGTGCCCTCCTCCCTCAAAATAAATAAATACTTTTAAGCTATGCATTTACATCATTTTGTGCAACCCCCAATACAAGTGACTTTCAGCCCTATTAAAACAGGTCAGTGGATATGATGCAATGTGATGTGATGAGATGTGATACAATACGATACACTTTACTGTCCCCCATAGGGAAATTTGCTGTTACAAAAGCTGCTATAAGCTGAACCTGAGTCACTGTTCAAGGTTGTGACATTGTGGGGGACATCGGAGGAAATTTTCTCACAGTCTAATTCTGTCACATGAGAGAACATCAAGGATGCACATCTGATAAAGTCCCTCCCAGCTGTGTTGTACTAACTGTGTGACCAGGGAAAGGTGAGTGACATGATAGCAGTGAAAAGTTGTACAGAATCATCTTGACTGGCTGGATATGTACTTTCAACACATGGAAGAGATGAAAAAGCAGCTTTGTGTAATGCACAAGGATCTTTGTCTGCCTGTAACTAAAGCTTTAGAGCACTACATTTCTTTTCTACTGCTGGGGAAATGCTGTGTTAACATTTTGTGTCTCATTTATTTATTTCACCCTTTGTATTATTCTGGCAGGTCAACTTCATTACAAAACACATTTTTCTTTTTCTAATTATGCAGGTAGTTTTGGTTGTATTCATCCAAGTTTCTGGTACATTACTATCTAGCTTTAGTTCAGTTGTGTTTTATAGTTTTTTTTACAGTGCTTTGAAAAATTACAAGGAAAAAAGGGCATTGCTCTGCAGTTAGACTGCTGCATTTTGTTTGTGGTGCAAAAGCAAACAAACTTACCTCACTATTTTATGATGCTAGTTATGTAACTTTAATATAACCTCAGTAGTTTCACTACTAATTTATCTGATGACCTGACATTGGTCCGCATTCAATGCATCAAATTAGAGGTAAGTCCATAGAGAAGAACAGAGGTTTGGCATGGCAACGTGTCTGATTAAACTTTAAATAATGTGGAATATTGTTGGTTTCCAGTGATTGTTTAGGGAATAGGAATCACCTCCTCCTTCTACCCTTTCATGAAAGAAGAGACTTTGATGAAGTGGAGACCAAACTGAACCTGGAAACGGGGATGTGACGGGTTGTTGATTCTGCCTGAGATATCAGGCAACCTGCTAAACATTACCATCATACCAACATACAGCACAACAGCAGCTGATGTTGACTTTTAGCATGAAATTCCAAGTCAAGCTTAGATCGGATTTAGTTGATGCAGTCAAGGCTAATGGAGTAAGATGCCCTAGCTGTCCGAGACTCTTTACACAGTTCAAACATTTGAGGTTATTTTTCTCCAAGTGTGGATACTCTATTGGCTTTTGAGATTTCCTGATTGACTGTACATCTTTTATCTGGTGTATATAGACTGATGATGTTTCAACTGCTCTGGTTGACTGAGACTCATCTAACTCTGGACACAGCGGTGGGGTTTCTTTACAGTGCTGCTAGACTGATCCAGCTGTTTGGCACTGAAATAATCATCACTCTCATCATGAGGTCTGCCCAGGCTTTTGTGAATCTAGTTCTCCAAAGCAAAAACAGACAGACACACAGTACACAAAGAAACATATTCTAAATATCACATAGAGAGATATCTCATATCACATGAAAGAATGGAAAACAGATCAGAATGAATAATGGAGATTTCTTTTCTTCAAAATTATATTGTTTGTATTAAATTACATGATCTTTGCTGGCTCTGATACTTCTGACAAAGAGGTGGTGAAACCAGCCAAAAAATGTGTTGTGTAAGGAATATGTGGGACATTGTTAGAGTATCTTCAAAGTTTAGATCGTTTGTTCACACAGTAGATACGTGAAGCTGAGTTGTGCTATGCAAAGGGCATAAACTCTTATACATTATCCAAGAAAGATTTAAGTTTGGAGAAATACCCTTTATTCCTGTTCCCTAATATCTTAAAGCACCTGGTCCTTCAGACGTGCTTCTGCACAGCCAAGCAGATGAAAGTGTGGATAAGCTAGGGAGCCTGTAACTTCTTTGTGTGTGGATGAGTGAAAGCATTTGGGGTTAAGACCCTTTATGACAAATCTTGTGTGGAGCATAGAAACTGAATGCAGCTTCTCCATGTCTGCTTCTGACTCTGGGAACTGATAAGAGACCCGATCCAGATGACCTGACGGGTCTGCTGGGTTCATACTGGGTCAGAAGGTCACCGATGTATTTTGGTCCTAAACCATTCAGAGCTTTATAGACCAGCAACAGAACTTTAAAGTCTATCCTCTGACGGACAGGCAGCCAGTGTAAGACCTCAGAACTGGACTGATATGGTCTACTTTCTTGGTCTTAGTGAGGACTCGAGTAGCAGAGTTCTGAATCAGCTGCAGTTCTCTAACGGATTTTTTTGGTAGACCTGTGAATACGCTGTTAGCATAATCAAGCCGACTAAAGATGAAAGCATGGACTAGTTCAGTATGCATTTGGTTTTTAAAGCAACGCTGCTACATGTGTTTGATGTATTTAAGTTTGCGACTGGCGGGTGGTTTTTCACTCTATCATGACCTAGAATCTTCGTAGGAGTCGAGTCTATGCCGTCTTCTTCATAAAGGTGCAAAGACATCCTAGTGAATTGAGCAAGTTTAAATTAGCTCAACTCGTGCTGTTGTCAGCTTCTTGCTTAGCAACAACCACATTCTCGCCATATATAAAAAGAAAGCAACGATGGGTTTGATCGCCCCATGTGCCCCTATTTACCCAATAAATAGCAGAAGCCAACAGAGAAGGACCCTAACCAACTGAAATGAGTAGTGAAACGGCAGACTTTGGCATGCTTGGAGTCAGCTTGTTTTGGTCCCTATGAAAGCTTCACAAGCGACTTTCTTGTCATTCATAAAATCCTTGATTCATTCTCCATTTTTTATGGCTGCACACGAACCCTGAAGTAACCTTGATCAGTTTACAGTTAATTGAACATAACAGCGCAAAAACCCAAACAAAAGGCATTCTCCAGCAATCAAGAACATGTTTGACACAGAAACCAATATGGGGTGTCTGTAGTACCAGTTTCAGGACTGTCTCCACAGTATCAGACTATCATTTTCACAACTTCAAATGCAATTTTGAAATGTTAACAGAAACAATGATAAATTTTGGCCTTCAAATGCATTTTTTCTGTTATAAAGGTGCATTGTGTAAGAAAATCAAGGGTCAATGACAGAAAAATGTCATATTTAATTAAAAATGTGTTTCTATTGATATCTAATCACTTTATTAAAATAACTGTTATGTTTTTATTCTCTTAAAATGAGTTGTTTATATCTGCTTGCCGTGGGTCCACATACATGGCAGGGGCCATATTTGTGCAACCACTATTACCAGGGTGTCTCTAAATGAACAACCAACTCTGTAATGTGAGAACCCTCTGAGCTTTAAAACCGTACCAGCTTTGTTTGATAAGTGCTAGAGCACTGTTTGCGAACATTAACGCCTTCAAAAGTACAAAGAAGAAGACAGTTAACATGTACACAATGTTGAAGTAGTTACCTGTAGTGCAGTCATTGTTGGACCTGAGGCCACTGGATCACAGATGAAAACATATTTATGTCTGGAAGAATTTTGACCACAGCCACCGTCCATTCACAAGTGTGGCATTTGAAGTAATTTCTATGTCCGTCTTTTAAACTCGATGTCCGCAATCCTTACACACTGTACCTTTGAATTTCCCGCCTCTCAAAATCCTAAACATATCACATAACAACTGAATTTTGGCCATTCGCTGCAGAAACAGTTTGTACAAAGATATAAAAATCACATTTTTAAAAGGTGTATTTAATCATTGATTCAACCGCTTATTTATATGTTACTGAAATTCCCCATCCTTCATTTGAAGAAAGTTTGTCTCTACAAAAACAAGCCATGTCGCATTGTTTCGGGATGATCAGTGTTATATTGTGAACATTTTCATTACCACAGCTTTAAAGCAGAGTCTGGTGGCGCCGGACTGAACTGCTTCAGCACATCATTACTGTGACTACACTATGACTCCACACATCCACTCATTTGAATACAAAGTGAGTCAGCTGGAGAGTCCACTCCAGGTTCCCATACACGGCATGTCTCTGACATCCACCATCTCTCTGTATCTCCTAATTAGCACCCGATGAGCACATCTAAGCTCAGCTCCGCTCTACATCTCTGTAGAGATAACACTATCCTGACATCTACCTTCTCCCCCTTTGGCTCCCTTTTGTCTGCTCACCATGTTGCGAGCACCGAGCGCAGGCAGAGCTCAGCTCAATATAACGTGTTGGAAGATAAAGGAACTGACTCCCTGCCATGCCGAATCTATCCAGAACGCTGTTACGGTACCATGGCAACAGATGAAGACGTGCAGGCCTCGCTGGGTGGGTGCACAACTGGTTCGCTCATCTTCTGTGCTAGACTGACTGGCAGGAAAGCTCCATGGGGCTGCTATGGCAACAGACTGATCATATGCAAGGGGGTGAGGAGGGATAGGGGTGATGGCTGCCACGGCAACATGGGAGCCAAGTCGTCAGTTTCCCTCTGAGTTGCAGGAAATCAGATTGACTTTGATGAGGGCTTGACCTCGGGCAGAATTCCCAGCATTTGTTTGGATCTGAAGGATTTTGGATGTGATGTAGACTGATGCTTTAGTTTGTTTATATTTATGTTTTGGGTTGTTCAACCTACAAAAGAAAATATACTTAAGAATACAATATACCAGCCAAACACCAAAATAGACTATCCACTTGTGGGTTGACACTAAGCTTGCAACTTTTAAAATATGTAGTCTGGATCCACTAAAATATGTATGTCCAGGAATGCTGTTTCTCCAGCCTTTGCATATCCAGCCTCTAACCATAAATACTAGAGCACCAGCAGATGCAGCAGGCTGACACTGCAATCATATCAAACTGGCAGAGGTAATAGGAAAAGAGTCAGGAGAGGAGACATATCCTAGCCTCTTCCATCTGCTCTCCATATGCATGAAATTGCAGAAAATGGATTTGCCTCATATGTGAGAGCTCGACAGGGGTGCTTTTTGTATGTTGGGCTGGTCTGCTGATTGATTGATTGTTTGCTTACTTCCCCTTGGTAAAAGGCTCAATGATAGGGTTGCAACCAAAAGTGAAAAATATCCCAAATTGGTGGAAGTTGCTTCAGAACTGCTTCATCATTCACCAAAAGCATGGCAAGGATTTCAGTGGGATTAGAAGCTTCTAAATGTCAGAAATCACAGTCAGAGCGTGAAATTTGGCCAAATTCAGATCATATTTGTGCTACTTGACATTTCCACCTGAAGGCCACCCTGTTGTGGGTTTTCAAAACATGCAGGATGGAAAGTCAAAAGAGGACAAGTGAGGTGGTTGTCCTCTCTTGCTCTCCTGGAGAATTACGGAGAAATTGTAGCAGAAAAGCAAAGGAGGGGGAGCAGATGATGAAGAGATGATGGCAATGATAAAAAAAGAAGGGAATAATCCAGTCCCTGCAGATGGAAACAGGCTGTTGTGGCCCAGTTTGCTTCAGCTACCCTTTGACCTGTTTGTGAGTCTGCACTTTGTGAGACTCTGCTGGGATGCATATGGGATCGCCGGAAGCCTGTTTACCATCATTTCAATGAACATTTTGATGATGAGAAAATACGCCACTTAATTTTTTATCAGCAAATGCAGAGTGATTAATTTTTCATTGGCTTATTCATTACAGCTCTACATCAGTGCACAAGGGCTCACAGTGAGAAAACATGTCCATAAATTCTGCATGCATGCATGAAGGGTGGAGTAAAAGACATATGCAATCATATATGCCAATTATATCTATATCTATCCATCTGGACACATTTAAGGGGGCAATCATTTTGTCTCTGATGCGCTCATTTTACAAATGAAACGTGTTATTTCTACTTTTGAATTCCTTCTCGGCTTGTTGAAATGCTTCTTTGTGAGTGATGTCTTTCACAAGAATAGATTTGGAGAACATAAGCAGAGATTAAAGGTGAAGTCTATTACAGAATGAAGACTTCATCAGCTTCTGTTGACTTCAGCTGATCACGTGTAGCTCTGTGTTTCTTGCTCCACACCGCCATCTTCTGGAAAATTAATGTAATAAATTCAGAAATAGGGACTAATTAATCTGCGGCAGTCTTGCTTTTGACTTTTATTTGACATTGAAAATATGCTCATTTGTAATTACTGGCATTTTGTACAATCCCTGTTCACTGTTAAGATTTATTTTGTTGCATCTCTTTGGTTTTGCACCTTTGAACAACTGTGTAACTGGTCATTTCTATTTATTCTAATTTTGAGTCCTCTTGCTGTAGTTTTAAGTCTCTTAATAGTTGTTTTTGGACTTTTTAAAAATTTTTGTGGTAATTTTACATTTCTGTGTATGTTTTGAATTTATGTGCTCATTTTGAACATTTCTATATAGTCCTTTTGGTTTCTTTTCGGTCCATATTGTATATTTCTATGACTATCTTTTAAATGATTGTTTTATTTAAGATATATATATCTTATTATGGTCAGTTATGTTCTCTTATCTTCTGTTATTGATGCTCTGTGGTTGTTTAAATGCAGTCAGTGGTAGCTTCTGTCTTTTTATGTTTGTATCTCTCTTCTCTGGATCCCTTCACATCTCTCTTGTTTTGAGTTAATGCAGCCATTTTGAGTGTGTTTGTTGTCTGTTTGCATCTGTTGAAAGTCTGTTTGTGTGTTTTTATGACCTGCCTTTATTGTTTTGCGTCTCATTTGGATTTTTGAGTCCATTTGACACAATTTTAAACCTCTATGTATTTATTTGTCGTTTTGGTCTGTGCAGTTGTTTTAGGTCACATGCTGATTGTCTTACGTCTCTTTGAATATATTCGGTGTAACTTTTTCGACTGTTGCTCTTGTGTGTTTTTTTTGTCTGTGCTGATTTTAATTCTGAACTCATTTGAATTCTTTATCACAATTTTGCATCTGTTTATACTGTAAAAATGGTATCTTTGTCTTCGTCTAGTCCAATTTTGATGTTATACTGTATTTCTATATGACAGTTCTCCATCCATGTCATTGTTACATGTTTACGTATGTCTGTATTTAGTCTTTGGATTGCTTGAGTTGGTTTCTGGTTGTTTAAAATGTAATTGTTTTGCATTCCTTTAGAGTCATTTCACATGTCTGCAGATGTTTCACATCTCTCCTGACAACATGCGACACTTAGGAAAGATGAACACCATAATCTCTGATTTGTATGAAAGAACTGTAATCCCAGTTCTTTCATTAAAGGGATATGTGATCTCTGTCGTGAATTTGAACCTCAGTTGTTTAAATCTCAATAAATGTTTCCTGCATCCTTTAGAGGCAGGTTGATTGATGAGGGTTGACACAAGGAGCTGGTTCTCCTGTGCTGTGGTGCGTTTGGGTTGTTTAGTAAAAAGGTCTGCTCTCTGCACTGAACAGCATTAACAACGTATCTCAGTTTGTGTTTACATGAAGCAGCTTTAGTCTGAGTGTTGTTGGTTCTGAAGTGCATCTGCAGAGTTCTCCAAGCTTCACTTCAACAATAACTTTGTGCCTTGTCTTTCTTTTGCCTCTGTTAGAAGCTGCAGTTATCTTTTTAGACTTCTTAGGTGACTTAACAAAGGCCCACTTTTTGGTTTTCAAAGGTTTAAAGTGGTTGCATTTTCTTTTCTCTCTGTCTTAGAGGCGACATTTTTAGCCAGATGGTTGATGGCTATTGGTTCTTGTTCAAAACGATGTGAGTCAAACAACAGGTTTTAGCCTGTGATGGTTTCTGGTATACCTCAAAGTTCCACCTTCCCAAATGTGCATGACGAGCAAAGAAAAGGAGTTTGTTTTCTTTTAGATCCTTGTTTTTTTTTTTTAGCTCAATACCGCTGTTCATCAAGTTGTTGATCAGTAAAGGGCTCTAGTTCTTGGATTTAAATTTCAACCCAAGTGCCATCTACATGTCTACATATGAGCACTGCAGGGGCTCATTTGTAGACATTCAAGTGCTCTGCTTTCTTCTCAATGTAGAGATTAATCACAGATGGTAAAACTGTTACAAGAGCTACAGCACACATATTAACTTGTCACCTGTCAGTTAGAGCTGAGGAGGCTTTTTGAGAGGGGAAACATCTTCAAGAACATGTTGATGCTTCGCCAATGTACAGGTAAATGATGGGTAAACTCAAAGGCTGGAATTCTCTTTGCTTTTCAATAATGTCGTAATGATACGAACCACTGTTCCATTGCTTCATATATCACCAGACGGCACTTGTTTATGAGCCCATGTTGTCCCTCTGGATGGAAGGACAGGGAACATCTGCTGTGGACTCTCTCAGCAGTTCAGCTCCTTTTCAGACTCAGCAGCTGGAGCAGCTCCCAGTCCTCCATCTCCCTCTGACTCATCAGCGCCCCCCAGGCAAAACAAGCGAACATGGGAATAATTCAACTGCAATGAAATATGAAACTAACTCAGATGCCACAGCGCCTGTAGCTCTGACCAGCTGGAACATCCTGTGACGGGAAAAGATGAGACCATGAGCTTCCATGAAGATGTGCCAAAGAGTCCTTCCTTCCCAGTAGAGAGTTTTTGAGGTGCTGCCACGGCCTGCAGAGAGAAACCGGTAAATATGGAGCAAGTAAAAGTCAATTATTCAAATTTTTAGGAATTTGGATGTTGTTTTGTTTCTCTATTCTTGAATCTGTGATATGAGATGGAGACATGGAAATGTAGTTTTTTGATTTTGTGAGCTGCTCATTATCCATCTCAGTCCAAGGTCGTGTAACCGGGACTCATAACAGCGGTATTACCAGGAGATGCATAGCGTTTGCATAATATATGCTCAATTATAACTAGCTGAATTGGCGCAATGAAAATAAAGCTGAATGGTAACTTTAGAGGAGCAGACCCAGAGAAGTACTGGAAAGCTGAAAAGCATAACTACCGTACCTGACTTCTTCTGCTTTAGTCGTTCTCAAACTGTGGGTCCCAAGATAATTTCAAGGAGTCACCATATCAATGTAAAAAAAAAGCTTACATTTACCGAATAAATGTGGAATTTTATACGGCTGTCAAACACCAACAGATGTTATATTTGAGGTTATTGCTCAAAAAGTTTGAGAACCGCCGTTCTGTTGACTTTGTTAAGGTTGTTGTTCACAGTTGCACCAAGCTGTAACACTGACAGTGATCTCAGCTTGTGCCGTTTCATCCAAGCAGGGAGAACAAGACTTCAACCAATAATTGCAAAATTTCATATTGGGTTCATTTACACGTTCGTCTTGCAAAGAATCATCCAACTACCTCCCACTGTTTTCATCTGAATCATGATTTCTAAAGCCTTGTCAAAGCAATTAGTCAGAGGTGCCAGTCAAATCATTTTACGCAAGCAGTGTTGTTCCAGTTCTGCCTATGTGAGACATGAAGCGTCTTTTTTAAAAGCAGCAGTTTCAAAACTTTAAATTAACAGAGAAAGTTTGTAGGCTCTTAAGTTTCCTCTTCAAGAAAAAAAAACACATTCTAACATGGACTCAATCTGTTTTGCACAAAGCTTATCATGATGAAACAGATTTAGTTTTTAGGGGTATTTTCTTTATTTTCATAAGGAAACAAAGACCTAAATTACAAATGTATTTACATCTTTAAATATGTGCCATGTGTTAATTATTTACCACCTCAATCAATTGTCCTCGCAATGCTTCTTCAACTTGACTTGAATCCAAAGTCAATTGGACAAATTGGGGAGGATAAAGAAAGCAGACATCAGTTTATGTCTCATAGGTGATGCAAGTGGTTAAAGTCTAAATCAATTCATGACAGTTGTCTGGATGGACAAGATTGCTTCAAATCACAGATCTGAGGAAAGATGAGAAAAAGTCAAGCAATCAGCTCTAAAGGTATCTGAGTAAACTCAAACAAAAACAAAACTCATGAATCAACCTACACTGAGAGTGTAAATCAAAATCAAAATATCATGTTGGACAAACTTGAGACGACTTTTCAGATTAACTCATGCAATGAAGTTGAGGCGACTTGTGAACATAAGTCTCTTCAACTTTTTCAGAGACATTTTCAACTTAATAACGTGAGTTGTTTAAGCTCAAAGACAAGAAAAGACCTGAATAGCTAATTTTGTTGAATTTAATATTCTACCCTTATTTTAGGTCCACACAAGAACAGAACCTTGGTTGAGTTTACTTTAAAAAGCTTTGTAGCTGGTTGCTTTATTCAGTTCACAAAACATTTTCAGCTTTTTTAAAATTGTGGTTTCATCTTTTGGACTTCTGTACGCAAGTCAAAAAGTTGATCATGATTTCCTCCTAGTCCTGCTGATGTGGATGTGAAGGTGAAATCGGCAAAATAATTTGAATTATTCTGTTGTTGTTGGCTTTTCATGCACGACAACTTTCTTACAAGCTGCCAGATGGATACAATGAAAGCCTAATAAATAATCCACAGAGGAAACTAAAGGAGGATTGCTTGCACCTCCCTCATTTAGGGAACTCATGTGCCCCCTAAGACGTGGTTGGACTGGGAAGCAGCCATGAATCACATAATATGGGGAGTTAATAATGGCAGGTTCTACGGATGGGTTTCATGTTCAACCAGTTGTTTGCAGAGATACTATAATATTCTCCCCAACAAACAGGAGAACTGAGAGTCACATAACCCTCACAGCAAATTTGTTTCCTCAGGAAGAAATCTTAAATGTTTAATGCCATCAGAGAAAGAAGACTCTAGGAATAGTTATGGTAGAGATGTTCTCTTTCTAACCTGACATAGTTCAACTGTACACAGTCTGTATATCAGAGGTGTCACGATACAGTGGTAGCGATTATGAATTAAGAATAGACATTGCATTGGTGATACACTGATAATATGATTTAATCTTAGATGATAATGATCTAAATATAATTGCAAATTGCAATAATATGCTTGTCTTTAACCTGTGAGAACAACAGGAAATAGGTGCAGTGATTTATTGAGAGCAATATATGGTGTGACAACATTTATTCTTAAAGATGCGATACATCATTTTCTGACCTTAAAACTGCATTCCGGACTCGTTTGATGGCACAGTGGCATCTATTGTGTGCATTCTGGAGCCGTCGTTGCACAGCGGTGTCCCGAGGCTGATAAACCGCACTATACAACTTTTCTTCTGGGGCGCTGTGTGATGTTGTGGCTGAGTTTCGCATTACGCACAAGACACAAACGTCAGACCCTAGCAAGCAGTATAAACACACCGGCTGTTTTGAAAGTGCATCGCGACTGATTCAGTAAGGAAATGCAAGGAGACGTTATGGAAGGAAGAGAGAAAGGGACAGAGCAGACAAAAGTCAAGATAAGTCTTTTACTGGCTGCAGAGAAACAGGTAGGATGCAAGATGGATCCCGAAATAGCCGTTGATAGGGGACCCTCACTGACAAAATCTGCTAAAGTTGTATAGTGTGTCTTTAACACAGATTGACTCTTTAAGTAGTCTTCAGGAATGGTTATCTAGTATTCTTGAAGGACATTTCAAGGCTCTACTTTGGATGGTTCTGCCTTTTGTTCTGTTCTCTCTCAAGATGATCCCACACTCCATGGGCTCCGAGGACATTTCATCTCTGCATCAGACCTCTTGTAACTGACTGAACAGGGGTCGCGTTAACCAAATACTTTCAGTCACTGACCATTTTTAAAACGGTGATGGAAAATCCGTCCGTCATTTTGACAGACATCTATTCACACCACTGACCACTTAGTAGTGAGTGAGCATATCAATTAGCTATCGCCTTGGAGCGCGTCTGCGGTCCAGATGAACTTCTGGTGCAAACAGAGCGCATGCTGCGGGTTTTCCTCCAGCTGACCCTGAGCTGCAGGCAGCGTCAAAGATTTCACAGACTGGACAGAGGTCTCCCTCTGACGGATTTTGTAGAATTAAATTTCATTTGTCTCTCTCCAACATTTTCTTTTAATCTTAACTTATTGAGACTATATTTTCAGTTTCCTTAATAATTCACGCAAAATGCTGTTGTGCAGGTAAAATACACAGATTAAATTTTGCGGGTAGTTTACGGAGGACCAGGAGAGTCACTGAAAAGGCTACACAGCATTTTCATGAAGATTAATTAATTGTGAAATAAAAATATAGATTAATAAATATGATCAAATCCTTTTTGAAAATACATTTCCTTAATGTTTCCCCTTTCCATTTAGCTATTGCGTGACCCTTCTGGGCCCTGATTACAGTGAAAACCAAGTTCAACCAATCACAGATGCTCCACGTTGTGCTCCATGTGGTACTCCAGCTCTCTCATTGGTTAGACAGCCACACATGCGTTTCAACAGCTAGCTAACAGCTAGCTAACCACATCGACAGTACAGATCCTGATAATGCAAATACACTGTAAGGAGACTGCTACAGAATAGGTGAAACTTTGAAGCATCCATACAGCATCCAGAAGATGAGTTTTATCTTCAAGTTCAATGTGTTTTCTGCTTTGTTATTTCGCCAATTAGCCAACGAGAGAGCTGGAGTACCATGTGGAGCAGCTGTTATTGGTTGAACTTGGTTTTTCACTGTGATCAGGGCCCAAAAGGGTCACGCATTAGTTAAATGGAGAGTGTAAAACCATTAAGGAAATGAATTTGCAAAAAAGGCTTTGAAAATACCAAGGGGAAAGGAAAATGTACATGTAAAAGGGAATTACTTTTTATAATGTATGATATGGAAAGGATTTTTATGACACTGACATACAAAAATTCTAGCACAACCTCTGCAGTCTACAAACCCCCACCCCCCATATTTCCCTTCCTATGGCTTCTTGACAGCCAACCTTCCATGGAGACCATTTCTGATGAGGCTTCAGTAAACAGTAGGTGGCCCAACAATTTCTCAAGAACATCACTTTCAGATGCTCTTCATTTGCTGGATAGCCCCATCTTTTATCATTCAGTTACCCAGTTTCCTCAGATTTAGCTAAGGACACACTGTGCACCATTCTGATATATGCAAAGATTTCAGCAAATAGCAGTTTGGTGTAAAATGGCTATTATGTCTGTGAAACTGAGCTGTCCTTGGAATTTTCTGTGAACGCAATAAAAGAAATGAAAACAAATGATGTTTCTGTGACAGGCTGCTGGTAACTAAATGGAGAACGATGCTATTTAAAATAATTACTTTGCTCAGTAATCTGTTATGTGCAGAAACAACACTGCTTTAACCTTTGAGTTAGTTGCTTTGTTTTATGCTATTATGATTCATCGGTCAGTGTTATGTGGTTCAACAAAACACAAAAAAACAAAAAGAAAGAAAAGCTATTTCTCCCCATTAAATGGTCAGAAACAAGTATTGGGCTGAAAATAAGCGGAAAGCAGCCAGAGTTCAAAGAAAAACTCAAAGAGCTTCAGAGAGCATGAAGAACTACTGATGAAGAACACTTGAAAAGATTACAACAAAGTCTGGCTTCTTGAAAGCAAAAATATAAAAAATATGGAGGTGGCTCAAGACCTTAAACAGTACTTTCAAAGAAATACTGAAGTTCTTATTAATCAATGTGCATTGTCTCTCTGAAAAAGTTTGGTGGATCACAATGCATGCTTTTGATAACCTCTATGTTCAGGGCAAACTTGACATAAAAAACATGTCTTTAGAAGAAACTTTTCGAATGTGGACATTTCTTTTAAGTCTATATTCTTGAGAATTTCATTTTAGAAAATTGCAGGGAGCAGCTGTACAATTTAGCAGTAACAACACCCTCAAATCATCACCTCAGAGCGAACTGGAAAATCAAAACCTGAATATATCACATGTTTGCTGGACTACATTATGAAGTCATGATGCATTATATTGAAGGGTGTTCATTAAAAACAGTGATGACAGGCTGAATAACAGCAGGGCCTGGTTTAAATAATGCAATTTATTCCAACGGCCCCTCATCAAAAATAGATGTTAAGTTGAATCAACCTCTCTAAAACAGTTTCAACAAAAAATATCTAAACATTCACAAAGGGATTAGCTGTAGCTAGATGCAGCAAACAAGCTGATGTGTTCTTATAAATAAGTTATTAAATCCACAACTTTCGAGATGAGCAAGCTAAACTGGAGAAGTTATTTAGCAGGAGCTATAGCCTCTGAAAAAATAATAATCCCAAGTTCAGCCAAAACACCCATTAAGACTTGGGTAAAAGTCTTTTTTTAAAAATTGTAATTATTTATTTATAATGAAATAATACATTTCCAGGTTATGAAATATGTCAGAGAAAAATAGAAAAATGGGTTTTAAATCATTTTAAAGAGGCATTATCATTGTTATTTTGAGCTAAGATGTATTTGCTTTAAACTTCATTAAAAACAAACAAAAATGAGACTTGAGTGTTAATGTCACAAACTGCACAAATAGTGAGGAAATTTGAGTGTGGTGGATTTTTTTTTTACCTGTAACAAAGCTTCTTGGCAATAAATATTTTACCATTTTAAGAGGAGATTTGGAAAGTTTTTTCCGCTGCTTATCCCACAAATATACTTTCCTTATGAACATGACACCATTTAACAAGGAAAATAAACAGGCTTTTCACCAAAACTTCATTACTTTTTGTGCGAAGTTGAATTATAATTAACTTTTTGATCATAAAACCTTTTTTAAACTCTTTTTGTTGCCTCCCTGGTATTGTTGCTAGCTTCAGTATCTGAGTAACTCTGTAGAAAATGACTTTCTATATTAGACAAATATACTTTCAACTAAAATGGCTATATATAAGTTATCTGTGGACTGTTTAATTCATGCTTAGCTCCACCAGATGTCCCCCTTCTGCCATCTTTTCTACTGAGATGCGAGACATAAAACAACAATCCAATGTTTATATTGCAGATACATTTATACATCCTTTTTCTTTACAATGAATTTTATCTCTCATACAAGATGACCAAAAAAAAAAAAAAATCACACAATACAGTAAAAAAACCAAACCTATAGAACATATGATTGTCACTTAAAGCGAGTCACAAAAAAAGTACATACCGTGAATAAATAATCTACAGAAATATATACAATATGCACAACAAGAATTCAATGGAAGTGCAAATAAAGCTTTGGATCCCTGTTCAGGAAAATTGGATCCCTGTACAGAAAAAAAGGTAAGCAGATGTAGACTGAGCCAGCTGTCTCCGACATGAAGCAGTAGTCTTTGAAAAGTCAGAAATTTACAAGACATTTAGTAACATTTAGGCTTTGAGCTCAGTGGGTTGAGTGAAACAGAAGTCAGAGAATAAAATAAACACATTACGGTATGTACAGCGTATCACATTCCACTGAAAACTGGAGTATTTAATGCTTGTCGTCCAGTGAGGATCAAGGCAACAACCACAGGACAACAGGCAGCTGAGAGTAAGAGACATAAAGTGAGAAGGATCCAGAGAGGAGGCGACCCACTGCAGAGGAAATTAAATAACTGTACTCCTGCTGACTTCCTTTAGCCAGGACCTACAGAAACAGGCTGCGATATTAACACTGTACAACTCTTCTACCTTTCCCATCGAGATCATAAAGAAGGAAGAGAGCTGGTCAAAGGAGCTGCACGTATGGGTGTGTGTACCTCGCTCCTGTCAGGTCAGTAACACACACTATTTCAGCATAATGCACAAATGTGAGCTGCAGTCATCGGTAATGTTCCAAACTTCTGTTTCTGCTGGGTGCAGGAGGTCCATGTTATCCAGAGTTCAAATACTCCAGCGCCACTTCATAGCAGAACTTGTACTGGTCCTAGGAGATGGGAGGAAATGCAAAACACAGTGCTTCAGAGAACAGTGGGCCACAAAATAAAGCTGGAACATTTACAAATCCAAGGTATCTGCTGCTTGCACGATAAAACAGCCATTCATATCAAATTCTTAAAACTAAAACCAAACAGCATGACAAGAGAAGGGACCGGCAGCCCTCTAAGTAAACTCCATTTTGGACCTAATGCAGCTTAATCAATAATAAAATGCAAGTGGAAGCCTTTGTTTACTCCACATTCGTTACTTGTAATGTATGAGAACCCCGATGTCCATATGCAGAGGTTTCTCATCATTTTTGTTAGTGTTAGAGGTGAAACGATCTTGGAGAGGCCTGAAATTAAAGATGAACATTTCATCTGACATTTTTTGAAAGATTAATTACAAACACTCTGACTTTGGCCCAATAAGCAGTAATCACATGGACCTCTGAGGTTGCATGCCTCTGATTAGCTATACCCATTTATTCCAATGCAAAGTCACGGGGGGGGCGGAGCCTATCCCAGCTGCTATCAGGTGAGAAGCAGGGTATAGCCTGGACAAGTCACCAGTCCCTCACAGTAACTTACACGCATTCCAAGGGAGAATTTAGAAACTACTGCACAAAAGCAGGTACATTTCTTGCAAATCCACAGTCATCGCATTATTTCTTTGAAAGAAGTAATCAAGCTCTCAATTGGAGGCATGGACAACATTATAGCAACAAATTTTGGAGACACCATCTGTAGAAAGACCTGAAAATGAAAAGCAGATGGGCTCTTCAACCAGATGGTGATGCTAAACTAACCTCAACATTCACAACAGAATACCTCAAGAGGCCCAAGATGGATATTTTTGTACAAAGCTAGTAACCCTCGACTTAAACGTCACAGAAAATCTCTAAAGAGCATTTCATTCAGCTTGTCCAAAGATTCTTACAGAACTGCAAGTTATTTGGAGGAAGAATGGGTGAAATCTGTCCGAAAGAGAGAGGTAAGCCTCTTACAACAGCTTTAGGGGCTATTTCCACTTTTATCACCCTGCCTCACTGTGTACTGTATCAACCACACAATCACTTTATTTACTTAAATTCATCAAGTGGACACAAACGCATATCTCACTTCTCCACTTTCAGAGAATATTTTAATAAAATTCAGCTGATATGAATGTGCTGAATGAAGTGGCTTCTTCATTGGTCATTCTTCTCTGTCACCTTGACAAGTACCTGATTGTAATGCTGCTTAGTAGAAAATTCCAAACTTCTTTTTAGCTGTAATTAATTTTTTGTAGGCCATCAGGTTTGACATGTTGCACATTCAGAGATGGTTACTGTTGCCTTTCTATCATCTGGAACCAGTCTGCCCATTTTCTTCTGACCCCTGACATCAACAAGGCATTTGTTGACAGAAAACTGTTGCTCGCTGGATATTATTGTCTTTTTTAGACCATTCTCTGTAAACCCCAGAGATGGCTGTGTGTTATGATCCCAGTAGATCAGATGTTTCTGAGATACTCAGACCAGCTTGTCTGGTCACCTAAATCCCCTTTCTTCCCCATTCTGCCACTCAATTTGAACCTGAGCAAGTCATCTTAACCATGTTAACGTCCCTATATGCAATGTGTTGCGACCATCTGATTGGCTGATAAACTATTTGTGTTAACAAGTGATAGAACAGGTGTACCTAATAAAGTGGACGGCAAGTGTATGTGGGATTTTGGGTGTATTACTCTACTGAAGATTTCATTGTTGAAGCGCAATGACTTCTTCTTAACTTCCATCCTACATATAAGCTCTGATCAAATCAAACTCAAAGTGAGAAAAATTAGCATCAGGTCCAAGAAGCATGTGTAGGTACCCTGCATCTGCATGTAGTGGGTAGATAATACTTTATGAGTACAATGTGCACATTTTAGTGACTTAATGTAGCTTATGGTGATCACCATATGGATTAAAAGCTGATGGATTTAGGTCACGGTGGGTAATTAAATGACAAATAAAAATATATTGCTGATATTGCAGGACAGGATTCATCATTTGTCTGCCAAAGTTCTGCATATTTCATTCCTCTGCATTTTCATTGCTTAAAAATTATGCATTTAAGAAAAATAGTGCTGATCATATTAGAAAAACAATCCAACTAAAATCTAAAAAGATCACTTTCTTTTTGTTTTTAGTTTCATTAAAGAGTTTAAAATGCTGCAGGGCTCCTCACCAGCAGGTCCACCATGTTGGGCTTGTTGTTCCTCAGTGTTTTGACAGCGTGGAAAACATCCACGGAGCGCTGGTGCTGAAGCATCTCACACACTATGCTGATGGCACAAAATGTCCCACTGCGACCGCCACCATTCCTACAGTTGTGACACATGAATCAAACATTAGAAAACTAAACACAAGTTTAGATGACTTTCATGGACAAGTGCTAGTGTTGACTATGAAGCTGACAGAAGTCAGAGGAGTTTGAGGTGATGGTTGTTGCAGTAATGCTTTTCAGTCAGTAGGTGGAGATGTTTCATTTTTAATACCGGCAGCAATCCATGCTCCTGCTGTACTATGTGTTGAGGAAACTTACAGACAGTGGACCACGGTGCGTCCCTCGCCTCCGTCATATTCCTCCTGCCACTTGTCCACCTGTCGAATGAGCTTGAGGAAGGAGCGTTTGGACATGGGCGTGTCTCTGTACATGGGCCAGCCAAGGAACTGGAATTGCTGCACCATCCGGTAACCATCCTGAGGCTGGAGGGCAAAGACAAACCAGACATCCCAAGTTAGCTCACATATGGAGGGGAGGGTTAATCGGTGCTGTGCACAGATGCAATTAGACTGCATAGATGCAAGGTGGAGCTAAGCCCGGCTGAGGCTGGACACAGATGGATAAAGAGCACAAAGAGTCACTCAGGAGATGAACGTGGAGGCATGACAGCTTGATGGATGCGCACAGCTGCTTCTAGAGACAGACAGTAAAACAATCTACAATACAGATGCTCAGACGTGTCGATCAATAACACTCGTCAGTGATCATGTGTGATTAGACTGCATCGCACTTAACATGCGGCTGCCTCTGCCGGCCAGAGGGTGATACAGCATGTTAATATGAGGAATGATTATTGACATCCGAGAGCCGACTGTCTTGATAAAGAACTTATGCAGGTGGCTGCAGGGCATTACGGTGCTCTAAGGTCTTTTAACTTTATGTTAAAACATCAGTATACCAACATCACAGCTGCTGTGTTAGGAAAGATGATGTTTTTTGGGTGTTAAGATGTTTAGTCATCAAAGTTCCCTCACATAGTTTACACTACCAATCCAAAAAACACTAAGAAAGATAAAAGAGGCCGCAGGATGATTAAAGAGCTGCAATAGACATGCATTTTATTTACAGATATTTATTAATCTATTTTCATGAAAATTGAATGAATCGATACTTGCTTTAGCTTTAAAATGGTTCAGTCTATATCATCTAATCAGAAACAAAAAATTTAAACTGGGCTTTGACCTAAAAACACAGGTAACAAGTAAACTTTGTGTGTTTGTGATGATTGCAGGCTCCAAATGGATGGGGACCGGTGATTGAGGACAATTATTGCCTTCGTTTTTGATTTTTGTACCATTAAATTGTCACAGGCTCTAACCGCAGGCTGTAGAGGGACACCACTGATCTCTGAACATGGATGTTGCTTTGTTTTTTTTTTTTAAACTGAACAAAACGTGCTGTACATTTTGAATTGGCTCCATTCTATTTTAAAAAGGTGTTTATTTCTTGTTGTAGTTTTGGTGAAATAACCCTTTAAAGATTCACATAAATTAATGGAAAATTTTTATGTCTCCCCTTTTGATCACAGGTGAAAATTTCTCACACTGTTTGAAGGTTTTGCAGCAATCACACCTCGGTCCAATCACCGGTGCAGAGGTGTACTTAAAGAAAAGAATGACTCTGCCTCTGCACAGCTTGAACGGACACGCCAGTGTATGAGTGGGAAGTGTGCGGTTACAGGAGAAATTGGTTGTTGTGATCACCGCGGGGAAGACCAACACGTTGAAAATAACAAAAAGTTTGACAAAAATGGGCAGTAGAGTCTGGATCACAAATTTATCCCTTTTTTAAGCATGACCCTCCTGGGTTACCGTACCCGAGCTGCATTGTAGATGCGAAATATTCTGCTGATGATGTCCTCTTCCAAGTCGGCAGACACGAACTCCACCTGGATTGGCCCGTGGCGGTGGACTCCATTTTCTGGCCAGTACTGTGGACACAGCTAAACAGAAAAGGCATGTGCACACACAAGCACACACATTCACACACGGAGATTTACAGACACATCAGCACACCGACGAAAACAAAAAAGAAACACACAACACGGAAGATGGTTTATTAGTTTTAGATCCAAACTGCAACAAATTAGTGGCACATATTATAACTCCTGACATGAGAGTTTTCTCTTAATAAATTGACCTTTTGCTTACAGTTTCAAACTGAAACGTTGACTAATTCTGCATCTCTGCATTCTTCGTTTCTTAAAAGGTGTATTTTTTACTTGTTTTTAGGAAAAAGGAAAGTTAAAAAACAACAAATTGATCAAAAGTTGCAGTGATTAGGTTGCTTCTGTTGGTTGTGTAAAATATTGCTTTATTTCATCTGCCAGTTTCAGATTAAATATTTAATAGGAAACTAATTTTTTCTTTAAACTGCCCCTAGAAATAGTACCAAACATTTTTGAAGTCAATACAATCTCCTTCATTAGGTTGTAGTCTTTACTACAAGGGCACACTTAAAAGAGACAATTATGAATGAATATCAGAATGACGACTATAATCTGACAAATTTCACCAAATAAACAGATGAACTTTAACTGTTATAAACCCATTACCAGACATAGTAGATTAGAAAGTTTTAGATAGCAGGAAGCTGCTCTGATATGATTCACGTACATCATGCGGATCATATTAACATTACACATAAAAACACTACTGTAATTCCAAATACTTCATGGGACACCTGCTCGGTGACCCCAATTATTCATCTGACAGACACAAAATTGACTGGTATTTGGTTCTTGATGGGTGTTAAAATGTTGGATTTTGGATAAAAGCTGGACAAATCAGCCATTCATCCATTACGCCTCTGTACATTTTTATTCATCCATGTTTAAAGAAAAAATATCAGGGACTCCTTTATGGTTCTTCAAAACATTTGATTAGAACAATGCAGCTAAAAACTCTTAAATGCAACAAATTTGACATTTATCCATTTCTTCTAAATTGAGTCATTTATATTATAAAATCCTTTCTGAAGCAAAAACCTGAAAATGTAAAAGATCTGATCAGATGCAGATAGACTCAAACAAAAAGAATCTGTTTTAATTATGTCTTATGGGCCACTAGAAATGTGTGGTGATGTATTTCCGTTCACAAACACATTCCCTTTGCCTGTATCTTTGTGGTTTTCTCTCATTCTGGCTGCAGAGTTTGGGAAGGGGATGTGTTAACACCAGCCAATGACGAAATGAACAGGTAAGACCAACTAAAAGTTGCTGTTTAAATCAACATCCTCTTCCTACATAGCTGTTATGTGTTTTATATATATACAGTATATATTCTTCAAGCACTGAGATTAAACAAGTGTGAATCTTCAGAGAATTAATCTGCTTCATATTGTAAGATTTTTCTCACTTTACATAAAATTGGTGCAATTCTTTCATTTGTCAGATGGAAAAATGGACTGCAGTACTCTGAAATAAATAATGTTGCTTAATTGAAACTCCATTTGCCTAAATTAGCAATAATTAATCGTTGCTAATCAGAAGCATCAAGCAGCAGTTATTGATATTGCTATTGGCTGCTCTGAGAGCAGATCTGAAAGTAGAAATGGACATAGACCACCTCAGGATAGCTTCAATAGATTATCAGGGAAGATTTAAGAAGAAATCTGCCCTATTTCTGCTCCTCAGCTGAGAAAGTCCAGTTAAGAACATGCACCTGTGAAACACGCTGTCGGCCTCAGCTTTAAACACAGAACTGGAAATGTACATACAGATGGACACGTTCTACACTGACAGACATTCCTTCCTGCAGAGTCACACTCATGAGCAAACAAGAGGTAAAAATCTCCACAACCTCAGAAGAATGCAAATAACATGCCTGGAAACCTGAATACAGAAGGACGTACAAAGATACACTCACTTACTTTCTCTGAACACACAAAACCTCAAACATGTATGCAGAAAGTGTGGAAGCTTAAGCACCACTTCCGAGCTTCCTTTGAGAGCCTGTCAAAACTTGACAAATTCAACAGATGCAAAAAACAAAGATGTTGATGGAAAAGATGGCAAACCTCCTCCTCCCTCGCCTCCGTCTACACCCCCTGCCTCCTTTCCCACCTGTGCTGCTTCCTTGGCTGGTTGATGGGTCGGCTACAGTGAGAATATTGAATGAAAGGCCTTTTCTATCCAGCCAGTCAGTCACTGAGGGAAAGGGGATTTGGATGGGGAGAGCTGCCTGGCTTCAGGCTTTGATCCCCGGGTGTTATGACAGAGCCGCGGGCTGAGAAATCTGGAGAGCCTCTTCTACAGCCTTGCCTCCATTTTCATTGCATCCTCTCTGCAGCAACTTCATTTATAAACATACACATATACACTGTTTCTAACACAGTGTTTGTTTTCCTCCCTGAGTTTTTACATCTGATGAACAAAACTGCTTCATGTGACATCTGTTTGTGAGTCAACGTCTTGCAATATTCCTCAATGATTATTGTGTCTAGCTTGAGTCTTAGCATGTGTATCAGGTCGGGTTTACCTGGGCTGGGTCCACATCATTGA
Organism: Leptatherina wallacei; assembly: GCA_028567055.1. Taxonomy (NCBI): domain Eukaryota; kingdom Metazoa; phylum Chordata; class Actinopteri; order Atheriniformes; family Atherinidae; genus Leptatherina; species Leptatherina wallacei. The sequence goes on along the minus strand of JAOXYM010000008.1, from coordinate 22,053,705 downwards.
GCATCACTATGGACGTGCAGTGGTAGTCCAGCACCAATCTCCAAAAATCCTTCACTGTGTTTGGTAACGGGTGCTGGGTCACGATGAATGCAGAGGGTTGCTTGTAACTCTGGAGGAAGGAGGAAAGTAAGAAATTAAGTGCTTATACCGTTTGCATATTTTATAAATAGCAATACTGCAAATTCAGCCAGAATAAACTTATAAACATTAATAAAACAACCTCCATCCTTTGATCTGTCTATTTCTGAGAAGTGTTCCCTAATGGAGAGTACTTGTCTATGGAAATTACACTGGTGCTGTGCACTTTTAATGTGGTTTCTGGCTCTTGTGGCGATTGAGACAACCCTGTACCTGAAAGGTCAGCTGCTCTGTTCAGACAAGAGCCAAAAAGTCCATCAATGAACACATTCCTTGTCAAGGTGTTCTCTGTTAGTTCCATTTTTTTTTTCAATTTACGTTTTTTATTGATTACACACACAACATAACGCAATTTACATATACAATTTTCCAACCGTGATGAACATACCATATTGAACAGGTTTGTAGCCTAAACAAGGGGATCAGTAATCTACCATACACAGTGTCCTTACTGCACAAAGTCTGCTCTCAACGGAGACACAAAATGAACCCAGATTTCCCAATAATTATTAAAAGTGTCTGTTTGTAGTCTAGTTGAAAAAGTCATCTTCTCCATTCTATAAATATTGAGCATTACCTCTACCCAATCCTCCATTTTTGGTGCATCATTCTTAGCCATCTCCTGGTGATGGCTTTTTTAACTACCACCAACATTATTCGAAATAAGTATTTTTCTCCTGACCTTATAATCTCCTGGTTCTCTTTTCCCAAATATAATACTTCAAATGTAAGTGGAATTTGCACTTTCAGAATTTTTTCCATACTCTTCTGTATCACCTGCCAATAAGGTAGAATACCAGGGCACCCCCAAAAGATATGGAAATGATTGGCTTTTTTCTCCCCACACAGTCTCCAACAACGTGTTTCTCAAGATTTCTGTTGTGCTGGTGTGATAAAGTATCTTAGAATGTTCTTCCAGCCATACTCTCTCAATGAGAGGGAGCATTTTGTTTTCCACTGTCCTTCATTTACCATCACCCATTCCTCCTCTGATAACATCCTCCCTGTCTCATTTCTCTTATACATGTTGTATTGTTGCCTTTTAAACTTTCGATTTCTTTATATAATTAGTAATTCATTTCTTGCCCTGGTCTGAGTCATAAGCTGAGATGAATACTTTAATAATTACGGACTGTAGTTCATCCAAATGAAACTTTTTCATATTTTGCTACATATAATGCCGCATCTGTAGATATCTGTATAAATCTTGATTATTCAATCCGTATAGATATTTCAAATCCTGAAAGCTTTTGATGGCCTTCTTTTTAAAAAACTCCCAAAATATTTTTTGGCCTTCTTCCCATCTACTGAAGCTAATATCTATTGTGTTTTGTATGAAATCTGAATCACGTGTGATCCATCGCAGTACCTTGCTCTGCTCAATCAGATAGTTTTTTGATATAATCTCAAACCATATATTTAAGGATACCCCTAGCCATGGATTCAATTCCTACTGAAGATGTTTCCTCAATTTTTTTAATTTTTTATTATTGCTTGTATTGGAACATGTGTTTTGATGTGTGTTACGGCTGTCACTCATTTGCCTAATCAGTATCAATTCCATATGCAAATCAACCTGTTCCGTTGCCCGGCTGGGA
>JAOXYM010000008.1:21999431-22051869 GCA_028567055.1 Leptatherina wallacei | reverse complement strand
TTTTGAATGTCTGTCTGCCACACGGGACAATAAAACCCCTTTAACTCCATTTTACATCTGGACATTTTCTTTATGTTTCGTCCCTTATATCCTAGCTGAGCCAGGGTCGTAACAATGTGAGACATTCAATTTCCTTCCATCTTGCACTATAGGCTGGACTGCATAAATTCCATAACGTTTTCAACTGTGCAGCCTGATAGTAACTCTTAAGACATGGCAGGGCTAGTCCCCCTTTATCTCTAAGCAGTTGAAGAGTTTTAAATCTTATTCGGGGTCTTGTTGCCCGCCAAATATATCTTGAGATGACTTTATTCCATTCTGTAAAATCTTTGTTTGTTACTTCAACTGGTAGGGTTTGGAATATGTATAATAACCTTGGAAGTACATTCATTTTAACCACTTCCACTCTAGAGACCAAACTCATAAAGGGGATAAATTCTACCAATCCATATCAGACTTGATTCTTGATATCAATGTGTCATAATTTAAAGGTTTCAATTGAGACAAGTCTTGCGGCAGGCTCACTCCCAAGTACTTCATGACTTTTGAGTCCCAATTGAACCTAACGCTCTCTCTCATATTCCTATCTGGGACATAGTTAAATGTTAGAATATGTGTTTTCCTCACGTTTAATGTATAGCCCGACAATATACCAAATTCCTCCAATGTTGACACGAGTGCTGGGAGAGACCTAATGCGGTGTGTTAAGTATATTAACACATCATCCGCAAATAATGCTATTTTCTGTTCATCTCCCTTAATGTTGATACCTTTTATATTTTCATTTTGTTTTATCCATTGACTCAGGGGTACCAAATAGAGAGCAAATAGCAGCGGGCTAATTGAACAGCCTTAGTGACATCCTTGCTCTAACATGAAGGAGTTTGAAAGATAATCCTGGCTTTAGGTTTATTATACAGAGATTGTATAGTCTTGATAAACGATTCATGAAAATCGCTCCAGTACCATATATACAGCAGGTAATCCCACCTGACAGAGTCCAATGCTTTTTCTGTGTCTAATCCTAATATTATTGCTTCTATCTGTTGTTTAATAATGTTTTGTATAGTATGTAGAGTACGTCAGATATTGTCTTTATAAAGCCTGTCTGGTCTTGATGAACTATATCTGGTAAAATTATTTCTAAGCGTCTAGCTAAAATTGCGGTAAACAGTCTATAGTCCTGGTTAAGGACGCTAATTTGTCTATAATTAGAACACTGCATTTTGTCCTTCCCTTCCTTTGGGATAACCAAAATTTAAGTTTCCCTCCAAGAGTTTGGGATTTCTCCCTCTTTTAGCACCCAATTAAAGGCGTTCTTTAGCAAAGGGCTCAATTGTTCTCTGAGGACTTTATAAAACTCTGAGGTGTATCAATCTGTACCCGGGGCCTTGTTTGTCTTCAGCTTTGAAATAGCTGAGTTTATTTCTTCTGCTGTAATTTCCTTTGTCAGAGCTGAATTCTGTCACCTTAGGTAAACTAAAGGAATTCAGCCATGTGTTTATCTGATATTCATTATTCATTTTTGGTTGGGAATATAAATTCTTATAATATGATTCAAAATATTTATGTATCTCTTCTGTCTTAAAATTTATAGCCGAGTCCCTATTATGCTATTATTTTCCATTTGCTTTCTTAATCTGTAGGTAAGCAGTTTTGCAGATTTACTTCCTGCTTTGTAGTATCTCTGCTTCATGTGTATACGTTTTTTTTTATCTCTTGTGCTGAGATGTAATTTATCTGTTTTAATCCTTTTCATATCTTGGTTTATTTTCTCGTGCACCTTTTTCTTGTGTTCTTTTTCCATTTCTTCCAATTTATTGAGATTTTCCTGTTTTTGCCTTTTCAAATATGTTCATTTAGCAATCAGTTTTCCTCTAATCACCGCTTTACACGCGTCCCACAGTACCGAGGGAGACACCTCACCATTATCATTATCCCTTATGTACATCTGAATTTCTTTGATGTACTCTTCCTTCATATGTCCTTTTAATACATTTATATTATTATTTAGCCTCCAAAGTGTTAATTTTGTTCCTTCTCACATAGCCAGTCATACATACTGGACTATGATCTGATATGTCTCTCATTCCAATTTCACACTTTTCAATCCTATACCTGTCCTTGCTGAACATAAAAAAAAATATATATATAGTATATTTGATGTGGTGCTGAGAAAAATGTATAGTCTTTCCCCTTAATATTCAATTCTCTCCAAATGTCAATTATCCCCAACTCTATCATTAAACTTACAAACTTCTTACTAATCCCTGATATCTGTGTACCACTGGCTGAGCAGCCGAGCTTTGGGTTCAGTCTGATATTAAGTTCTCCCCCAAAATCATAATACCCTCCCCTCTAATACCACTTTATCAAACAGTTGCCTGTAAAATACCAGGTCTGAGCCTGGGGGGGGGGCATACACATTAATAATGGTGACCAATTCACCCTCTCGTCTCCCCTTAATCAGAACATATCTACCTTGTTTATCTGATATTCCTGAAAGTTTTTCAAAAGTAATTTTTCCTGATACCATAATGACCACTCCTCTTCTATGACCTGTGTTATAAGATGAAAAAAGTATTTTTGTTAAACCCATTACTTTTTAGTTTTACATGTTCTTTCTCTGACAGGTGCGTCTCTTGCAATAAAGCGACTCCGACCCCTTCCCTTCTCAGTTTACCTAGTATCTTGGACCTTTTTATTGGGTTAAGTATCACATTCACATTATATGAAGCTGTTTTAAGTAATTTCTTCTGGGTCACCATATTCATTATTTACCTTCTTCCATGTCCCTTATGCTACAACATTGGCGAACTGCCTTGAAAAAAGAAACAAAGCCAAAAGTAAAACCAAAAATACAAACATTCACCAAAAAACTGGTGAAGCAAGAAAGTGCTTCCATGTGTGGGGTCTGCCTTTTGAACCTGAGTGAGTCCTGATGGAAAGTATGCTCTGAGGGATGACCTCTTCTTTCAAAGAGAAGGGGGCCCTCTATGCTGCAGTCAGCTTTGCCCATACTGTGACCAGTAAATTCCAAATAAAGAGAAAATAAATAAATAAATAATAATAAACTCAACTCAAAAGTAGCCCCGACTTTTCCTTGCTTTTTAAAATAATATAGAGGGGATGTAGATATAGATTGTCAGTACAATCCAAGTTAAGTAAATTAAAACAACTTAAATAAGAGGGGGCCCGTTTCTCACCTTATTGTTTCTAAGTATAAAGTACAGGTGTGGGAAAGGCAGCTTGTCCATCACATTGTGTCTTGGTTCCTCCTAAAAGCATTTAGTTTCTGTTTAAATCCAGGGTCTATCTCCTTGGGTACTTGGCTGTTTTCTGCTCGACTGGCCTGCCAGGTTAGGAGCTTGATCCTCTCCAGGCTGCTCTCCTTAGGTTTCACCACCGTCACTTGAAACCATCTCCTCACCATATCCGTAGTTGCCTCTTCAGCCGTGTTGTAAACACGGATCTCTCCCTCATAGAACACACTTAATTTCGCTGGAAATGGTGTTTGGAAGCGTATTTTCTTCTCTCTCAGAACTTTTTCCACCTCCGTATATTCTTTGCGTTTTCTTAATACATAATCGTGGTCGAGAAACAACTTTTTCCCTCATACACAAAACCTCTTTTTTGCCACGCCATCTTTATGATCTGTTCTTTGTTTCTGAAGCTCATAAATCTCACCACTATGGATCTCGGTGGGGAATCCAGGGGGGGAAGTGATGCTAGAGCCCGATGAGCTTTCTCAATCCGAAGTTGAAGAGACGGTGGCAGCTCCAGCTTTTCCCGTAAAAGCGTTTCAATAAAATCTATCATAGACCTGGCGCTGTCCTCCACTCCCTCCTTCACCCCGTGAATCCTGATGTTTTCCCTCCTCGACTGTCTGTCCTGATCCACCAGCCTGCTTTCCAACTGTCTCTGTAGCTGTTGTAGGCGCTCTTCAGCTTCCATTATCCTTGTCTCAGAATCGTCTATCCTGTTATTTGGTTCCTTGAGCTCTTCCTTAATTTCCTTGAGAGTGTCCGTGACACGACAGAAATCACATAATTCTCGCAGTATTGTCTCCAAATTTGCCATTTCTTGAGTGGACTGTGCTGCCTGTTTCCCACCACTCAGGTAAGTCTCTCTCAATCTTGCCGCCACGGTTAGCTCGTGGTCCTCGCCCGTTAGCTCAGATGCTAACTTATTGTTATCTCCGTCAGCGTTTAATTCGAGGTTTTGAGACTTTTTACCCAATTTCCCTCTCACCATTCTCTTTGCCCTTTCCGTTTGATATTTGTCATGTACTATATCTGCCTACTGGTACTTATACAGGGCATCCCAAAGTAAAAGTCGGGAGCACACTCTTTATGCTGCATATGCAGCATACTCTTTATTCCTCTATGTTGGAGTTGCACCCGGAAGACGAGTCCTGTTAGGTCCATTTTCATTTAATAATACTCCTAAATATTTCTATTCATTACATTTTTTTCTTTGCTCTGTGTTGTCTTGTCCATTGATGTGTGTTTGATATCATAGAATACAGTGCACAAATCAAGAGTTGCACATTTTTTTCATGTTAAAAAAGTCAAGCATTCAGGTCTAAATGCTGACATTTAGAATTTAAAATATGCTCACAAAAAATGGAAATCTTAACATGTGACACTACTACAGCTTGTTGGCATAACATTGTTTCTGTCCTTGTGTCTAGGTAGTCAAGAAGAGGTACTTAAAGCACTTGCAGCATTTCAGCATCAGTCACACAGAAAGAGGTTTGTATTGTGCCGTTTAACAGACTGAAATACCAGCATCATCACAAATTTTAACCTGAATAGGCTGTGCTTACTATTAACTGACAAATGCTGAATACCTGCCTTTACACTGGTGATTAGTGTTTGACAGGAAAAGCAACATGTGGGAAAGTTTCGGTTCACACGCAGATGCAGGAGGAATTTCCTGCTTTGTCACTTGGTGTCAATTTACTACTTTAAATTCTAACTAATGCAATTAGCATGAGTCTTCAGTAAACAGACCAAACATCTGTAATGTTTGACTCTTACGTCCATGAGGGCAGCATTGATGTAATTGGAGCTCTCCCCGTCGATGGTGATCAGGAAGGGGAGGCAGCGGTCCGGAGGCAGGACGTCCATGCATCGGTTCTTCTCGTGGTTCCGAGGCAGCAGGGCGATGCTGCAGTCCTCCACCCGCAGCGTGGGAGTCACCATGTTCAGAGTCTGGCAGGTTGAGGCAGATTACATGCTGTCATACCAATGCAAGAAGGTAGGCACTTTGAGTCTTGAGTGCGCTAATTATCTCCCACTATGGTAATTAACAATGCAATTCTCTAATCACATTAGTTACATTAGCGATCGCTCTGACTCCCCTGATGTGACTGTGATGAAACTTAAGGGGACGATGTATCTCATACAACCCTGATTGGTCCAAAGAGGGGTCCTACTCTTAGAGATTACTGCAAGGGAATACATTTGCGACTGATTAGCTCAGAGGGGGACTGTGCCACTCATCAAAATGCAACATGTTTACTGCTGGTTTCAACTTATCCTGCATTTGAGATCATGTATTTGAGGCATGTGCACACGCTGTTTGGAAATGTTATTATGATAAATATATCCTCACCCTAAATTCCTCCTTAATGGGGCTGGAGTTGGTCTGTGGGTCCAGGCGGTTCATGTCGTAGTAGACGGAGCGGAGCTGGCTGGCAGGGATGGTGGTGTCGCCACAGAGACATGCCTCCAAAATAGCATCGTGGATAAAGACATACTGCTCCTGAAAGAAACAGCATCCTCATTGCGAATCTGTCAGAAGTCTTAGACCTTGAAAGAGATTTGCTGAAAACACAAATATGAGTTTTTGGTTTTCACCAGCAGCAGAAACACACAGGCCAGGGATTGTTTTGCTATTTTTGCTCGAAGAATTCAATGACCTTTTCTTTACCATCTTTTTTTTTTGCTTTTTCCTTTGGGGTTTTTGTGACTAATATTTGTCATTGTCTGTGTTCAAAGGTTACATTACATATTTTAGCATTTTTTGCAATAAGTCTGATTTGATTCTCTTTTAAAACTCTGAATTTATGACATTTTAAAAAGTATTTTGAAGCCCGGTAGAGCATTTTCTGAAATTACTTGACCTTTCCCAGTTTTTTTTTCTTTTTTTATTCCCTAACCTCCACTTGCATGGTTCTGGTTTTGTCATAGGCATTGCCATAATCAGCTATGAACATGGTTGATGTGTCCACAAGAAAATTAACGCTCACTGTATTGTAAATGCAGGCCAAAGCAGGAAATCGCTGTACATTTCCTCCTCAAGTCACTCAGTCAAGCGGTGGAGACGGTGACACATCTTGAAGCTTGATGCAAATCCATTCTGAGCTGACATTTTCAGCTGACACTTTCTTGTCACTTTATACCAAAATCCACACATATGCACAGGGGTCACTGATTTACAAATTGAAAATGAAACGTGTTACCTATTATTATTAGTCTAGTGCAGAACATGAACTGTTGACCTGATAGTTAGAGTCTTGGGCTGAATCAGAGGGTCAGTTGTCAATTAATCTACAGGTTGATAAATTTAATCTGAACTCACAACATATAGATAATAAAATTTAGTTTCCATGGCTAAGTTAAACATGTTGAAGAGTTTGTGCTTGGCTGCAGGCTGAAGAGCTGTGCCAACGAGCCTGAACACCTGCGAGGGAAAATCCACGCTTACACACACTTTGAAGGTCACTGAACTTCAGGAGAATGACTCAACATTTGGTCTCCAGTTGCTCAAATCCCAATTCGAACGTCAGCTATGAAACATTTGCCCATTAAGTCCAATGACGCTTGTGATTTAAAGGGAATTACGGGGAAATGATGCATTCAACAACGCTATGGACACTTCCAGATGGCCAGTGTTCAGGAAAGTCCTTTGGTTGTCCACACTGGAATAAAGCTGGATGATGAGCCAGGAATGTTTTCAGCCAGCGATATGAACTAAATCCTCCGTTACAAGCCTCTAAACCCTTTTATTGCAGCACGTATTGCTTGGCACCCTGGGGAATAACTTGGGTGTGCACTTTAACAAATTTCTTTGCTAAGAAATGATCATTAAAAATGTAAAGGTGGCACAAGTGATGACTTGGTCTTGTGCAATGAAACCTGCTCTTGAGATTTTAAACGTGTCGGCTGTAAATATAATCACCCTTCACATGCTTTATAAAGCAGCATAAAACAAGCAAAATACTTCCTTAGCTAGGCTATTTGTTATGAATTGGCTTGTATGAATCAATGTATGACATCAGATTGGCTCAAACTGATTGTCTGTGAAGCGCCCTGAGATGACATTGTTGTGATTTGGCGCTATACAAAAAAAGATGAATTGAATTGAATACTTGCTTTAAAGCCATCTGATGGAGGGTAATTAATAATTATTCATTTATTTGGAGTTTTTAGTTTGATAATGAAAGACCTTCTTGTTTGAAAAATGTGACACTTGAACTGGTACTTACAAGTGAATGACAGCATAAAAAAAAATTCTAACTATTATGTTGCATTTTAGGAGATAATTGGCATCAACAGTTGGTGGGAAAATGGTTCAAAATCTCTCATGAATCACTTCAGCTGCAGAGTTAATGACCAATAAATCACTGCCGATGATTTATTTGTCCTCAAAATGATATGTTTTCATCAAAGTGCTCCCTTAATTAATCCTGCGCATTTATTTTAGAAGAGCACAGAAGCGGGGTTTATGATAAGAATTATTTGTAGATTCTACTTAATCCACATTTACTGGCCACAACTTGTCAAGCTATGTGCCAATTCTTCCATATTTCACCGATGAGTCTGAGACCACCGTCAGAGCAGATTCACTGTACCTCAGTCTGGACCATGTTGACCCTCCGTGAGCGCAGCTCCCTCACGCAGTTGTAAATGTCCACCACGCCTTCCCTCTCTGCCATGTCCAGCATGATGTCGATGACGATGAAGCAGCCTGTTCGACCGGCTCCAGCGCTGCAGACAAACACACACAGAGGTGTATTTAGTCAGAGATGTATCACACGGAGACAATGTGAGTCCAAGTGGACACATTTTTGCACAAAGTGGCCCTCATTTATCAAATGAACAAACGAAAGAAATATGTGCGCAAGACCATTTCCACGCAAAGTTCGGCATTTATCAATTTAGACCGATTTGGATGTGAGCGTAGGATACGATCAAATCTCACGACAGGTCTGAGATCGTGTATGCAAGTTTGAGTCAGTGTGGCTATGCGGTTACTAAACAAACCTCAGCCTGCCATCTAAGCAAAAACAGCCACATATTCAGCACTCAGAATTAACACACTTGAAAAAAAAAAGCTGATTAAAATGGATTCCAAAAATTAATAAAATAAAAAAGCTTACTGATAGTGCTTGCAGTGCACAGAAACGCTGTCAAAAATGATTTGGGAAAATAGATAAACATCCCACACATGATAATGTGAATATTCTATAGGCTAACTTTGTCAAATGAAATCATAAAGCACTGCTGGTTCCTGACTTTACCTAAAATTATGTGAATTTTCATTAAAAGTAGTTTTAATATTTAGCATGTAAAAATCAGAGGAAATAGGATAATTTCTACCTGATTCAGTTATTCTGACTGCACGGGATCTTGTGCTGTTTATTTTTACATTCCCAAAGTTCTGGATCAGATAATATGGAAGTTGCTATTCTGTAAAAGGTGATATGCAGACATGGATCCATGCTGGATTTTATAACATTTGGAACCTTGAGGGAAAAAAATGTCCACATGATCTTCATGAAGTTCAGAATGAAGTTGGACAAGAGGTTTCTGTAGCTGCAGAGGAACGTAGCAGAGTTTATGAAGGGAAACATCCAACAAGGCAAGATGAGCACAATCCAAGCAGACTAGTACGGAGAAGCTGGGAAAAAACACCTGTGTGACAGTAGGCCTATCAATATTCTTGCCTTCATACAGCCTAAATATAACTTTTGTCATGTTGTCTGGGTGTTTTTATCACTTCAGGCTTATTGACCCCCTCACTCTGTGTTTTTTTTAAAACAAATAGGCCCATTTGTTGCTTTATAGACCTATTTGTCTTGTACAACATTATTTGATAAGGCTAATATATTTTTAGTTGTACTCCTTAGGGGATTTAATTGAAGTCTAGCGGTCAAAACACTGCTGGTGGCCGTTTCAGTGTTAAAGAAGAGCTTTCACAGTTTGCCTATATCAGATCTGGACAGTGGCAGATTTACTACTACTGGAGGAACAGTAGGGTACCCTAAATGACGATGGATTTCAGCCGCTGCATTTATCAAGGTCTGATCATTTGTACGCTGGGAATGGTCAGATACGAATGTTTCAATGATCCAACTGTAGAATCATTCCTGCAATCAGATGTGTGCTCATTTCCACGTTTGTTTGAAACACGAGGGCCAAAGAAAATAGGCTTCTTCTATTTTTTTTAAATACTATTGATTTAAACCTAACGTGTTATTCTAAACAATACAAAGACATTTTATTATCAATGTTTCTTTTATGTGGGCTCATTCTGAATCTAATGCAAGGTTCTATTGCAAAAGGTTTAGACAAAGGCACTGAGAAGCTTAACCCTTTGAGTTCTGTCCCCATGTTCTTTGGCCTCTGTTTGAAAATTACATACCTACAATGAAATGAGTACATCTCTGCAACCACAAGGTCTTTTTGAATACTTTTTGAGTCACAAAGATAACACTTGTGACATTTGGTAAGATTTGTAAATATCAGTATGTGTGTTGAATAACTGATGAGTAATAAATGAAATGACACAGGACAAATGAAAAAAATGTTAGTCTTGTCTAAAACAAAAGCCAAACCCTTTCTGGATTAATATGAACATCCCTTTGGAATGATGCAGCTGTAGTTCGGAATCACTATCAAATCACAGTACAATATGTGAACATTATCTCTGCAAAAGCCAACTCTGTTAAAGTAAAGCAGCACAAATTAGTGAAGTTTAGATACAAAAAAATTCAGGCATGGTTTCCAAAATGGCCATTTTGGCACAGTTTTGCCAATCTATCCTTTAAGTCCTCAAGTTGGAACCTCAGATTTTAAAAGGTTAAAAAATATCTGCTATATGGTCTGACAAAAAAATCAGTTTAGTTGGCAACAAGTCAGAAATAAGATAGCTGAAGTATATTGCTTTACTTGGCCTCACAGGGATGCTGTTTTTATTCCCAATTTAAGTGTAACTTTTTCAAACCATAAACCTGTAAAGAATTTAAGGATATCATCATCTGTGCTATAAAATATCAATAAAAAAGTTGAGGGAATCAAGAGAAATCTATAAACTCTTGGGACAAAGCTGAAAACCAATATTGAACAGCCGTGATCTTCAGACCCTCAGGCAGCATTAAAAATAGACAATTTTGTTGTGGAAATCACGAGCTTAGAAACACTTACGACAAATCACGTCAGCGAACACAACACATTGTTACATCTTTTTAAAATAAAAAAAAGCCATTTAAAACTTTAAAATATAAAGATCAATACACAATCCAGAAACACAGCCTCGTTTATAGTGGACTGAGCTGAAGTGGAAAACTTTCCTGTGATCTGATTAAATTTTCTTTTTCAGATTTTTTCAGAGCAGAGGGATCATGTTGCTTTTATGTCATTTATCATTGTGATTTAACTCATCCCTAGGTTAAACAACCACCCTAAAATGCCTGCAGTTTGCTTGTGTATTCCTTCAAATTGCAAACTTGGGAAACAGACTTGGATTTAAGATGATTGTTTCTTAGACACTGACTCATAAGCAGGAATAAACTGACAAGTATTGATGGAGAGAAAATGCAGTTAGAAATAAGAGTGCTCAGTTCCAGTGTACACTAACCTGCAGTGAACCACCATGGGCCCAGCGTTGGTCAGGGTCTTGGACTTGACTCTCCTAATAAACCCCAGCAGGCCCGTGGCGTGATAGGGCACACCGTGGTCCGGCCAGCCCGTGAAATGAAACTGTCGAATCTCCCGGATCTCATGAGCCCCTCTCTGAGGAACAGAGTCATCATGTTAAACACACAGAGCATGGCAGAAGACTGCACAGATGCACTGAGACGTGTGCAGATGATGTGAAAGGTCCTTCTAAAGCAAATATGGAGCTGAACAGAATATAAACACAAACTTCATGGACATGGTTGAAGGCAGGCTGAGCAGAGTTTCCATTATCTAACAGCAAACAGGATGTTCAAGGTGAGTGTAGTCTCATTTCTTTAGCAATTTTCATGCCTTTGCCCTTCAAGAGATGAAAGATTAAACCACCTGTTATATTTATTATATAGGGGAACAATGGTTTGACATGAAAAGCACTTTTTGCAGTTTTTCCAAGTTGGAATTGAACTTTATTTCTCAAGATGCCTCAGAAATCACAGAAAACTACAAAGCTTTAAGTGTGATTATAACCCAAATTACAAGCTGTTTGTTCTTCAACTTTAATTAACAAACATTTGAAGGGAAAGCAAATGGTAAGACAGGATCCCCGCTGGGAAACCTTTCGTTCAACAGCACCAGTATAAAGTGATTGTGTGTTACGGTGAAAATGCATTAGATGACTGATTAATTGGTTTGTTTATCTTTATTTCCACCTTAAAACACCAGCTTTTAAATTACAGCAAGAGGATTTTTGACAATTTATTTCAGTCAAAATATGGAAAGGTAAACTCAAACAAGTTTCAGATGTATTCAACGTGTCGAGGATTTTTGCCAAATAAAATGTTTTTAAACACAAACTACTCAATAGAAATGTACTATTACCCTACCAGCTGACCTTTTCCCTTTTAGCATCGTGGGTTACAAGATGTTTGTGAAGTTTGACGTGGCTGAGGAATGTATGATGACAGAGGCGGGTTAATTTCTCATAATCAGTCATTAAGTGTCCAGATATGCAGGATTAAAAAAACAAAAAGATAGTCTTAAGGTGCTTCTTGAACTGAAGGATGCTTCCTTGCTGGCAAAAGCCCCCCCCCCCCACCGTTGTATTGTCTTTAAATTGGAAAAAAAAGTTCTTTCTTACATTTGAAGAACACATAGTGAAACAATGGACCCACTGTCATTAACATAAGCCACTAAACAGAAAAAAAAGGTATGGTTGTTAAATAGCAAGTTGCTGGATATCTCAGAGCTGTTCGTATTGGTGCCCACTTTGCTGTCCACGAAAGAAAAAATATTTACATCTTTATGGTGACAAGTACAGTAAAAGCAAACCTAGTTTCATTTGAATTCACAGATTCATCTTCTGTCTGAGGCATCTAAGATGGATGCAAAGGATTGTGTTTTTTTTCTTTTGAGAATGTCAAGGATGAACAGAAGTTTCCTTGTAGTTTCACAAAATGATAGACAAAAGTAGTTTGAGGGATCTGTGACATTGGAGCAGTCTTTTAGTGAGATTTGATGACTTGATGAAATAGAAAGGCTATTTCTAAGGATTCTTTCTTGGGTTTGAAAAGCACCTAAAGTGTTTTTTGTTGTGTTGGAGCAAAAAGCAAAGCTACCAAATTATCTTTTTTCCCTACTCACTAAAGAGTGGGTCAAGTTATCAGCTACAAATGGCAAGGAGACATGGTTAGGAGGCACAGTTTAAGGAAATATAACCAGTCCTGTTGCTCAAGAGCCTGCAACCTCTGGCAGTGGCACACCTCAAATATAGAAAACTTCTAATTTAGCAAAACCTTAACACACTGACTCAGAATAAAGAGCAGTTTCTTCTTCGTAATGAAAAAAAAAAATCAAACAAATTTTCAAGCATTGGTTTAAATTAAATATGAATCACAATTCTAAAAACATTACTTTCATTATTGCTGCATATTTTTCAAACAATTACAGTCACTTTGTATCAATAAATGAAAGTGTGTTAACTTTAACAGCACTTTGTAAACTCTGAAACTATCTGGTGAAATAATAAGAAATTGACATGAAGTTACATTCATTACATCTAGAAGCACTTCTATGATATTAATGATCTGGTAAGAATAAATAAAATAAATAGAATAAAAATAAAAGAAATAAGAGGCAGCAACAAAAAACTTCTGAGCAGCTTAAAATACAGTTAAGATTTTTCTCTGAAGCAACTAGACGTGCAACACGCTTCTGCAGAACTGCTCAGCAGAATGAAGGAAGTGCAAATAAAGATGGAAAAGCTGATAAAACGTTAAGGTTGAAAAGAGTACCTTCTCCACAGCGAAGGTCCTGATGACATACTCTGACAGCAGCTCGGTCTCTATCAGCGTCACCTTGATGTCTCTGTAGATCTCAGTGTCATCGGGCCAGTACTTGCAGCATTTCACCTGAGAGTAAGAAAACCAAGCGTTTTGCACAATATCCTCTAAAGCTAATGGATTCTGCAATTCATTTCCATTCACATTGCTTTCATTCACTGCACACATTCATATTTAAATTCTTGCAAGCTGCTGTGCCATCACTTTTTCCCCCCAATGAAGATAATTGTCACATAACATTGCCTCCAATTTGCCACCTGATATTTCAGTTTCTGAAGCGTTTCTTTCAAATCGAAATGAGATTTGCTTCATATTAGTTTCAGCCCCCCGGTCAAGGACCTGCTGTAAATGGGTATCTTATGTATCGATGGAGATTTCATTCTCACATTATTGCTTTTTCATTTTCACATCGATAATGTGAAAATGAGTCTAAAGGTGGACAATGGAAGGCGGAGCAGGCTGGCAAACGGTATAAGGTTTCTCCACCTCAACATTCAGACTTACCAGTGTGAAAAAGCAAGAAAAAGTAGAGAAATAATAGCATTCTACAAGTGAATGAGGAAGATATAATGACAATCCAGTAATGATATCAAATAATAAACCCTCAGCTGTTTAAAACAGATTTCCCAACAGAAATCTAAAACAGCCCACTGGAAATATTACTTGTATTAGGTATCATAAGAGTGCAAAATTACCCTTCTCCCCTTCCCTTTTACTCCCCTGTTCAATTAAACTGTTGATACTGGGGGAGTAAGACTGGCAATAGAGATTGAGATCACGGAGGTATATCAGTAAATGATCATTTTTGATGAGGGATAAATGCAACATCAGCCACAAGTAGATTAAATTTTCGTTTCTGGCATCTATGCGCTGATTACGAATGAAATGAGATTTTTGTGTGTGGGATGACACAGACAGAGGGGGACTTTCAGGTCCTATTCTCTGACACCCTTGATGACTAATCCCCGATGACAATCACAAATCCACCGTCCGCTTCCAGCTAGATTGAATTAGGCAAAAGCCATTACCTTATTAGATCACTCTGAATCAGACGCCTGGTTTGGAGGGAATTAGCCTTTGGGCAAAAATACGCCAGCATAGACACAGATGTTCTTTTGTGTGGGCACTCCTACAGGCATGTGTGTACACAGCTCCTGAACTCATTCACTCATATGGATAAAGTGTATGAAAAAGAAGCGCACAGAGCATCACCTCATCACACACATCAGCACACCAACTTCCAAAATCAAATCTCTCATACATCAAAGTGTGCCGAGCGCCGCCCCTGCGTGCAGAGCCAGCGGGGCAGAGGCTGTGTGTGCTCGTCTGTGCGCATGCCAGGATTTCCCAGAGTTCATCAGCAACTGTGCCGAGCAGATGGCCCACTGTGATATGGTGGAGTGATTTTATGGGGGCCTCTGTGGTGCCACGGTCTCTGTGACCAACTACGCCTATACCGCCCGCCATTGGACAAGGATCATATAACAGACGGTTTGGGGGCCGGGGCCCACAGAGAACGCCGCTGCAGCTAAGCAGGTGTGGAGAAGGTGTGGGGCGGGGTGAGTTGGGTTGGGATGGGCTCAGCTACTGTAGAAGAAAGGCTTAATGAGGTATCTAGAGATGGGCCCATGAATCATTATCAGCTCTGGTGCGTTTAAGCTTCACCAAAAATGAATATCAGCAAAATCAAGGTGTGCATGTGTTTAAGGGGCTTTTAAAATTCTAAGAGCAAAATCCCTCGGCAGTCAGAGCATTACTCTGTCTGTTAAGACCTTCACTTTCTCTCAATTATAACCCAACCAGAAGGAAACTACAGTTTGAGTAGGAGGAACAAATTAGAGCTAAGGCAAGGTTTTGAGCAGGTCCACATGTTTTAATTATCAAAAAATGTAAAGACTCTGCCATTAGTTTGAACATTATGATCTGCCCTTACAACTCAATAACAGTCCCTTTTCGTCCAATGAGGACAACATTAAGAGATGTTTCTGCTCTGAGGAGCTTGGTTGGAGTTGGCGGCGTCAGCACTCTAATCTCCTGTTATAGAGCCACTCAGATGAAACAGTAGTCAGTCGCCTGGATACCTCTCTAGTAATGAAGGCCATCAATCAGTTTCTTTTCACTTCTCACTGATCAGATAGATGGAAAAAAGCTGGCGGCACACGAGTCCAATGCCTCACTAAGTCAGCATACACACAAAGAAACATCTGGGCACGATTGTAAAGAGACAAGAAAAAAAAAAAAAGATAAAAATATGGCTCAGCTTGCCTGGAGATACAATCAAGCTGTCAGTCGACTGGGAATGAGGTGATCTTATTTCAGATCTGTGGTTCGAATCATTGTAATTAATACCCACCCTGCCGACCTCCACCAGGTTGGTCACCATGACGATAGCTGCTGTGTTTTCTTGCCATACCATCCTCCAGAAGTCGAACACCGTCTCCTGCATGGGGCCTTAGAAAATCAGAGAGAGAAGGAACTCAGCTGTGTTAATTCATTTTTTTCCTCCAATCTACCTTTATATTTGGTGCGTTTTGGATAGTTAGCTAGGTTCTTTGAGCTCCTGTCTGCTAAAAGTAACAGTAACGTGTTACTAGGCTACTCATGAGCAAAATCAGCCAAGAACACTTTGGTCAGGCATGTCTGCTTTGAAACTGCAGAGCACCATCCTAAGCTTCAGAAAGGCTTAGATCATATAGAATCTACACCAGTGGTTGGGAACCCTCACCATGCAAGTTTTCCATGCATCCCTGCTCCAACACACCTGATTCAAATTAATTAACCACTGTGATAGGCTGTTGGAGCCATTTGATATGAATCAGGTGTGTTGGAGCAGGGATGCATGGAAAACTTGCAGGAATGCCAACATCGAGGACTGGGGTTCCCCACCCCTGATCTACACCAACCAATCCTGACTACTTGCTGCTTGCATGCAGGTCTAACAAATGAAAGAAGAAGCCAGCAAAACAAGTTACACGATGTAAGTTGGTGTGTTTTCATCTGGCTGTGGAAATGGTGTCACTGACATGTTTTGTTTATAATTTATTAAATGAAATGTCTTCATGTCTTACCCGAAGAAAATAAACTAAAACAAAAGTTGATTCAGTTTATTTGGTGACTTGCTGTGTCCCATCAAAGACATGGGTCTGCAGTCTTCATTTTTCAGACAGCTGTTTTACAAATTTGGCTCATAAACAGCTGGGTTTTGCCACTTTACTAATTATAAACCACTGTTCCAAACACTTATCTGGGAAACACAACAAGTATCAACAGGCATGTTTGATAAGTCCATTTCTTTTAATGGGTTTTCTCTCAAGGTAATGGGGCTGATAGCCCTTTGCTATCCAAGATCCACTGCTGTGGCTGCTGGGACTCCAATAGCCCTGTACAGCTGAACCATGAAAGAGCGATCTGCTAGAACTGATAGCCACATTTATAATGTAATAACCAAACAGTAATATAATAATAAGGGCTGCTACTCTCACTCACCAAGTGGCAGAATTACAGGCTTTTCACAAAATAGGCAGCAACTGTTGCCAAAGCTCCTCGGTCTGGCTGACCAGGGCAAAGTGACGTGGAACAATGTTTTCCTCTAAGAAACAGCCATTGCTCAGGTAGTAGTTTTTGTGCCATGCTCTCTTGAATTTTACCCAAAAAAACCAACTGGCTTTGCCACTAAACTTCTTATAAAGACCAACGTGTGCAAATAATTGTGTCATCTCGTGTATTCTGGCACTGATCATTTTTATCACTGTTTGTTTCGTACAATGAGTAGCAGAGTGTGTATTAATTGTATTCTTTTAATCCACAATGTGTTAAAATCATCTTTTACGGAGCTATTTGGTTGCATGAATGTTACTGTCCGTACTTGTCTGCACTTTAAAAGTAGCCTTTGCAAATTTAGTTGCACATATAGCATCTAAGCCTCAGCATTATGCCAATAAAATTCAATTCAATTCAGCTTAAAATTAGACTATTTTCAGGAGAACACATGATTTGTTACATTATTTTCTTTTAGCAACAGGACAGTCTCTAAGCATTTTCACCATCATTTATGATTCTTGGACATGGGATTAACTTTTTTTCTAAAAATCCTTGCAATAAAGCAGAACTAAAAAGAAATAGAATAAAGGTGAGACTAAAGGCTGTGTCTCTCTGTGTGTACATGTGTGTGTGCGGCAAAGCTCAGAGTAATTACCATCACATCTCATCAGTTCAGCACCAACCTTTCCACCGAACCGGACCTAAATGTGTCTGGTGAACATCAAAATAAATGAGCAGAGAGCCATTCAGTGCCTCCAATATTTAAAACCTCACTGAGCAATAATTGTGGGTTGAAATTAATTATTAATCTGGTTAGTTTTAATCAAGAACCATGTGGAAAAAAAAATTACTTCTGACAAATTAATTAGTGAATGCAAATCTCCACGACAGTGCATTCTCCTGCGATTGGCCAAATTACCTGGAGACATAATGAATTATGCAGGCACACACAGAGACAAGGACTAAGACACAACATGGCACTTATACAAACCCGAAGTGTTTTACTTGTCATTATTTTAGTGAGTAAATTTGAGAACCTTTAGTCCCTTGAAACTAGTTAAAATTGAGGTCATGCACTGTAATTTCAGAACAATTCTTCTTTAGCTTTCACTTGTCATTCCTCTTTAAATTGTCTTGTTCTGTGTTTATTAGCTGTGTGACAGTTAGAAAAACAAGATTACTGCAAGTTTTGCCTGAGACAAAAAAAAAAACCCCAACACTGATTACAACAAAAGGTGGCAATGACAGGATCTGCTGTGATGATTGTACAATATTTTTGGTTATTGTATTGCATAAGGATACTTTCGGGAGTGAAAAAGGGGCTGAGGATAAAACCACCACCCACACGATTAGAAGAAATATTGGCTAAAGTTGGTTAATGGTCTGCCTAGCATAAAAGCTGGCAGCAGCGACTTTATGTTGGTCTGTCCAACTATTTCTTGGCAAAGTGAACAGAAGTTAAAACAATGTTGGCTAAAATAAAAGCTGCCCTGCAGTTCTTTGAATGACCTCGTGTGGCTGTCTCAATTTTTTTTTAATTTTAATTTTTAGATCTTAAATCATGTTTCAATTACACGCAGTGGCATTAGGAATATAATGTGAGCTGAAGCCAACCTCAAGTCAACACTGGAACATTAAAATCAGACCCTAAAATCATAAATTAACCTTGGTCTAGCAATTGTTCTGCCTTCATCAAGGAAATTTGTCTTCAGTGGGTGTTGGAAAATGCAGAACTTGTGTTGTCTATTTAAATTTGTAAGTAAAGTAATGACAACAAGTTAAACTACTTCCATTTTGTGAAGCTGGGGACACACTATATAATATAAGCTGGTCCGTGCTCACTAGATTCAAATACACATTAACATCATACCAGGAACAGTCTTACGGAAGTTAATTTTCTCTTTGATTAATTCTGTGAAGAGCCAGCAGTGAGGAGGTCCGAGGACTGTCCACCTACTCTGAGAGAGGAAGTTTCAGGATAAACGCTAATGAATTGAATTTGTACAGAGCCATAGTAGAGCTTGGAGAACATGGTGTCCTGTGGATTTTAGTGATGCATTCCTTTACACATCACTGCTGCCATGTACAAACATGAGCTGTTGATGGCCTGACCTCAACGCTCCAGTAGTCTATGAAAGTCCATCTTCTGTACACAGTTACTGGTAGAAAACAGACAAGGTTCTTGGATCTTTTCCTACATCCTTCTGCCCGCTGTAGGATTTGCATCGGCCTTTTCCTTCTGCTGTAACCTAATTTCTTACTTCATTCTACATCATTAATCAAGTTGTGTTTGATCTGCTTCTGATATGGCTAATTAGAAAACACTAAAACAATTTTACAAATAAAACAGAATTTTCAACAGGTGATTCAAATCAAACTATAATATCCTCCATCACATTTCTGCTGCCAGCCTGGGCATGCCTCTCCTTGCAAAACAGAAGCATTTTGCAGAGAATCATATTTCTATTTTTGAAAAATAACAAGAAATCTACTCCTGATTCATTTAAATCCCATTTGGATTTGTAGAAATTTGGAACAAATCTGCTTTCTAACTTCCATTTGTATTTGCTCGGTCCTTCTGCTTTGCATGTGGTGGCATGCCTTGTTTTTAACTTTAGGACCTCAGTTTCCAATCTGGTCACTTCCAGTCTCTCCGATAACTACCCAACCTGATTGAACCACCCACTCTGCTTCCTCCTACACTAGTCCCCGACGGAGGATACACACTGTTGAGAAGTTTGAGAGAGGGAGACTGAGAAGCAGGACAGCTGGTGTGTAGGACTTCAATAACACAATAACACTTGGCATTAAATTGTAAATCAACCAATGGGAGGCTCCTGCCAAGCTTCCGCCAGCCAATTTATGTTTCTATAAGCATGCAGCGACAGAAAATTGATATGGATATGTTGTTGGGCAGAAGTCTACTTGATGACACTCATGAGGAAGTGAGTCTATAGAAGAAGACTAATAAAGAATAAATTATATGAGAGTAAAATTATGTCAAATTATGTCACTAAGAGTTTTGTGCAAATTTGCACGAGTTTAAAAACTAAAAAATGTCAAGCAAATTGGTTTGTATCACTGTATTGCTGTTTGCTATTCAATATATTTTGAATGCTCAGTAAAAGGCTACAAAGTAGAAAATTGTAGAAAATTGGTTGAATGATCTGTTATGGTAGAAAATTCAACTCAGAAGGCCATTAAACCAATTTGTTTCAGCCAAACCCTCATTGTAAATAATTGTCTCTTTATGACTTGCAAGGTTAAATAGAGGCAAAAAAAGAACAAATCAATATGTCTAATGTTTGGTTCTAAAAGACATTCCTCCTTATCTGGTTAACAAAAGAAGGACCTAGGATAGTTAAAGGCATGATAGTTAACGGTATAAATGTTGAAGTAGCTGTGTTTTTTCTGACAAACCTTTACTTGGAATTTAATGAATTTTGTTTTTCAGGAGTAAAGATTAAAGAAGTAAAGGAGTAAAGAAGTACCATAATGCTGTCATGTAATTAAGAAGAGTTTTTAAGAAAAAAATGGTGCAGCAAAGTGCTTTCAATCAAGTATTATCACATTTAGATTCTTCAATTAATATTCTTGCATTTAACTATGTGCATGCACAGTTATCATTGCTGTCTTGTGTATTTTGAGTTTGTTTGAAGGGTTTGTTTTTGCACGACCCCAGAAATTAACGCAACACAGGTGCAAGCTACAATATGTGAGCAACCACCAGGGGCCATGTCAATTTGACGGATGTAAAGTCTGAGGAGCGACAGCAACAAAAATGACCGAACGTTTTGACGACAAGACACAGCATTCTTGTTTTACAGGCCTTACTTACTATCTAGGATTTTTTTCTGCTGCAATCTTAAAATGAACCAAATACAAATTTTATCGCCATGTTCGTTATTTGGTTTACACCCTACATATATGGCAACTTTATAAGTTCTAATATACCCCATATAGGTCGATCCTCCATCAACAAGTGTAGTACGCAAGCAAGTATCCGAAGAATTATGCTCACAACACGGGGGGCTGTCTATGTGATTGTGAGATTAAAGATCAATATTCTAAGCCCTAGAATTAAAATAAACTATCATAAAGTGGGAAAACACTAATTAGATTTAGTGTAATAAAAGGATCAGGGCATAGTTATCCTCCTCTTTAGCTAAGCTTTTGTTTACATCTTGTCAAGATTAAGTTAGATAATTTGGGGCTTATGAAGGACAGGCCATTCAAGAAAAATAATCTTAAAGCTGTTTTAAATACATAAAATAAAATTAGCTGAGCTGACTGATGTTATTTTTGTGGTATGATGGACAGGTTTTTAAATTTAAAGTTGACCTGTCCAGAAATGTAAATAGAACTAAAAACCATAAATATTAATATTCTCAAAAATATCTCCAACAAAAATCACATTGTGTCCCTTCCATCTGAGACAGGCTTTTGGAAAGATGCATCAACAGCAGACTGATGTTTCTGACACCCTAACCAAGCTCCACACAGTGAGTGAGAATTAAAAGCAAATGACAAAACAACATAAAGCATCTCATATCGAATTCATGACACTGGAACAATAGTGTCCAAGAAGTGAGAAAACATTGCTCACACATTTAATCCAGTGCTAACTCTCCAACTTTATCAAGAAGTACTAAACAGTGATGTGAGAAAATACATTTATCTGTGTTTTCAAGAACTCTACACTCGGGATTCATGTTCATTTATATGTTTTATACACTGCCAATCAAAATAAACCAATCACATTTGACATTTTTGTTTTTTTTCTAATCTTTATCTTAAACAAAGGTTAACTGACATAGAGTTATTCATCATTCTATACAAAAGCATGACTTTAGAGGACGAGAAGCCATTTGACTCAAATTTGATCTACTTTAAACCAATTTTTATGAATAATCTAAATAATTTTTTGCCATCATTGAAAAGAAGAATTTTAAATGATTAAACTCAAGAGAAAAACATTTCCCAATTCAAAATGTGCTTCAGCGCATGTAGATCCTCTTCATAACAAGCTGTGCCAAGAGAAAACTCATATTCTCAAGGATTTAGCTACAGGTTACATTTGAGAAACTGATTTGAGAGTTCACTTGAAGAACCGTGAGATGAGAGCAGTGTTTATAGTACAATGTCTGCGGAGCCTAGTTGGAGAATTTTGGAGGACGCACTTCAGAGAAGAGGAACACCAGTAGGAGCTTCACTTCCAGCTGTCAGAGAGCTAATGCTGCTGCAGCTGATGCAGTGTTTGGGGACTAGGCCTGCTCCTCCTCAGAAGCACAGAGTGTGACAGCTGCAGAAATCCCCCAGCCAGGTACGTCGCAAAACTACTGATCAACATGTGCACATACACACACCCAGACAAACACACAAGCCACGTTTCCCCCCTCTCTTGCCTATTAATATTACATGCAGCAGACTGGCATAATGTACACTCACTTACCATTGATTTGCTCCCTCCGTCTTTTTACCTTCCCCTCCACACACATACACACGCATTACCCTGCTGGGCTTTGAGATGTTAACCTGTAAATAATAAAACTTTGCGCTCCTTGTGACATTTGCTGCCCGTGAGAGAGGGGAGGGAAGAGCAGGGAAGACCGGAGGGGAAGGCTTGATGAAATTGAACCCTTTCCTGGTTCATGAATATTTTCCCACATCACCAGGAGGATGCAGGAACTTATCAGAGCTGTTTGTATCCTCGTGTCTGTGTGATTCACCATCAGGAAGAAGCTCATGTCTGATCAGTATTTAAACATAAAAATGGACTGAGGCAAGCGGGGCCGACTGGGAATGCTGAGGCACATGCACGCGCTCTGAAGCTACCGCTGGTGTTCAAGAATTACTGACATTTGTACTGGTGCAGCAAAAAAAAAAAACGAAAAAAGAAAAAAAAAACCTTTGAATGGGAGAATGACCTACATAATGAGGAGCGGTGCTTGGGTGATGAGGCCTTTATGGAGTGACAGCTGTTCTACCTGCAGCTGTCACCTTGACAGAGCAAAGGGACTCGTCAATAAAACCCCAAACTAATGAGTGCCATTGTAGTTTATGGCGTGAAAGAACGAGGACAACATTATCCCACCTGTCTGCCATTTTGAGCTCGTCTGAACCACCTCCACCACCAATTTCTGACAAAGAATTTTTTAGCTTATCCAGCACTATTATGGGATTCGTGATTTCCTGAGCTACTGCTGATCCCAGTGGAGTGAGAGTGTCACTCACTGAAAAACTTTGCTCGGGGAGAAAAGAGACTTCCTCATTTTCAGCAAGTGTGCCAATGCCCAGGTGCTCTTTTCAGGTGCTACAGTATGCAGTTTGTCTGACTGCGAGAGACAGGTCTGTGTCTGGCTTCCCTATCATCTCTGGCTGCTCTTTGCCTCAGTGTCAGCAGTCTGAGCCTTCCTTCCTGTCAATCTGCAGTAGCTGATGATGAATTATAAAAAGGGCCTGCTCTCCTAGAGAATACAGATGTTTCCAGATACACACAATCACTTGAGTGTAGGGGGTGGATCTACGTAGTAAAAAGCCTTATCAAGCTTGCGATGGAAATTGAGGACTTATTATGCAAGCTCAATGAGAAAACAGGAGCTAATTAACTTGAATGGAAACACATTTGTTTTCTCAACCTTTTCTTCTCAAAGAGGGCTTCTGTTTAGAATATTTCTTAGACTGCTGATCTCCATGCATATTTCTAAATGAAGTGTGGCGTGGCCTTAATGATTATAGGACACTTATAGAAGCCAAAAATCCATGAGAAATTCTTTCAGAGCCGAGCACGCTTGCTAAAGCACCTTGTGAAAGGAAGGCCTTCAGGAGAGTCGGCACTTGACAGACGGTTTTGGTTTGAGTGTTTGACTCAGCGGTCAATGCGCGGCAGTATGTAGCAGGTGCTCTGCACACTAGCAGACACACAGCCCAAGTGGCCAAGCTGCCTAATTGATATGCCATCTCTTTCTGAAGTAAGAGCAAACAGAGAGTTGTTTTAATTGAGACGCTAAGGAGGAGAGGCAATGCACTAATAAACAGGTAATTATGCAACTCCCAGCTCCGCCAAAGCAGACTGTGAATCCATTAAGGTCTCATCGCAAAAAAACTATTCTTCATTTTTTTCCTCTCCACTGATTTTTTTTTCTCAAATCCCTTTGCATGCAGCAGCCTCGCTGAGTGGGAGTCCACCTCTCGATGCAAAATTCATAACAATTAACCATCAATCAGATTTAACCTCTGGGGTCACTGTAAGTGCTCCTCGCTCTGCAAATCTGCCGTCCAGATTAACATGATGACAAAATGTGACTGTACACGTTGGCTAATCCATTTATTTATTCAGCGTACTCCCAGACTGCCTGATTAATCGCTCCCACACCAGCGATGGAAGGAAAGAGAAGGAGAGAGGAAGCGTGCTGCTCTGCGCGCTTAGAGGTGTGGAGTTGTGTGTGAGCTCGCCGAGCGTTGCCGGCTTCCTCCAAACACACACAGACACGTGCACGCATACACTCGACTGAGCATCAAAGAGCAGTTTGCTAAAAGCGTATGTAAACACCGACGGGGATGTTCAGAGACGTTCGCAAACACCTGCACTCATCCGTCCGCATCAAACAGACAACCTCCAATTCTCACCGCCCACACTTTCAAATTTAAAGAGGCTTGAAATGTTCAACAAAAGATATATCCTTACCCTGAGTGGCGATGTAGTGGTTTGGTCTGTGGTAGCCCTGAAACAGAGAAAAGGTGGGACAACAGAAACATGAAAGTCACTTAACTTTCTTCATACTCCAAAAAACACCAGCTGTTATGAGGTTCTTTGTCTCAGAAAACACATGATCTCTTACATGTCGCCTAGTTTCTGACAGTGAAAGTTGACCCAGGAATGCAAACTCACTGGAATGAGTCGATTTAAAACTGTAAGGAGATCTTGCCAACAGCTGTGTTTATATCAGATTTACAGTATTTATGCAAAGGAATCAGTTCTTACTTCCACCTTGCTCCACCCAAAGAAGAGTTGTTTGAGAAGTGTGTGTATGTGCGTGTGCTGATCTCAATAAGCACTCTATTTCATCAGTCTGCCAGCTGTGTTTTTTCCTTTTTTTCTGTGCACCCATGCAGTTTTTTTGTTTCAACATCTGACTGTGCGAGCAAAAACTGATACATTTGGGATGGATGCTGCTTGACACAAGATGCAAAAAACAGCTCTCCATCACACACTCTACATGCAGCACACCTCTGGAGCAAGCAGCCAAAGTGTCGATAATCCCCACGATACAACTAACGGCGCTGATCTTGACAATAAGGCCCCTAGTCTCATGGATTACTCTAATCCCTTCAAGTTTTATTTGTCCAATTCCTTGTCTTCTCCCCAGAGATATGAGGCAGGAAACAAAACATTAGGACTTAAAGGCTCTTCCTCGGCCCAGCCTCCTCTTGATTGTCTCTCCCCCCCCCCTTTACCACCACCTTCCCAACCACCCCTGCTGCTCTGCTTATCTCACTCATATTCAATTTAACGTTGACTGTGATTAACGCCTCTCCAATGAAGGAAGAAAGACACAAAGGATTTTTTCCCCCCTCACTGTCTCTCTCATCCACAGGGCTCCTTCGGCTATTCAGCACTCCTCCATTTTTAATGACTTCTTTATCTCTGGACTAAGGAGGAGATTTGTTTGTGCTTTCATGTATGTTCTGTTAAGTAAAGTGGAGGCCCAGCACTCCTTCGGATTAGTGAGGGAGACAGAGGGAAAGGAAAGGCCCTGACAGGGACTATCAGGTGATTCGAGCTTGCAGTATAAGAGCTTTTGGCTTTTTCTAAGCATATTAGCACAAATGAGTATTTCTTTATGATAAATCATGGGAGTCCAAAGTTGGTCTTGAGTGTCGTTGTCCTGTAGGTTTTCAATACATCTCTGTGCCAACACACTTGATGAAATTAAATGGATCCAACAGCCTATGAAGTTCTGCACAATGAGTCATTCATTTGAGTCAGGTTTTTTGGAGCAGAGAAACATGGAAAACCTGCAGGAATGTGGCCTTCGAGCACTAAAGCTGGACACCCCTGTATAAACTTGGACATAAAAAGAAGAAATGCTGGTACTGAAATAATTAATGGAAACACCTTTGTTTCTAGGGGTGTGTAAATTACTAATGAGGAATTAAACATGTGTGATTAGCTTGGCATTTTCTTTTTTCTCTTTTTTTGTATGCATTGGTTATGATGATCATTTACATTCATTCTTTCGAGTAAGAGTGAGGGAGTGGAGTGTCTAAAATATGCAGCATGAAGTGTTTTTGCCTGAAGGCATGAACTTGTATTTTCAATCTGAATATCATTGGCATGATCATGGCACACTTTTGCAAATCCTGAATATCAACCATATCACCTGGAAATTAATACTGTATACTACTTCCTACCTCTACCAAATACATCTGGGATGAAATAGAAAAAAAAGTGCTTTTTCCATCAGGTTTTATGGATTTTTTCTTTTCTTTTTTTGTCTGAAAAATGGACCACCCTTACTAACAGTTCAGGGTAGAGAAGTACTAGATTATAAGTTTAAAAGGCAAAGAAACAAACTGCCCTGAAGCCTGCAACCTTACAGGACCTCAAATAGCCCAGATTTTTTGATTAATTGCATACAAGGCTATGCAAAATATTTTATTTCTTCATGTTTTGGAAGGAAAACAGGATTGATGTACAGTGATAAAAAATGTTTTATTGTCAAGTCAATATTTGGTATGAGCAGCTTTAAGTAGTCTTGAGGACTAGTCCAGGTTTATTTTGCCACTGATTTTCAGTCCAGTTCTTGTGTAATTTGGCATAACTTAGTCTTTCCTCACACAGGGTGGCTGTGTTTCTTGGCAGCCACCCTTCCATGGGGACCTTTCCCGATGAGGCTATTTACTGTTTATTTTCTATTTCTTACGGACATCACTTTGAGATTCTGTTTGTCCGCTGGAGATCCCAAATCTTTTTAAGAATACCCTACTAGCCGTACTGATATATGTCAACTTTTTGGGTAATAATTCTTTTGGATTCTCCTTTTTTAATAAATAAAATAAATACCGTAATAAATAATTCTCCTTGTCGGGGCAAAACTACCATCTCATGTGTCAAACTGTAATCTTTAGCATTTTTCATCAATGCAACTAAAGAAATGGAAATAAAAATGTGAAGAAATGAGGGTGCATAAAGACTTTTGGACAGTACTGAACAATAATTAGATTTTTGGGGTGTTAAAGTTGAATGGCTGCACTTTTATCAAAGGAGTTATAGAATGATTGAAATGCTAAGAAATGATAACTGTGTTTGTATGTTAGACACCTATTTGCTTTAAGTAGTATTAAGTCCAGAAGACTATAGAGGTCATTCTCCAAAAAATATCAGTAAAACTGGCTTTAATCAAATTGCGCAACCAGTGAACTAACTGCTCATTTTTGTCCCAGAAGGTAGGAAATTCTGCAAGACGACTCATTGTTGGGTGTTGAGTTTCATGTCTCGCCTCTCATGTGCAAATTTAACTTGTTTTATATCTGAAACCAAAGTGAAAAAAGCAAAAAAAAAAAAAAAAAGGAAAAACAGTTTTGCAGATGCACTCACTTTGCAGTAAATGAACTGCAGCTGTGTTATCACGTATGCATTTAAATTCATCCAAGCTCTGCATAAATATCCAGGACAGAGCCCTACTAAAGCTTTACTGTATGCACACACACACCCACACAACTCTCCAGACAACAGAGCATCAAGCTGTGTTTCATAGCCTCCTTAATGTTTATGAAAATACTCAATCAGTTGCAGAGAAGGGGAACGTACTGGCTCTGCTTACTTGAACATAACTCCAAATAATCTGACGTATAATAGAGTACAATAACAAACACTGTGGGGAATGTTCTACATATGAGAGTTTATTGGCAGGACAAGCTTTTAGATGGGTTAAAAAGCTTTTCGAAGAGCAGAAACATCATTACCCATCTGCCTGTATTTCTACTAAGTACTTTTCCAATGAAGCTGGCAGAGCAGTGGAAATCCTTTTCAATCAGGACCCTCTTTAATATGTGTATATATTTATCTTCTAATGGGACCCTCTCTGCTGCGAGAGTCTTCTCTGCAGCGCCCCTTCTCGCCGCATAATGGCCCATAAACTGAATAGTGGGAAAGGTAAATAATTCAAGCCTTCTGCATTTGCCATGGCACACCTTGCATTATGAATTTATGTTTGAGGGTGTAAGAAGAGATTACAAATTACCACATTAGGGGGGCGGTGGAAGAGAAGATGGGAGACAGAGCGAGAGTTCTCTCCTGAGCAGAGAACCACTTAGAGAGTCGGCCCATTACACATGGAGCGGAAGCATCTGCTTAAGGAGGCCAGTGAGCTGCTGTGATTGGTTACTAACACTGCTATTAACAGCAAATCAGGTCAGATCAGGAGCTTCTGCATTGTGTAAGATAAGTGAGTTAGACCTGTTTTCAGCTGATGCCATGCCTCGTGCCTCTGTTAATAGTTTTACTTACTGTAAAGGTGTGCTGAATCACTCCAGTGCACATAAAAGCTGTGCTGGAAGTGCTTTGCCAAACAATACACTGGTAGACAACTGTCTTATAACACAAACAAATACAGTAATCTCTTTATGTTTGAGTGTTTCTTTATTTTTCTCAACAACCATTCTTTGAATCTAGCTCAAACTTGGCTGATGTTTAGTTGGGGATCTGAGGAAGTGTGGCAGATTTCTGAAGCATGGATACATGTGCAGAATTTAAAGAACATGTGCAGAAGGTAGCAGTGGGAAACAATCTGGTTTAAGCTTTCTCCAAATGAGTACTTTTTAAAATTTAATATGCAGGAGAGATTTGTTTCAATGTATCTCTGTGATCTTTCAAAAGTGTCAGCACCAGAAAAAAATGGCAACACTCGTTTGTTCAAAAACTTTGAAAGTGATGTCAACAAATCCTCATCACCCTGCTTTAACATCTTAGCATGTCAATAACGACTGTTCCCTAACTTTGACCGGGTGTTTGTAATTAACTCAGGTGTTTGCTCTGCTTAAAGTAGAAACTCTTCTCTTTGATTTCCAAGTGTTATCAGGCACAGACCAAAATCTCAGGATAGACCAAGAACTATAAAGAGAAACAAACCAGGTAATGTATTTGGCAGGACCAAAAAATCAATAAAAAAAAATAAAAAATGGAAAAAAACAAACAAACAAAAAAGTGCAATCTGATCTGATCTGATATACATTTGGCCACAAATCCCCTTTTGAGAATTTCACTTTGTGCTTTACAATTCAGTACACATCAACAAAATGATCCCCGAGTCCTGTTCGGATACTTATATCACATAAATGTTTTCACAATGGACATCAAGCTCAAACAGAGCAAACATTAAAGTCTGAAACTGTCCAAATCCTCATGTCAAGGATGATTACTGATTAAAACAGGGATTTTCTGTGGAAAAATGGAAACAGCAGAAAAAAGGAAGAAAACATTTCAGGTTTCGTAAGGAGAATATTGATCAAAGCACACCTGAAATGTGATGCAAACCTTTCTCCCATTGTACTGACATATAAACCATGTCCAAACAAAGCACATTTTTGTCCACATTGAGGCAAGTGTTGCTCATCAACAGCCATATTCACCAGATTTACCTTCATGTAACATACTCCTGAAATCTGCTTTGACCCACTGGAAGAGTTCTAGTACAAGTTGTAAATGAAATCCTGTAGCGATCAGTGGTTTATGTGTAGGATTATATTTGGAGATCAAATCAGACAGTTTGTCCTTTTAATGGGAGCAGTGTAAAGCATTTCACCTAAATGGACTAAAGCATGATTTATAGATATAGTCCACTTCTTTTAATAATTATATAATTGCAAATTCAAAAGATTATTAATTCTCAATACAAAAGTATCTCAACAGCGCTTTCCTGTCAGTTACAGCATCAAACTTGTTCCAGTTTTAGTAAAATAGGTGTTATTAGAATGGCTTGCTGGAAATCCAAATAAGAGCAGGGCAAATCGCTTTATGTAGGAGCAAATACAAATTGGCTTTTAGGTTCCAACTATTAATCATTTTGATTGGTTTAATCTGTTCATGTGTGTGCTTCTATCTGCTTATCTTCAATATAACTAACTATGTTCAATTTTCTTCATTGTAACTATGCAAAATTATCATTCACGAAGGTTTTTGCTCAGTATATGTTTGCAGTTAAAACTGGAGCCCAGCATCTATCTCAGTTCCTCATGTGAACTGGTTTTCCTTTTCTCTCTCCCAATGCTGTCAGTCTCTGATCTTTACTCCTCTTAATGCATCCATTGAATAGAATGATACGACGGGCATCTAAAGTCAAATATGAAGCAAATTTGCATGTGTGTGACTGTTTCTGTCTGTGTGTATCTTTTCGTGTGTGCATGTGATGGACAGTCGGTAAGGGCCGCATTGTCCCTCAGGCCCCTCTGAGACAGCGGCACCAGCACCCTCTCTCTCCCTGAGAGGAAGCGCAGTGACCTTTGCGTTGGTGGCGCTGGCTGGTGTGTGTACTTACATCAACGTAATTTGCATTAATGTAATCGGAGCTCTGTTCCCCCTCCAGGGCCTGCAGCCTGACACGGGAGTGATCATCTGGAAGAGAGGCAGAGAGGAAGAAACCAGTGTTGAATTAATCATATTAACGAGGGCAGCAGGAGAGGAGAAAGGGGGAGAGGGACAGATGGAAAAAAGAGGAATACAGAGAGAAATTAAAAGAGATGGAGACATGTGTTGAAGGTGTAAAAGTATGAGCAGGCAGCATCATCGAGATGCCCCAAAGAAAGTGGTGGTGTAACAATGCAGAGATGTAACATGGCTAATGGGTGGCATTCATGCAGGTGCCAGATAAACCTTGATGAATAAATTCAAGTCAAATACTTTAAAATCTTGTTATTGTAATTCATTGGATTCAAGGCCGTTATGTTCCAACTTCCGTCTCTTGTCTTTTCAATGTGTAATGAACTGTCTGCGCTCCTGGACATCAGCAGTGTTTTTGGCATGTTGAATCAGCATCAGGTCAATCAGTGAAAGAGATAATTCTGACTGACTGCTAAGTGTTGCTGGATTATTAATGATTTCATCCACTTAATGGAGTTTCTTCTTATCTTTCATCTCTGCCTCTTTCCATCTTCTTCCACAACCAAGAGAGCAAGCATGGCTAACACCACTCCTGTAATAAATTTTACTTAACCAAATGATTAAATAACAATGGTTTGATAATGAGCAAACACTGCATTGTTTGCATCTTTTTTATCAATCAGACTTAGTTTCCATTGTTCAAAGCTGCTGCTGCCCAATTCTGCACTGGACAGTTATGTCTTATTGCGCCGGTGTAGACGGTGCATCGTTGGGCATGGTCTTAATGTGTTCTGGTACAATTTATTTGCTCAGAATATTGGTTCTATAGCCGCTGAGAACCACCGTCCTGCTGGTTTTAGCTGTCTCTCTGCTTGCATTCACCTCCCCACATGAATAACTCATTGTGGGGCTTTTGCAGAACGTGAAAACAAGATGTTGAGGAGATCTGCTTCATTTGAATTGGCTGTGTTAAAGCAGGGAAATGAAATCAACGAAGGTATATCTTGAAAGTTATTCTAAGACGTAAATAAGAAGTCTAAAAAAACTTTCCAACCAGGATTAACTGACCAGTTTGCATCACAGCTCAACTTAAGAGCACATAGATACTACGAATGAATTGTGAACTGAAATTCTTTTTTTTTTGTTTTAACATTGCCTATTCTACATTTTATGCACCGTCTCATCCTGCATGACATATTCCTCACAACTGAAAAGACAGTACCGGATGAATATAAAAGCAGTTTGGAAAGGTCAAAGCTGCTCTTGTTGGCTGATAATAAAACTCTGTTTGAGCAGCTTAAAGTCATCCAGTCACAAGTCTGGCCAATAAATCAGCTAGAAGAATGGAAACAGCACACAAAAATTCATGAGCACTGAGGAAGTGCTTTGTACACACATGCAATAATATTCCCATATCGGTTCTTCATGCGGTTCTCATCCTTCTTGGCGGAGTCCCATGGCGCTGACTGTCCTTCAAAAAAGCTCTGAAAAAAAAAAAATCAGAGAACAGAGAGAAAGAGATGAAGTACGGTGTCATGTGTGAACACTTTAAATGATAACCAGGCTAAAGAAGACAGTATTCCTCTTTCAATTCAACAAAAAAGGAAGAGAACATTGGCATCAGAGGAGAAGAAGAAACAGAGAGAAACGTTCACATCATTATCAGACATGAAACACAGGGAGGGTGGTGGATCCTGGGGAGTTGTGTCAAACAGCGAGCGCCATTAGGGTAGAGGCAGCGGGTGTCACACTCAAACCTCTCCCCCTGCGCCGCTCTACCGAGGCGGCGCAACCACAGCGGCTGTCTGTCTGCCTCATCTGAAGGACTCAATCAGCTTGTCGCAGGGAGAAAAATAAAGCCAGCTCATCGTCTACAGATCAAAACTGCTCAGCTCAGATTACCCTCATGAAATATTTATCATCTCTCGCTGGGGAGATTTCCATTCTGATGGCACACCAGGCACAATTAAGCCAAATTATGAAAATATATCTCCACCGCTGTTCAGCAGGGGTGGGTGGGGTCGGCTCCAAGCAGACTAGCCTGGACAAAAACATGTCATTGTTCTGTCTTTTTTTATAGTAAGCTAATGCACATTTGAAAAGTCAGCTAATGCATTACAATGCATCTGTAAATAAAAAGCCACAAACGTATGCAGGAGGTTGAAGAGATAGTTTGAGAGCTCCTTTTAGTGTGGAGTAGGAAGCATTGTGTTCAACCATCTCTCATCTAGGACATGATGGGTCCATTCATCTCAGCGCTATGGCAGGCAGCAGGCCGTTTGTCTAAAATAAAAAGCTTTTCTAGACACCACGCAAGGACATATTCCTGTATGAAGTCCTAAAGATTAGTGATTTCACTGAGAAACAGCTTTGATATGCTAAAAATATGCCTCATCCTTCCAGTGAAGATGGACACATGTCCTGGAGATAAATTACAAAGGTCTCTCCTTCGTGGCAGCAAGTCTTTAGCAAACACACGGGCCCAATGTCATTCTCCTTGTCATTTTGAAGGACACAGGTCTAATACCAAGCATCTGAAGACAAATTGTCCTCAAGCCGAGAGGCGTTACCTAGCAAATTTAGAATAGCTCTCTCTTAAACTCAGCGACCCTGAGTTAGTTGAATTTCTTAAGCTGTTTGGATCCTGAACACAGATGGAGATAAAATTGTCCAAAGAAAAAAAGATTACACAAAAGCTTTCAATTTAAAGGCTAAATGTGGGAATAATTGGCTACCTGAAATTCCTCAGAGAGAGAAAAGCAACTCAAGGCTCCACCTGAAAAACTATTTAGTGGCAAGATGTGGTGCATTTAGCTTTGGTGCATCTGCAGGTAGTTTTTCACGATCCTCAAATTATTCCCACTGGCAGAGATCCAACTTGCTGTGTTTTAATTACAGGCTAACTCCTGCTCTGTAGTCCCAGCACAGTTTGTCTGCTACGCCGTTTCTTTGTTTGCAACCACTAAACTGTAAATGAAAAACACAATACTTTCTCTACACACAGACACTATGAGAAAACCTGCAGACAATAAAAATGACAATAGACAGCTTGTCATACATAGTGAAAAAGTGGGGAAAAAAATAAAGAAGAAAAATGGATGAAAACACTGAAGCAGAGTTGTTTAGTCGGTTGCTTCTGTATTAATTAATCATACGATGAGTGAGAAAGGAGACTCATTCATATGGACTTCACTTATGGTTGAAGCTGAAAGAATTTCAGGATTCTCAATATTGGCTAGATGCTATACTCTTCAGTTCTAATTAAACTAGTAGAAAACAGGTGCACTATAATAACATGGCAGTTTTGATGCAGCTAAAACTTTGTTTTCTGCTTCCTGTTTGCAAGCTGTGTGCCAACGTGCAGGACAATAGGGACATGCAAATACTTTGTCACAGCTAATTCATTATAACAAGGTTTGCAAAGTTCAAAGTGTTTTACAGTGTCCTTTTTACAGCATCATCCGATTTCCTGTCATTAAACTTGTTTTGGAGTTGAAAATGAAGACTACTCTTCGTATTTGGCAGATTGCTACATGAAAATAAAGACATCTAAATCAAATTAAACCAATGCTACAGTCGTCCTTTTGTTAACTTTAACTCGTTCATTTGCAAAACTGTTGTTTTCCAAATTCTTACAACATTACAGTAATGATGTGCAGACATGGTCTGGAGAAGAGAAAAAGCCATTTCATCCCCCGAACACTGTTAAACACTTAGTAACTATACATAGCATCTGTTGGTAAATGCCCTTTTCAGATCAAATCATAAAAGTGTGATGTTTTACTCTCCCAGGGCCTTAAAAACAGCCAACAACCACTACTAATCTGCCAAGTTTGATTTATTATATTAAAGTTTAATAAAATAAATCACAAATAACCAAAAGTATTGGCTTACCTCGTTTATCTGATCCAAAGTTAACCAACAGAATAACAAGAAGCATGGGTCAGAGAGAGATATAGTACAGTGTAAGTCAACAGGTTTAGAGGTGCACTAGGCTCCAATCTCATCATCAGAAATAAATGGTTAAAAAGGGCATTAACCTTAAGACAGATTGATAGAGAGGAGAAAGCAGTGGATCACAACATAAAAAAAGGATTGCACAAGCCAAGTGAAAATGAGCTCCATCACACACTTAAAGCAACCCAGCAACCCCCCCCCTTTTTTTTTTAATTTCCATTTTTATTGGTTCTTATGCATTGATGCAATGCTTACTGTGTGAACCCAAAACACCTTTATCCAAAATATATAAGGCCTGGAGGGCAGCCCAAAGCATTTTTTTTCCCTTCTGTGATGTAGTGCTGGTAGCATTGTGGAGTTACATTATTTCATTCAGCAGTCATGAGGGGGTGGAGGAGAGTTAATTACTGATGGATCTGGCCAACATGTAGCAAGTAAGGTGGCAGACAAGAGAGAGAAGTGAGGAAAGAACACCGGAGGTATAGATATGAAAATCAAAGAAATTAATGGGAAAGAAATAAGCAGCAAATGTGAAGAAAGGTGTAATGATAGTTAAAATGAGAGAAGATGAAGATAGGGAAAGGTTGCAATTATAATGTAAACTGTATAAATCATGTTTCCAGGTAAGTTGGGAAGTTTTCCAAAGTACAAAAAACCCTCTATTCTGTAGTTAATTCATATGAACATTAAACAGAAATGATTTTCAGCATCTTTACTTACCAACTTCACTGTATTTAGAATAAATAAACAATCTGGACGATTCTACAATGAGCCAGTTAAATGGTGGCAGGTGAGGGTGTCACAATTGGGTATAAAGGCAAGTTTTCCAAACAAGGATGGCTCACTACTTTGGGCCAACCTTAATAAGATAGTTATTAATCAGTATTAAAAAAAAGGCCAAATTGAGAAAGAACCTCTTTTAACATCAAGCGGATAATACTGACACAATTCAGGGAGTCTGGGGAAATCTCAGTGTTAATGCCAAAGAACTACTGTTTGCTCCGAGTGACCCACAGAAACAGTCCTGCTGCCATGGAAGGAGGGTTTTGGAGCACCTTGAAAAAGCACTGTCACTAAACAAAGTCTGTAGCTGCATCCAGATATGTAAAATATAAAGGTACTAAGAATGGAGGAAGTCATATATCAGCTCTATGCAAAAAAAAAATCTGAGTTTTCTGGGCAAGATCTCATTTCAGATACACAGAAAGAAAGGAAAAAAGTGTCCTGTGGTCAGATGATTTTATGTTTCAGCTGTTTTTGGGGAGAGAACATCCAAACTGTTGTAAATGAAAGGTGCACAAATGAGAGTTTGTGATGGTATGGGGCTCCAGCATTATAGCATGCAGAATGATGGTATGGCTGCTGTGTTGTGCCAGGCAAAATTGCTTTGCCAAGAGGAGCTTTATGAGCAATAATCCCCCCCCCCCAAAAAAAAGATATTTTCTCCAAGAAGTAAACACTTACTTTAGCAGGACAATGACTGACCTTGCTCTTACAACAACATGGCCTTAAAAACAGCATGTTTATGCTTGACTGGGATCTCTGCTTCCTCGATCTGTTTCTTCTTGAAAATTAGTTCCCAAACAGTTATCAAGTGTAACTAAAATGAAGGTTGATGTGACACAATGGTA
Organism: Leptatherina wallacei; assembly: GCA_028567055.1. Lineage (NCBI taxonomy): Eukaryota > Metazoa > Chordata > Actinopteri > Atheriniformes > Atherinidae > Leptatherina > Leptatherina wallacei. Next base: position 22,015,895 of record JAOXYM010000008.1, on the reverse strand, counting down.
AAAAAGCTTGCATCCTTAAATTCAAAGTACACTGAAAGCACTTTGTCTGTTAAACAAAGGCTCAAATTGATAAAAAACAAAACAAAAAAACGGTTTCTAAGTGTTAAGAAGCTGGCGACAAAGAAAAAGCGACTATAGTGTCAGACTCAAGTGATGCAGATAAGATATTGAACAGAAAGGATTTAGAAAGTTTAGCTTGAGGCCAGTCTGTTACAATATCAGGGTTAGAGGAAGCTGGCTGTTGTGGTACTGGGGGACAGCAAGGAGGCTGGATTGCCGCCAACTCACTGCCAGCCTCTTGCACTAATGAGCGAGAATGAGAGTGACGCTCCTTTGGGGCAAAATCCTTTGTTTCCCTGTCAGCAAGAAGCTTGGTCTCAGATTACAGACACTGTTGTGCAACAAGAGTCTAAGAAAGCCATAAGTTGCCATCAATAGAGCCTAATCGGGTCTGATTCAGGTGGATAAGGGGACGTGGGCTCACACACAGCTCACACTTCTTCATATTTTATTGGAGGTGGAGTGTTCATTGGACTGTTCAAGGAAAATTGGGACGACTTCATTTGACATAAACACACGCACATACACAAAATGCACAGCCGCTGTACACAACAAGGAACAGATAAACAAAAAACACATCACAACGTAAACACACTGAGACAGGGTACATTATTAATTTATCATAAAAGTGCATCTGGGGAGGAACAAAACTGTTTTACTGTGTGCTTTAAAACAAAAAAAAAACAAAAAAAACATGCAGAAAAGAGACGCCATGACACAGATGAAGCCACATGTTAGACTGATAAAACATTTCCAATCAAGAACCTCAGTGGAGATGTTACATGTCTATGACCAGGCGTCACATGTGCTTGCAACCTTCATGGAGGAGGATGACATCCGGGCCGCGTCCTACCTCGTACTCCTCCTTGAAGCCGTAGCCCTCCGCGCACTTCATCTGGGTAATGTGCTGGAGGAGGTCTGCCACGCGGATGGCCGGGTGCAGCTGACCCGTCTGGTACGGCACATCAACTGCTTCCCGCTTCCTCAGGGAGTGAGTGTGCGACTGCACCAGGCTGCTGGTGTCGCTGCCCGTGTTCTGGCTCTCGTCTGTGGGGCAAAAACAGAGAGAGGACAGGGTGCATCAGGATGGAGAAATCTGAGCTAACCTCACTTCGTCAATCATCAACATATTGTTACAATATACATCTGGGTGACATAAGGCTTGGAGCAGTAAATGGCAGTATCAGTTTTAGAGTTTGCTGACATTTTTAGAGTTTAAAAGGTTGAGATGAGTAGCCTAGGTGCTGACACTCTTCACACTAGCACATAGATCAGATGCAACTGTTCTCATAAGCAGATGGCACATTATCTCATTTACTGTTAAGCATTATGTCACCACCCTCCAGATTGACAAACAACTTTCAGCTAGTAATCTGTTTTATATGGATGGTCACAACAACACAACATCATTGAGTAATAGGATGAGTCATGTGGTGGGAAGGTTCAGGTCCATCTGTCTCAGTGTGGCTGGAAAACACTTTACTGTATAGCCTTTTTTTTTTTTTCTAAGGCCCTTTAAGTAACACACATTTAATATGGCTACAGTTAGAGTAAAATATCTCAATGGCCCCTCAACTGTGAGAAACAGCACAGATCAATCAGAAGATTCGTCAGAAAGATGCTGTAAAACAAGTTTACTTTGTTTACTGGCGGTACAGTATACTGGTTTGGGCTGTGCCTCATATTGCGAGTCAGACTCCATTCCAGCTCTTTCATACTGTAATCCAGTCAGTGGCAGACATGAGGCACAGATGCTTTGGGGAGCCAGCGGATGATGGAGGGGTGTCCAGAAACATGGAGGAGGAGGAGAATGTGGGGGGGTGCGGTGAGCCACAGTGAGCATGTTGCAGCAGGCACCGTCAGAAGCATCACACAGACACAGTGTGGATTCAGCCCCTGCCACCCATACTTCCCCGAATCATGAACAAATAAACTAAAAAAATAAATTAAAACCAAACATAAAAAAAGAAAAAAAACCCAGGAGGGAAGCTGAGATGGGAGGAAAATGCATGGGGTGATGCTGCCATGGTGCACTGTATGTTTTGTTGACCATGCTAAGCTAATGGTGGCTTGGTGGCACGGTACGAAGGGTGGTGAGATGCTAACATGTCCACTTGTCATGCAATAAATGTCGTAATGCCCATATCAGAAGCAGCCTCTCAGTGTTGGCTTGCTTTCTGAGTAAACACCGCCTCCTTCCCCCAACCCATTGCCCACTTGGGAAAACTTACCATTAATGGGCACTTTTTAGATAGCAGATACATAAGAGGTTACGTATGTAAAGAGAAAGAGAGGAGAAGAGACAGGAGAGAGGGGATAAGCAACAATACAGCATGAGAACCTGTTACAGTTGAGTGTTTTAGAGCTACGCTAAAGGGCAAGATCACATGCCTCTTAGTTCAAACTACTTAGGTAGAGAGCCTAGTCAGGGAGGGGATGTTGAGTGGATGGATGGGGCAATTTCAACAGTGCAAGACAAAAATAAAAATAGAAATAACAAAACAAAACAAGGAAGTCATGGATTTCAGGGGAGAAAATAGTGAAATACTGATCATCTCAGGAGAAAGCTGTCATTGTTTAGGTTCTTTGACTTGCATATCTCAGTGACATCAGTTATCTTTTATTTTGATATTCTGACATTTATCTACCTAATAGCTTTAATTATATTGGCATATGCTCGTGGTAACACCTGAATTACAGCATTTGTTTCAGAGGAAAGTGAAATGAAATTAAAAACATCACCAGTCCTGTATGATTGAGTCAGTTTTGATCATTAACCCTCAGCTGAAGAGACTATGCTTTGACTGAATGTGTCATAACTGAAAGCATGTGACCTTTTTCTGGTTGATGTAATTTGATGTTAATTGTTTCATGCTTCATTAAATGTGGAACTAGCAGCTGTCACAGGAGCACTGATGAAAGACACTGCTTTAAGTTGCACTGATGTGGAAAAAAATAAATAAATAAAAACGCTCTAACTTTAATTTGTGTACTTAAAAATGCTGCTGTGCTGCTTGTGCTAAATCTGGAGTAGAGTTGCTTACTGCAAACTTCTTCTGTGGCCTTGAGTATTTAATTATTACAGTTCTAGTGCCCCACTTAGCAGCAACATAATGTGTTCTACTAGTAGCATCTGCTTGTATAAAATGCTGCACTTTGGGCTGTTCTGCATATTCAACAAAGGGCAGTAATAATTAAAAGAAGAACAAAATGCTTTTCATAATTCTATTCTATTGCTGAACAAGATCTATAAACACTAGCAAAAACAAAACAAAAACAAGTAGGTCAATAGCAGTTAGCCAAAGGCAAAGGGAGCGACATTAAAAAGAATAATAGAAAAGGTTGTTGTTTTGGAGGGAGGGAGGGAGGGGAGTTCGATGTGTAGTGAGGAGATAGGGGAGGGAGGGGAGGGCAGCACAGCTATTGCAAGACTTTAAAAGTTCAGACGAACGCATCCTTGTTTTAGGAATTTTTGTTGAGCTGGGGGGCTAAGAGAGAGCGTATTTTTTGTGTCTCCCTCTTGCACCGTTTGTCTGTTGTGTCTAAGTGCAGCTGCTATGGCTTCAGCATGCTGTAGCCTTGGTTGTTGGGGCAAAATGCCCCCCCTCTTGTTGCCCTCCCCACCCTTAGACACTCCCCCACATCCAGTCCACATGTCTGTCCATGCATATGAGAGGTCAAACACATAAGTGACATCACACGCACGACACGCAATGCGGATGGGATGGTGTGAAGCCAGCCTCAGCCCAGGAGAGCCCCTTGTTAGACAGGAAGGGAGAGGAATAGAGGGGAGGGGCGGGTGGGTGAGAAGAAGGAGGAGAGGAGGTGGAGGAGAGGGGGAAGCAGCAGGCAGGTATGAAGGTGAGGAAGCCATATTTAGTTCAAATAAACCATCCAAATTAAGATACAAAAGTTAAGAAAAAAAAAATCTGTCCATTATCGGGCTCACAGTTAAGTCTTCAAACAGCCATCTTATGAGTACAATGCACTGTAACTTTATTTAGCAGAGTGATAAGAATATATAATCAGTAACAATGGTAAAAGAAAATATGTCTCACCTAAGATAGCAGTTGGCACAAAGGGATCTGCTCAAACCCCAAAACAAGTGCAGAAGTTGGAGGAGGAAAGAAAGTCGCAGTAAATAAAAAAGCAAAGACAATTCAACTTCAAAAAAGACTAATGGACACTTTTTGTGGTTTCCTGCCAAGCAGCATACAAGAAATGTAAGACATTTTCTGGAAAAGCTAATTATACAGTAAGTTTAGCTGATTATAAATCTAACTGCCCTTTACTCCATCTAATAAATGAGCTGTGAAGTGATTACATAAGACACACAATTATGGATATTATTTGGTGGAAACTGAAGCTGTAATTGAACAGCTAAAATCCATCTTGGCGAAGTGCTCTAACACATAAACTAGAAATGTAGCAGGGTGTAAACCCATCTCAAGTTAATTTATCTGCTTTCTCATTTGTGAAATCATTTTCTAATTCTTAAAGCACATATTAACTCTGTTGAGTAAATTCATATCACACATTACAGTATCAGCTTGTAAATGACATGAAAAAGCGGTCTCACCAAGAATGCAAAACTCATTAAAACTTGTCTGACAATTTTTCCTTTTATTAATCTGTTGTGACACTTAATTTTGCCCGTTTCATAATAACTTAATTTGTCGTCAATGTTTTTCAGACTGCATGGGAAGCACTTCTTTGATGGCACACGGGATTAATGAGAAAAGAGAGTGTGTTTACCTGGGTAATACGAATTGGTGGGGATGGATGAACTGAGAGTGTTGGCTTTTGGAAGTGTGAAGGAGGAAGGTGATGATCCAGCTACAGATGGAAAAAAAAGAACACAGTAAAAAGCATCAATAGTCTGTTATTGCTATTGGAAGAGAAAATATGCTGAATCTACTAATTAAAAATACACTTTTTCATTCCCTTTAAAAAAAAGAAAAAAGACCACAGATACTGTAAAAGGGGCGGTTCCCAAAGTGGGGGTTGGGGTACCTCTGTACATTATAAGACATCATGAGTTTTAAAGATGATTTCCAGAAACCAAATTAAATTCAAAAGTTACTCCCAATAACATAGTTTCACTGTAGTTGCTACAAGAGGCAAATACAGCCATCATTAATGAATGAAAATATCATAATGATGGGGCTGTTTTTTCTGTTACAATGCGCTTGTTTTAATTGGCTTATTAGCAATGTTTCCCTGCTGTAATGTATGACCTCAGATTTTTTCAGTCTAATAAACGCTACCATGAGAACACAAACCAATTCTATCCCATATTACCACATTTTGTTAACTGCAGATATTTCCAATAATAATAAATTGATTTCAAAACTGCACCTGCATTGCATGGCCAGACACCACAAGAAATAGGTGAATAAATGTGTTTGTGTGCTCTGTACAAAACACAAAGGCAGGGGAAGCAAAATGTATCTAACCTTCTCAAATTCATGTCGATTTGGTTCTGCTCTGCACTCTGTGTAAACATCTTTTAGATTTGTTTAGGATCTTTAAAATGTTCCTGCTGCATATAGCATGCATTCATTATTGTTCTTTTTTTCCAGCACAAATAGCTCTCTCTCATTTGATTGATTTATGACAGCAAATAACTGAGCTCTGCACACACTGGAGCAAACTGTCTTCAAGGATGCTGAGCAGCAGTTATCCCAGATCACCAGTCACAAATCCTCCCTGATTCCCCAAAGTGACAACACGCTGTCAGCTGTTTACTGCAGGTACTACACTTATCACTACCAGTACTTTACATAACCCTACTTCTTAAAAATTGCAATGTCCTTTTAATTCATTAAAGTGTAAGTGTATACCAGTGAAAACTTTATCACTGTTTCTACTTTTTTGCAAACACAAAGCTGAAAATGAGAAAAAAAAGGACAACATAGTAAATGCATATGTGAAGTATACCAACCGTTTCCCAACTCGATACTTATAAAGATTTTCGTTTATAGTTTAAATGACCCTCAGACATAAGCCCTGCCTCTTAAGCCAGTTGTATTAAAATGTCACCATTAAGAGCTCTTAAGAGATTTTTCAATCTGGCCACAAGTTAACAACTACAAACCAAAAAACACCAATAAAAACTTAAATAAATATTAGCCCCCCAACTAAAGTTTTAGTTCATACAAATATGATTTTTCCCATTCAATTCATTATTTTTTCTCTCACGAATTGCATTATTATAATTAAGTATGACGTTTATTAAAAAAAGAAGAAAAAAATAAAGACGACAGCAACTATAAAGTAGGTTTAATTTGAAATTGACACTAAAAACTTGATGCAGATTCCACTGCTGCACCTCAGTAGAACAATAATTATATGGAAAATAGAGTTACTGTCAGTTCCCTCCTGTATTGTCATCTACACCTCATGAAACATCAACAGAACTGCCAAACTAAGCGGGGTTTGGGTTATTAAGGCAGTACCGTATGCTCAGGACTATAATCTGTCAACCATGATGTTTTCAGCCAAAATGACACCCCTGACAGTGATGTAAGGTCATGGAGAATGAGAGGGCTTTACACTGACAAGCAGAGCGAGAAGTTACAAATTTAAATCATTTGCGCTGGCAGACAGAAGGCCAGATTTGAACATCTATACTAACAGACAGTTAATCAAGGTCAAAGCATCTTTGGGGGGCTCAGCCTCTGCAGGGGTACAGAGACAGAGGCTGCTGTGGATTTTTAATCTGATGGTTTTGACTGGGATTAATGCAGGTCAAGCCCTGGATGCAGACTTGGTTAAGCTGCCCATCAACAAAGCATTAAGTTTAACCTGAGACAGAAATTAATAGGTTATTGTAGCAGAGTGCATCTAGCGTGTGCTGTTTGTTTCCTTCATGGCTTGGACAAAGCAAAGTGCTGAATCTACAACCTCATGGCAGACATGTTGGAGATCTAATGCTTATTGATAAGCTTGTGGTCTGCTTTGGGATTTCCAGACGTCATGATTATTGATTTAGATAGCAGACTCCCTTCAGGTTGCTAGCAAGCAATTACAAAACAGAGTCTGCAGTTGAAAAAACCAGCATTAGTTGCAGAATTCTAATATATAAAAAAAAAATAGAGCACTGCAGATTTAAGTTAGCTTTTACGTAATTAAACAGAAATTAATTAGAGAAATGAGACAAATTTGAAAGGGAATGGGCAAAAAGGGTGGAACAAACTCCTGGGGGCATATGAAAGGGGTTGAAGCTCCATTTAAAAAAAAGTAAATGAAACAATCTTTCTCAAAATCAAAGTCTTTGACGTCAAATTTATTCTATTTTGAAAAAAGCCGTTCCCCTGTTGACTTGCACAAGGACTGACAACAACAGGGAGTTTTTTGAAAAGCTAAAATATTAAAGACAAATCACTTTTAAATACTGAATTATGTCTCAAAATAAGAAAAAAAATGTCTGAACAAAAGAGATGTAAAGGCAGCTCGTCATTAAAAATTCATTTTCAGTACTAATTTATGCAGCTGGATCAGTAAATGATAGAAAAGGAGAAGATAAGAATATTAATACAAAAAGTTAGTCTTTGGTCTCACACCAGTTTTGACACCAGATATTTCACAAAGTTAGATTTTTGTTAAGGGAACACAAAAACAAATATACTTTGCTTACTCTGACTTTAAAGCAAACACTGCAGCGTTCATTTCCATTTAGTACTAAAATTGGTGTTTTTCTGCTCACATTCAATGTTTAGTTCCTGTGGAACTAGGCTAGTTTTCTTCCTCACCATACCAAACCAAATTAGCTCCTTCATGCTGCCTGGTGTAGAAAAATGCTGGTACATTAGTCCAATGTGGACCCATCTTACCTCGACCATTGAGGGTGAGGGTGCACTCGCTGCGGCCATTGAGTGTGAGCGCACACTCGCTGCGGGTGTTCAGTGTGTGGTTGTGCGTGTCCATGAAGGACAGTGCCTCATCACAGTTGGTACCCTGCTCTGTGTAACTCTTGTCCATGGAGTTGACCATCACGGTCATCTCCTGGCGGGTGCTGTTCAGTGTCTCCTTACGCTTCTTTGCCAATTTCCTTTGTGGAGGGAAAAAAAAACAAAGAAATATTCAGACAAGAAAAACAAAACAATGATGATGCTTGAATTGATCTGATATGAAGCCAGTAGCAATGACTCATAGATGTAATGAGATGGCAGAGCTAATGTACCCTGGACTGTGGCCACATCAGGTTTTATTAGGCACCAGATGCTTTTTCATGCAGAGAATTATAAATCCTTGAAAATGAGGAAAGGTGTGATACTCTAACCTAAATACATCAGCGGCTCTGATGATTTAAAATTAGCTATAGTATTTTAGAGAGGAAGAATTATACTTGTGAACACTGAACTGAAACAGTCAACCTGCTTTTATTGACCTACTTCAAGTTGATGTGTTAGAGCCTACAAGCAATCTGTCCCCGATCAAACATCATTAAAGTGTTGCGTCTGCACACAGACACACAGGTGTACACAAATTCACATAGAAGCACACATATCAGTGCGCTGATTCTTCCTTCTGTAAAAGCCAGTCTAAGCCAGTCTTGTCTCTTGATGAAATACAGAATCAGACTGAATAATTTACTAATTGTCTACCTAGCTGAGGCACTTCACAAACAGGCCTTCAGTACTAAATATTACAGCGCTTTAAAGTCTTTTAGTTTAGTGTATACATCACTGAACAAAGGGTTTTGCCTCCCTGCTCTCAGAAAAATGTTTCTATTGATCATTTTAACCAGCATCCAAAAATATTCTTCTTCAAAGAACCCTGTCATGGATTTCTTTGTTTGAGTGGTTTAAGGCATCCAAATGCTAGCTACTCTATCACAATAGATTCTTATAATAAATAAGACTAGTTTAATCTAATTACATTTTATATAAAAATTCATGATAACCAGTGATGCTGCTCACTATGTACTTTAAGTTTGAAATGTAGCACCCCCAGCTGTAAACCTTTAGGGTCATATCGCTGACCAGAAAACATGCTATAACACATTTCATCAGGCTTTGTCTATGATTGATTGCAAACTAATGTCCTAAACCCGTACTATTTATGATGCTCACCAAATGAACTATGAACATGCTAAACTATAGCACATCATTATTACTCAAAACTAAGAGTGTAAGTGCAGCCTCATAACCTACAAACATGACTTCTGTTTCCTTTTTTGAATTTCTGAAACACATTGTGATCTTTTCTTTTGTATGATACAAAAACTATTAACATTTATCTATTTATATCGTCCCCTCTCCCAAAACTCCCAGTATGCTCTGACTAGTCAGCTACAACAGCTCTTGTTAGGCTTCATCTGTCATTACACGTCAGCTTTGTTAAAAATCTAATTCAGAGATTTAGAGAGAAGTGAGTAATGAGTAATTAAAATCTTTTAATCATTTTCTGGGATGAAAACCATTATGAATAAACTCAAAAGTAAATTTTTTCTCTTTCTTGGATAACATATTGGTTTCTAGGTGGTATATACAAATTAAAAATGACACTTATTTTCAGAAGACATAATGTGGCCATAGATCTCTAAAGATAATCAGAACAAGGTGGACTCTGGTCTTATCCCAGCTTTTGTGGCAGGCTTATTTTCCCTGTGGGACGTTTGCATGATCACTGTTGTATGTCAGTAACTCATGTGCACCAAGATGCCTGTATTCCCACAACACATAGACATGCGCCTATTACAGCTCCAACAGAAAGATGTTCTTCTATTTTGGGAATGCCTTTACAGTGTTATGTTTCAGCAAATTGTACAGTTTTTCGGGTGATCTAATGTATTGGTGATTGCCTGAATTTGTAGCTCAAACTTTTGCTCCATGTTTCATAATAGTTTAGAACGATTAAGAACACTGTGGTCACCCCCAAACTTCTAAACTGAGAAAGGTCTGTGCAGCAGTGCTGTTTTAGCCCGACTCCTGTGTTCAAAGTCAACTTTTTAAAGATTTGAAAATGATGAGGGAGAGACACTTTTCTTTTTTGCCGACCCGGCTGATCTTGACCTTTCACATCTTTGTGGAAGAAGTTATTTACATGAGAAAATTTCCCCATGGCAATAAATATTGCATCACACCGTCACCCAGATGAGTTAGACCTATTACACTTTCACAAATGTTACACTGAGGAAGAATTGCAAACAGCTTGATTCGGAAAATACTGCAGTAATAGCCTTATCTGATGCTTGCCACTGTTCTGTACCTGGAGGGGAGTGAGTGGTGTAAAAATTAACTACGGCAACCCTCACACTGATCCTCGCACTTTGTTACTCTCTGCGTGACCCCTCTCCGTATTTGAATTGAAGTCTTTCTCATGGACAACTGCTGTCTAATGATGCACTCCTGCTGTTTTGTTTTTGCAAATCTCCTCTGTTTATTCAATTCCGTTGCTGTTTCATGCCATATGGCAACAGGCTCCTGCTGCCTTCAAACAGTCATTTGCTCTAAAGGCCGCAACGTGAGGCTAATAGTGCATCCGTTCCTCAGAACGCAAAGTGACAAAGTAGTGACATTTTTGTATGCCCGACCCACTTTTTGTCTTTAATCTGCAATTAGAGCTGGGAACAAAATGGCAATCATGTCTCTTTTTTTCTCTGTTATAGCTTCATAATGTAGTAAGAAGTGAAGTGGGGAGGGGTAGTGGCGCATACCCCAGGCAATATTAAGACTGATTCAGCCCTGGGTGCACTGATGGAGAAGACTATTAAGAAAAACTATAATCCACGTTTTAATACTGTATCACTGCTCTTAGTCCTGCGTCTGGAAAGACTTGGATTTCTGCTTTCTTGGCTTGTGTGACATCCGAAGCGAGAGTGTTGAAGATAAACGAGGCTGCAGACACCAATGCCAAAAAATGAGGAAAGCGCCTGCAATACTGGGGTGTTTGCAAAGCACTGTGGGTGTTAGATGAAGATTAATTGGCATGCTATTCTCTCCTCATTTGTAAGAGGGGGAAATTTAATGATAGATGACTATAATCCAGGCTCTCGTACGCTGAGAGAGATAGCAACAGGAAGTGTACAGTAGAGCGTATGTGTGTGTTGATGAATGTGACCATTTATGATATCCCCAGTTAGTTAGCGTAAAGTTGCACATGGAAAGAGTTTAACAAGAAATTTATTGGTGTGACTGCTTGAAGGCATGCCCGTCAATATAAACACATATTTTTCAGCACTAAATGTGCAAAATGTGAGAAGGATTTGAAGCAGACAGTTGACAGAGGTGTTGGCAGTTGGCAGAAGTAAAGAGTGAGCAAACATATCAGGTAACTATTATTAGCCAAGTCTCATCAGAGGTTGTCTGCAGTTCAGTAAATGGCAGGCCTGGTATTTCTAGGATCTAAGTGAACAGAGCTCCTAACTCAGCGGGTTCAGCTACAACAAAAAGGCAGATGCACAGATTGCATGTCAGAATATCTGTTCAGTGGGAGTGAACACTGCTACAACTTCTAAAACAGGAGCTTCAAAACCTCAAGCCCAGCATGGCGGGCCTCATTTCAGCACCGGAACAGCCAAAACCTTGTGACACTGTGAAAAAAGTTGGCTTCGTTAAAACGATTCACACACATCAGCAGTGCCAGTGTGTGGATGTATGTGTGTTTTATTAAACTGTGATCCAGCAGGGAGGGGCAACAGAAGCATCTTTGACCATCTCAGTGGGGGCATTTCAGTAGTTGTTTGGACTGAGCATTATTTCAAAATCTTCCCATCTTTAAACTATGTATGCCCTGAGGTTGCGTGTCATTATCCCGTCCATCTAGGCATCTATGTCACGTCTGAGTAAAAACTGATAATCTGAGACTGTTTTTCTGTAATGCTTCATAAATTTGGTGACAATATTCAATTTTTCTTAAAAAAGCTCCCAGAAAAATAACCTAAAATGTGAACATAGCAACATTAAAGATAGGAATACACGAATACTTGATTGTGACACTTTGATGCTTGACTACGGTGGTGCCTGTCAATCAGGTGTGGGGGAGAAGATCAATCACACAATTTGATAGATTGTTTGCCCGGCTGCAAACACGTTTCAACTTTCCACCACAAAAAAGGCAAACAGCCCTCTCACAATCAAATTATGTTAATAAAGCATTAATATTTCTACATCAAAATGACACATTCCTCTTTTTCCCCCATGAAAACAATCTCACAATTTTTTTGCCTTATTTAGTATGCACAAATCTGTTACTGAGTTAATTAGCTATTGTCTCTGTCTCAACCCACTGCTCTACTACCCATCTAAAGGTTCTCAGCATCAAATATGTTCAAACATGGCAAATGATTTATGTTACATAATGACTAGTATAAATACTGGAGTAATTTTGCTCCAGATTTTTTAAACAGGAACAAATCCTGAAAAAGAAAAGTTACCCAAAAGTCAATATCAATGTACTTTATATATTACTCTCTACAATTCTCATCAACTATTGGTTCCATTGGCTGTTTGTGTTTTTCTGGCTTGGCGAAGACCTCAGACTCTTTGTTGTTCCTAAGCAGTTTTTGTGGCACCACTGCAGTCCAGCTGGGTAAGGCTGGGGGGGGTAGGGGGGTAGGTGCCAAGTATTAAAACAACATGCCAAGATGCAGGCTTTCCTCGCAGGACATTGCACTGTAACATGAGGAGTTTTAATGCTGTGGCTCTTTTTATATATATATATAGCTGTTCTATTTCCAATTTGCAGAAAATAAAAGTTATATAATCTCTAACTTTGCTCTCTAATACAGTTATGCCAAAATATGTTGCCGCTGAATTAGTTAAAATTGTATTCAATGATGACTTAAAGCTCTGTATAAGATTTATGAAATGCTAACAATTAATGTGTAAACTGAACATTGATTTTTTATATTTGCCACAGTCAATGTATGAAATCAGGTAATCTATATATTTCCTAGGCAATGTATACAATACTACAAATGAGATGTCAAAGTATAAAATTCTGTGACATTTCATACATTTTCTTGGTCAAAAGGCAAAGCAGCAGAGAACAGAATACTGTTGACAGTGGTGCCGGGGTCTATGTTATCCCATGTGGAGGAATGAGTGCTTGCTGCTCCACGACAGGGAATAGATCATATTGTTGTGGTTCGGATTACTGATAGGATTACATGTAATTTCACACTTTGCCTAAACCTACTTGTCATTCTTTATAATCCCTAGGTGTTTTACACAATGCCAAGGAAAAGTATGTGACATTAAGGCATTCCACACCTTGCTAAAAAAATGTCACGCATTGTATTCTTTGACATTCTACAGAATACCTGCATTTCATATTTACTGTAACATATGCACTCCCCAGCCACATTATAAATATAATGTTTATTTTACACAAAAAAGTAATGTGTTTATATTGATTTAAAAAAAAATTTAAATCTTTTTTTTAAATTGTTTTTATGCCTGCTAAGACTAGCTGATGAAATCCTTCCCATTGCCAGCGTGTTTAACCTCAGTGTCTGAACTCCCATTGTGGCTGAAAAGACCAGGAGCCAATAAAAACGTGCAAGTGAGACTAAATGATGATTCAATCCTTTTCATGACAAACTTCAAGTATCCAAGTAGTGAAGTTTATGAGTTTGAGTATCTAAAGAACAATATATTGCTTTAGTTTATAGTGCAGAATAAAGTGACAAGGGATTAAGTATTAACATATTTCTAAAATCATGTTATTTTCTGATTAATCATCGCTATAATTTTTAACTTCATCAAAACATATCAAGAGTTGTGGTCCCACTTGCCTTTAAGTAGCACTGTGTGGCTTTCTGACCTTAAAACTCGTTTGATGGCACAGTGACATTTATTATGCACATTTCTAAAGCTGTCGTTGTCCAGCATTGTCCTCAGGCTGATAATATCCAATAATATCCCAATAATATAATAATAATATAATATAATAATATAATATCACAACTTTTGCTTCCAGGACGTTGCGTCACGTTACAGCTAAACGCATGGCTTCACATACTAGGATCCTCAATCCTGGTCCTCGAGAGCTGGTGTCCTGCAGGTTTTCATGGTGTCCCCGCTGCAACACACCTGACTCAAATAAATAGGTAATTAGCAGATTTGTGCAGAGCTTGTATGAGTCTGAGTCAGGTGTGTTGTAGCAGGGACACTTCGAAAACCTGCAGGACACTTGCTCTCAAGGACCAGGATTGAAGATCCCTGTGTAGCCACTGGATATTAAAAGACTTGCCGTTTTGAGTGCACACAGTGGCTGTATTCAGCAAAGAAATGCAAGAGGATATTATTGGGTGGAAGAGAGGAAAAGAAAGAGATAAAGGGACAGAGCGAGAGATAAGACAAGAGTAGACATCATCCTGACTTTTACTCACTGGAGAGAGCACAGAGTACAGTATAATGCACGATGGATGCTGATTTAGCCTCGTTGGAGGGCGCCTCACAGAGTAAATATGCCAACTTTCCATAGTGCTTCTTTAAGACAAGAAAAGTTGTATTTTAGTTTTCTTTCCCTCATTGAGATGTCACAATTTGCATTATACAAACACTGTTAGAGACAGATTTTATTTTTTGTAAGTGGCACACTGTGTTAAAATTCACCCATTTAAACCAGATCCTTCCTTGCATGACATCCCCTCGGCCTGCTTGAGGTGCTCTTCGTCTTCCCTCTTCCTAATCAAGATGCAGAGCTTGTAGGTGCAAAACTCTGCAAGGCTTGTACCAATTAATGTGATTCTTGCTGCATGTTCCACTTGTAAAGTTTAATGAAGGTGTTTGCCCGGAGCACTTTGTGTTATACATTGTACATTTAGTAAAACTCCCTTTACTGACAAGTATGTGCAAAATGAGTTATTATGGAAAATTAGATTTATGAGAAATGTGTGTGCATCTTTTCTTTTGTCAACAAAAAGGAAAAATTTAATTAGAAATACCCTCAAAATTTGAATGTATTGAGCACTTTCTCTTTTTCTTTTGTTTATTGAATGGGTGTTTGGTAACTTATGGTAGACAACACAACATGAATTTTTCATTCATTTATTCATTTCATGTGCTTTATAGTATATCTATGAGTTTATGATTTAAGTGACCATCTGCTGGATAACACTTATGATTTCATTTATTTTTATAGAAGCTGATATAATAAAAACACACCAAGCATTTACATTTACAGACAGTATTCATTAATGGACATTTTGTGCAAAAATAATGTCTCCATATTCACATTTCATTTCAGAATAATCACTGATATGACATTATTATCGGGGTAGAAAAATATATAAGAAAGCATTAAAGCCATGATGAGACATCATATTCTCAGAATATATTTAAAGTAAGAGTTGATAAACCTGTCAACTAAATATTCTCTTTTTTTATCACCCACACACCCTTCACTGATGGAACTGGATGAGGTTTCAATAGTCTAAAACTATCAACAGATAAGAACCAGGTGCAAGATACAATCACACTGAATAGTAACTAGAGGTGATGCAGCATTCTTGTGATGAAGCTGTTTTATTTCTTTTACACAAAGTGATCCAGTGAGCTCAAGGATTTGACAAACGGAATCTCAACCTGCCTTGTGCATTCAAAAATGCTAGTGAACCTGTGAGACCTTAGAGGTGGAGACTTGATTAACCTAGTCCTTTATTTGGATTTGTTTGCCAAGGTTGGCGTGCCCTAACAAAGGCAAATTTGGAATCAGTCTTGCAACCTGTCTCTCCTCTGAGCTCTCTCCAGCCAGTAAAAGTCAGTCTCTTGCCCCATCTCTTGCTTTGTCACCATTCTCTCCCTCTTCTCTTGCCAGTGTGTTAATATCCAGTTGCTGGCATGTGATACGGTACTGTGAAGCAAAACACACCGTGCCACATGATACTTCTGGCTGGACCACAAACCTGTGAAGTATGGTTTCTCAGCCTTGGGAAACAATGGCAACGAGGGCTCCAGGAATATGCATAATGATTGTGAGTGTGCCATCAAGACGAGTGAGAAGCGCAGAATTTTAAGGTGGAAAACTTATGAATATTGCTTTAAGGGATGATTGAAATACATTATAAATCCTCAGAGAGAGACTTTTGTCAAAGTTTTGCTCATTTTGTTTTCTCTGCAAGCAGGAACTGGGGTGATGCTAATTATGGAGACTAATAGACTGTGATTTAAAGCAAAAGTGACAGAGCTGATATTGGCCTTTTTCCATGTATGGTATTTTTCCTCCCTGAATGTTGCAAGTAAAGTCTTATAATCACTCTCCCTTTAGTTATGACATAATTACTCTTCGAGTTTTTGTCAGAAGTGACCTCCTCTGCATGACAGTATTTAATCTGCTGTTTAAAAAAAAAAAAAAAAAAATATATATATATATATATATATATTTTTTTTTTTTTTAAATTGGACTCATGGTATTTGGAGATCCATAGCGTATTTTACACACAAAAATAAC
>JAOXYM010000008.1:21977939-21999331 GCA_028567055.1 Leptatherina wallacei | reverse complement strand
ATATATATATATATATTTTTTTTTTTTTTGTGTGCAAGTTTTGAAATGTCAACTACTAGCAGGAAACAACTGGCTGGCCTTCATCTCTGATACAGGAAACTGATGTGTGCCAATGCTTCTGTGTTATACCAAAATGTCACATCTAAATGTAACAAACACACTTTTATTTATTCATTTATTTATTTTTTACACAATATTTGAATCTTTCTTTGATTACAGTTTGCACATTTTTTATTCCTCATATCTATAGGTTTTTAAATAAGCTATTTGTTCAATATTTTATTCTAAAGAAATAAATAGCTAATTACTTTGTTCCATAATCGGATGACATACCTGAGGTTTAGGGAGCACAAGCCAGACGCATCAGTCAGAAAGTGCTACATTAAGTGTGTTTTTGCTTAACTTTCCTGCTGCTTGATGGATGATTTCAGCTCTCACTGGAAAAACGACCCAATCAGAAGCCCTGGCCTATGCCAATTGATCTCTCTTGTCCCCAGTAGCTGCATGCAAAGCAGCCAGTATGGCCACCTGATTAAAGAGCGGTCATATATTTGATCACACATGTAACCGCATTCCTAATGAGCTCTCTGACTGATGTTGTGTCTGGTACTAGCCCTCATAGCCACCTCTGGCAATATACCTAAAGTGCATATTTTTGGCGACTGCAAGAGGTTCTCATGCTTTTAAAAGACTTTGATGAATGCACAGGAGCGTTAATGGGTTTCATCAATCATAGAGGTGTTGTAAGCTCATGGCTGGCAACACGGCTGTCATCATAGTGGCAGACGACTTCAGAGAATGCTCCTGAGGAGAATGTGTAAAAAGGTAGTCTATAATTAATCTGACAATGTAAACCTTGGGTGTATACAATATGTAACTTAAATTCACAAATGATTGGCTGAACTTGGACGACCTAATGAAATGAATAATAACGGGACAAATAAGAAGGGTAAACACCTTTCCTACCAAGCGTATCATTGCCGAGTTGCATTATCTGCAGCATCTGTCACATGCAAAAGAGCAAACCAGGGTTCATCCCACATTTCATATACTGTATGGACACATTTGTCCATTCTAATGCATTCTGATTTTAAACACCTACGGTTATGTTTTACCTGGTGTTGTAGGCCTTGTGTCAATCATCCTAGTGCATTTTAAGTTTTTAAATGTCGTTAAACTTGTCAAACACTGTTAACTTCCTGTGATAGCTGGTGGCTTTTCTGTGTCTGAACATGTAATACAAAGGGAAAGTCCAAGGTGATAAGTGCAAAGGAGAATTGCAGATTTTGTTGTAGAACAAAGGAAAGGTTCTTGAAGCAATTTATGATGAAATGCAAACTAAAATAATCAGTTCAAGAATTCTACAGAAGCTTAAATTATTCCATATGAGGCCATTTTAAAAAGTGTGTAAAATAGACCCATAATATCACTATTGATGTTTAAAGTAAATAGGTTCAGATAATCGCAGAAACCCACTGCAAAGGTCTGTTTCTGAAACACGAATCATCTGAAGTAAAGTGAGTTTTAAATCATGATGGCTAGACAAACCGATGTAAAAACAGGAAGTCCATGTTTCAGAATCTATAGTTTTAAGCTTAATCGCTGACCTCTTCGACAAAGTAAAAACTTTCTAAGGGAAAGTTTTATGACCAAAGATATATGTTTGAGTAATGAAAGGGGTTGGATTCAGTCCCAACAGCACTGTTCCTACTGTTAAGCAAGGCGGTGTTGGCATCATGCTCTGGTGGATTACACAAAGTCGATGGGAACACATAGGAAAAAAAGCTAGCTTTGAATTTTTGGGAGTAAACTTAAATAAATCGACACGTTTGAAACTCAGAAACAGCTGGATGCTTTAAAAGAACAATGACCCCAAATACACACCAAAGCTGGTTATGGAATGGATAAAGTGAGCTAACATTAAGCTTGTGGAATGACTTTCCCAAATACCGGACTTGAAATATATATCTAACGTATATGAGCTGTGCTTAACAGTAAAATGTAGCAGACAAATTTACAAGAATTTATTTTAGCCAAGAAGAATGCTTAAATATATAACTAAAATTCAACTGAAAGCTTTTTGTCAGATAAGTCTAGTGAACATGTAACCTGCTAAGACACTTTAAGCCAAACATTGTCTGTTTATGGTTGATCCTATCTTAATTTCAAATCACGTAAAATAAACAACAGTTTGTACTCCAAATCTCTTTTTCATTTTCCTCCCTGGATAAGGTATACAATCCTGTCCTGGTAAAAAAAAAAAAAACAGTCCAACCTTACCTCTAATGACATTGTGTACATATTTGACCAATCTTTGAAAGGTGGGTGCACCTTCTTTCTAGGACATGGTAGCTGAAAAAAGTGAATGTTTTTTTTTTCTTAGTAAATTTGCTAGAGAAGTAGATGGAAACCATCCTTGTCTATATCACCTGCTGTTACACAATTTCCACATTCCAAATGTACTGTGTTTATTTGCAGCAGTTAGTATTTGTTGTCACGACACATTTCCTCAAAAGGGATGGTTGACCCTTAATCTTAACCAAATATACTGCTATCCTGACAGCTTCAGGAAGGAGTCAGAAAATATTGAAAATATTGTCAACCCTTTCCAAAGACATTTTAATGCAAAACTAAGGAGAAAATGTGGAGAGTCCTCTTGACTGAGCGACTAAGACACATATCTTATTAATTAGTTAGTGGTCTAGAAGAATGTGATCATCATGTATTTTTGCATAGTAACTGTGCTTTGAGAAGGTTATCTTATTCAACAAAAACCTTACTACTCCAGCACCTATTTATACTTATAAATGTGAATTAAACCACAAGAGCAACAGACTGTATGTTTGCCACAATAAAATAGCAAAAACCAAAAATGTTTTTTTACACTCTGAATAGCAACTAATCTTTTCCTGCTTAGTTTGGCCATTGTGTGTGTTCAGCTTTGAGGACGCCACACCACTTGTATTCAAGACAGCTGTGATCTAACATGAGTGACACACCGAGTATTCAGAGAAGTATTATCTCCAGGTGTATTCCGAGATGTTCTTTGATGTGAGGCAGCCTCCATTCTTTTCTCTGATCACAGTCATCTCTAGACAGATTATTCTGCATCCATCACAAAGGCCGTACAGAGGGAGCCTATGAGCTACAGCGGGGAAGGCAGAGCTGGAGAATAAGCTTCTTTACCATTCAGTGGCGGGATGTGGAATCATCTGTTTTATTAAGAGCGAATAAAGCCGCGCTGTAGCTATTGTTTTATGATGTTGCAGACATCAGAATAGAAAAGAGGGGATTCTGTAATCAAATCTGCTTGTTGCAAACATCTTGTCTACTAAAGACACAACTCCACCATCACCATCAAATCAATGGGATGGGCGTGCAGCAAACCCCCCAAAAAAAGAAACATGCTGGAAAAGAAGGGAAGAAAAAACAGGAAAGCGGAGGCGCTTTGATGGGTGAGAGGATGAAGTGTGGGTAAAATAAAAACTACAAATCATCACATGCACATGGAGTCAAACTGATAAGTAAACATGTTAGCTCATGCTTACAGATTCAGAGGAAAACAAGCTAGAAATCTACACCTACACAGAGCCACTGACTGCATTTCAGCATTTGCAGAGTACATAGAAAATTATGCAATGTTTGGACTAACTCAACTGAAGCAGAGATGCACCGAGATATGCACCTCAAAAAACATAGCTTTGACAAGTCAACAGAGATGAAATCATTGGAGGCAAATGAAAAATTCAAACTCAGTAAAAATGCAGCAGTTGCTGCATTGATTTTTTTTCTTTTTTTCTTCTTTTATGAGACGAGTTTGGCAGCCATACAATCATTAAGGCAGTTTAGTTAATCATTTGATAAACAAACTCCTAAAAAGTGTAGCAGAAATTATGTCAGCAATAACATCTCAGTGGCAGGTTTATTTGTGGGGGCGTAGCTGCGCCTGTCTGCTTTCGTCAGAAGTCGTGCCAATGTGACATACAGTGTGATGTGCTCATAGTGTGAAGATGCATTGGAGTGGCGTCTTCCATTCCTCCAGCAGAGATTACAGTCGGGCCTCTGTAATAGCTCTGGGCAGGAGGTGGATGACATGGCTCTTTGCATGCATGGGAAACAGTGTGTGGGTGAGAAGCATGGCACTAACATTACACAAAGTGGTTACTTACAGGTAGTAAGTGTAGGAGTGATAGGTTCTTCTGCCGAGTGGGGTGGTGGTAGGATTTAAGCAGTGGAGGAGGGGAGGGGATGGAATGAAAAGGAAAGAAAAAGTAAAAATATATTAATGTTTGAAAAAAGAGTAGAAATGAACAAAATCAGATATGGTGGCACACGTGGAGGTAAACTAGTGATCGTGAGGGCAGAGGTGATCGCTTGGAGTTATGTCATGCTTTGTAAAGGGAGCCTCAGTGAAGTAAAGAAACTTTCATTGAATTGAAACTTAGCTGCTCCCCTTTCATGAACACATCATTTTATACTCCTATAAATAATTACCATATCTGACCTCAGAGGCTGGAACTTAATGAGTGGATTGGATGTCTGAACACATCTCTGATTCCCTGTTGGTAACATTAAATTACACAAAATTTAAACGATGAAGTCATCTCCATCTCCGGTTTGATTAAGGCTAATTGAAAACAATTCCATTAGTTTGTGCTGGTTTTCACACCCACCCACTGATTGCTGCGCTACACAGACAGACCCTGCTGTAGAAAATGAAACTTATATTACCAACAAGAATACACAAGGAAAATCATGATTAAATTAGCGACACATCTATGCCTTCCCACGCAGCTACATCTACTTGATCTACTGTACAGACCTTTAGACTTGAACTCGGACATACCCCGTAATATTAAAAGACAACTTTCAACTGATACATGCTAACTTTCACATTGGAGGCTATTAAGTATTTATTCGACTTTGTGTTTCACAAAGAAGATATTGCATAAAACCAACTTGAATCCACCAAAGAATTCTCTCAATTCTGGAGAAACTGATAGTGTTTATTTCAAAGTGCACTGTGGGCAAAACGGGGGTTGATATTTGCTGAGCTTTAGCTCCCCTGTTTGCTGGGATATGCACAGAAGACCTCTCCAGAATGGGGTCCAGAGCTAATGTAAACTTAGCCTTCAGCTATGCGGTCATCCTTTTTCTTTTTGAGCCTTTCATCATATTTTCCTTCTTATCTCCTCTGTGCTGCTCTCCACACCACAAAACTCAAAAACATTTTTTCCCCTATTCCCATTCCAATGTCACTGAAGCGCTGCACATTTGTTTGTGGGTGCCGTACAAACGGATTAATTTTTCATGCCGCACTTGTATCTCGTGGCTGTAAACAGCGTTAATGGGCCGTATCAACATAATCAAATTAATTATTTACGACGCAGTTGACAATGCTACTGTTTGAGAGAGAAATATACAGACTGATAAGACAGAAACTGCTTATTATTGAGCACCCTGCAAGTAAGTTCAAGCTCTTCCACAAATCTGAAAGTAGTATTTCAACTAGTAAGGAAAAGAGCTTACCTTTTCTTCATGAGCAGCACCACTCCTAAGAAGATGATGACAAAGAGGAGGATACCAGCAATGACCCCTGCAATCTTTACAGTGTGGTCTGTTTGTTTTTCCGGCTCCACTGCGTCAGGCTTGTGAGTGGCTGCTCCTGCAGAACATCATGATGTATGAGGATCAAATGAAAAAAAAAGGGGCAAATATTAGAGTATACTATGAATGTAATCTCTTTGTTTTTGTATGGAGCAAACAGCAGGTTATTCTTATATCCATTTATTTGGCAGTGCAGAGGACTGAGGGTGATTCATGAATACATTTAACAGTAAATACACACAAACTGGGTAAGATTCATGATAGAAGTAAAAATAAGGGAATCCATTTGTCCCTTAGCTTTGTCCTTAGTGGACATCAGCACTCTTTGGAAGAAGTTGCACTGCAAGAGATAAATACATACCATCTTTACCCTTGGTTAATCACATTTGGAGCAAATAGTTGCAAAGCTGTAGAAAAATGTAGAATGCAGGGCAGGAGAGATAATACCCAAGAAGATAAAAATGCCTGAAATAACCAAAACATTAAATATCAGCCTAAGAGGAGATAGCCAACAACGAAAGACGCGAGGATATTGGGCAATACAAAAAAAAAGTGGCTTGTTTTAACAGCATCTGCTCCTAGGGAAGTGATAAGGAACACTCCAGGGAAGGCAATGTTACCGGAATCACAAATGTCTACCTGAGCAACACCATTATTCCTTGTCACCAGAGGTAAATTTAGAATGACAAATTGTTATGTCAGACAAATCTTTTAGAGCAGGCTCTCTTCTTTCATCACTTTTTGCCATTTTCCTTCCCTATCAAAAAGGTAAATATCTATTCTGGGATGTTTGTGACATATTGTTTTTGGCTTTAGTGCACCTATTTCAACAGCTATCTACTTTTTTTATTTAAAAATGTTTATGCTTTTAAGGTAGAGCAATGGAGGTTGAATGACTGATGAAGATTTCTGGAGTGATGGAGGGGATTTTGTCTGCATTTACTGTCAGGGTCAAATCCTCTTATGAGCTGTGATCGCTGTACATTCAGTCAAAAGTCTTTCCTTCCTTATACTACAGCATTATTCAGTTTTTTCATTCTATTTTTTTTTTTTACAGTTGTCACAACAATTCTCAACAAAAAATTAATCTCCTCAAAATAATGAGAAATATTCATGAAAGGGGATTAACTCCAGTAAAAAAGAAAAAGAAAAACTGCAATACTGACTCATCAAATGACAAACGCACATAAAAAATATGTCTTTGATATCCGCTAAAACTTAGAAGGAGGTAGATAACAGCATCTGCACATCTTTGATTTAATCATATTGCAGATAGCAAGGTGATAATACAAAAATCACACGCATGCAACATTCCACTTGCTCTCCTGTAGAGGAACTCGTGAGTGTGTTCGGCACATTAACCAGAAAGTGACGGAGGTGGTCAGAGAATGCGCTGAAAGCTACGGGTCTGACCTGTTAGTTGGCTGTCACCGGCCGCCGGAGCGATGCGGATGTAGGGGGTTGTAAGCTGAGTCACAAGTATGGCGGCTGAGTATAGTCAGTGGATCCAGGATGGCATGCAGGCAAAAAAGAGACAAAGAGAAAGAGAGAGGCCACGCTAAAGCTGAAAACGGGCAGTTCCCATCAACATGCAACACTGAGGCAGAGATAGACAGACGTCATTTCAAACAAGTTAATATCTTTGTGAGTCAAATGTAATGATCTAAAACCTATTCCTTCAGGTGATAAATTGCTCCTATCATACTTACACTTCTAGTTCGTGCCATTTTATTTTACTTTATTGAACCAGGGGGATGTAGACTTTTGGACCTCCACAAGAAATCTATAGTGGAGCTGCATGCAAACTACACAATATACGAGACTGTCAGGGCATGTGACAGGACCTCCCACGGCCCAGAACAGAGTGTGACTATGACTCCCTCTGGCCTTATCAATTCTGCTCCCAGATCAATGGAGCTTAGACTTCATCACCCTTAATGTGAGGAGCAGGACATCCAGGCAGCATAGCTAAGTACCTACAGACCTCGCCAAGCACATAAGCTGCGTCCCAGTCATGGAAAAACACATTAACAATCAATATATTGACTCAAAATTCATGTAAAAACTACATTGCAGAAATTTTTCTTTTGACACCGAGCAAAATTAATCAAACAGTAAAGCTAACAACTAAAATATGTTAATTTTGTTAGTTCTTTGATACCAAATGCAAGGAGCTACATGTGGCAAACACTGCATAATCTGATCCAGCCCCTACCTTTTGTGGCAACTCGAACACAGTCGATTTTGGTTTCCTGTGCAAGGAGAACAAAACGGGGGGGAAAGATATTAGAAAACCCATGCACAGGCATGCACATACAAGAACACATCAATGCCAGTGACAACACCAATCTAAGAACCCATGGTTACAACAAAACAACGTGGCCAGTTCCATGCCGTCCCCTATCATCTGTTGAGCTCAATGACTGTGACACAAAACGCAGTTAAGCGAGAGGGCCAGCAGCACAGATTAGTGGTGCCGAGCTGCTGATCTGTCGGCAGCTTGCAGCTCAAGGTGGTCAGCGGCTGTGGAGAAACCAGAGACCTGTGACAAGCGACACCGACCCACCAAGCAGGGCTCCAAAATGACACATCAGGGAGACTCTGGGAATACATAATGCACTTTCGCTTCTGACAACAGCCTTCAACAACATAAAAGAAAAAAAAAAATTACAGCTCTCACTGTTGGCAGAGAAGTTTGCTGTCAACAATAGTCTGGTGAACAGAAAGGACATAGACAGGAACAGGGATGTGATGAGTAATTCAGCACAAAAGACACGAGTGCTACGTCCCTGTGTTTGTACCAGCCGAGCTGCACAATAAGCAGACATCATCGAGGCCATGAAAACATCAGTGTTCATGTGATCCTGGCTACATGTGCATTTTCATTATCGTAGCTTTTAAGCTGTCAGATGTTTTTTTTTATTTTAGGCAATGTTACGAGAAGTCGTATTTGATATTTATTCGAATAGAAGGCAAAAAAAGAAATTCTAGGTAGAAATGCTTATTTTGTCCAAAAGGCCCAAACAAATCATACCCTAATCACCGGGCATTAATAAAGGCTCGCAGGAACGTTTATTGACAGTGAAAGCTTAATAAAAGAGAGTGCATTTGGCCCCCGCGAATCAAAACGCTGAATGCTAACATGTCGAAGTTTCCATCATGGATGCAGAGATGTCTGCTGTGTTGACAGAGACTCTTTTGTTTTCTCTGTCCAAACCAGAGAGCCGTTGCATCACTCACTGATTCACCCTGGAAGCTTCTAGACTGTTAGCGCTTTTACTCTCATGAGCCAACTTGCTAATTGGATTCAGTGCTGCTACACATATTATTTGTACTGCCTCCTTAAAGATGTGCAAGTGTTTCTAAAGGAGGCATTTTGTGCTGATTCTCATTCAGGACACAATCGGTGTAGTTCTCAAAGTTGCCTTGAGCAAGCTGTGGAGGAAGTTACCTGCCAAGTGCTTCTTGATGACATAGGCTACGACCTGTATGATCGGTGACCCCGTTGTTGTTTCCTGCCTCCTATGCTTAACTGCCGATTGGACGGCTGCATCTCTTAAATGCTGGTGATCAGAGGTTTGTATGGCTTTTGGCGTAAAGCTCCACTAGGGGAGGCAGGAGAAAGGAGCCATGGTAATAGAGGGGGAGAGCGTGTCAAGACACACTGCTTTGCATTCCAAGCCTGACCCTGTTGTGAAGTGTTAAGATTGAAGACACTGCTGTTGGTACAGCCCATGAGAGTACTTCCACATCATGCCGCAGCTGCATGAGATTGCACTGCTAAATGCATTTGTCTGCTTTTGTGAGCAGTTGCTGTGCAGTCAGGAAGTTGTGTGCTCTGCACCTCAAATTCCTTTGAGTCACCTTTAGTGAGAGAATTTGTCCGGAAGCCTTTTATTCACATTAAATACAGCATCATGTTAACTGTTTTATATGCATATAGTATTTAAAAAGATATGCTCAACGTGTTGTGGAATAGCATTGTGTTTAACTCCGTTTCCAATCAAACTGTTTTGTATTGGTTAAGGGATAAATGATTCTACAGGAGATACAATGGTGAAGAACTACTGATCTATTGGATGTGCTTTCTCCCTTTTTTAAACAATGTTCTACTGTCAGTGGAAGCACATACATGCACAAAATAAGCTACAATGGTATGCTGGTAGCTTACTTGTTGTTTTCTACATTAAATTTAGTTTCGTTTAGTTTGAGAATGTTAGACCTGATTAAGATGGATGTAAACTGTTTTTAAACATGAATAAAACATTTTATGTCAGTCACATTCAAATTTCAAACACCATCAAAACTCATATAAACTAGAAATGCTGTCCAAATTCATGTTTTTAATTGAATTACTGCAACTAAGACAGCAGGTTTGATACATGTTGCTCAGGTTTTAATACAATTGAATTTCTTGAAATAAAACCTGTCCATGTCATTGGTAATCTAAAAGGTTATGAATTCAATTTTTTTGAAATGTTCTCTTCTTTGCATGTTTATATTCTTAGATCTTCTTTTTCACAATTACTTATCGCATCCAATTATTAGTTGCCTTAGTTTAGTACAAGATTTGAAGTGATGAAGTTCGCTACATACTTGTCATTGGCCTGGAATGGCACTACTTGCAGCAAGACAGTGGTGATCAAAGCCCTAAAACTACT
Source organism: Leptatherina wallacei (assembly GCA_028567055.1). Classification (NCBI taxonomy): domain Eukaryota; kingdom Metazoa; phylum Chordata; class Actinopteri; order Atheriniformes; family Atherinidae; genus Leptatherina; species Leptatherina wallacei. Next base: position 21,989,063 of record JAOXYM010000008.1, on the reverse strand, counting down.
AGTCTAAAACGTACTGTGGTCTTAAAATTCATGGATTATTGACAGAAAAAGACAGAAAAAAAATCTGATTGCAATTGTGCACAGGACAATAGAATTTTAACTAAAATATAATGATTATTGACAACTTCCTCATGAGCGACCCCTGTACCAGGGGCAGCATGAGATACAGGTGATCTATGTGCACACTAGGAAGCACCAATCCTAACATGTAGGATGCAAAAATGATGGGGGGAAAACTCAACTAAAAGACTCTATCAAGCATTGCTACCAAAACAAAACACAATAGAAAAAACAGAGATCAATTATATGGGCATGTAACATAAACATTGCATGTCCAATGACTTATGTCTTGCCTTTTCATTTCATGGTCAAAAATTATATCAAAGATTGAAAAAAACAACAACACTGCTAATGTCTCCTCCTATGACTGCATTCGTTAGAAATTAATCAAAAAGGTACCAATTGTTTACATTTAGACAATGCAGTTTTAGCGCAGAGTCTGCTCTCTTTCTACAAGACTACAACTTTGGGTTTAATTCATGCTGGTGTTTTCATTCATTTGTGTTTTGGATGGCGAATTTTGTGCATTATTTTCTCCTGACTCCAATTGGTTGATAAAAGTGTTGATTATCAAAAATGACCAACAGTGATATTTTCATGCATTGGGCCTCAGTGAATTTCTGCCTTATTTCACCTTTTATGCCTGAGCACACACAGAAATCTATTTAGTGCCAAAATGGCCTGTTTGGTGGTTTTGCCAGGACAAACCTGTGTTAAACAAGCCGTAAAACTGCTCAGATGAACTTTTTTAGCTTCTACCTTTGCATAGTTACTCATCACATATTACTCTACTTATTTCTAGATGAATTGGGCTTTTATCATATGATCCAAAGGTGATTTTCACTCTAAATGTAGAGTTTGTTTACAGGCAGAGATGCAAGTTTAATTTTCTATTGTGTTCCAGTTGAACTTATTCTTATACAGACAGATCTTGTAGGCGTGAAGATATATTGCCATTTATTTTAGACAGAGGGCAGAAAAAATAGGCCTTGGTTGTAATTTATGTTTACCTTTTTGTTTCAACATAATTTCATTATGGTATTTATATTTTTTGATTAAGCAAAATTAGAGTATAAAATGACTTCATTACAAGTCAACATCTATAATTACTGTAAAGCATTTTATGAACAGTTTTTAGTGCTGTTTAACCATGAAAACAACTCTATATTTAACAAAGTTATACTTTTGGATTTAAAATCTTAATCTAAAAATAGAATAAATTATAGTCAAATGCTGTAAAATGTACTTAGATAGAAGGATCAAGTAACATGAACTGAAAATATTTAAGCACACATCTCAAAAGTACACTAATACAGTAAATGTGTTGGATTTAGTTAGTTCTTACCAATAATTATAAAGCAGCTATTCTGCCTGACAGGGAGCCAGGAAGTAGCTTAAGCACAAGTCCAACTGGCAGGAATTTAAAAATACAATGAGATGAAAATTTGACAGTCACCCACCCCGTTGGCTGTGCTGACAGCCTGGTAATAGATACTGTAGCTCTTCTGTGGCAGCAGAGGCGCGTTCCAGTAACCGTTGTAGGTCTTGTTGTCGCCTACAGTGAAAGGTTGGGGCGAGTGGATGCCGGCGGCGGGGAACTGAGCAGTGAAGTAGTATTGTGAATTCAGGTGCGTGGCGTTCTGGAAGTGGATGGGAACTGGGTAGCAGCGCAAGATTTCTGCCGTGCCTCGTGCTCTGCGTGGACGTTCCTCCTCCACCACCACCTGGTACGCACTGCAAACACAGACAATAAACAGAATTAACTGGTTGCAACGGGCACACGAGGAATGTTATTGGCAATCCTGCATAGACAAGTTTCCATCTTGCCAGTTAGCTTTGCAAAAAGTGGAGAAATTGTTTCTTATGACACATAAACACATACATGTTGCAAAGCTCCAACCATCAGAGTAAAGCAAGTGATCTTTTGGAAATGATTCTCTTTGGAGATTTGATGTGAACAATTCTTTTTTCTTTTTCATTTCTAAATGAAAACAAAACCAATAAATAATAATTTCTTCAGCTCCAAGTTAAAAGGACAAACTCAAAAATACAGTCCCGGATATATGAGCAGTCACATAAGACAGGGTCTGACGCCATTTGCTTTTACATCATTCATTGACTGAAAATGTTAAACGGTTCTTTCCATTTCCTCTCAACTCAAGCCTCGTATTTAGCTGGATCAAAACTGCAGCCCTGTGTGCCTCTGACAGAGATGACATTGTCTCTCAGCCGGCCACTTAGCTGGAGGGGGAGACTGACTGTCTTATAGACATTGGTGTTAGCATGCATCTCACATCCACCTGTTAAATCTATTGAGTTGCTGAGTGACAAAGAGTCTGTTTACAGCTGCCACGGAGAGAATAATCATCCATGATTGAGAACCAGTATTCCTTCTCCAAAAGAGCCAAAGAAACAAGTTATTAGCACTGAATACCAATCCAATCCATTTTGCTGTAGAAATACATAAAAGAAATGTCATCCCACATGCTTTGATTATTCAGTCTATGTTTTTCTTTTAGATGACTGAATCATGTGTTTTGAAAAATTAATAACCTGCAGATTGTTGAAATGTTTTAATTTATTCAAAGGTAGAGATTTTGACCTCTAAGCAACACTGCATTTAAACATGTGAGTCCCTTTTCCGTTTGTATTCAACACATCCAGATGCAAGCATCATTGTGCAGGTTAGAGGGAAATGAATGAGAGCTTTTTCCCTTCTTGAAGGGAGGGAAAAATGAAAAAGAATTGAGCATGGCAATATAAATAGAAATATAAACAAAATTGGTTGAAAGAAGGCTCTGGAGATTTCTGTAAATAAATAAATGAATGCCGAAGCTCAAGAATACACACATTGTACTTTGGCTATAAATTCCAAGGACTCAACTAAGGTTCAATTCAGTTCAGTTCACTTAAGTTTTATCTATAATTCACAGCAAAAGTAGATTTTTAAAGATTAAATTCTATTTAACCCAAATATGAATAACATGTACGTGGGAAGCAACACCCAAACAGTACCTTTACATCTTTTATTGAATCGTTAGCCTCATAGCATAATTGCCAAAGTTATATTTTAAGGTTTTCAGAAATGATGATGCCGGATGAATCAGCAGTGTTGGGAGTGTAGAATTAGGTAGATATCACAGTTTGGTCAAAATGCAACTTAGGCAATTATGCTATGAGGCTAATGAAATGTGAGATAAAAATTCTTATAAGACCACTGGGTTTCATATTAGAGCACTACCATCACAGACCAAAACAAACAAGACAAAATATTAATTTGGAACCCTTCATTCATTATGTCTACATACACAGTAAAGCTGCGCTTTGGCGTTAGCATGATTAAGCTCACAACTGTCCTAGTTTCAGAATATAAGCACGACGAGGCTATTGATTTATTGACTCCAGTTTGCCTGGCTCTGCTTCAATGCCTCTTTTCAGCTAGTTAAAAGGGTCAGGAATTCACAATGTTGCTGTTCAAAACTCTCTGATGTCACAAGCTTCTTGTTCTTCTGTCTACTTCTGTTACGTCAGCATCAAAACCTGCTGGGAACTGTGAAGCGTGCACACTGCCAGCTTGGTTGTAATCAAACATGTAGATGCAGGAATAATTTGACTATCTACTTTGGTTTGACTTGGAGTAATTCAAATTAGAATGATTTTAGTAGTGCAGCAGAACTCACACCTTTAATACATTGTAAAAAGTCTGCTTTTAGTCAGACTAACATGATCATTTATCCGTTTTTTTTTTCTAGCATCATGCAAGCAAATGCCTTGGAGAACACTTCAGGAAAGCCCAATGGCTTCCGCCTGCCTGCCTGCTTGTCTGCCTGTGAGGACTCTTTTGAGCCAAAGAATGATTTGGGGATGGAAGAAAATCAGGAAAAGATTCACATGCACATGCAGGCATACGTGGTCAGTAAGCTGCAACAAAAACATTTAAGGAAGCTTAGATTATAACACACACCGAGGGAGAGCAATTAAAAGGCCATTACAGCACTATATTCTACAAAACAGAAAAGTTACTCATTGCAATATCAAGATATTATTTCTTAACTTCAAGGCATAATTCGTAAGATTGTAAGATTAATACATTAAAATAATAATTTACATAAAACCTACAATGCAAAGAGCTAAATACCATACTTTAGTCTAATTTATGTTACTTGGTTACTTTATTAGAATGACATAATGGAAATATTATTGATTAAACATAAATTTCTGCCTGAGCCTTTTAAGACAGAAGTTCACCAAACATGGTGAGACCACTTCTATCATCCCACAAAACTTCACAAGAGCAAAATATATCTTCTGTTACTGTTTTGACTTGAAATCCTCTCATGGCAGAACTTACATACCGTACATTTAATGACATTACTTATTATCTTGATTCTACCTGCACTGAGATGAGATTAAGATATGGAGCTGAATCACACTGATCTGTCTGAAGTGAGAAGAGGCAAATGCTTCAAAGGGACTTTTTTATTAATGGGGTTAGGCTTTTTGCAAGGGAAGAATTAAATGCAATGCGTTTGTGGCTTTTGGAGGGTAGTGTTGAGTGGTCAGGGAGAGGTTACAATTTTTTTTTCTTTAAAACAGTTGTGATGCTGCGTGGACTGCATTTGCACCTGATTGCTCCTGCTTGAGAAACTCCTCTCGTGATGAGGCGGATGTGATTACAATACAGACATTGTGCACTCTCTGTACTCATTTGCACCTGGCACAAATTACTTTTTGCAGATACAAAGTGGTGACATGCGTGAATGGAGCCTAATGTAATACAAACTTTGCCTTGAGAATCAAGACAACTGAATAAAATTATCATAACTTCATAGAAATACATAAGCAAAGACAATCAAGAAATGACATATTGTATGTGCATTGCTCTCTTCATGAGTTGAGTATTTTGTTAATCTATCAACATCTCAGGTGCAACAAGATTTGTTTAAAAAAGCCTAGTTTGGAAACAACCAAAGGTTTCTGAAAAACTGGAACCATCAGCTTTAACTTTAACCTTGATTTCTCAGAGGCAGATTGAAATGTGAGAAATCTTTCTAATATTTATATTTAAAAAAATCATATAAAACACACTCGGGTCACATCTGGTATCATGGACATACGCTCAAATGTTACATCTGGTTTAATCTGGTTAAAATTGTCTGCATTTTATGAGTCCATTAGGCAGAGAACCACTTTGATCATTGCTGAATATCTAGTTATTCACTCACAACTAGGCTGGTTGCTTGGAGCTTGAGAGTCTACCCCCCCCCACACACACACACACACACACACACTACATCTGCCTCTGGTGGCTGAAGTCACAGTACAAACAGGGCCTGGAGATGATCAATTGTTCCCTGCGGTTGGTAGCGGATGATTAAGTATCCCCTTGTGTGTACAGCATATGCTCTTTAACCCTACAGTTTATCATAAGGTGCTTGCAGTGTCATTAGAAAATCTCCCTTTGCTCTTGGAGGGTGTGTCCCAATTCCTTAGAGCTCTTCTATTTAGCGCTGGGTGGGGAGGTGATGAAATATTTAATCCTGCTGAGAGGTGTGCAGGAGAAATCAGGCCTTAATTACTGTCCCCTGTTGAGAGCAGAGGTCAAAGGGCAGGTGGAGATGGTACACGGGAGCCACTTAAGTATCTCCAGGGCAGCAGAGAAATAACTGATTAGGCTGCTTGGACAGAGCTGAAAAAGCACAAAAGATCTGACATCAACTGTACTGGGAGCAGTGGTAAATATTAGACCTGTTGTCGATATTATGATTAACCAGAAATGATGGATGCACAATAAAAACACAGAATTTTCATTTAAAACAGGTTAAAAAAAATCAATCATGTTTACTTTAATACATACCTAATAACACCTGGTTTGTTTATATACACTCACTTAAACTTTATCTGTAGTTTATATTCCAAATCAATGTGCAAATCGTGAAATAAAAAGAAAGGCTGGCTAATCTCAGGTGGCTCCTTATGATAGGATGATGTGGCTGTGCTATAACTTAATGATAGACCCTGTATGAATAGAGCTGGTTTCCTTTCCTCAGGCAAAATACCAAGTGCCAACGGCTATGAGGCTCCAAGGGTAAGAACTCTTGTTATGTGAAAATCCAAACCCCTGCTTCTCTTCCACAGGATATTTGCTGCACCAAGAAACTAAAACTTAGCTCACTATAACTTACATTAAATGTTTTTTTCATCTTTGTAACTGAGATTTTAACATATTTGAAGATGCAAAATCATTGATGTTTGAGATGCTATTTCACTTCAAATGCTCATTAAATGTAAAACTGGCTCATGAGTTTGAAAAGTGTGATAAAAAAGGGAATTAACCTTTATTTTTTTCTTCCCTTAATTACTCCTAACTTGTTAATATGCCTTTGAGCAGCTGACACTTTGTCACCTCATGCTGAGCTCACAGTTTACATTATGAGTCATTTTGACACAGCAAAGTCATTTAGTCATTTTCTTGATTTAATGTGACATGAATGAGCAATGACAAAACAAACAACAGATGAACAACAATGGCTCTTATATGAGGAACAGGAATTTTTTGTAGCTGATGTTTAATTTGATCTGATAATCTGATAATCTGGGGAAATCCAAGATACTGCAATTCATTTTGATGATGGAGTAAGTATTCAGCTCATTTACTGAAGAAATAGCAGCTACACCACAATTGATTTAAACTTTATGACAAGTTGTGGCCCATGTAAAACAGTAAGGACAAAATTCAAGTACTAAATCAAGTAATACTTCAAGTAAAATGCTTTCTGTTATCTTATATATTAATTATTTAACCATCATTTGTGATATTCAGTCAATAATTGAATTACTATAGAATACAGATCATTGGGAAGCCTGTTAATTTCCCTTTTAAATGTTGTCACATCTGGAAGGAAAATGTATTTGTGGGATGAGCAGCAGAGTTGAGTATGTGGGTTGTGTCCATGAAAACTTCCCAAATCTTCTCTGCCTATGCCAAACAGCTTATTCTACTATTGACTGCCCTTCACAGTGAAGCCCATTTGTGACTGCGATATGTAATTTGCAACCTGAACATTTGAAGGAAACTTATGTTCAGTGATGACTCCAGATATTTCCTGGGACAGCTGGATTGTAGGATCCAAGTGTGGAGAAGATCAGGAGAACGCTATGCTGACTGTTGCACTGAAAAGTGTTTCCTCACTGGAAAAACAAGACTAGATATCATTGGGGGCGATCTCAATGCTGAGCGGTATTGAAATAAAATCAGTCAGTGGTTGAGCTATTTCCTCCAAGATGACAACGCTTGCCCGTACATAACAGGGTTTATAGGAGACTAAAATGTGGGTGTAGAGAGGGGGAAATGGTGTACCTGTAGTTCTGACATCAGCCCTGTTGAACCATTTTGGGATCAGTTTGGGTGTGCTATTCCTCCCAGAGAGACCAACACAACCACATTTACTGGTTTGGAACAAAAGATGGTTGAAGAATGGAATACCATGCCAAAGCAGTGTGTACCAGTATGCAGAGTAGCTGCATGGCTGTTATGGTTGTGTATGGTGCCTCCACATGCTACTGATCAACTGTGAAATTTGCCAATATATCTTTCTTCTTCAGACTAAATCATCCAATATAATGAATGACACCAAAAGAGTCAACAGCTGAATAAGTTGTTTGGCATTGGCAAAGATTGGGAAGTTTTTCATGGTTGCAACCCGCACACTCAGATCTGCTGCTCATCTCACAAATGCATTTTCTTTACAAATGGGCTCCATTTAAAAGGGAAATAAACAGACTTTTCATTGGTATATGATTTATTGCCAAAATGCATCATTATAACAAAGAAATAATCAACCAAATACAAATTTCCTTAGTTTTTGTGTTAAGTCTATGTAAAAAGATGCAGCAATTTATGTGACAGAGAATAAAACATGCTGGACTGAACTTTGTAATTTGCAACTCTGTAGACTTTGTACCTAAATAAAAATCTCGTTCTGTACCTTAGAAATTTTTTTTAATTAAATATAAAACCAAAGAGCCAATAAAAACCAGTTCTGCTATACATACATCCTCTAATCACAAAAAGTCCTCAGAAAAAAGTGTAATTGTGTTTAATTCCAGCATTTCTAAAATCCTATCAGAGCAGGAGATAGAAAGACAATGTGAGAAAGAAAGGTGAAATGAGAAGCTGCGCCAGGAGGATGGTATAAGCTGTTCAGAGCGGTCTGCCAAAAGGGGCCAGCAGGGCAGACTTGTATTCCTGCAGAAGTGCTGCAACCTGAACTGACACCAATTAGGCCTCCTCTAGCCTCCCTGCTCGATAGATTTCAGCTCTACCGCCATGTGACGCCAACCAATTATGGCGGATTGACTTGAAATTGACTGGATTGTGACCTGAAACTCAGATTTATTTTTCATGTGGGCTGAGAAGTGTGGGCTGTTTGAGCAGATGAGGGAAAGGGTACAGGGAGCATTTCAATCACTGTCTGTCACTCTCTAATGCTAATCGGTCGGTTCTATATGCCCATATGTGTGATTTAAGAGTGGTTGTAAGTAACACACTTCTCCTGACCGAGCATCCTTCCTCCCTGCCTCTGTCTTCTTATTCTTTATTTTTCCCTAGTGTCCAAAGAGCAGTAAAGCAAACAAATTAGAGGGCATCATACATTACATTTGCCATTAAATCGTAAAAAGCACTGAGTTGTGTTACTTTTAGGCACAGCTATTAGCTTTTGCAATGCCGTGTTCAAAGAACGCTGGTGCTTATTTTAGGATGGGAGAAAATCAGTTAACAGATTTTAGGCCACGGTTAGGTAAAGATAATCTGATGCTATAGGGTAGAAATCTCACCTCCTTAAATATGCAACTGAAACTGGGGTATTTCTAAGGTTTTTTTTCTTCTGTTTATGCACGTGTGTGAGCTTGCTCAAGGCAAAGGTTATGGCAGAACAAGAGAGAAGGGCTGATTTAGTGGTGCGGATGATAAGGAAAGCGTCTCAAATCATTTATTTCTGCCGAAGCATGTAAACATCTATTTTGATGTTACGGAGTGAGGAGGCGGATTCTGGCCCCGACGAGGGCCACAGCGAACATTAGTTTAACACGACATGACTGATAGACAGTTCACTAATCCTCTTAAAGAAACAGTGTCCCCTCTGGTAAAAATTGTTCCCGGCTACACGTGTCGTCCCCAGAGATTAGAAGGAAATTCCGAGTTGGAAATGTTATACCGATTAGCAATTACACAAATGACAAAATTGATGGCTTCCTTCAGCAGTGAAAACGTCCATCCAGATCTATTTAAAATATAATTTGACTTCAGTGAAACAGCAGGATGCTGAAATCAAACAGACATTTGTAATCTGTTATGACTTGGTTTCTTTTTTGGGCCAGTGCTATCGTGTGATCTTCCAGATCTCTTCCCTTCCTGAGTAACAGTAAAACATTTGATGTTAGACACTCAAATGTCTGGAGCTCTATTGCCTCCTAAACTCAATCACCACGCAAGATTGCATTATCAAATCTAGCTTTGTGCTGCTCTGCTCTGTAGTGATGTGGATCAGTGTTCTCCCTTGTCACGCGCTCATTTTATAGGGGCTTTAAAACTGATTTCATGAAGTGTTCAATTTCAAAATGAACTACCCACCACTCTGCTTAAGTGATGGCTACGACTGCAACATGAGCTGTAGCACAAAATTAAGTCTCAATATGATATCAAATAAGTCCTTGATTAACAAAAGGCTGACTGCTTTTTAAAGTTTCTTACTTCAATGATCTTCTCCAATTCGTCAACTTTCCAACTCAAAAGATCTGATTAATTAGAAATGTTGTTTTTTTTTGAGCTTGTGGAATTCAGATGGGTAGATTTATCATCACTGGCCAGACAGCAAATCCTTGACTATCTCTACTTCTCTAATAAAATTTTCAAAGGGATCATGTGTCACTTGAGGTGGGGGTTGAAAACACCTTCAAAAGCCTGCCAGTATCTCTTCTTGGACCTGCATCATAATCTCTCATGTTTTCTGCCCTCCGACACCTCCCTTTCTTTTGCAATTCATATTTTGAGACGGTGCGTGCACATATGAAGACAGCACACTAGCCTTTACGTCTTGTGAGATTTAAGAGACGTGAGAAGGTGGGAAAAGAGATGTGTACCTGCAGACCTCTGAAGTTTAGATGAGGAGAGACTTTGCTGTGATCAAAGGATATCTCAATTAGTTTTGAGGTGTAGTTGTGCCATGCAGTGAACCCCACAGATTAATTTTTTTCATGGATTATCTTGAGACTCATTAAACATATATGATCTATGAAACTAAATATCTGTATCAAAACACGTTATTTTTTCAGTTTTTAAAGATTAACAAGCATAGGGTGTGCCTCCATTTAAAATATATTAGATGACAATCCGATTTAGGATTTAGAAAAGCATCACTGCACAATTTTCTCTCAACCTAGACAACAGAATGAGGGTCTCAAAGTAAAGTCTATGCTTTCAAAGAGAGATTCATTTAATTGTTTTCTTTGGTGTGCATGCCTTCTGATGTTAAAACAGAAGAGGAGCCCAGCATGCTAATAAATGAAAGCTCCAATTCACATCACTCTAATGATAATTAGGGGTTTCTAATTACTCTGCTGAAAGAATGGCAGCCTGTGTAAGGCCATCTGAATTGTACCTGAAAGAAAATTAAAAACCGATCACGGTGTCTTCCTTGCTTGAGCTTCTGCGTCTGCAGCCTGGATATTAATCTGGGCAGCTGCACATACAGTAAACAGGAGCTGACAACCCTGACTAAAGATCTCCAGGCTGTAATCTTTAAAAGAGCCAGATAAGTTGACAGTGTAAATGTAAGACCAAGTGTTTATCACGTCACTAAACACTGTTGAGTGCTTTGCAGAATCTTGCTATGAAAGAGTTTACCCACTCACTCATTGTCCTGAATTTACAAGACACAGAGAAATATTTAAATGAACCAGTTTAGATGAACCAGTTTGTTAGATAACAAAGATGTCTTAAAGACATAAAGACTTGGATGACTCTGAATTTCCTCCTTCTAAACTCAGACAAGACTGAGGTTG
>JAOXYM010000008.1:21942555-21960005 GCA_028567055.1 Leptatherina wallacei | reverse complement strand
GTTGTTCTTTTTCAGTAGCGGCTTGATGACAGCTGTTTTTAGGGTCTGAGGGAAGACACCTGAAAGCAGGGACATGTAAGACCCTCCTCTGCTGAAAATCAAGTTTTTAACCGCATTAACAGGTCCTTATGGTGTTTTTATGTATGACAGCAATACTGGAGGGAATTCTGCATTGAAGCTGCAGAGTTGCACTTATAGTCTCAGAAAAACAGGGTTAGGCAGCTCACTGCAGAAATCAGTCTTCACTTCTTGCAAGCTATGGCTGTTGAGTCATTTTGATTAAGTGACGGAAAAAAAAAGGCAAATGAAGAAGTTAGCTGGGGGCTCCCAGGGGCTAGTGACCAGTGAACTTGACTGAGTGACTGGAAACTTGCTCCTGGCTACCAGGACTTAGCCTATGACGAGTTGCTAGCTGCTGTAGGCAGGTTGAGGTGGAGGCAGGGACTCCATCCACAGAATGCTTTATCTGATTGCTTTATCTTCTGTTTTGAGCTACTCAGAGGACTATTTAGAGGATTATAAATAAAAGCAGGATTTATAGGACCAATATACATAAAAGCAGGCCGAGATGGCTTTAGTTTTAATTTAGAGTAAACTACAACTATTTCACCGTTGCCATTAAGGGACTCTTGCAAGATATTGGACAACTTCTTAATATTTTTATCTTTATTAATGATTTCTACCATAAAAGATTAAATTAAAAGGGAAAAAAACAAACTTCTTTTTGCCTTTTCTAAGCTATCCAAAAATTTTGCTTAAAGAGGATTTTTCCACTAAGCGGACTATCAGCTATTGGATACATCTGGAGCATTGGTGAACATCTGTCTAGTACATCATTGCCAGACATCTTTTTCTGATGTCTTTTTCAGTTAATTTGACTTTTAGACTCAACATTGGGTCCCTCGGGGAGTGATCTCCAACTGGCTGTTCAGTGTAGCAAATAAGTACACAAGATGGGAAGCAGCAGTAATGACAGATAACAAACAGTTAACCTTACACGTAACACCCAATCACATCTTAATTAAAAAAAAAAAACTTTCAGTATGTAGGAGTGAAGAAACTGATGACCAACTGATAGTCAAGTAAAGGTTGAGACCTGAGGGAAACAATTTGGACTGTAACAACAACAAATAGTTAATTTCAGATGTTGGGAAATGTTTAAATTAGATAACTTTGTGGTATCATCTAAAGATAAAAGACCCACTTTTCATGTGCATTAATTCTCAGTGGAAAAGGGAGACATGTTTCTTAAGGTATGTATTAAGAGAGCTTATATATCATATTTGCAGCATCATGAATTTATAATGGTTACTTATGCCCAACATTCTCCTTCTTTTGCAATGGTTCACAAACACTAAAATGGCTTTATCATCTATTCCTCATGACAGTAGGATTTAGCAGCATGGTTAAGTACAGTGCTGCAGCATAGGGATGGGAAGCACTACAGGTGATATTCTTAAAAGGATTTCCACAGGAAGAAAATTATGTTACTGACTTAGCTTCAAACACTACAATTGAATTTCCGATTGCAGAATTGAATATTCTTTTTGAAAAATCCAAAATGAACAAATATATCACTGTATGGAAGGGTTTAAAAAAATTCTGTACTGAAGTCTTTCCCGTCTCTGACCACTCACAGGGATAAAAAGAATAGATCTAGCAAAGTGTGGGGGTAAAAGGCGAGTGAAAGTGCAAATCCACTGACCGGATGAAAACAAATGGAGAGCCAGTTGATAGGAAGAGCAGAGGCAGCAGAGGTGGAACTGGTTAAATCAATCTTTCATTTTGTTTCCACCAATACGTTGTGCAGTGATTGGGGTCAGAGTGACAGGTAGAATGACCCCCCTCCCTCCACCATCTGTCTCAACACATAGACATGCCCACACACCTGTCTCTGCTGTCAGACCAGACTTTTGTCTTTTGTGTTCAAGTTCCTGGAGAAAACAGGCTGTGGTTTAGGCTTACAAAATGGGAAGAGCAGAGGCCCTCATTTACAGATGAGGACGCAATCTCTGCAGGAGCGATAGGAGGTTACCAAGGTGATTCTTCAACTTCAACACATTGCAGATGGCTCGCGCACTATTATCATTTGTTGGCAAAAACCTGCACGTGTCGCATTCAACTTGGGGTGTTACCCACAATGTAAATCAAAGTGAAGAGCTTGACTTTGTGAAATGGTTGCTGCATTTTCTGAGCCACATATTTAAAAGATATATGAGATCCAAGATCTAGTCATCTAGGTGAGGGAATACAAGGAATAAATCGCAGTCTTCCTGACAGTCATGTCCTTTAGTTGAGGAGGAGACGTGGAAATCTTCTTAAGTAAGAGTTATACAACTAGACTGAATGAGTGCTTGTTGGATGCCTTGGAAAGGGAATGGGACATCTATAATTCAGCAAAAGGATGGAGAAAATCTGTGACAAAAATTACAGCAGATAGACCATAAATAATTAAACAGGGAGAAAAGAAACATTTAAAGACCTTGTGAAATGTTTCAGTTCAAAATTAATAACAATTAAAAAAAAAGAAAAAAGAAAAAACCCAGAGATAATCAAGACTGACAAATCTACTATTGATCATTTTCTTGAGAATTAAGAGAAAACATCACAATCAAACTCAATGATAATTGTTTATGAGGGGGTTGAGGAAGGAGCACAAGAGTAAAAAATGTATTTAGATGTCATCAGAGTGTCATATGAGCTTATTTGTCACCAGAATCTCATTTTCTTCCTGTTAAGGGAATAAATAGAGTGATAGAGGTGAGGGAAATAATGATAATGAAACCACTATAAATGCAGAGTCTCTCACACTCTTTTTCTGTTTCCTTTCCAATAGCAGTTGTTTGAAGACATGTCCTTGAGAGGAATAATTTGTCTATTGCAGAGCCAATATCATAGAACACAATTCGCCTTTCTGCTTCAGTCTGGCTGTGATAAAAAGACTTATTGTGGTCTTCTATAACCTTCCTGCACACCACAAACTCAATCTACCCTGTTTTCTGTGACTGACAAAAGAACACAAATTCAATGGGCCTCAAACCGAGGCTTTTCATTCACCTCGCAATAGGTAATATATAAACCCTATAGGTCACGTGATTGGCAGCTATTGTGGGAGACAAACTAGCCCAGTGCTATCAGAGATGGTGAGGTGAAGTGGCTTTTTATTCATGGCTGATGGCAACAATACTGTTAATTACACACATGGCTAGAAAACAATTTCCTTTCCTTTTAGACCTTCAGAGATAAAGAGCTTCAATCTCAACAACAACTACTATCATAAAGGATTGGATCTCCAAAACAAAACTGACCTGTAGACATAAGAAGCTATGAGAGCTGACAGAATAGGAATTAGAGCTGAATAACACATTGCCATTCTGCGTTTCCTAACAGAATATGATATTTTTCCCTTTTTTTGGTTTTTTTGTGTTGTGGGGGGGGGGGGGTTGAAAAGGCATTTAAATGGTTCATAGATATATAAGTTGAGCATCATCACTGTGATACTAAGGAGCACAGAGTCTGAGTAGCAGTTGAAGCTGGTGCATAATTCACACTATTTTTTTGCTTTGAGTACGTACAGGCACCTTAACATATGAAGTTCTTGAGCATGCATGCTTCAGTAGTGGGTTTAGAAAAATGCCTTTTCATTGATGGAAATCGTCTCTCTTTTTTAACTCACAAATGAATTGTGTGATATTGTGCTTTTGACACATTGATGGTAAATCTGCATTTTCGGAGATTGAACAATGGGTGAACATTAAGATTGAGGACCAATCAATTTTCAAAGAAAGCTAAATGGTTAAATCCCAGTCAGTGTTTCCTGAGATTTAAGTGTGATTTGAAGTCTAGCTGTGTATTGTACAGATTTATAGTCATTAGTACAATATAAATCAATCTATACATGTACATTGTATAAAAGAGGTATACATAGATAAGGACATACATGACTAAAAATTTGCTATAGTTTGATGCAATATTGAATCCCCATCTAGTGGTTAGGTTAGGTTAATGGTTGGGATGAACGTCTGGAATACCTAGCCTGTTGCTATCTCATTAGTGGAAGAAAAATGGATTGATGAGTGGATGGATTAACAGTTGAATGGATTAACGGTGAAAGCTGGTCAACAGGGGTGATAACAAGCAGTTTTTCCTGACTCAAAAAGCCTGAAAGTAATCTAAGCTGATGGAGCTAAAAAAAAAAGACGACATCCAAAATTTGAAATCTTCACAACTGGCAAGTATGTAATTGGACTTAATGACAGCTATAGAGTATCGATCCAATACTTTTTCCTTTACTCTTTAAATATGTTTCTCCAGTAGATTACAGTCACATAAATAATTCTTCACAGAGGAAAGGTCAATCACACCTTTTCTTTCACAACACCTGGACTGGAGAGTCTTTCAGTGCTGTGAGTTCAACAAAGGTGATATTCGACGTCTGAATTTGCCAGAGGCAACAAGAAATTGCTCAAAAACAGACAAATTCTTAAAAGTGAAAAAGTGAGGCAAATACTTACAGACACTTTATATAACGAGTACCTGGCTGGTCCTAACTATCTTCAAGTCAGGTCATTAAATCTTCTTGTCTATCAAAGTGAATGGTTTCTTGACATATTAAGTATACATTGAAAAGAAGGGTTTTTTTTTTGTTCAGTGGATTGCACTTTTCAAAGACCTCTTTGGCAGCTGAACAAAGGCAGAAAGAGGAATAACATTAACGTAAATTAGTCCTACCAT
This sequence comes from Leptatherina wallacei, assembly GCA_028567055.1. Classification (NCBI taxonomy): domain Eukaryota; kingdom Metazoa; phylum Chordata; class Actinopteri; order Atheriniformes; family Atherinidae; genus Leptatherina; species Leptatherina wallacei. The sequence continues at coordinate 21,955,271 of JAOXYM010000008.1, read as the reverse complement.
TAATCATTACTTTGTAGGGTTTGAAAGCAAGAACGGTGGAGCAAAAGTTGGATTCATTTTTTTGGTGAATAGGGCCAGCAGACATTTAACTGCACAGGTTATGTTATTCTTACTGTGCCCATCACTCATATAGCAGAATTTCTTCCAGACTTTTCTTTGTGATTCACAAGCTTTTCAAGGTCAGAGCACCTGTAATATTCCTCAGAAAGGATTTTTCTGTAGGTAAAATTGACATGGACAGAGGAGCTTTCATTATTTATCTCATCTATCCAATTTGATTCAAAGATACATTACTGTACTTGATTTTTAAAAAAAGGGATTCTGCTAATAATACCATTAACATTTTGCCAGAGAGTGGTGTCATTCTTATCAGTAACAAAATAGAGCTGGTCCTTCATTAATTAACCGGGAGGCTAAATGCAAATATCAAACCTTGATGTGAGGAAACATAATTGTGCAGCTCCTCCCTGCTCTCCACAGTTATACATGGGCTGAGCCCTGATTAATGCAGATTCCCTTGTGTTTAATAGCATTCTGCGCAACAGAATGGCAAAGTGAAAACAAACAGATGAGACTACTCCCACGTGATAGCAGGGCGCAGATGGAGATAACTTATAGATGGAGATGTGGAGCTGGCAAAGGCTGGAGTCTGAGCAGGTGTTTGGACCCAGCATGGACATCGTGTATTGCCATTTTTAAAGCACACAAGAGCCAGCGGGACAGCGGAGGCCAAAGGGTGAGGAGATGAGACACACGGGACAGACTGTGACAGACTGTCCTTCTACCATGGCAACTAGTATGAAACGATTTCTCCTGCATCATAACAAGTGCTTTGTGGAAACAATGTGCCATGTGCAGACGTTTCTCTGGCTCATAAAATTTAAAATAGCTGTAAAGAAATTACTAAAAGTTGATTTAGATATTGTTAAATTGACATGTTATTGTCATGAGCAAATGCATGCTAAATATCACATTTTTAAAATACAAAATACAGGATTACTGGAGTTGCAAAGTGTGTGTGGAAACACACCGGATTTGAATTATGTCTGAACATCTTTACACAAAGCAGATAAAAATGCAGCACACTTCCACAAAAATTGCAACTAAAACTCACACTGCAGAAGAGCGGTTGTTTAAGGTTTGCTTATCTGCTTTCCTTGTGTGGGCTGGAAATGGTCTCTCTGTGTGAGACTGTCTCTCAATAATGTTGCTGAAATTCAGGGCACCATGCTGTGATCCTGGGGCACCACCTGATAATACTGTGATTTCCTTCAAGCAGCACTTACAAAGTGTAGAGGACTCTCAAGTGGTAAACAACTTCACACAAACACAAATTTCACAAGGAAAGGACGGGTGCATTTAATTACTCTTTTAGCTCAAAAACACTGATCGGGAGAGTAGCAAAAGGGCAAAATTGTGAATGTTGAGCTGTGAAATCAACAGTCTAAAACATGAAGACATGCTAAAAAAAATGCTAGAGTCATTCGGCACACCCTTGAAAGTCACAAATAACCCCTGAAGCAATCACAGAGCCTTGGATAAGACGTTCTTTGTTGTTCACAAGCAGACTAATGGAAGTGCTTCTTGGGAAAGAAAACCTTTCAAGGCTACCCTCTCTCTCCCTTCTGCCTCTGAATAGAAATGGTAGTGTCCTTGCATTATACATTCTCCATTTTACAGAAGACTGAATTAAAACATCCTTTGTCATCAGAAACATTGCTCATTTTGCAAAATGACCAAAGCATGCCTCTGAATAATTATGTGAGAGACAGTGCTCTAAAGTGGCCACAGATTTTCATTAGCGCCTCCAGACAGCAGCACAGGGAGAGGGGGAGTGAGTCTGTATCAACAGTGATGTATCACACAGCCCTGTGAGTCTTAACCGTTCAATTAGGAGCACTGCTGAGGCCCAGCCTGTCAGCGGCAAAGACCAGCAGAGAGCCGGACAAGATCAAGAGCTGCTTCCTCAAACACACTTCAGGAGGCAGGGCCATCAATCTTCCTGACCATGACCGGCGGGGTGGCAGAGGGGCAGGACCCCCGCTGAAGCCGGTCCTGGCTCAGAGGGCAGCGCAGGTAGGCCCATTCATCCCTATCAACCGAACTAAAAATGTATGAGCTCATGACCTTCACAGTGGGAAAAGGGGGTCTCACTCTGGGCAGGGAGGGGAGGAAAAAAAATCTCATTCTCATCAGCATTTCTCTGGACACCAAACAGCATTAGCCTAGGAAAGTGCTGATCCTAGGTTTGTTTTGTCCCTCAAGTTGGCATCCTAGTACAGCAGGGGAATTTAGCTGGTTAATGTTCTGAGAAGGGCAATTTCTACAATATCATCAGGCATTCTCAAAGTGTTTATGTACACGTTTGAGTTTGACTGCCCACAGCTCAGCAGCTATATAATGATCCAAATTTATGGTGCCAGTGTGCTTCACACATGATATCAATCTGTGTTGCTGACAAATTAATAAGCTTATAGGGTGTTCTTTATTAAAATTAAACAAAATTAGTAATTAATTATAAGATTAACCATGTGTTCAGGCAGTTTTCAGCTTTAAACTTTACATAAGGCCAAGCATGAACCCTTTATGTGAGACGGTTCTCCCATATACAAATGGTAGCTGAGTTTATTTTTCCATTGATTCACAGATGTTGGATCTTTTTCTCAAATTTAATGGTTTAATGCAAATATAATGACCAGATAAACTGCCAATGAGGTATGTTGGGACAATTGTGAGATCCAGTTATTTACTTGCAATTAAATTAAACTTCAGACAATTCTCTTTTATTGAGTTTAACAAACAAAAGAGCTAGATAAGCACTTTTAGTATTCAGGGGATGAATTGTAAAGGTGAGAAACTTGTATGTCTCTCTTTTTTTAAATGGAAGTGCTCTAAACTTGAAATATAAAACAAGGTTAAGACAACCATGATAAAACAATTAAGATAAAGTACTGAATGAGTGGACTGCTTGAACTGCTTTTACCTCTCTATTACACAAGATTGTATCTCACTCTATTTTGTTCTCTGATGCATAACAGTCTTTGTGTTGGGAGTGTGCAAAGTACTGCCAGTATTGGGTTTTTCCCCCTATTTGTTAGGGCTGATATACCTGTAACAGATGTTATCTTTATCTTTAGAAAGGTAACACCTTTTGTTTCAGGGTTGCAACTAACGCACAAACTGAAACATTCACACTCAAGGGTGCAGATTCACCAGATTTATGCTAGGTTATTTTCCTCCTTTCCTACTATGATTTCTTTGAGACATTGTCAAGTGTAGATAATAAATGCCAATTTTAACAGGGCCAGCTGCCGTGGCAACATCAGCCCAAGTGTAGACTGATGCAAAAAGAAATCCTCAGAAGCCTGAAAACTTTAGAGGATTTTAATGTTAGTCCTGAAACTGCTGATAACAAAGGAAATGCATCTACAAACAGAAAGGAACATGTCAGAAAAAAGTTCACATTTTTCCAAATGAACATTAGACAAAAGACCAAATCAGTTGGAATAACATGCCCTGGTGAGACAAAGATAAAGCTGTCTGGCAACAGAGGCATGTTTAGCAGGGAATAAAATATAGATCTTTAGAAGAACCTCGCCCAGTTGTGAAGCATATTTGTGAAAATGTTCTGGTGTTTACCTGAAGGACAGCAGCTTGCTATCACAGACTTAACTATGAAGTCTGCAGCATATCAAATAGTCCTTTAAGATAATGTGAGGCCATGTACCTGAATGCTGAATTCGAACAGGATAACGATCCTAAGTCCCAATAAGCAAACACAAAGGAATGGTTAGAACATAAGCAACTGCATGGTCAACTCAAAGCTAATGTTTGAGTCCCAGTGAAATGTTGTAGGAGGATTTAAGAAAACAACATATCAGTGAAAATCCTAAAATATTTTGCATCTGAAGTAAAGCTTAGATAAAAGAATGTTAAGAAGATAAACAAGCACATGTTTAATACTTTCTGAAAATGGAGAAAAGCACCTAAAAGAAGTTAGTTGTCCTAAAGAGGGTTGTGATTTCTTTTTAGTTAAAAATCTACTTCTTTCTTTGATGGAGGAATTGTACATCTTTTCATAGGTTTGTTGAATTAATGATGGAAAAAGCTTATTTAAGGGTTTATTTTTATCTTTATGCTGTAAGCAGTGGTATATGTGCTCATAGCTTCGGCCATGTAGCTTTCCTGCACTTTGAATTAAAACATGCAGCTTTTTGCTAAAAAACAAAAAAACAAGCAAATGAAGTCCCCATATTTCTCATTAATGACATGGTGGTTGCTGTCTCATCCTGCTTTACGCTCACATTATGGCAGGCAGTTTTTGTATGTTGGTTTAGATCTGAGTTATACCAGAAAAATAACAATTTGCCAAACATTGTAGCTCTGTTTTCAGTAAACACCCGGTCTCACCTGCACATTTGGTCCTGGCTCTCAGAGGGGGCCCAGGAGCTCCAGTGCCTCCATCCAAAGGTCTGGTTAGCAGAACACTGATCTCATACTCGGTGTCTGGATCCAGGTGGCCAATCTTGTGGGTGGTCTTGTCTACAGGCTGCAGGTCATACATGGTACCAGATACAGTGCGATACTCCACCTCTCTGTCAATTATTGGACCGTCCCCATTGATGGAGTTTGCATTCAGTTGGATCCAAAGGTAGGTAGCCCCAACAGCAGTCAGCTGGGGTGGAGCAATGGGCACTGGGGGCTCTAGGGAAATAAAAAGTTTTTATTACTGTCAGACAATCACACTATAAAAAGCATAGACACTACAATAAAGAAAAACATAATAACTTTGGATAAAAACTTGCAGTCGAACAAGTTGCCCAAAATCAATCTCTTGTTTTAAACAAACAAAATTCTTATAAATCTCAGAAAGCATATCTTCATGCTATCCAATAATCAAGGTATTTGACAAGAGCCAATCAATAGTTCCAGCTTGATGAATAGAATATCTCATCATCTGTAGTACACTGAGTGAGTCGTGTAATTATGCATGTTTAAAAAGCGATGGCAACTTCAAACTGAGGCACTAATAGTCAGCTCAGACCTTGGCAAATGCTGATCCCATTAAAAATTATATTGATTTCAATCAGAGAACTTCTATTGAAACACCTCTGGCAATTGACAGCTACTGTCGCTGTTATTTCTCTTCTCAATTCAGGTGCTGGTTTTAATCTCTCAACTTATGACTGCTGCTGAATTTTGTAATTCTGTTTTATGGTAAAAAGGACTGATGGAATGGTGTAAAACACTAAATCAAAAGTCTCTTTGGGAGTGTGTAAATAGTAGCCGGCTAGCTGCTCCCCAGAATGAGGCAATTGTCTGAAGGTTATTTTGCTTTGTTTCCACCATTGAAAATCATAGAAACACATTTCTGATTTCACCTGAATTTTTTAAAACTTTCTATTACCGTTTCACTGCAACACAGTTGGCACTGCATTACTCCATGTTTCAATAAGCACTCTGTTTCTGGAGGCAGCGAATATCCTCAACATACTTTGTTTACATGTAACTCAGTTTTAAAGCAGTTTGGTTTGTATAAAAACACAGTTCACATAGTCATTATGCAGGATACTTGCCATTGTTCGAGCAAGACTAATCCATTGATGCCATATGATACTAATTCCAATTATTCCAAAGGTCTAATGTATGATCTTAAAAAACCCCTGTCACAGTACAGCAGGAAAAATAAACCTTTGTGGACAGTCAAAGCAATGTTGACGCTGGTCTTTTTCTTTCTGTTGTGGAAACCGTTTTGGAGTGTTCATTCAGAGTCAAGCCTGGAAATTAGGTTGCCCTGGACTTCACATGATGGCTTAATATGCACAAACATGCACATGCAGGTGGATCACAAAGTGATAAAGATCAGAGAAACTTAATTTGCAACATGCAAAGGATGGTGGCTATGCTCTCTGGTATAAAAAGTCAAAGACAATTAGTCGTTTGCTGCTGCGTTGATGATCAAAATAAAGAATATTTAAACTTTAAATTGCAAAGTAGGATAGCTGTCAAATGCAGCAAAGAAAAGTTGTGAGATTTTTTCACTGTGTTCCAAATTTATTTCTGTATCAAATTTTGATGCAGAGATACTCAACAAGTGTCTGTAACCTTCACACAATGATTAAAATGTAAAAACAAATCGCTATTTCTGGGCCTTCTTAACGTCAGTTCTGTTTGGATTGCAAGAAAAATAATCTTATTATAAATAAAGTTCTACTTTCGTACAAGTTAATCTATTTCATACAAATGTGGTGTTCAAAGAAAAACTTTAAATATGACCTTTTCTCTATTATGTCACCAATATTTGTATAATCTTCCTTACACCTAGTGCCATTTCTGGTTTAATGAGGCTTCTTGAAATGTCAGATATGTTATTTCTACCTTGAGATCATTTTCAGAGTTGTTTTTCATGCAGCAGAGCCAGGCATGGAGACCATGCACTAACAATTACAGGACTCCTTCAAGAATCTTATTCAGTTCTTAATAATAATTTTATTCTTTTGCATTCAGTGGTTTTGGTTGTTTTGACAAAAACACATTCGGTAAGAAACAGCAACTTAATGAGCACAAAAACTGTGATGCTTTTACTGAATCAACATGCAAAAAATAGGGGAAACTAAACCTAAACATTCTCTCAATCTGAACATGATGTACTGCATTTCAAGCTTGGAAAATACTCTACTGGTGTAACTGAAAACTCAACATACTCAATTAAGAGCTGTGACCATCAGCTAAGGACCTGCTCAGGAATCTTTCCATTGTCACATCCCACAATAGCTGCATGTCCGAGCGACAACCTGAGAAGCTCTAATGAACCTGTTAGTAACACAATAATGCCATTAGTCGCCTGGCTGCTCCTTATGAAGTTGTCATGGAGTGTTAGTAGTCCCCAGGCAAATAAGAAGTAGGCTGAGGGTGACCGACAGAGTAGTGTAGGTTCTTGCAGGGCAGATGGTTACCCCACAGTGACCTCCAGTCTCACATCCCTAAACTCCCTCTAATCCAAGCTTTCAGTGTTGCTGACAAACATCACCTAAAGTGAACCAACTAATCCACCGGGTTGTCTTTTATACTCAGATATGGTGCATTTGTCTACATACTGGAACCAGACAGCAAAATGAGGTGATCCAAAATCTGGCTTCAGCCAATGGCTTGTTCTGAAGGGCTTTAATGGTCTGTTTTTACCTTAAAAGGGGTTTAATGGAGTTAAGTAGCAATATGCTCAGATTAAATTGAGAAAACAAAAAAACAGTGCAGATTTACTCCGCAAATGATTCCTTGTAGCATGATGGTATAAACTAACATGTTGTATTTAATTATTGAAACAATCAAATATAAATACATTTGTTGCAGAAATAGAGACAAATTGTGAAAAAAATTAATTACTCATGTACAAATACAATGTCATAATTAAGCAATAACAAATTCCTACCACTGAGTAAACAAATAGAATGAATCAGTTACCAGATTTTATTGACAGATTTGCCAGCATACTCATTCTTCAATAACACATTGTGATTCACAAGACCAAATGGCCCTCAAAATATGACAAAGTTTTAGCTGCTGACTCAGTCATGACTGGCTCAAAAAGGCCATGGAACACAAAATTTAACAAACTGATAATAAAAACAACTTAAGCTATAGAGTCATTCTGTAAATTCAATACAAATGAGTTCCTTTAGTCATTCCATCGCAGCTGATTCTCTGCAGAGAAGAGGTGCTCATCACTGTGAAAACATAGATGCCATTCAGTGCTACTGTTACTGTTATCATATGAGACCCCTTCTGAAACAGTACAGCTAAGCAGTGTGATGTATTACAGCAATAAGCATTTCATTTTAACTATGGAAAGTTACTGCTTCACAGAAGCAACAGCGGCTTATGGTGATGAAATAATTCCTGCAGGTGCGGTAATCCTCTGCGCAACAGCCACAGCAGATCTACTGCAAACAACAGATTACCGCTGAAAAAATACACTCAGTTTCTGGAACACTTCAGGATATTAGCAACTCGTTTCCCAATGTTTAAGCCTTGCACGGCAGCTTTGCAGTGGTGGGGCCCAGGAAAAGTCTTCCAACTGAGCGCTGTGCTAGCTGGAATGGTTGATAGTGCGCAGATGACAGCGGCAACAGTACTTGAGGGTCAGTGAGCAGCTGCTGCCATGATGTTAACCAGACAGGCGAACGGTCTGGCGACAGCTGAGCCTTGCTCTACCACGACACATGCTAGCCAGGATGCTCTTGACAAAAAAAACACTGAAAACACTGGCACGCACATGGACTCCAAAGACACACCGGGACAACAACTGATGTTTATCGTTAATTCTAACTGATTTAGTCATAAAATGCTAAAAGAAACCTGTGAAAATGCACCACAGTTTGGTGGCATTACACAACTTTGATAAGCCAAATAAACTTTTTGATAAACCAAAATGTATCCTATTTACATGATTAAATACAAAACTAAACAGCAAATATGAAGGCTAAAGCAGATAATTGCTGTTTTTTTTTTAAATCAATCATTTAGATGATTAAACAGTTCTCTATGCAGACTAATAAACTAATCATTTCCAAGCTGCATATATATTACACACACATACAAGTGCAAACACACAACCCTTTCACCTCACAGAGAGCAATAATAAGAGCTGCCACTCAGCTCTGCTGTTAGATTAGCTAGACTTCACTATTTATAAATCCATCTTTCATTTGCCTGTTACATCCACTGAGCCTCTCTTGTTAAGATGCAAGAGGTCCTCATTATGTTGTGCGCCTTCCTAATTGGGCTGCTGTGAGTAAAGAATTGATCTGCTCCTGATATGAGAAGAGGTGGCCACAGGAAAATGAGGAGCTTGACTGGCCTGCTTTTGATTTTCAGTGGCTATTCTCATTAGTGTTGACACTGTTGCAACCTCGACATCCTTGAGTTGGTAGCATGGCCCAGAATACAACGTTAGAGCTTAGCAAGGGCTCCAGGTGATCCTAACCAGGCCAAGAAAAGAACCGGCACTTGGACAAGGAGTAATTATCCTCCTTTCAAAAACTACTGGCGGCACTGCAGGAGAGCTCATCAAAACGGGGTGGGGAACAGGGAAAGGGTCTGCACTTGGCCAATCCATATAGCACTCTGGAAACGCATCCACATAGGCGCATAAATCTGACAGAACACTGGCAAGAAAGGCAGAAGTGATTATCTGGGATAATCAAGCGTTCACTCTCCTCATGTTGAAGGAAAAGGCAGCGTATGATAATGAAGGGAGGGGAGCCGGCGTGTGACTGTAGCAGGCTCATAATCTGGAGAATTGCTCCATGGTCACTCCTCCAAAAGAGAGTCACGGACGTGGTGAATACATATTTAAGGAGGATTTACAACTCAGACTCTTTGCAAAGAGGGTTAAGCACTTGTTTTATGACTGAGACGACAAGAGGAGATATCAGCTTTTTATGTGTGACACTTATAAGTGTGAAAACGGCGTTTTCTCTTATTCATACGAGTTGGCTTACATCAAAGTCACTGAGGTGTGAAATCAGCGAAGAATTTAAACTAGGATAAGTTCCAGGTTTTGATACATGCCTTAACGGAGAAAATTACTGTACTTTAAATATTTATGATGGAGGCACTTTCCACTTGTGTAGAAATATATCTAGTAACACTGAAAGCAGCAATCAGCAAAAATATTGCTGTCTAGTAAGTGTGTGGAAGTGTGAGTGATTGTGTTGCTGAATTTATGCACGACACTGGTTTTGAGTGCCTCCAGTGTCTCAGTAAATTTTCTTTGAGTACACCACTGAAACCCACTGATACACTTGGGCAGAGAGACTTTATCTCCCTCTTACACTCTGCTGTGTCTGGACCCAGCCGTTCTCGCATGATTGACAGACCTCGATCTGGACGGGCAGGATTAAACCTATCAATCACATAAAGCTTAGAGACAAAAAAAAAGAGAAGAAAAAAATCGGAGCAGTAAATTCAATTGAGAGCACCAGAAGAAAATTGAGGTGAAGAAATATAGATGGCCATTACCGGGCTATAGGGCTGTAGGAAAGAGAGGCCTTGCAGGATTTAGTTTCGGACGAGTCCATAAATTCATATCAAATGACTACAGGAGTGAAATATCAGTGAGGTTACTGTAAACCCTGCTGCCTCTTGCCTTTGTGATCTTTTAGGTGGAATTGTGCTTAGTCAAGGACAGCCTTTAGAGAGGAAGTATTAAAGTCCTGTGGATAACAAATCAACTTAAAAAGCTTGTGCTTTCAGTTTGGCATTAGAGGACATTTTCATTTACAAACAAGCAGCATTTCCTGTTTATCTCTTGTTAAGTTTGCTGAATGCATCGATGCCATGTGCATAGACAACTATTCTGCTTTCTGTGTGATTTTAACTCGAATGCACGAGTCTTGTTTTTCTGTGTTTTTCCTGCCCTGGGACTAAAATGAAAAAACAACAACTCACGTTTTATAGTGAGTTCCCCATAATTGGACACACCAACTCCTTTGTCTGAGTGGACAATGCAGCGGTAGCGGCCCGAGTCGCCCTTGGTTGTGTTCTCCACATCGAAAGTGCCTATGAAGCGCCGGTTGTTCCAAGGTTTAGTGGCTTTCATTGGGGCCTCCCTTCCACCGATGCCCTGTTTGGAACAGAGACAAACACACAAGTGAGCCTCCAAAATGGAAAGGTTTAATAAGCAAAGTGGCCTGACCTTGTGTGTGATTCAGAAACTCAAGTTCAGTGTTGTCGTCTGCTCTTGCAGCCTGTTTGTTTGTGTCCCATCGTTCCCATTGGTGGCTGATAGTGGGAATACATTTATTAAACAGGAATGCACTCACACACACACAGACACACACACACTGTGGGTTCTCCCCAGCTGTCACCCCTCACAGCAGGCAGATGGGGGACATTTGTTCATTAGAAATATTTCTTCATTACTGTCATCAGGGGACTTCACTTAATGTTTGTTTTCCAGCTCCTGTGCTAATGAGGACGTGTTTGTTAAAATGATGGAGTACCTGGCAGAAGACCTTTACCCAGCACCATGCTGTCACATGTGTGACAGTGTGCTTAGCAGCAGAGCCAGCAGGGTTATGTTTGCCAGATGCACTACCTTCGCTGCTCGGAACAAGGTCAATTCAAGACTGCTGCGCTGCTCAGTTGTGTCGGATATAGTACACTGTATCCACATGGAGCCAACATCTATATAGGTTAAGACCATACTGCGGCGATCTGAAACAAATGTAATCCCCTTCCTCCCAGCCGCAGAAGCCTGTGGAAATCTGGTGAGCAGGTGAAAACTTAATCACAAGGGGCACATAAAAGCATTGTGTGAATACTTCAACTTGAAATTATTCACAGTAAATTACAAAATGCTACCATTGTTTCTTGAATTTGCATTTTAAAAAGTGGGTGTGAATCTGGCAACCAAGTATGAGCTTTGCTTTCTAAATTTAGAACGTTATTTCAAGGCTTTATGTAAGCCTGTAAACAGAATAAGGTAATATCATGAAATAAAAATAAACAAAAACATAGTTTAGATTCCATCATATTCTCTTGGCTTTAAATCACCATATAGGCATAGTGCATTATTAGTTCTACAAAGAGTATGAGGTATTAAATTTAACAACAGTACATTAATGTTAAACTGTTTTTTCACTTTAGAAAAAAATAGTGTCTGAATGTAATTAATTTGAAGACCAAATTTCTATAAAATGTAATGCCACCCAAACTACAACCATGCCACACCAATTTGAGGGAAAAAAATTAACTAAGTAAACAACTTCTGAACAATGATAACTAATATCTTATTCAAAACAAAAAATGAAAACATACAAACTGTAAAAAAAAAAAAGAGATTTTACTATTTAATTAAGAATATTAGCTAATCTTGAAGTCTATGTCAGCAACACATCTAAAAAATGGTGGGATGGGCCAAAAAAGGCAGGAAAAATAAGTGATACTAAAAAGAAACAACTGTAGGAACATGTTGCATTTAATTACTTTAACTGGCAAAAGGTGAGTATCATGATTATATATAAAAAGAGCACCTTAGAGAGGCAGAGTCTGCAAAAAACTGCACCTACTAACTGTGGCATTCATTCAGAATAATGTTCAAAGAATAATGTTAAATCATGAGTACTTTGAGTATTCAATCATCTACAGTGCTTAATATCATCAAAAGATTCCAGAGAATCTGGAAACATGTCAATATGCAATGGATATGGTCGAAAATCAATATCGGGTTCCCTTGATCTCCAGGCCCTCAGGCGGCACTGCATTAAAAACAGGCATAATTCTGCCATGGAATACATTGAATGGGCTCAGGAACACTTCTGGCAATCAATGTCTGTGTAGGCAGTTCACAATGCTATCCACAAATGCAGCTTAAAGCGCTATGATGCAAGAAAGAAGCCATAGGTGAACATGACTGAGAAATGCCGCTGTCTTCTCTTGACAAATGCTAATTCAAAATGGAGTCACACAAATAAATCAGTCCTGTAATCAGATAAATTAAAATCTTGGATGTCACTTCCTCCTAGTTGAAGAGGATGGAGACTATTCAGTTGGTTACCAGCAAATAGTTCAACAGTCTGCATTTCTGAATCTATAAGGATGCATTAGTGCCTATGGAACTGGCAATTTGTCCATACAGAGATTTTAAAGGAGACATATTATGCAAAAATCACTTTTATAAGTCCTTGGAATAGTCTCTTACAATGTTCTAAGTC
>JAOXYM010000008.1:21900383-21912904 GCA_028567055.1 Leptatherina wallacei | reverse complement strand
GCCCAAATAACGTCACAAGGGACATGTTTCGAGCTAACATATTATTTCGAGCAAAGTGGCATATTTTACTCACAAACTTCTAAAAAAATTTGGTTTATTTTTGCCACCAGTTCCCCCCTGCTGGACACATGAAATAAAGCAGGTTTAAAGGCATTTCTACCTTGCTTTGTTTTTCAGACCCCTGAGCCATGTCCATCTTTTAAAAGAGCATAATGATTACATTACTAAATAAGGTACAGTTTGAAGTTTGTATTTCCATTTCCAACACTTGTAGCGCATGGGATTCACCCTGTAATAGCATTTCCATATATTACTTGGCAAAATGTTCTCTATATAAAAAAGTTTTTCTTCTTGGGTATGTTGCTAAGCTTAATAGCATTCTCGAACAGCTCTTTTTTTTATCATTTCATTATTGGGCAATACTCAGTTTTGGGGTTAATCCCCTGACTGTATAAGAAATGTGCAGCCTGAACAACCTGCAGCACAAGGTAAGTGTGAGGCAAGAGTAATTGGTAGCCTAAAACCTTTTTCCAAAATAGCTGTCATTTTTGCAAAGAAACGTAACATCTCAATCAACTTGCTCTTAAAGCTCCTAAAACCCAATTATTCACATTAAGTGTTTAGATGCAAAAATCAGAAAGCTGTTGTTAACCTCCATTTTCTTGGAGATCATCTTCAATGAAAGTCTAGGCCTATCAAGGTGGAGCTGAAAAGATCACGTAATTTAAGCTCAGTCAGCTCTAAATGAATAAAAATGCCAATGAGCTGCCAAGATGTAGCTTGGAGAACATCAACACAAGTCCTTGGCTGCAGTGTCACAGGGACTGGCTTTACTCCATCAATATTTTGACTCAACAAGTTTCAAGATCCTTCGCCCTGTGCCACCCGCCTTCCTCTCGCAGCATGGTGGAGCTCAAACAGACCCAAAGAGGTGCCTTTTATCAGTGTTTGATATTCAAATTGATGGAGCTGGCAAAGGGGCAAAATGTATTTTGAGTCAGTGGGAGTGGATGGAGATTTCTGAACACTAGAAGAGAAAAGTCTTCAAAAGGAATATTCAAAAAGAAAAACCCAATTCTTGCTTAATCTAAGAGGTTTAATTTTTTTTATATGTCACAGAGTTTAATAATGAATAAGGAATATGAAGGATATGAGGACTTGGTTTGAAAACTCATCGTCTTCAAAGACATCATTAACAGTTCTGTTCTATTAACTATTCTCTTGTTATTCAGTTCATCTGAATACAAGACATTAAAAACTCCCCACTTTTGACTGCATACATTTTTAGATGGGCAGAATAGTAGATTAATAAAAAAGGGATGTTATTTACCCAGTATTTTCATTTCATCTTTTCAAACAGAGACACTAATGTGATGCCAATACATGATGCCAGAAGCTGCCTGATTTTAGTTCATCACAAATCCACTAGTATGTGAAAATGCATGGTGAAACAATGAGTGGAACAAAGCAATCCTGCATTTTTACTGATACTGGTTGTTGCTGTTAAGACATAGTACCATTAAGACAGGGTAACAGGGTGTGAACAAGCAATAAATCAATTTGCACTGCTTTGATCGTGAGACAAGGCGCTTGGTGTCAGTATTGGGAAATCCTCCAATAACACCTGCAACCTTTTATTGACCTGTTATGCACAGAGGTAAACACCAAAGCAACCATGTTCCTGCACGGATTACATGGAATCATACATTTTCTTAAAAGTGTGACTTCACCATTATGAGCGTCAGACACTGAAAACAAACTGTGTCCCAGATAATATATTGCATGTTACCAACACAAACAAGTGCCACTTAGCCAAGAGGACTGTGCAAATTCATGCAGACAAACGCATCACTCAAAAGCATCATAATAGTTCTTGTCTCTGCTGGAGGTGCATATTGCTGCCAGTGTGTTGCACGACCCCTGTATAATCAGCCTCAGCAGCTGCTGAAATAGATATTCCAATGAGAGGCTGCCAACTCTCTGAAGGAGATTTAACTTTCAATAAAAGCTTCTATGAGGTGTGGGTAGTCTGGGAGCATGGATGAATGTGCTCCACCCTGTCAACATTCCCTTCAAGAGAAGCAAGGGGCTTGACGCTTAAAAGGTGGCCCTAGATATGTCATGAAACAATTTATTCCTGAGTGAGAACACACAATAGTTTTTATATTTTCACACAGAGTGCATTTCAAAAGAAATCTATCCATCTTTTCCTGGACCAAGCCAGAGGCCAGAATCAATATCTCAGCCCCTCAATGCTGGAGCCAATTTCTCCTAAAGATTTTCAAGTCAGACTTAAAAGGCCTTTTGTTATTGCACCTGTAACAAAAGTAAACTTCAGGCCATAAAAGCTGTGTGTTTGTGTGTGAAAGTTTGGCACTGTAGTGGCGAGATGTGCCCTGAATGCCAGAAAATGAAAAAGGGAAGGATGAAAATGGAGGACTGAAAAAGCAGATCTGTGTTGAGGCATTAAATGAAAAAAAAATCCTGTCAAACAACAATTCTGTTTTTCTGAATTAAATTTGTGAAGCTTGGACTTTTGTAAAGTGTGTTGTTTTTTTTCCTTCCTGCTTTTATTGCTTATGATATAAAAGAAAAGAAAAAAATTATTTAGAATGGCAAATTGGAAGACTACTTTCACATCAACAGTTTTTCATGATCCTGTACAGTGTAAAACTTTTTTTCTATCTTTGAGAAATTCCATCTAATTTGCTTTCATACTGAGAGTTTTATCTGAAGACTGATACCATTATAACCAATAGTGGCCCTAAAAAAATTTAAGAAAAAAGAAAGAAAAAGAATCCGAAATTATAATTTAGCAAATCTTTATCTATTACTTTTTTTCATTCTCCGGTTATTTGATTGACTATTGAGAATTTTTGCCTTTTCTTTAATGGGAGGGTATGAATAATTTTGCGACGACTGTAAATATGACGTTCTGTTCAGCAGTCAGTTTTCTTAGCTTTGCATAGAGACTAAATTATCTGCTGGTTGTCTGGAGGCAAATTAAACTTCTATCACCTTTTATCCAAATCAGTTTCTTAATATAGAATTAAGAAACCTAATTTGTTGAAAAATGACTGCGTTAAGACATACTGAACAAGTCTAATGACTACAAATTATCACCATGCGGTAATCAGGCAAAGACTCCAGAAAATAAAAAAAATTCAATGTATTATTTTGCTGGTATTACATTCGTTTGACAGGAAACATTCCATCTACTCATTTTTAGCCATGTTGCAAAGAAAGCACATGAGCAGTGGTTCCATTGGCATGGTATACAGCAGTTTGCATTACATACGATCAAATATCCTCTGAGAGATGATACTGATCCCTTTTTCCAGCAATGCCACTTGCCTAATCCCAGTGGCAGATATCATTGCTGCAAGACCTCCTTAGCCCTCCTGCCAATTCTGCAATTACTAGCTTTCCAACCTGTTCTGTCGGGCAAGGAAATCGCAGGTCTGCCCTCCGCCCCAATCTGCCTCAGTGTCTGCACTTGTTTTAACAAACATCTTGTCTGCAGGCGTCCCCACAGACTGAAACCACAAGGCAATCTTGGGTAATTTAAAACCAATGTCGACTATCTCCCTCCACCACGGCCAGTTTAGAGCTTCAGAATCCTGCAGCTAAGCCCCTTAGGGACTGATAGGCCTTTTCACTCTGGCCCTATTTCACTTATCTATTGGCAGCTCCTGCCAAGTTCTATCTCTGTACTGAATTGCATGTATATATACACTCTGTTTGGGGACTTTGAACTGTGGGAAGGGATTTAGACAATCAATCTCAATATCATTATCAATCACGTCTTGCTGTTCCCCACATTGATTCGAAGGGAAATAAAGAAGTTAGACTGAAGATTTCCACTGATAATCTGCTTGGTTGAGCCATGTGCTTGTCAGCAATGTTTTGCAAATGAAAACTGACAAACCACATCAAGTGTGGTGAAGCAAAATCAGGAAAAAAAAGTGAATATTTCCTTCTAAAGTTAGAAGCCACGAATAACTTGTTTACACTGTGCACAAATTAATTTTTATTTTATTTTTTTTAACTACCCAGCTCTATGTTTAGCTCAAAATCCTCTCATTATAAAAATTTCTTTGCTTTTTCAGGGCAATTTTTTTTCTCATCTTGTCAACCAAATATCAACTTGATGAATGTGCTTTACATCAGGAGTACAACATAGCTTCTGATCAAACCCGCCCATGTGCATGGTTAGATGTACATCAAAGATGACAGGCAGCTTTCTCCTTAGATATGCTAAATTTTGACAGATGATTTTCAAGCTATCTGTGCCAGCACAGGGCTTGACGTTCTCTTCCACTGCGCCTGTCAAGAACTTCCAGTAAATGACTTCAAATCCATCTCCATTCTGTATAACCTGCCAGGCACCAATTAAGATGAATGTGGATTCTAACTCTGAGACATGGAAGATCCTTATTGTCATTTTCCCCTAAGCAATAAAAATGAGGACTTCAGGTTTGCTGGCATGGAAGTATTTTGCAGTCTTAACACAAAAGATTAAGTATATTTTAATTTGTGTTTTGAATTACAGCATGCCAAACAAGTTTCCAGGAAAAAAAGGCCTGTCTCCTGAAGGTGTGTTTCTAGGATCAAATTCTACTAATATGCCTGACTCAGGACAACCACCTGCTTTGCAGAGTGTTTAGTTTACACACTATGTGGCTTTGCATGTATCCTGTCTCTGGCTTGACAGCAACAAGGCTAGTTAACAATGACTTCTACTCCTGTTGTTCCCAGCATCCTCAGTCTCAGCTCTACAAACAGAGAGAGCTACAGTCGGTGTGTCTCAGTGCCTCTGCCCTCCAGAGACAGAAAATAATGCCGTTTCCTATTCAGCTTAATGCCTGACAGAGAAAAATAGGCTTGCATGGTTCCCATTTCCTGCTGTTCAGCATGCCCTCAGGAATGATACGTTAACTGAACATAAAAGCCGCTTTATTAGAATCACTGTTTGTCTGTTGTACAAGTTAAAACACAAGAGGAGAAGATGCATTTTGATCAGTGAGGTGAGGAAACTTTACTTGTCATATATTTAAAGTGAAAACAAAAGAAGCATCCTACTGTGTGTGAACTCCCTGCTATGGCTTATGTGTATTCTGTGCTGCAAAATCAACTTCTAAGGGCGGTTTAAAGTGGAATTAACACCCTGCATTGATTCACAATTTTAGTTCAATATTGCAAGACTGGAAATTAAAACGTCCGCCAGCTTAGTTTCACATCAGATCCAGGTGAGATGGGTCTCTTGCCCAAGCCTCAATCAATGAAAGACAATATAAGAGAGTGAAAAACTCCATTTCTCGTGATGGATCCACATGTGGACATGGGGAGCCCCCTGGAAAGGAAAAAAGGGAGAAGATCCCAGTCTGTGCTCAATGTTAAAAAGCCCCTTCACTCATTCTAGTGAAAAAAGAAAAATACTGAATCTATTTAACTATGGATGACCCCTTAAAATAAACCTTTTAAATCCTCCAAAAACCTACTAAGTCAACAAACCTTTGAATTGTGACTGACTAGTGTGACATAAAAGGATAAAGTGCTAATGTCAGTATCAGTTCCCCCTCACATTCCCCGAGTTTCCCAGAGTCTAATTTGTCAAACATGCAAGTAACAATGCCAGAAATCAGCCCGGGGAGAGATCTCCTCGAGAGGACAGAATGATTATGTTTGATCATGGAATAAACAAGAACATTAACACGCTTTGTTGGTTTTTCAGAACTGGAACAAATAATTGTTTTATGTTTGGAGGAGGGAATAATTCAAGGTTGAATGTCAAAGTATTAGGAAATCGCTACAGCTAATTATAAAATTGCAGGAGAACAGAAGAAAGACTCAATCCCTCTTGAGAAGCAGAGAAAATCTAGGGCACACGGCCGCACATTCAGACAGAATTATCATCTTGATAAAATATCATTAATTTGCTCTTGTGCCAGAGATATTGCAAATACCACATCAACCTTAGAACACCTGATGGGGACAGACGGTGCACAGGTGGAAGGTGGATGCCTGAGCAGGTGAAAGATTGCTGTGAGGATCTGAGCTCTGCCTTGACAGGTGTGGCTCAAGAGATTTCGGTCCCAGTGGGAGCTTTTTTAAAGTGCCATCGTGGGGTCTTCGCCTGCACACTTCAAACAAAGTCAGACCCTTTGTCTCTCTGTTGAAGCCTCATAAATCAGCTACCTGAAAGAAAAGCACCATGGCCCGGATTAAGCCTCCTGGGTCAGGGGGCGCCGGTATGGAAGGCAAGAGCCATACGAGGCCAGCTTTCAAATTTACTGCATGTGCCGAGCTCTTGTTGTGCTTGGCAACAGCAGAGTCTGCACGCTAGTCGGTGTTGATCTGAAAACAGGTGGGAGGAATCTTGTGTTACTGTGTGAACTACAACCTCAGTTCTTCCAGCCCTGACATTTTAACATAAAGTAGATAATTAGACCAATAAAGGCCACCGTCAGCATGCACCATGACATTTCTCTGCTCTGTGAAACTGCTGACAGTACATCATCTGTATGATTTTATCCTAGTAGCCTAAAGCTGTTTTTGTTAATTACGTTGCAATCAAATTCCACTGTGTGAAATAATGCTTCAGATTACCACAGTTATATTGACAGAAAGGTTGCTTCTAATAAGAGATACAGTCAAACAACAATCATCATCATATTAGCCAAGAGGTTTAGGTAAATTAAGTTATTTCTTGTGTTCCTGCAAGTGACATTGTCCAATCAAAATAACATATGGGCTATCAACCAGTGGGTTCACCTTAAATTTTGGATTTCATTATGATTGGACTGCTTATGAACTTACAAAAACATTTGCACTGGGTAAGTTGGCAAAAAAATGTGGATCAAAAAGAGTATTTGGAAGTATATATATCTACTTTATCTAAAAGACAGGCTGGTTTGCACATTTATTTCAAAATAAAAATGAGTCAAAGCAAACTTCAGTCCAAGGTGCATAAATTCTAAACAATTTAGAATAAATTCTAAAAATCTGTTGCTTTAAAGTACTAAAGACATCCAGCTAGTATTTGGTTTCTTACTTTTCTAACAAACTTTTGTGGGCAGTTTCAAGGCCATAATCTGACAAAAACTAGCCTGTTAAGAACACTCAGAAATGAAAAGGTTCAATAAAAACCATCCTTCCGAAGTTTATTATTGGGCCGCCGGTTTGTGAAAGCTAAAACCTTTAAATGTGTTCAGGTAAATATCCAGGTAAACAAAGAAACTACAAATATGCCACAACATTTGTACCTACTGGATACCAACGTGGCAAAATCCCACAGTTGATTTACTACATTACAAGCGTTTGCCTTTTAAATTTGTGATGTAGCTACATTTTGTGTTAAATGAGACTATCACAAAACCTGCACTTGGTAGATTTAAAATCCTCAAGAACAACAGTAAGAAAGTTGGAGGAGATGGTCGGAGGTATTAATCCATCGATGGTCATGCAACAGAAAATTGTAGGTCTGTATGACCAAACATATTCTAAAGTAATCCTTAAGTCAGGGGTGTCCAGCTCCAGTCCTCGAGGGCCAAAATCCTGCAACTTTTATGTCTTCCTGATCCAACACGCCTGATCCAAATTAAATGAATCTCCTACCCAGCTAGTTGTCAAATTCTGCCCAGGCATGTTGACCCATCAATCTGATTCACGTGTGCTGCAGCAGGAAACATCCAAACCCTGCAGAAGAGCATCCCTGAAGGACTGACTTTGGATACCCCTGCCTTAAGTTAATAATTTTTATTATTATTCACCATTGGTCATATTTGAAAATTAAAAATATGCTATTAGGGTGTGAGTTTAGGAGAAAAAAAAAACATGGTGATAATGACATGGAAAAAACTTAGCGGTTTGGTTTGACAATTAAAAAAAAGCATGTGGTTAATGTCATTGCGTCATGTGTGCAACAATAACACAAAGCAACAATGGCCAACATAAAACCACCCCATCACACAATTTGAGGCCTTTTATGATACCATTATGTTTATGGCACTACAGTAAAAAAGTCATTTAATTATTCTTTTTTTCCCCCCTTTAAATCTTAAATCTGTGCATCTGACTGTGCAAGACTCAAAACTGAAATAATGTTTACGTTATAAGATGCTATAGATGATAACAATGATGAAGAAAACTAATGAATGCAATATATATATTCACTGAATTCATTCCCAATGCCAAATCCATTAAAAGGAATAAGGAGTCATTTGTATTTTATATGCTCAATTTTGTTGCTGCTCAAACAGCCTTCCACCAAATAAGCTGGCCGCAGGATTTTTCTGGAGTATGTGGTGGTTGCTTGGCAACCTAACAATGGTTCTGTATAGATTAAATAAATAGATGTGATGCATTAATTAGGGAACTTTAAAGGTGCTGGTTGATGGATCTTGTTTTCTTTGGTCAGAGTGATGTAATGCTAAGATGGCTGTCTGTAGTCTCTTATTTACTGTACAGACATCAGAGTGGTATTGATCTTCTCAGCTCAACTGCTGGCAGGAAAAAAGAATAAGCATGTCCCCCAAAACATCCAACTTCAGTGCGTTTAGAATCCGCCCTGATGCAGATCTTGTCTTCGGTATTCCTATTTTTCTTCAATAGACGTGATGTAGAGATAAAATCAGCAGGTGACAGCAGGGACCAGGATGAGAAACATTTACATTAACTTGCTAGGACATCTATATTTTTTAGGTACTGCTAGTTTACGTTTTTTTAAAAGTCTACTTATCTAATTCAAAACATCAAAAAATTACAACAATATAATATTAAAAAGCAAAGCCTTTACCTGTCAAATGGCATGAATGTAACACAATGATCTACTCTATTCAGCTCTTTACAGATAACTTGTAAGTAATTTGATGATAACGCATGCAAAGGTTACAACTACGCAGCGCAAGAGAATAACACATTACAAATTCAGCTTTTCAGCTGGTTTGTTATCACTTCAGACAGTCAAGTGGTTTGAATAAGTTAAGGATACAAAGGAATTCCCTGACTCATTAATATTATTAATTTTTAAACGCAATTATTGTAGGACTGCTCATGACCTATTTCCTGATTTAAGTGCCCAAAACCTTGCACATCACAGAGTCTAGAGGAACCTTTAATGTTTTAGATGAAGCTCAGGCTCCTGCAGGGTGTTCCTTTGGGAGAGCTTCAGGTTCCCCTTCTGTCGTGTTCCCTGCAAGAGAATATTATGATCTACCATCCAGGTGAATGATTGCAGGTATTAGTCTCGAGCAAAAAAGATTTCTCAAGCACAGCACCTCTCTGATCTCTTGTTACACTGCAGCTTTTTTCATTAAGAGGGTGACAGGTCCGTATAAAGTCATAGAGCAAGCACATTCTAACCTGACAGAGGGGGAAATTTACAATGGAAGATGGCCAGTGTGAAGAGAAGTGGGGCCAAATGAGTGCAGACTGAAGCAAAAATATAGGAGCCCTGAGAGGATTTCACAAAGCATCTTAACAAAACAAAAGAGAACAGAACATCTGCACTGATTTTCTATAATCTTTCAGGAACTGAGCACATTGGCCCTGTAACTAAATAAGTACCCTAGTGCTGTTATTTATATATAAACACAACTTATATACAATGCAACTAGATATCTAAGTAATAAACTTAAGGGATAGAGTGTATTTTTCTGTAATACCACTTTTTACCACAACACACGAGTCACCTTTAAGTCTGCCCAGGAGGCAACAGAAGAAGAAGAAGCTGGCAACGGTAGTACCAAAAAACAAACTGCAAAGTGACAGAGATTGTGAGACGGTATTGAAAAGCACAATATTTATAACAATGGCTGCTGCTCCAAACAAACCTAGCATGACATGAAATGGCAGAAAAAACTAAACAAAAGCACATCTTGGTGTTGCTTTTCCTCACTGGAGACAGCTTCTGGGCATTAATGGACTGAAATCTGATGCACAATTCACAACTTTTCTTCTGGACTGGTAAGTTAAAGCCTTATGTGTTAAAGTTGTTTTTGTTTTTTTACCCCTCTTGTTTGCCGATTATTAATCTTGAATCGGAAGGAAACGCATCCCTTGTGTGGTAAACCTCTGCCCACTTGATGAATTTTTGAAAACCAAAATTACAATTCCACATTTAATGGAAAGGCCGGCATACTGCAGTGATGGGTTTTAACTCAACATATACTCTGAAAGCAGGATCTCGTGATGGTGCAATTTTTGCACTGGTCCATGGAAAAAATAAATAAATAAATAACATTTTCAGCAGTGCACATCAGCTCAGTTCCTGTTTCGAAATGATGATGTTCACGATGTAATGATGTTAACAACTGACACTGGTGACATTGACAAAAGTGCCTTTAAATGGGGCAAGATAAGCTTAGTAGATGGCATAAAATCCATGACCATCAAGCCAGAGACACAACAGTGTCATGATTTCATGATTACCATCCGTGGAATGTGACTTAACTACATTTTGGCACGTGAACATAATATATACTACAAATTTCCTGGTGAGAAACTGCTACATTTGATTTTCCTAGGAATATTTCAAGCATTGGAAAGTGTTTGCCACTGAACTGTGCTGCAGCTTATCTCTCACTTCTTTCACACACAGCAGACAGCACAGAAATGACAGTGATGATAGACTCAAGGATCCGTCTGTCTTCACTGAGAGGGATGCATGGGTTATCTATAACAGCTCAATAAAATTAAAAATTTTAAAATATCAATAATTTCATATTGCTCTTGTCCACTATGTACAACTCAACAACTGCCAGCTGTACATGTTGATTTGAATTGTTATGGAAATACAACATGTTGTTGTAAGAAAACTGTAATTCTATGTCAATTTGGTTATTTTTACCAAATGACAAATACGATGACTACA
The DNA here is from genome assembly GCA_028567055.1 of Leptatherina wallacei. Taxonomy (NCBI): domain Eukaryota; kingdom Metazoa; phylum Chordata; class Actinopteri; order Atheriniformes; family Atherinidae; genus Leptatherina; species Leptatherina wallacei. The sequence goes on along the minus strand of JAOXYM010000008.1, from coordinate 21,902,031 downwards.
TTGTGGCTCTTAGTCAGGGATGTTCACATGAAGCCATGAGGAAGATTAACCTAAAAGTGACCTACATCTGAATGACTGAATTCCATCACTTTAATAAATGAATGATGTCATTAATGATATTCATGTCAGGTCTGAAAAGGCCTTAAGAGACCAAATGCACACAAGAGATTATGCAAATAGCTAGCATGAGTAAAAGAACAGAAATAAACACCTATTCCCTCCTGGTCAAACAATATCTCTAAATGTGATGTTAATCAGTAGTTATGCCATTTTATAATTCTTACAAAAGCACTTAACAAGAAAGCATAGAAAGATTGATAAAGTTTTAAAGGAACATGCTGGCTGGCTCCAAAACAGTTAAATGCAGGGAGGAGCTCAGTGTATAACTCTGCACAACTTTACTAAGTCCTATTTGCACTAATGATATTCTGTTGTATGTATTAGATTTAATAGAATACAGTCAAGCAACTTCAAACTGACATATCAGATGAAATTAAGAGTAATATGAAAAAAACACTTAGCAAACACGAGCGCTGTGAAATAAATATACAAGGATAGTTTGACTTTTAAGTTGTTCAGATCAACTTTTATTCAGGGTAGCTGGAAGCCAATCATAAAAGCAGTGTTGTCAATGTGTCAATCTCATTCCTCAGGTCTTTCTAAAGAAGTGTTATTATTTGAATGACCACAGAGGTCGTGATATTCTCAGTACTTAATCTGCATTTGAGGCAGACATGTCACCAAGTCAAGCATCACTTTGAATCATCTGGCCCACTTGACCGTCCCACAGGCCTTTGGACCTATATCGGTTTGGCCAGAGGAGCCAAATCAAATCACAAGACAAGAAAGAGCTGCCAAAGGGTTGTTCACACCCCAACACTGAAGCACTCACTGCCATGTTTGGGCTATTTTGACATGGTCTCAGAAATGTCAAAGAAATCAAGAGGAGCAAAATACAAAAGCTGCAGGGCTTGTCACTCATGAATTTAAGCAGAATAAAGGAAGACAAGGGGAGAGGGTAAAAGATAGGAGAGGATAAAACATTCAATAATACTCATATCGGGAAAAGAAACTATCAAAATGTCTTCATGACTCATTTAAGGCAAAAGCAATAACATCCAGAAAAGTTTAATTTCATGTGAAATTAACCACATCATCTTTATGCGAAGGTTTCAAAAACCAGGTTCAGTCCAATTTACATTAACTGGAGCTGACTCAGAATAGTGAACATAATTTTCCATTTGACTGCTTATCAACAGATTAAGTGAAATGATAAAACATACAAAGGCCATGTAAGAGTAGTGATGAAGACAGATTGCCACCAAAAAGTACAACAGAGTCCTTTAATATAGATCTTAATCTGCCTTATCCTTACATAAATTTGAATATAATGTAAGGTATAAGACAGCTGTACAGATACATAAAAATATCCATTTTCTGTACCACTTAATCCACGCAGGGTCGCTCGCGGGTGGGCTGGAGCCTATCCCAGCAAGTAGCAGGCGAGAGGCAGGGTACACCCTGGACAGGTCGCCAGTCTGTCGCAGGGCCAACACAGAGAAACAGACAAACATCCACACACACACTCATTCCTAGGGAGAATTTAGAGTGACCAATTAACCTATCAGGCATGTCTTTGGACAGTGGG
>JAOXYM010000008.1:21890111-21900283 GCA_028567055.1 Leptatherina wallacei | reverse complement strand
ACTCAGCCCGGGACTCAAACCAGCGACCTTCTTGCTGTGAGGCTGCGGTGCTAACCACCACACCACCGTGCAGCCCCACATAAAAACATAGAAAAGTGATATCTGAAACTTGACTGGTAACAAATAAAAGGTAAAAAGCCGAATGAGGAAGTGGCGATACAATGTGGGTTCATTTGCATGTTACTGAATGGGTTTGTGAGTAAACTGTAAAGTAAAGAAACTCAACCTCTGGAGGACTTTGAGACCAACACAGAAACGTTTTTTTCTCATCATTATGATCAAACATAGTATAAAGGTTTGAGTTAAATGGCCTCCATACCGCCTGCTGAGTATCCCTGATCTTAAAAAAGAGATACTGTTGCTCTGCTACAGAATAGCATGAGTAGCCCTGGTTTCTGCTACGGATTAAATTTGAGCTATTTTTCTAAAAACTTTTATTTGCCAGGAATTCTTTTAAAAACCCACAATGATCCAAACAAGACTTTTGTGAACATATGATCATCTGGATGGAAATATATTCAGCCTCCTACATCCAGGTTAAACTATTCTCGCTCCCAACCCATTGCTTACGGTCATTACGCCAGGAAACTGAAAGCGTCACATTGCAATGTATAATTGCGGAAGGGCAACCCTTTACTATCACATTTCAACAGGCAGGTTAGTGCTATAGACTTCAATAGAAGTTTCAATGGAAGGGTGCCATCAGACTGGGATTAAAAGGTGTACTGATGTCTCTGATGAAAGACTTGTTACAAAGAAACGGAAGCAGAAGTATAAAGAGGAAAAAAAAGAGAACTGAGCCTCATTGTGATGTGGTTAACATTGGTTTAAAATTACATTTTTGACAAAGTATGTTGTTGTTGTTTTTTGACAAGCAGTTCTGATGCCTACATAGAGATGATATTTTATTAGAACTAATTAATGAGATTGTCAACTTACAAAGACATTCCATTTTTTTCTTTACTTATTCCCTTATCTATAGATCAGCATTCATCTGTCATTTGTTTTTCATTACTTAGCAAAAGTACACAAGCTACAAATGGTGATATGTACCTTTTATAGGTATGCAAACATGTTGTTTTCATCAGATGGCCTGAGTAAAGAAATGGAGATAAGAAGGATTGTTTTACATTCTTCATGTTTTTGTGTGCAAAGCTGCAATTGCATGCTAAAAATGATTTTGTTCCATCAGATGGAGACTGAACGAAACCCAGGAAGTCATTTCTCACAACTGACAACAGACACTACTCTGGAAGTTGTTTTGTTGTTCCTTATTTTTTTTAATCTAGTGTTGTCTACTTCCATATGGCAAGATGAATATGAGAAAGTGCACGGTGCCATTTTTACAAAATATGGTTCACTGCAAGAGCTGCAGTGCATATTACTCCAACACCAGATGTTTAAGTGAAAAACCAACAATGAATTTTACACCATGACCATCTGTAGAGCTGACCTGCCTTGAAAGCCTCTGAATTTCTCTATCCAGCAATTAAAACTGCTGCTATTCCACATGTAAACACGAGTTCTGTGAAGCACAAACATTTAGAACTTTTAACTAACACTCTGGCACATGGGATGGACCATATGCATACACAAACAAACAATGTGCAAAACTTATCCAACAGATTGAGCGTTGGCAAACATCCCAAACCTCTCAATGAGAAATCTGAATATGATGATAACTGGCACCTGGAAAGCATTTGTTCCTTGCAAGGAGAATCTCAACATTCAGCTGTATTTCTATAAAGAAGCGTGTATACATGTATTATCCATTTTGTGCATAAAATTGACAATCTGCGTTTCATTTTATAATGATTAAGGTGAGAAGCTGCAAACTAAGCGGTAAATTTAGTACCGGAGCATTTTTGTGGATTGTGCCTCAGGCTTCAGCTCTTAATGAATTAGATGTGTGAAACTTTTTAAGAGGCATCTTCTATTTCACACACACATTTCATTAACCTGCAGTTCATTCATTATTGCTGTGGGTGCGAGGAAAAGCAGCAGCCACATATATAATTGTGTTATTGGGGGTTGTAGGGCTGTGGCTAATTACTGGCTGAGAACACAACACAGGCACTCAGACATCAGCCTGATGGAACAACCCACAATGGCTTGTGACAAGAGCTGTCTTGCCTGAAATTTCAGGAGAAGACATGATAGCACAGTAATTCATGACTCATAACAGAATCACATCATCCCCATGGCATGAAAGATTACACGGGGACACTGAAATAAGTCAACAAGTTTTCTTCTCTTCAACTGAGTGACTGGATCTGACAGCAAACCACTAAAACAGGGGGAGGTGTTTTACACAAACTCAAAATTTAGCACCATTTCAATCACCATGTTCAAGAAGTCCAAAGCAATTTGTTGGGGTGATGCTGTTGCTGCAACATAGTAATTATCAAGTAACCTGGTGGGGGTTGTTGAGCTGTTAAGGTTTTATTTCAGTTAATCTATTTATTCAAACCCTTCATGCTTTGCACCTGCATCATCTCATTGCCAAGCTTTTTCTTTTTAAATAGCTGAAGCTTGCATTGTCAGTTTTATATAAACAATCTGAAAACAAAAGTTTTTAAACGTTACTACACCTTCTATCCTCGCACCTCATGCAATGAGATGCTTGCTCGACTCACCTCAAAGCCTACTACAATTCAGCAGATGTTTCCATCATATGGTGTGCATCCATCAAACATGATGCCACTGCAAAGTTTATTATATGCCTGTTGCTTAGTGTGGCTTCCAGTAAAATTATGGGATGGCTAAAATTGCTCACTTACATTATGAGTCAGTAATGCAACACTACAGAAATTTTCAAACTTAAAATAAGTTTCTGACTCATTTTGATGTCACACTGACATTCATTATGCACATTCCTGGGGCTGCCGTTGCCCTGCAGCATGCTGGGGCTAAGAAACTGCTCTTCATAACTTTTGTGTTCCAGCCTACAGCATCACATGACAGATGCCAATTTAACCTTCTCTATGGTGCACCAAAGTGTAAAAATCTGCCAAAATTCATAGCGCTCCTTTAAATAAGCCAAAAGTACAGAACAATCTACAAAGTATATGCCAAATATTTTATGCAAATCAAAGGAAGACTGAATCAAAGAGGATATACTGAGAAATATAATAGAAAAGTCTTGTACTGTTGCTGATCTACTATGTTTTATCCAAAATGTAATCAATTTCTTGCAGAAGTCTCTTCCACACACTGGTAAGTGAGTTCAGGCTTTTTTCACCAAACTTCTCCAAGTTGGAGATGCGCAAAACTGATTCTGTATTAAATGACAACCTGACCCCGCTGAAAAGCACATTATGGTGGTTCCTAAATTTCAATCAGGAAATCGTGTTTGTTTGACTCTTCTTTAGTCAAAACTTGCAAAAAATACACTAAACACAAGCAGAACTCTGTTTGACTCTTTTCTGCAAAGAAAAATGATGCACTGCTGACAGACATACATAGTTTTAAAATATGAACTATATGTGTATCATAGATTTGAGGCAGTGCTTATTAACAGGGTTATAAATGTAGTAAGACTTTGTATGAAGGCATTTGCTAGCTCAACAAACAAAGTGTGTTTCGCACTCGGGAATATCTTGTTTTGGAGGTATTACATAAACCAACCCAAAAACATCTGAATAATGTCAACAAAACCACCCACAAGACTGGGGAGAGACAATGATATCTGACAGGTAACGGGTTATTATCCAGCATAATGACACACCTGCTCCGTTTACAGCACAACTCTAAATACAGCACAAAAGAAAACATAAAAACCCTCAAAGCCCAGCAGTCGATCCACAACAGCAGTCATTCTTAACAATTTTAGTCCCCAATGAAATACAGAGTACCAAATGTGTAGGTAAAAGGACATGTTGTTAAAGAGTTGTATATTTTTTCCACAGCATTATTTTTAAACTGTGCTAAATGAATGAAAAATACCTTATTTATCCCTTTTGAGGGAAATTATTGAAATAAAGAGTCTTTCAATTGGTCTCATTTCCTTAGAACCTGCACTTGTAAAAACCTACAAGTCCCCCAAGTTAGAGGAAGCGACATTGTCTGTTACCTGGCCTTCCTTATCTTCTGGCTAACACAATGTCTGACACACTGCAGCTCTAAAACTCCACATTTGGAACTCATGAAAAGCGCTTTAGACGAGACATCCGCAGCAGCATATTTCCTCTCAATCATAGCTTAACAAAAAGAAGAAAAGCAGAAAGCAGCCACCATGGAGTTATCCTCATGAATCTCTGGCAGTTTTTTTTTTCTCTTCTATCCTCCTGTCGGCAGCTTGTCTGATTCATATAAAAATCATCCTACATTCATGTCTGTCTTTGACTGAATTGACTGGAGATATCTTCTCCACTCACTGACCTTGAGATTGCGTTCTACTTTTTTTTTTTTTTTTAAACATGATGAGAGATAAATGTAAAAAATCACTAACAAGAGCAGAGGATCCAGAAACTACATCCATCTCTGCGAAAGCTCACCAGCTCCAAAGCTTCTGGTGCTGGAAAAACCAGGCTAGTCTCAGAGGCTGACTAGTTTATTTTCTCTCCGCCATTTTTATCTCTCTGTTCACATGCTGTTCAGTGTCCATTTATCCATGGTGAGGGCTTCTCCTTGGCAGGGGCGATCACTTTCAACAACAGTCCCTGCGAATCAGAGGGACGTGTCACATCGTTCCAGTGACAACTAACGACTACCAATGTATCTGGGCAGGCTGCCAGTGCACTGGGCGAGGAACAGCCTGAGGGTGGTGGTGGTGGTGGTGGAGGAGATGGTGATGGTGGGGGCTGAATGCTCCAAGGAGACAGAGGTTTAGCTCACTGGTGGCAGCATCAAAACCTCACATCACATCCCTTTAGTCAACAAAGTCCCTTACACATCATGTGTTGTGAGATGAAATCAATCTGCTTTGAGAGGCTGACTCTGATACATGTCTGGAGGCTGGCTGAGACAGGAGTCAGACAGTCCAATAACCCAACTGAGGGTGGGGAAGGGGGGAGCAGGGACATGGGGGTCATCTGATTCACCCAACAGTCAAGCCCTCTTTTTGCTCTCGTCCCTTATGCTCATTTGTATAACCAAGGTCTAAGAAGTCACCAAAACTTTACTTTTTTGACATCAGGATTAAGAGCAAAACACACTACTGCCATAAATAAACACTAATTAGAAGCTAATTTTCTTAGTTCTTGCCTGGTTGATTCATTGCCTCTGGGCTGGTATGAATTATTCATCGAAGTGGCAAAACAGCTTTATGTAGAAACCTACAAGGCACTGCATTCATTATGCTATCATGCCGAGTAATTCCAGGCACTGACGGCTAGTATTAAAATAATGTGCATTTTGGATATTCTTTTTTCTTTTTTTCCTAAGGCATTGGCAGGCAGTTGTGGCACTTCCGCTGGCAGGGACTGGGAGGGATGCAACACCCCTCGTGGCTGACAAAACCCCCTTGTTTTGACAGAGGACTGAGCGAGGAGAGGAATGAGTGTTTCAGCTCTGCCCTCATGGAGAGAGGATTAAGCTGTGTGGTCGAGATGCCTGATGGCGCGGGGAACCGGAATGCTATGTTATTGTGTCAATCCTCACTCCCGTGGTAACCCAGATCGGTACTGCCCCCATGACAGGAAGAGAAGCACCTGGCCTGGCCGCAGGGAGCTCATAAAGCCCACTGCTCTCCCTTGGGAGCACGACTGCATCACACTTTCTGTAGAATCCCAATTCTGGCCGACTGCAGAAGAAGGACAATTCAAAGACATGCTACTCACACTGTGAGGCTGCAGGTTCTGTTTATGCTTTGGAATAAACTTTCCCTCCCCGTTATCACTTCCAGTCTGCCAACATTTTTTTTTCCTGTATACAAGTTCACGATGACAGCAGCAGAGAGGGGGCGATGACTCGCACGAGAAATGGTAAAACAGAAATGTCAGTTCAAAGCAGGGTGAGACTGTTAAATGGCAGCCGGCACCTGGCTGATGTATCCGTCTTCCCGAGTGTTCCCTGTCTCCGATGATCTGTCTCTGCACCGGAGATACCTTTACTCCAGAGACCCACGTTATGTCCTCAGGGTTTCAGCAACATCAGTGTGAGGAAAACATGCAGGGAGCACGGAAGCGCGACAGCTGGTTTCCGCTGCCATGTTGATATCAAGGGTTGGACTAAGTTTGTTAAAAAGTCTACAAGTGTGCTATAACAGGTTCAAATTTCTATATATCCTTTTTTTCTTTGCTTTCCTAAATGTAATAATGATCTTCAACAAAAAATGTCTCTGGATGCTTCTGAAATGCACATCTTTTGACTTGATTTTCTTTTTCTTTTCTTTTTTTAGATGGGGGAGGTCTTGAAGTTCATTCACTATAAGAGTCGCTTGTTTCTGCCAATCAACACCCCAGAAAAGACTTACCAAGATACAACGGCTGTTGTGAAGCTTCTTGTATGTGATATATTGGTCTTCAGTGACTGCCTGAACAATTTAATAACTGAAGAATGGATTCATACAGTGAACAGGTGTGCTGGGAGTACAAAATGTGGGATTATTGCTTGTTTGCTTTCCTCGGTACAGTTCAAGAGATCTCTGGTTAATTTGTCACTGTTTTGTTGCCACCAAAAAAAGCACTTGCTCAGCTCAGAGAGCACACAGAGCAACAACAAAATGTGATCTGTCTAATAGAGCATGCATGTTGTGAAGAATTGCCTGCATTTCAAGCGTTTACCTCATTACTACTGATCCTGAGTATCAGACTATGTGCTGCCAGATATTAGGGAACATTAGCATCATGCTTACCCACTTGGGTGGAATTCAGCCTGTCTCCGGACCCAAACTGTGAGCAATTTTACATAACATTCATTTCAACAAATTAAGACAGCCCAAGGCTAGATGAGGTGATTGGCTATGCCTTGCAGCAAAAGTGATGTCAAATTTTTATTAATCTAGAGCAGCTTTCAGTATGTCCTCTGTTTCAGAGACGACTCATATCCAAGGACAATGCTCTTCAGTGTGTAAGATTTAATGGAATAAATGAAAAAGGACAACACAGCTCAGAAATATTTCCTGAAAATAAAAAAATAAAAAATTCAAGCCTGTGCAGACGGCTGCTGCAGACTGCTCCCTATGAGAGTAATAAAGCAGATACGCTAAACACGTTAAGCAAATCTCTACATATTCCCAAGTAAATTGAAAAGATGTTTAAAAACTTATTAACAGGCAAAGGATAATATTCCTTCTGGAATTAGGGATTGACAGAATTGGAGCAACTCGGGTGAAACATTAATTAAGCAAAGGGTTTAAATGTTCCACGGCTGTAGCCAGTGGCTCGCCAGTCCCATGCTATCACGAAAGGCCTCAATACAGGCCTAATACTAACATCTGAAATACGGTTTTGTTTTTAAGAAAAGGCCATTGTCTAAAACCAAAAGTAATCAGACAACTTGGGTTACTCTGAACACAAATCTTAGGCATGACAAAAAGTCACATATTGGTAAAGTGATGAAAAATTACAAGGAAAAAAAGATCTGAGTGATATCATAAACCCAGAGGCAGGGAGCAAAGGTGAATTCCTAGACTAAATGTCATCTCCTCCCACCAGAGGATAAGCCTTGAGTCCTCGTCAATCCAAGAGCTCCACAGCGTGTGTGCTGCTGTATTAGTACGAGATAAGGAGTGCATATCTGAGGGCGTCCTGTTTAATTTCTGAAAATAGGCCTCTTTTACAAGTGCGCAAGATGAACTTCCACCTCGTCAAGCTACTTATGACAATTTCAAACTGAATTTCAAAAACTGTCTTTTTGCACAGTTGTAGATAATAGCCCAATGAGCACACAAAACAATGCGACCTCCTCTGCTGACCCTCTTTGTGGTGGGGAAATTGCCTCTAATGACATGCTGTAGCACAGACATTAAAAAGATTTTTCTTACAGCCTGGCCAATTGACACATCTGCAAAAAAAAAAAAAATCCACTTGTAATAAATATGGTAACACATTGTACCAGAATGCAGAAGAAAATCCCTTTTTGCCTAAAGGAAAAATTTTGCATCACTCACACTAAATCAAAGCAAGTGCTCTGATACAATATGACAAATACACATGATTTTGAACAGAATCTAGAGGATGAAATAACCTAATTTCACGATGGAGTTGGAAGGGGTGGGGTGGGGGGATTAAAACATATGCATTGCCAGGGTTGCAGTAGTACACTTGGGCATATGAAATTATGAGGCCAGTCATAAAAGTAAAACACTTTAATTATCTTGAAGAAAATGAATGTGCAGGAATGCATTAACAGAAAATTAATAAAACTAATCCTAATCTATCTTTTTTCGAGTCAGGTGGACAATCTTTGGGGATTTCCACAATTAAAAATGTGACTCTAAAGCTAAGACCTGGTTATTATAAATCTAAGCCACCTTCTTTTCATCTTCCAGCCAAAATAACATTTTTCTGTTGTCACTGCTGAGGCAGGCACTAATTACAGCTCATACATAATCTTTTATGTAAATGTTTCTGCTGTCTTTGATCTCCCCGTGTCGTCGAGGACAGCCAGATCACAGACTTGGGCTAGATCTGTCACTTCAGTCAGAAATCGAGAAGTGAAGTGGAAGCAAATCTGATTTGTTGTGATGCTTGTCAGCCCATGAGCACAGAGGATGTTTGATCAGGTCATTACATATAGGCTCTAGAACAACATGGTCAACCCACTCTGAGCTTTCATCGTGATCTGTTAAGATAAATAAGCTTAGCCTCAGAAGTGGACCAGTGAAGATGGAGGATAGACAAGGATTTGAACACCTTTTAGTTTAAGGATTAATCTCTGCTAAGCTCCAATGAAATTGCTTCCATACACAGTTCTTTAACTTAATGAACACTTGGCTGTACGTTAGAGTAAGTCATTTTTCATAATGAACTTTTAAACGGCTTACATAATTCTGAATTTCAATGACAGATAATTATTGGTGCGAGAAATAAATGAGCAAGTAGTAACTATAAGTAAAAGGCAAGCTAAGTAAAAAACAATGAATACTGTATCTCCTTTCCTTTCACCCTAACATAACACAGTTGGCCCCTGTGGTCCTTTCTGAGCATAAATCCAGCTATGTGGGCATTTCAGACAGAGGACGGCTGAACGATATTCCTCATACCAACACAGAAAGGTCAGCTTTGACACCCTGGAAGGAGCCCTCAAACTCTTATGGACATTAGAGAGCCAAACTGGCTTTCTGTAAAGCAGATACAGTCTTTGGGCAGAAGGGTCAGACAGCAAGCCAAGAGCAAGGCAGGACGAACTACTAACAACCTCTGACATCCAGTCTAAGCTTCAAGGGTTGGCTAAGCCAAAATGCAACAGAAACATATTTACTCACCACTTATGTCCAACTGTGCAGATTAGTTTAGATTAGTTTCACTTTACTAGGTTTTAAGATTTCTGTGTGCACACTCTGTACTGTTCATGTTACTGTAATAGACAGAGCACAATTTCATCTGTAGTTCATTTGTCTCAATTAAAATTGTCAGTCATTGTTTCTAAAAACTGTCAAATTTTTTAAGCCATGTATGCTAATTTAAGTGCAATTTAGTTTCAGAGAAAGCTTTATCATGGCAAAAGAAGCCATATTTGGACAAGAAGGTACAGCTGCAGAGTGATAACTGAAAACTCCCTGAATGCTAGCTTTTACTGTTTTAAAGTGACCACATTATGCAAACATCACTTTTATAAGTCCTTGGAATAGTCTCTTACAATGTTCTAAGTCACGAACAGACCAAAAACTCCCAAAAAAAACAACCGCGGGACACAAGTAGAGTGTATGTGACTTTACAATTAAGTCTTTAGAAAGGCGTTTTGAAAATACCGCCAGTTGTGATGTTAAAACTGGGAAAGTCCCTCCCCGCAGCTGCTTGGCTGCTCTTCAACCCCGCCCGCGTCCGGAGCTCGTGTGTTCGCCCCGCCCGTCCTGAGCGACAGAAAGCAGCAGGAATGAAGAAGGCGACTGCGCACGTGAAATGTTCTGTAGACGGCTGTGTCGTCAAGCGTGTGCCGCTACATAAGCTCCCACAGACAGAGGAGTTACAGGCTGCATGGATCCACTCAATTTTTAAGGGCAACCCTCCAGAAAAAGTCGGAAAATACCTGCTGGCTTGTGGTGAGCACTTTGAACCGGACTGTTT
>JAOXYM010000008.1:21809370-21848161 GCA_028567055.1 Leptatherina wallacei | reverse complement strand
CTATCTATCTATCTATCTATCTATCTATCTATCTATCTATCTATCTATCTATCTATCTATCTATCTATCTATCTAGAGGAAGAATAATCCACTTCTTTGGGTAAAATAAACAATACTACAGTGTAAAAACTACTTATGAATACCTATAAAGACTATAAATTAAATACAGTATATTCGTTTAATACAAGAAAAGAAACCATTTTTTGTTGACCATTGGTGTTGAATGTTCTTCTAGCATCAAAGCCAAAGCTTGTGCTTCACAGCAAACATTTAACTTGACAAAGTGGGGAATTGTTCAATTTAAGGATATTTGAATTTAACTAACACATCTGCTTATTTAAAATGAAAGGATGCCAATGGTTCATCTGAACATCTCAGGGGACCGTATTGAGATAAGACTATTTTCTCAGCTAATTTACTGATCTTTGTTTTTTTTTCTCTTCTGAAACACTGTTGTTATTTTCTGTTCTGTTGTTGGTGCGTTGCTTGCATTTTCTTACATACAGCTTTTTTCTCTTTTAAAATGTTACATTTTCTGGATAAGTGTTTTCTGTTGTTTTTGTATCTTGTTTTTAGTGTTTTCTTTTTATTGCTTTTCAAAAAACACAGTTTTTTCCCCTTTTTAGCTACTGTGCTTTCTGTTTTTTCTAAGCTGATGTATTACTGATTTATTGCCATAATTTTAGAGAAAGCTGCATTTTGTTGTGTTTAGGGAATATTTTAGGTTTGCACCTCAGCAGTAGGCTAAGTGTCAGCACATGTGTACAAATGCTACGTTGTGCATTTGTACACATATTTACAATTAAATGGTTATTGTAGCCATTACTATGCTTTATAATCTTACACTGAATCATGATGAGGTCACTGTAAAGCTACTACAGTTGATTAAAAAATAATGGCGTCTTTATCAGTCAGAGCCTGTATCACCGCTCCCTAACCCTAAAGATATGAATAACGTTGCACCCGACCACCCAGCTTGTCATCTAGTGTGTGGCAGCCTATCACAATTCAGAATTAAGATACCACAGTTTGACGAGCAGCTAAACTATCCAATCACAGCGTCGCAAAGACCCTTTAAGCCCACCTCTACTCTGATTGTAACCAATCAGGACAGAACAGTAATTACTAATTCATTACATTGCAAAGGGGAGTGACGCAGTTATTGTAGATCTATAGATACTCCATGCTTTTTTTTTCATATGACCTGAAATCACTTCTTTTTTTTTATCAAGCGTTGCCTGTAGAATTCCTCATAAACATATTAAGGGAGAAGGATTCACATCTTCATCTGGAGGCTGTATGACGGATCTCTACGTCCCTTGAATTTGGATGCCATTCCGGTTGGAGGTTGCGGTAGACCCCGAGGACTGGATGCGATAACCAGGACGAAACATGCCGCAGCCAAAATCACGAAAAATTGCCATCCTCGGGTACAGATCCGTAGGTGAGTTACTAGAACACGATGCAATGGGGGTCGGTTCGGGAATGACTCCTCCGTGTCCTCGAATGGGACGGCGTGGGGAGATTTAAGCGGCCTCTCGAGTGAGTTTAAGTCCTTTATGCGAGCGGTTTACGCCTCCTATAATAGACTTACATTTTAGAGAGTAGGATCTGTCACGCAACATTTTCTAAACGCAAGAATGAGCGCCACCAGGTGAGACTTGGCCTTGTGGTTTTCGTGGGCCTCGAATAGGCTTCAGGACATTTATTTTCCCACTTACTGCTCGTATGGATAGGTTTCCATCATTGACCCTAACCCTGGAGCCATGTTAGTCAGTGCCATTCTCCGTATAGGCCTGACGGTCCAGTGGTTCTGACTCATCACTGCGTGGTTTAATGTATCGCATCTGAAATCAAAGAAGCACAATTTGTACGCACTGAAAGGATGGTGAGGATGGCAAGATGGCACTCACAGATAGCGCGATTACAGGGCAGCATGCCTGTAGTAACAACAAAAGCTCTCACATAGAGAGGATGGTTGTATTTGCTGATCATCTTCCATTATGGCAGCATGTTTTGTTAGGAGCTTTTGTGTGTGTGTGTGTTTTTTTTTTTTTTTTTTAAATAAACATGTCTTGTTTTCCTCCAGGATTCCTTTTAGATTATTACATTTTTATATGTAGCTCTGCCTTCTCATAACCCACCCAAACATATCTATTTCTAATTATTAATTGTATTTTACAGGAAAGTCTTCCTTGACTATTCAGTTTGTGGAAGGCCAGTTTGTGGATTCCTATGACCCAACAATAGAAAACAGTAAGTGGGGATTTCATGAACTGTCACACCTTTTCTTTACATTAAAAGCAGTGCATGCCTTAGGAAACTTTCACTAAGATGGTAACCCTCTCCACTCCTTATGTGTTGTGAATGTGAATCTTGTGTGATTTCTAGCTTAACATCACATGCAACTGTTTTTGCTGCAATTTTCTGTTCTCGGTGGTGTCTTCATCATCACTTAATTATGTGCAACAAGGTATTTGGCTGACAAGTTCTATGAGTAATATTTACTACAGGGATTAAACTGTCTCAAGTCAGGTTTCATATGAAAATCCCAGATTTGTCAGCAGTACTTCTTCAATATTTTATATTCTTGTGATGGACTCGAATGATAAATTATTAAGAGCCTCAACAACAACAAAAGTAAACTGGGTTTCTTTAATTGGCTCTTGAAGATGTTTTACCTCTCATAGGTTTCTTCAGTTTGACTGAAGGTTGAAATATCTTCAAGAACAAAGAAGAGAAGTTGACCTGCCTTTTGTTTCAACACTTCCCTTGACCTGGTTGAGATCCTACACAGACTTATTACTGTAAAATGAATAATTACACAAGTTAATAAATAGTTCAAACCATTATTAGACTTGATGTGTGGCAACACAATAAAATCATATGCTTTCCTTTCTTTAACTTTAATTAATCTACCTCCTTTAATGACTGTTTACATGTGTGTTAGTTTCCTGCTTATGAAAGGATAAGCCTATATAAATATATGCTGGTTTTCAGAAGGAGTCTGGATAATTATTATCGTGTCTGATTAAAGCCTAACACGACAACGAGACAGCATGAACACCAGAAATACTCAAACATGAGTTATTCTATGAAATGGTACCTATTTCTCCTTTTGATAACAGATTCATTTTTTTCCACATTCATATTTTTTATAACTGTGTTTTCCTGTATATCTGAGCAAAAAAAAAAAAAGAAGAAAAAAGCAAGTTGACCCCCCGTTTTTTATTCCAACATTTTATTAAAACATACTATAAATCTGGGAAAAACTCCCTCGTCTTAGTAAGACTGGACTGAATAACAGTGAATCACAAGATTCTGTTTTGACCCAGCAGGGTGCAGTGTTCCCTCCAAAAACAATTTGTCGAAACACTCCCCTAGCTGATTTCACCAGTTTCCACACTTTCAAACAGAAAAGACAACAGAAAGAGAGAAACACAGCAGGACATCTTACGCTTACAGAGGGACACTTGCTTGAAGGCACCTTGGACAGCGCGTTTTTTTGCCGGACTTGCAGGGGAACGTGCCGTAATTCATCAACCTCCTGAGCACAAATGATCCCAGACACTCCAGAGGCTTGTGTTTAAACTTTACATGCAGGCTGTTTCTCTTTTCCCTGACATGTTAGCTCACATTTACCACCCTGCGGTTCTCGGCCGTGTGGTCTGTGTCTATAAATAATCCCATGATGCTATAAAGTCCTGTCAGCATTATCAGGGAGATGCTGCAGGCTGTGGGCTTCCTGCGATAGATAATGGGACTTCTCTACAGACAGATATTGACAGTCCTGCGCTGAATGAACTCGGTGGTACCAAACTGGATCTATAATTGAGTTATGTCTTGAAATGTCGAGAGGACAGAGAGTACAAGAGATGTAGTTGGTAACTGATATATGTACTGTTCCCCTTGCATTGAAAGCTCTGCTTTCTAATTTCGGTTTAATTCCTAATCTGTCTCTTTCTACTGATTGCAGCATTTACTAAAATGATCACAATAAATGGACAAGAGTACCACCTTCAGCTTGTAGACACAGCAGGACAGGTATGACTGTACACTCAGCCTGTGATTGGTTTATGGATTTTCATGTAAAAATGTGTTGTAACGTTAATTTCTTCACTTTACAAATCTTTTCCAGGATGAGTACTCAATTTTCCCTCAGACTTACTCCATAGATATCAACGGTTACATTCTGGTCTATTCTGTGACATCTAATAAAAGGTACACGTTCCCCTCTACTGCTTAGAAGCAGCCCTACATCTCTGCAGGGCTGCACGATGATTTGGACTGCACGCGCTTCCTGAATGTTGAAAAGGAACATTTTCTTGTCTCTTCCAGCTTTGAAGTTGTACAGGTTATCCACGAAAAACTGTTGGACATGGTGGGGAAAGTTCAGTAAGTGGAACTTCTTCTCTTTCTGCTGTCCATGCAAGTCCAATACATTTTCAATATATTACACATGAATGACATTGTGGCATTTTTACTTCCCTCTCTACGCAGAGTTCCAATTATGCTCGTTGGAAACAAGAATGACCTACATATGGAGCGGTACGTCCTCGTACTCACTCAAATTGGTTTTCATTGGGTTTACTATAGACAGGAGCTATGCATATATGTCAGAATACTGTATCGTTATGTAATCCCTTCTATTCTGCAAACACAAAGCTGAAACACAAGAGTAGAGTCAATGTCAGCATCAGCTATTATGGGTGAAATGAAATGATTTGCCCCAGGCTGATGGAGTTCTGCAGTTTTTCCTTGAACTTTTGTAGCAAATTCACCATTCACAACAGCAAGTCAATGGATTCATTACATGTACAGATTTCTTAGTTACTACGGCCGCACTTTTTTTTTCCCCCACACTTCAGAGTAATCAGTTGTGAAGAGGGAAAAGCATTAGCTGAATCCTGGAACGCAGCCTTCATGGAGTCCTCAGCTAAAGAGAACCAGGTAATATTTGCATTTTACCATCCTCACAGGAATCTTCTGATGAATCTCTTCAGTAAAATTTTGTTGCTTTATGTATTTTTTTTTGTTTTTGTTTTTTTAATGCACAGACAACATTGCTCAGTCAGTAATAATATGGAGAGGTTTATGAGCTGTGGAGCTAATGTTGCTAATGTGTACAGTGTTAAAGCGAGTGCTGACTGCACTGTGACAGGAATATTTACACTAACGCAGGTTTAGAGGGGAAACATGTCATATAAAATGTCAGTCCATCTCTCAGCCTCCAATCTCTCTGACCCTCTAAAGAAAAAGAAGATGCGAGCATTGGACGGATGTGACGATAGACAGCTATTGAAATAGTTTTTGTTAATCAAATAGAGATTGAAATTTTAGCGACTGGATAAACAAGAGTTACTCCTAAGCTGCACAATGGGCAGTGTTGAATCCAGTATTTTATGTTGCTTGACATGCAAGTCGTGACTTAAGTTCAGGATATTGACCACTTCCAGCTGTCTCTCTGCAAAGTAGTTTTCATCAATTCATGTGGAATCAGCTTTTCCAACCCTGGATTAGAATGGCCTCCTCTTTCTATATCAGCTTCACACTGATCAGGGTAGCAGAGGGTGGGGTCTAGTCCAGCTGCATTTGGGAGAAGCAGGGTGTGGAGGTTCCCAGTCCATCACAGGCCAAACACAGGAGAGACGAACAACCATTCATGCTTCACGCTTGCAGCTACGGTCAGTTTAGATTTACCAGTTAAGCTAACATACATGCCTTCAGACTGTGGGAGGAGAAAACCCACAGAGAAACAAGGAGACTATTACAAACTCCACACTCATACTGGGAGTATTGTGCGCTCCAAACAATAGCTTTGCAAACACTGCCTTAGCCAGCTTATAACAACTCTTTATGTAACATGCGGTAAAGTTTGATATATTAAAACTGTGCAGGGATTTGGGCTCAACACTATTTCAGACCTGCAGAAGGAATTCAGTCTGCATCTGTTAATAAGCTGATCCATCACATGCTGTCAAAGGTTTTGGGACAATAAAACCGGAAATGCAGGAAATGAGAAATGTAGGTACCTCTGTCTCCAAACTTTGTTTCAACATTAGTCTGTTCTCACTGCGGTAATTTGACCAACAGAGGCACCTAAATGCACCATGTTGATAAAATAATATTTAACAATGGAATAATTCAGCCTGTGGATGGATTTAAATCAGCATTAAACATTTATATTGTTTTGAAGACAGTAAAGATGGCTGTATTGATTTATAAATCAGTGTAAAGTAATTATTAGCCTGTTGAGAAGCTGCATTAAATCCCTGAACGCATCATGACACATATCTTGATGAACCTACTGCTTCTCCTATGAGAAGTGCTGCACCAGAGCATGTTGCCATCACACACAACCATCCACTATGTTTGCATTTATCAGTTCCCTCTCAAATAGCATTATGTTGCTGCACTAAACCGTTCAATACTGCACACATCAGCCTGCGTTGTTCTGACTCGGGTGATGCATCAATCCTGCATGTCAGTGCCTTCTCTCCCGTTTTTCTTTGGCACAAGTAGCAAGCTGTGTTGTGTTCTTGAAACAAGCTGCTGCAGATAGGCCGAAGCCCTGCTGCATTTGTTGTACCATTGTTTTCGTACATCAGCTGCTTCACTGTTGGGACCGGCTTGCAGTGAATTTAGCAAAAGCCACACTCTGATTTCAAAGTCCACTTCAGCAAGCTGTGAGGCACTTTACGCTGCTGCAGCTGCATGAAGCGAAACAGCAGGTGCACTTGAAGACGCCCACACAGTCTGTGTTCTGAAGCCCTACTGCTCTGCACTTGTCTGTGTTGTGTTTCCTACTTTCAAGTGGACGCAAAACCAGCGATGCACAACGGTTCAAAAGTTGATCCTCCACATCACAGCGCTCGCTGTTCCTTGCTCTCTGTGTGTTCGTTTTCATCTTGGAAATACTGTCTACCTGAAGCACAGAGCACAACAGCACTGTGGAAAACACAACAGCCCCCAAAACGCACCATATTTTAAGAAAATCTAACAACACGGAATTTCACAAAACTCGTGTTCAGCTTGCTGACGCAATCCATCTATCAGATGAACTCATTTGTTGTTTTGCATTGACTTTGCCTTGAATCTAACATTTGTTTACATTAGATTTAGTTGGATCATGTTAGCACTAAAAATTTAGAGTGAGCAATTGTTTCATGGGCTAAAGGAATCTCCTTTTTACACAAATTACTCTTCTGAGAGGTAAAGTGAAGGTTTTTGTTTTTATTCTTTTTGTTTTGTTGTTTCTTGAGTGTTTTTCATGTTCTCTGCTTTGTGGTTTTTATGTTTCACTGTTATTTTGGGCTTCAGTGTTGTGTCCGTATGTCATACTACTCACCCCAAACTTACATTTTCAGCTGGGTGTATTACTCAGCACGCAGATTTATTCAGGAAGTCAGTTAATCAGCTTTGAGAGAAGCTGGATGCAGCGGTGCTCAGCTTATAAACAAAGACATCTCTGTTGCAACTAAAGCCCTGAGAGGCTCCAGTGGAGGTTGAAAGTTCAAAGCAGTGCGATTGAAACATGTGACATTGTCCTGTTTGTGTTTGTTGCGTCTCTTTCAGACGGCAGTGGAGGTTTTCCGAAGGATGATCCTGGAGGCAGAAAAGATGGATGGCGGCGTGCAGCCGGGAAAAACATCCTGCTCCATGATGTAGAGCCGCCCAATCAACACATAGGACACTGCACTGGGATATCCCGTTACTTGAAGGCTAGCTGCCAGTTCTCCTCCACCTCAGCTGACTCCACCCCCCTCCCCCAACCCCCCAGGGTCCTAAATATCCAATATTGTCTATTTATGGCTCTGACTCCACTGTTATTTATCAGTATTTCCTATTCCCTTCTGTCATCCTTGTTTTTATTTTGTGTGTTTGATGGAAAAAAACGGATGAGTGGTGGTATCCTTGTCTTAAATTTCCCACAATCCACCCCCTTCAACCCTGTGCTGAGCACTGATGCAAAACAGAAAAACGGCATGCATTGATGTATCAGAAAAAATGTTTCCTTGTAAGTGGCAACACATGTAACTAGGAGCAGAGATACTTTAGTAGTGGCTTGATGCATCTTAGCTTTTCATTGTGTAGCTTCCATATGAGCTACAGGCTGTTTAAATAACTCCAAATAAGAGAATTGTCCACGTTTGCCATCTATACGCTCTTTCGGCAAACACAGACGTTTCTTCTGATACATCGTGCTGTTTGGGCCCTTCGGTATACAGCTCTTTTTCTACTTCATCACCTCGCAAATACTCTCTGTCCCTCAGTTTGTTTCATAGCGGTTACTGTCAGCCAAAAAAAAAAGAAAACCTGCATCCATTTTCTAATGTTGAAAATGTTGTACAAATGTTTTTGATTGTAATCATTAAAGCAAAAAGTGGTTATGTAAACTGGTTTGTGGATTATTCTTAGCTTAAGTTTATGTCAAATGTTTTCCAGATTAGTGACAAAGACTGAAAAAAATACAGCAAAGCCAAACTTTTCTGTTCATCTTATCCTCTGTGCTTCTAAACAGAGGGAGAAAGGAATTTTTAAAAAGGCATGGAGGATACGGGTTTAATAAAGTTTGTTTCATCTCTTTGTTGCTTGATGAATGCTGCATTATCTTTATTCAAAGAATGGAAATGATCATGGAAATCATTTGAGAGATAATCAGAGATTGCTAATGAAAAGTTCAATAAATCGGAGGCGTGCATCTTTTACAACTGGAGAATAACTCCCACAGATTTTGATACGTGAGAATAACAACAAGTAGACACACATGGTCTTTTACAAACTCTTTTATTCACTAGGGAAAATAAAAGGGGATTACAGAGGTTTTTTTTTTCTTTTTTTACTAAAAATAGTTGCTTTGGTGTTTTCACCCGACATCGGCCTGCAGCAGATGCATTCTGCTGCAGGAGTCATTGGGGGGGGGGGGGTCCC
Source organism: Leptatherina wallacei (assembly GCA_028567055.1). Classification (NCBI taxonomy): domain Eukaryota; kingdom Metazoa; phylum Chordata; class Actinopteri; order Atheriniformes; family Atherinidae; genus Leptatherina; species Leptatherina wallacei. The sequence continues at coordinate 21,839,230 of JAOXYM010000008.1, read as the reverse complement.
TGGCTCAGCTTCCACTGCTGAACAACTTTCTTTTCTTTGACTGGGGAATCTTACAAGGTGTTGCACATGTCTTCGATGCAGCAATTCATATCAATGTAGGCGTTCATCTTCAGCATTTGGCAGTCCGACATAGCCATGCATTTCTGATAATGGGCATCTAAGAGAGTCAAATGAGGAAAAAGATGCTGTTATGCAAGAAGAACCTCATTTTGGCTCAGCCTGATATGTATACAATTTTCAAAGTTTTAACAGTTCAAGTTGTTTGATACAGATGTTGACTTGCTGTGTGTTACGTGCTCTTTAGAAAATCTGTAAAATATTTCTCTGTTTTGTTCCCTGCACAACTAAATGCATGTAAAATCTTTTTACAACCTTACTTTCCTTCTCTTTTGACTAAATATTCCCACTGAAATATCACAATTATCCCTTCCTGTTGTTCGTGCGTCATGCAGTAATGATAGAGCTGTTTAATATTTTAGTATTTTTGCGAACTTACATGGTGGTCTGAGGAAATTGGCTGTTGCACAGGCATCCTTCTCAGGGTTACAAGTCTCCACACTAAGCTCACACTTGCCTCCGGCCTTTCTTGGGACACAGCGATGACAGTTTAGAGCCTCACCTAAAATCAGAAAAAGGTAAGAACACACTCCAGACTATTACTCTTAATAAATGTGGCAAGTGTTTTTTGTTCAAATCTATGTTAATGTCTTATGATCATCACAAATTAGTCTATTTTTTTTATTGCTTTTATGTCTCAGATTTAATTAAAACAATCTGCTGTGAAATGAAAAGAAATACATGTACGTTGAAGCTTTTGGCTAGTTTGCTGAGACTGTGCTGCTGCAAAGGCTAAAAGAGAAGGCAGATCTCCCCGTTGCACAGCAGCCGAGGTTGTGTTTATACAGTGGAGAATCAGTGACAGACTCACCGGCTGTAAACAGCAGGGCGGCGGTTAAAGCCAAGACCAACAGCTTCATTGTTTCGTTCAGCACTGCAGCCTATGGAAGATAAAGCATAGATTTGATAGCATACACGATGCTTTCCAATCTCCCGATTTAATGGCTGGGAACCCATGAAATTAAACTTGATGTGAGTCTGTAAATTCTCGGTATATGTGAGCAATGCATCTCATAATTTTAAGGTATTAAACAGTTTTGACATTTAATTTTCAAAAAAAGCTAACACTGATTTCATATTGACACTATGTACCTGATTTAAAAAAGAGCCAACGGGGTTAAATACACACAAAAAAAGATAACTGTATGTACCCAAAAGCAGTGTTTCGTATGCACATACCTCACTGATATGTCCACTTCGGTGTCTGACAGAGACTTGTGTGTGTTCATCAACTTGCTGTCTTTTTATACTCCTTTATACTTTGTTTTGTCATGGTAACGTCCCCTGAAGTGTCAAGTGTACGTCCCATATCCTTGCCAAGTCTATTTGCTCAGCACCTTACTGGCTTTGGGTACACTGTGTTCAGGGGTTATACTTTCCCAATGGATTATGCAAGAACAGTTCGCTCTTTGTCCGATGTGAGAATTTCCTGAAAGTAAAGTATGCATTGATATCTAACTCAAAGATTTATATTAGTGTGTAAAGAAGACAAATGCACATTAATCAAATTGACTGTTTGCTTTGGGTGGATTATGTGTGACATATATGAGGTGGCACACCTTTACCTCTTAAATCAGCATTATCACCGGATATGGGTTGACTGAAACAAAGTCTGACTTGATTTGAGCATGAATGTAATATACTATATGAGACAAAATAAGTTTTAAAAGTTCTAACAAGCTGACAAAATATTTACAAATGATATATATTACACATATATAACACCTTTATTCCCCAACACAGCTTGAACACTCTTGATCAAGCTTTTTTGACATTTCTTTCAGAGGTCTGAATAGTTCTCTAGTCTTCTTGAAGGACTTTCCAGAGTTGTTCTGTGCATGTTGCTGCCTTCTGTTTCATTCACTTACAAGATTAACCCACACCACTTCAATAATGTTGAGGTTTGGGCCTCTGGAGAGGATTCAGCACTCCATTGATTTTCAGTTTAGTTCTTGTGTTATTTGGTATACCTGAGCCTTTCCCCCCTGTTTTGCCTACTTAAGGATGGCTTCTTGGCTGTTACCTTTCCATAGATTTCTGATGAGGCTTCAGTGAATAGTATATGGACCAACTGAGGTCCAGATACATCCTCAGGTCCTGTATCAGGTCTTTGCTAGATTTTTTTTTTGCCACTACATCACTCTTTAGGCTTGCCATTTCTTCTTTTTGTCTGCCACTAAACAAACTACAACTAAAACAAGCCAAGTTTGCAGCTAATAACTGTAAGGGAATCCAATTGTTGATGCAAAAAAAAAGTACTACTTTATGTCTAACCAATGGTGTTATCCTTGACTCTTTTTTTTTGTAAATACAAATACACTTCTCGTCCTTTTTATTCAAGAATGACTCAAAAGTCTGTGTTAAGTGACCAAACCAAGAAGAAGAAAAAAAAAGATAATTCTCTAAAAATGCACTGAACTGAAATTGTGTGAAAAAGCAGCCAATGTACAAATAAAACCTTTGAAAAACTCTCAGAAAACCTGGAGAATTATAGTTCAAGACTACTAAAAAAAAGATAACCAGACAGTCTGTCTCTTTGGAAGTAACATACAAAGAAATAAGGTTTGACTCAAGACTTTTGCAGTACAGTAAGTCAAGTGGAAGAAAGTGTTGTAACTCCTTGCCTGCAATGCTGCAAACACACAGAAAAAAAACAAACAGTCAAAACCCTGCTCAAATACAGGACTATAATAAATCTTATTGAAGGCTAAATTTGTCTGCACATGCAAAGATTATTGCCTATAAACAATCCAATTTCTCCCACATTTCCCATCTCTCCCTGATCTGCTATTTCCAAAAGTAAAATGAGGACAAATACAGGAGCCTCATGGAAGAAGAACAGTTCATATGCATACAGTGCAAATCTGTGCAACAGCTGCAAGTGTTTTATACTGCTTATGACTTTGACTGACAGCTTTATTGCACCTGCTAAACTTTGTTAGGTTCTAAAATGTCATCCAAGTGCGATACATAGGGTATTTCAGATTTTGTGACTTAGTAAACAGAGGGGGATCATGCCGCATGTTTAAAAAGAAAAAAGTTTTCTGCAACCTGCTCTATCTGTCTAACCCAGGGATCATCTGTAGATCAGTGGCAAGGAAACAACAACAGCGATGGATACCCAAAGAGAACCAGGAGGACTTTCAGCTTTCATGTAATACATTTGGGCTGCCCTCTTCACCCTGCCTGAGGTAAGTCTGACACTGACTTGGACTGCACCTCCCTGCCAGAGAAGTTTATTATTTGGATCCTTCCTGCCCTATCACCTCTGCTTTAACTTTCCCTCCCTGTATTTGTTTTCCTCCTCATCTCTCCTCATCTGGACGCAACCCAAATATTACTCTGCAACCCCTGACAAAGCCCAATCAAAGCTAAATCTCTCCCACTCTGTTGTTTCGTCTCCTTTGGAGGCAAACTCCAATATCAGCACTGGCACATGTAAGGGAAACTGTCCATGAAGCAAAATGTCTAAACCCCCCATTGTTGGGCTTTTGTTGCCTCCACCTCGCGATACCACCAGTCTCTCGTTCGGCCATATATATCTGGGAGTCCAAATTTTTCCACTCTTAGACTGTGTGAGTATTTTGGAAGAGTTAAGAGTGGAAAATGTCTCAGTACTCAGGAAAGGTGAGTACCACAACAAGAATGCAGTCACGGTTAACCTTTCCCAGACCTATGTAGGCTACTCACAAACAAAAGTTGATCACAAAAGGCATCACAAACAATGATTTGAAGAGTCTTTGATATACATTACAAATATTTTTGACTATCTGTTAGGCAGAAAAAGAAACATGTTTGCAGCATTTTTACAGTGTCTTCACTGTTTTGATGAAAACAGATTGTGTTCTATGAGGGAAAATGTTTCACGGGGAGGAAGCTGGAGATCTGCAGCGACTGTGATAACTTCCAGGATCGCGGCTTCATGAACAGGGTCAACTCTGTGCGTGTGGAAAGCGGTGCCTTCGTCTGCTTCGACCACCCAGACTTCAAGGGCCAGCAGTATATTCTGGAGCATGGAGAGTACCCTGAATTCCAGCGCTGGAATGCCCATAATGATCACATGGGCTCCTGCAGACCAATCAGGATGGTAAGAGTGAGAGTGTGAGTGAGACCCCAGGGGCAGACAAATGTTTGGTTGGTAGGGTAAAAAAAAAAAAAAGAAAAAAGAAAAGGTTTGTCTCATTTGCTCACATTTGTTTTTCAGAGAAATTATCGGATTAAACAATAATACGTGCAATGATGCAGGAATCATGTTGTTACAAAGCCACATTTTTTAATCTTACACTTTTTCACATTACAAACTGACATGATCAGCTGAAAGGAAGCTACAACACTGCGAGATTTCAGAAATAGACTATGACTTATAGATAACATCCTCCGCATTTAACGCTAACATTTCTATAGGCATGCACACAATGCAGCCTCAGTCACACAAAGGAGACAGCCTTGGCCGTTTCCAGAGAGGTGAAGCTGATCGTTGCTGCTATGACTCAGCGAGCATGCATGCCATTTTCCTCCCCAGCACGGAGAGCACTACAGGATGGAGATGTTCGAGGCAGACAACTTTACCGGCCAGTGTGTGGAGCTGTGTGACGACTGTCCATTTCTGCAAGCACGAGGCCTGACCAAAAACTGTATCAACTCCATCAAGGTCTATGGAGACGGAGCGTATGTATCTCTGTGTCTATAAATGATGTTTCACTGGTGCACAAAACACTTTTAAAACAACTCTTGAAATATAACTGATGGATTTCACTTAAATACTAATATTGCAAATGCAAGAAGCAGATTTTCTCTCTTGCATTGTGTTTGCATAACCAGCTCAGATGGCAAAAACTGCTCATCTTTCCATAAAATACAGCTGTATCTGATATCAATATTTTGAATTTCCATTTACTAAAAAAGGGGCATAGCACTCTTGTTTAATTCACAGATGTTTTTGGTTTAATGTGCAAACAGACTAAAAGTTCAAAACTGCAAAAACTTAATGAAAATGTTAATGTTTGCACAATTAAAACATGCAAATTAAACCAGTGCGCTCCAGCCCTCTTATCCTCTGAGAAGTTAACATTACAAAGAATTAAATTAATATTACATTCTCTATGATATTTGCAGCTCTGAAACATTACTATCATTTAAAAGGATATTGTGAAGGGAGGGATCTGGGACTTCATGCAACATACATGAATGTAGAGATAGACTTGAACTATGGTTGACTTTCTGATTTTATGGCCATCATCTTAAACACATCTCTCTTCAGGGAGTCACTGAACACAACTGAACACTTAAAAGACTTATCGTGGGGACTGTCTCTTTTGGAAAAAGTAGTTCTTGAAAAAGAAAACTGTTCACAGTGAAGTCTGTAAAAAAAAAAAAATAAATCCCAGGCGGGGATTTGGTTTTCACTGAAAAACTTACAACCCTGCATCACTAGTATAGATAACATGAATGCGTTGACAATATATGGACACATCCACATAAAAATACACAATATAAATAAATATAAAGTCAAAGCAAGGCTTTTAGAGGTGAGGTAAGGTGATTTCTCTTTAGAAATCGAGGCAAGATCCACTTAAAAAGCTGAATGAGGGATATTCATGTGGAATTTTCAATGCTTTTAGTCGCACAAACAAAATGAGAAGCGCCCTCAGAGTTGCATTGGCTGTCTGCAGCTTTCAGGCGCTGACCATGAACTCCTCTGCCCTTTGCTTCAAGCTAAGCAGAAAGCTTTTGATGCAAGCCATTTTGCATTTCTGTCATCTCTCCACTGCTGTCAGCACCCACTTAAAGGAATAAAACACCCAAATAATGTTTCAATATTTCTTTTTCTCAAGCAAAATTCAGTCAGATTATAAACTTGGCAAATAAAAATGAATGAAGTCAAATCATATATTTTGGGCAACTATTTTTAACTTTACCTTCTGTTACTTGACTTGCACTAGATTTTGACAATTTCTACACATGCATTTGATTTTATTCCCCCTCTAAACAGCTGGGTGCTGTACGAGGAGCCAAACTACCGTGGCCGCATGTACATCGTGGAGAGGGGAAGCTATTGCACCCACATGGAGTGGCAGGCAGAGAACCCCAACATCCAGTCTGTTCGCAGGGTGGCAAATTACTTTTAAAGCTACCTCACCATTGGTGGCAAAATAATCAACCACTGAGGATTAACATGCCACACTGTCAAGTCACTGACTATGGAGCTGTAGAATAATAAAAGATGAAGAAAATGTTTGAAGCTGCTTGTTGTTTTATTTTTGTACTGAATTATTCAAAGGCTAAAATAAAGTAGTGATCCTACAGTATTATCCATCTTATTTTCTTTTTTCACTCCTTTTTTGTGCTCAGTCAGTGTGCAACTCCTACTTTACCATCATATTTCATTTTAGAAATGCCTTCAGGGCTATTATTCAGGTAATTGCTTCTATTATACGCTATAAGTGGAAAACCTTTAAGTGCTGCACTTTTGTTCATGCTAATGGTTCCATTAACAGGTTTTATGAGATATTTTGTACGCCTCTGAAGTTGATTAATATATATATATATATATAATGTGGATTTTATTTATTCAAAAAAATGTAATTGTTCTAAAAGTTTTAAGAAAATGCAGCCCAAAAAAAGGAAATGCTCCAATTAAGAGCCAAAGTGGTGACTGTTTGGTAGTCGACACAGAACAATAGAAACTGTGCGTTTTCCCCATATGTAGTATATAAATCAAGAGTGAAAGAAAGATATTGCACACGTTGACAGTGTATGTGCACCTGCCCCGGGGAGCTCTGCTACCACCTAGTGTCATTTATCTATTTTACTGCGTTCCTCGCCTCAGGGCTCTCAGAGGGGACTTTCAGCATCGCTGACAAAAACACACAAACACATAAAATGTCTTATTAATGCTTTGCAAGCTAGAAACACATTATAAAAACCCTATATTTTCTATTAAATACCGGTAACTATAGTCTAATCATTTTCACTCATTTGCAGATCTTATCCAATGTTGTGAATGGAAAGCGGCAAAATGTTGCACCCAACATGTTAAACAAAAGAAGAATACTGCCGAACACTAAGGTCTATGCATAAATGCAGAATGTAGGACTTAATGCTGAACAGATAAATGAGTGGACAGTGACTATTATTTGTTTGAGAAGTGACCTTACCTCAGCTGGACTAATCTCCACACATTTGGTCACAAAACAGTTGTGTTAAAGATACTTGTGATATAAATGCCAAAACCTTTTCTAGAAGCTTTCAGATGGCAGGAACTTTGACATAGTTCTGATAAACACATGAGGAACTTCCCTCTCCATTTTTGTGTCTGCACCACAGGAACTACAACTAATCTCAGTTCGCGGAACTCCATGCATTCAGTTGAATGGTCTTTTTCACTTACGAGGGTGAGTGGGTGAATTGGTACCTTATCACCATAGATAGACATATGACAACCAATTTCCTATTTTTTTCCTACTAAAATATAATTTCGGAGAGAAGTTGAAGGGTGTTGCGGAGGAAGCAGGTGTTGGAGATGATGATGTGTGTCCTCCGGTTTTGCTGGGCAGCTGTTCCTTCGTGGCGGGGGCCAGATCCCATTGTTGATATGCATCTACTCAGCAACTATAACGTACGGCTGGAACAGTGGCTATTTACCAATATTAGATGGCTCAAAGGAGCCGGAGAATAATAGAGAAGCTTTTAGCATTTACATACCTGAAAAAGAAGTTGGAAAGGGATTTAGACTCCCAGATCATATGTCAGTGTTTACTGCAGAGTTGATGACAATTTTGAGGGCAGTCTGGTGGGTTGTGGAAAATCAGCAGTATCAATCAGTCTGATCCGTGGTGAATCAACAGCAGCGTTATTTGCAATTCAAGAACAGAACTTTAAGACCAGACATCCATTCCATCCATCCATCCATCCATTTTCTTTACCGCTTAATCCACGCAGGGTCGCGGGCCAGACCAGACATACTCTCGGAAATTTATCAAGCAATGTACAGAGTAAACAGGGTAGGATGGGGGGTGGGGGTTTCTATAGGTATACCAGCACATATGGGCATAATGGTGAATGAAAGAGGCGATCATTTGGCAAAACAAGCATTAGAAGACGATAGAATAGGACTTTACTTGAAATATGGGTCATGTGATTACCCAACAATTATCACTAAGTTTATAAATGGGCAGTGGCAAAGATTATGGAAGGAGGACAGAAAAGGAAGAGCATTCTTTGCAGTGGAAAGAAAAATAAAGACCACTAAATGTCAGATCATTGAAAAACGGAGAGACTCGGTCCTCATCTGTAGGTTGAGACTTGGTCACTGTGGACTCAGAAGTGGACTGGCTCTGATAGGACAGCATCCAAATGGAAAATGTGAGTGTGGAAGTACAGAAAGAGTAAGACATGTCCTCATAGAGTGCAAGAAATATACCCTTTACAGAAGGAGAATGTTTAGAGAGCTGAGAGGGATTAGGACAACAGTTTTTAGTGTGCAAGCGCTGTTGAACCTGGATATTTAGGCTAAAATCAAGATGGTGGTGGAATATATATATATCAGATTAACATAAGCTGATATAAGCTAGGGGTGGCTGTAGCTAAGGGGGGGAAGAGCAGTCATCTGCCAACAAAAAAGTCAGTGGATGGATTCCAGGCTTCCCCTGACTACATATCGAAGTGTCCTTGGGCAAGACACTGAACCCCATGTTGCCTCCCGATGTGTCTATCGGGGTATGAATGTGTGTGATAGGTAAAAGCACTTAGTATATTCCAATAGAAGTGCAGAAAATGGATAAATGTGAGATGTAGTGTTAAAGCGCTTTGAGTGGTCATGTGACTAGAGCGCTATACAAGTAGTCCATTTACCATATAAGGATGTGACAGTGCCTGATGAAGTTCAATTCAATTCAATTCATCTTTATTTGTATAGCGCCAATTCACGACAATGTCATCTCATGGCGCTTCACAGACAAGTCAACTCTGAACGGTAGATGGAGGCAATACGCCCTAGCCTGCTGAATCAAAAGAAGACCCAAACCAAACAAAGGTACGAAAATGTTCAGAATTGCCGCCCAATTGAACCGAGTCCCCCGGGCTGTCATGGTGTGAATGCGCCGTAAAGCACAAGAAACAGCACTAACACAGCCCACAGCTCAGATTGTTCCACATTTTTCTGATACTGCCCCCATCTGCAGGAGCTTTGAGAAGCAGTACATCAGTATATCTGTGGTGGACCAAACATACCAGAAATCATGAGATGATTAAATTCTCCAGATACTAAGAAAAATAAGCTTCAGTGTTTCTTTTATTGTCTTCTTTAGCGTAGGAAGAACTCAACCATGATTTGAAAACAGATCATTTCAGCCCACATTTCCTAGTGGTGCTAACTTTCACTCATGATGTTTTCCAGCTAGTTTCCAAGAGCTTATGAAGAGATAAGTTTTTTCTTTAAAAAAATAGAGTATTCAACCCTAAATGTGGGGTCTTTTCAAGCTCTTTGATACTCAGTAGGTAGGTATAATCCAAGCATGACCAACCATCTGTGATTTGAATGGATATCGGCAATGACTCAGTCTTCCATTTATAAGATCAGTGTTTTGGTCCTTAACCCTGTAATGTGTCGAAGTGCCCTTAGGAAAGACAGGTGACTGAAAAACTGCATACTGTATAGTGGATACATATGTAGGCTATATATAAAAGTGCCGTGTGAATGGATGAGTGAACAATTCATTGTAAGGCACTATATAGAACCTAGATAAGGTTTAAAAAGGATTATAAGATTGTTGACCTTTTATCATTCAGTGGTCTCCACAATGCAAGTGCATGGTGATGGTTGATGAAATGAGCACAGCCCAGTTATATTCCATTATTCAGAGACATATTGGGCTCTCACCAGTGTTGAAACCAAATCTATGGCCTTGCTGGATAATTATGGGCAACTGCTTTTTACTCAGTTATTTTCAATAATGAATCTATATGACTATAATCTGAGCAGAGATTTACTTGAAACTTTATTGTCAGACACAGCAGATGAAATGTCACAAACATTGAGAACCTTTTAGGATGTACTTTGTACTCTTAATATATATGATTTTACCAATTTTTATATCTTTCTTTTTCGGACTAATACACTTAAATAAAGGTTTTGAATCACTACAAACGACAAAAATGCTTCTTTTAAAAAAAATTTTTTTTACAGTGGGTTTTTCCAACCAGGAATGAGTTTGTCAACCAGTCTTTATCATACAGTAATGCAAAAAACTCATGCATTATATGTTATAACCATATACAAGGCAGAACAAGTGGCAACAAAATGGTATAAGCTTCCTTTACAGGGGTTTTGCGACACAGTTGCACCTAGTTTCATGTTTTATATGTGCCCCTACATCAAATTCCCAATACTCTCATTCTTGTAGAAATGTCACACCCTGGTTGTGGTTGTTGGACCTCTAATGAGCACTCATGTGCTTTCTCTTCCAACTGTCATGACAACTGAACATCTATCTTTACAAGGTTTCGGTCTTGGCCTCTATTGAGTTACAGGGTCAATACATGATAGCTTAATGAGGAAATGCTTTGTCTTGAGTTACACTCAATGGCACCAGTTTAAGGACGATTACCTATAGCTAAGCCTGTTCCTAGGCCATTTGCTGCTTGAATTGGCTCAGTGTCACCAACATGCCATTAGTCTAGATGTCAAAGAGAAAAAGGAGAAAGGGACCTGTGAAGCAAAGCCTTATGATATTTTAACTATGTCATCCTTGTCTCTTTGTGAGGATGACATTTATCATTTTATACAAAAGCCCTCCTTTGAAAACATGTTGTGAATGCTAGGAAGTAAGCTGCATACCTATAGATACTTATTGTAACAATTCTGACACACATACTTAGATTACCTGCTCTAATGGGGATGAGCATTCTTTTCTCAATGGGAAGATGATAAAAAGGTGTACCCAATTAGTCAGAGCAAAAGAACTTAATCTGTACTCTTTTGAAAGAAATACTTCTAAAAGTGATTGTCTGTTGGCTGGGAGACTTGATGAGTGGGCCTGCAATCAACTCTCTGACCCATTCTTGTGTAATATCACGGATTAATTAAGAATTAATGAAAAAAACAGACTTTTAAAACTGGGCACTTCCTGTGTTGTGACAAGAATAATGTCCCTAGTGACGAATTGTTTATCATAATGTGGTTCTATTTTAGTTTTTCTATGTGTGACATATTAAATATATTCATATTCAACGTTGTGTAGAGGTGAAACGAGATTTCGGGGAGAATGCATTTTAAATAGAATTTATTGTATCATGTTACACCAAAACTAGGGCAGTTATTTAAAGCTCTAGCCTACCACTTATGCATAAAAGATCATTCAGATAGGAAAAAAATAAATAAATAAAATCGGAATTTATCATTTTTCAGTACTTGTGGGATTACGGGAGATATTTGTCAAACTGACAGACAAAAGCTGTAAACCTTAAACATTTATATTTTGAATGTAGCATTCATTTATGTGCTAGTAGCCTACTGGCCGTTTCTCAGATTTGAGTATATAATCTCATCCACCCTATATTATTATATAATATTTTATTTCTTTTTTATTGAGGGCAAGTTTATTGCTTTCTCGTCTACTGCAACGGATAAGTTAAATATGAATTAATCAAAACTATCGTTGAAATCCATGGCTAAGTGCTAAGAACCGAAAAGTGGAGTAAAATCCTACGTCTGACTACAGAAAGTACAAATCGCACGTCGCTTGGAAGCGGTACAAACACCGGTGTGGGGAAACGCTAATCTCTCCTCAACACTTTTTTTTTTTTTTTTGCTTTCGCCATGTCTGTAAAATTGCAAAAATGATCGACAGGACGTTACAATAAAGTAATTTCAGGCGTGTGTGTGCGGTGTCGCGTTAAGGTCACTCTCTGGCTGCCTGAATTCCCCTCTTTGTGTTTACACATCCGGGTTTCCCTGTTTGCAGCCCATTCCCCATTTAGAAGCCATTTTGGACACAGATCAGTAACATGCATGTAAACCCCGACCGACCTCCCGACGCAGCGGTGCTACTATTCAACTGAATAACCTCAAAAAACAGCACCGAGCTTTCGACTTGGATGTTTTAACGCCTATTGGATCCACTTCCGATGCGAAATGTCGCACCTTTTAACAGACTAACAGCCCCGGCAGTCAATTAATCGCTCCTATCTTTTCGCGCAACATTGTTGCAGCGTCGCGGCTATTGACACGCGTTGTGGTGGAGGTGGTGGTGGTTAGGCTGCTGGAGGGACCGGAGGCCTGTGGTCGTTATGATCCTGGACTGATGTTTTGGCCAACCTGAGTTTTAATGTTCGCGTGGGAACGAAGGGGGAATCTCTGTCCTGTATTTAAAACGGAACATGTCTTTTTCATGGCTGACTTGTTCACTTCTTCTGGGAACTTTATGCGCAGGTAAGCATTGTGTTCCAATTTGCATCTGTTTTTTGCCGACGTATTTTTATTTTGTTTTTCATTGTGTAATGTGGGAATGGAAATTCCGACCCGAACAAGAGCTCACGTTTGCTAGTCGGCTATAGTTTAAACTTTGCTGGCAGTGGATACTGTCGTTCAGCCGGGATTTAAATCTCTCAACCATAATCTCCTTTTTTTTCCTCCCTGTTTCGCCGCTACAGTCAGGTATTTCTCTCTCGGGAATTATTTGACAACTGCTTGTTAAAAGCGTTTTAAATTACATTCCTCTCATAGTATTTTTAGCTAATGTGAGTAAGTTTAATAATAATTATATAAAAAAAAAGTGTCTCCAAATTTAAAACTGTTGCGTCCTCTCGCCTTGCTCCTCAACAGTGGCAGGAATAGAAGGTAGCAGCTGCACCAACATCCTGAAACCTTATAGGCTACATCTCAGGTCTTCACTTATGTTTGTGGTAGAAAAAAGGAACCGTATGGAGAGGACATGCACTTCCTCGATGAGGATTTTCCTAAATCTTCGTCGTTTGATTCGATGAGACAACAGCTGAAGCCAGGTTTTCATTTTGAATTGAGGTTACTGTTACAAACAGCTCTGTTTCCAAAGCAGGGCACCACGTGAAATTGAGCATGAGGGTTGTTTTGTCTTTTGTTTGGCGAGTTTTTTTGTCCGCGTTTGCATCTCCAAAAAAGGCAATATAACGTTGCCCCATACGTTTCTCCCCTACTGGGCATGCTGTTCAATTTCTGAACAAAATCTACTTTAGTTAGTCCTTTTTTAAATTGTGATAAATCTTTCATTGAGGCACAGCTGTCTCTTGTGTGTCAAATAGCGCAGCAGCTAATGCCTTTATGGTTTATAGATTAGGGGCATGGAGAGTAGCTACAGTAAGCTGCTTCTCCAGAATTCGTGCTGTTGTGGTGTAAAGGCTCAGTAAGTGACAGGGGGAGGGGGTTGGGGAATGATCTTGTAGTAAAAGTCCTCCAGGATCATGTGACCACGAATATCAGAAATGCCATCTCGGCTCAATGGAGCATTGAGCATCACTACTGTATTAGTGTGTGTGTGTGTGTGTGTGTGTGTGTCGGTGTGCGTTCAAACCTTACTACCTATCTCTCTCTGGTTCGTCCCTTTTTATAATGAGCATGATGTTTGGTCATTTCATGCATCCCTGTATGATATAATGAAGTCTATTGTAGGCTGCTGGACAGCTAAACGTGTGAATGTGTGAGTGTACGTGTAAAATGAGTGTGTATGTGTAATTGGGTTGGTGGGGGTAACGCTGGGGGGATGGGCAGGCTCCTATAGGCAGGGATTTAAAGAGACAGGCACTATTTTTTTCCTAACAAAGATAGAGCATAAATGTCGACGATGTGTTTTAAATCGTGTGTCGAACATGTCATCGACCTCTGTCTGCTGTGTGAGGTGTGTGTCCAACATTAAAACCAATGAGAACAATGACAAACCTTTTAATAGAAAGTACTTGAAGCTATTGTTACAATTCTTCAGTTGGGGGAAGTAAAAAAAAAAAAAGCCTTTATAGAAAACAGTCTTATCTATCTTTACAGATGTGTCTCATGAGGGAATACTTATCTGTAGAAGTAGCGTGCCAATGTGTGTATGCCGTGTTTCTATACCACAGCATGCAGTTCATTGTTTTCCATCTAATTAAATTCTGTAATTTCTCTAACCATTTTTCTTTTTTCCCCCTGAAAAGATCTTTTAGTCAATGGGATTATGCTGAGCCAGTATTCAGCAACAATTTCTTAGCCCAGAGGAACTCCCTTTTCACTACAGAGGGCTCCCAAAGCTGGCTACGTGCCAGAGTGATGATAGTCTCTGCTCCAAGATGTTTCGTCGTGGCACAGAGCGGATCCTCCGCCATATGTCTGCGCTTCCTTCCACTGTTGGGTTTCAATTCATTACGTTGTGAGCTGACTGAGGCCTTCTGTCCATTTCAGGGTACAGTCTTGGTGAAGCAGAGACCCGGGAGTGTGTGTACTACAATGATAACTGGCGTACAGAGAGGACCAACCAGAGTGGCTTTGAGCGCTGCGAGGGGGATAAGGACAAGCGCCTGCACTGTTATGCCTCCTGGCTTAACTCCTCAGGGACTATCAAGCTGGTGAAGAAAGGCTGCTGGCTGGACGACTTCAACTGCTATGACAGGTCAGGTCACAGTAACATTTATATTTATATTTTAGGTATCCAGCTTGCACAGAGTGTCTTGCTGCATTTTCAAGAACACACATTGAAGATTTGACAGTGAAACAATTCTCTCTCTTCGCTTGCTGGTTCTTCTCTTTCCACCTCACAGAGGAATTAATGTTGTGACCTTTGATATGATGGTTAGAAAACACTTTCAAGGTGCCATCCTAATAATTTAAAGGGATTTTTCCCCTCTCGGTTTTTCTGACATTTTGCAGCATTGCATGACCAAAACTAGAAAATATGACCTAAAGCTGACAGATAACACATAAGTGAAGGATATACTTTCCATTTTCATATCAGCTGATTTTTATCTCTTAACACGAGTCTCGACACATGTTACCTAATTTGGTGAACCTTCCAATCACAATTCTTCTGAGACTGTCCATGGACACGCTTGTGCATGAAACTTCCAAAGCCTGTTAATACGTTCAGGCATGCATGTTTGGATTACTGCTGTTGTCTGATCAGTGATTTCAAACCCTAAAGATATTTAATTCATACCGTTCATTCATAGCAACACAAATGAGAGTGTTGCAGAAAAATATGCGGTACATAAGGACGGCAATGCCAGCGAATGTTTAGCAAGTCATTTCCAAAAGCAGAAGGTGGTTTTGGTTCCAGTTAGTCTCCCTGCAAATGGCTGGCATTGACAGCGTAGAGTGCAGCTCCGTGTGCACGGCCTGATGATGGAAGGTAAATATACTGGCGGAGAGCCACTCAATGCTGTTTCTTTATTTCCCAAACTACCTTGTAGGTTCAACTATAGGGTCATGTGGCACAATCAAACATTGTAGGTCCAGACACAAAGTTTTAGAGTAGCAAAGTGAAAAGTAGTTGGTGGCAATAATTTCTTTTGAAGCAGTCTTCATCAGCACATGACAATATTAAACGTGAACCATTTTGTGCTGAAGTGGTGTGTTTACAACAGTTTGGACATAATTTAAACTGAGCCTCTTTAATCTTATTGAAGGAATATAATTGAATCTTGAAAACTGAATTAGGTGTTTTTCAATTTGACTAAAATGAAAAGCTCCATGAAATAGTTGCAGCAAATTGAAAATTTGAGGGTTTTTTTTTTTGGGGGGGGGGGGCATTAGCTAACTTAAGAATTAAAGGTGACTCCACTTCTTTCACCTCTGCACTTTTCTTGTAATCCTCTGTTTTTGTATTCCTGTGTTATTCTGCAACTTAATGATGTCTGTAAAAGAAGAGTTTGTTGGCTGGAACATTGACACCATTACCTGTAACCAAAGCCAAGTGACGCATCACCTAAATAGTCTAGACAATAATAAATTGGACTCGTATTACTTTATCCTCAGAGAGTTCAAGCACAGTGGATGTAGGACAATAAACACTCCTCCACTTGGTTTTGGTGTTTTCCAAGTTAAATGTCTAAATCATGAATAGAAAAAAAAAGGTGTGTCATTTGTTGTTTTAGGCAAGAGTGTGTCTCCATGGAGGAAAACCCTCAGGTGTTCTTCTGCTGCTGTGAGGGTAACTACTGCAATGAGCGGTTCACCCATCTTCCTGATATGATTGGCAGCGGCGACCGAGGTGAGTGGAAGATGCACTCTGCTTAAAGTACAAGATGAAGATCCCCAAAAGCTTCCCAGCTGTTTAGTGATGTTAAACGTTTTTGTGCTAAATAATCTTCTAAAGCAGCTGATTGATTACAGTTTTCAGGTCATTTTCTAAACTCGTCTTAGATGTATAATATCTTGCATTTGACTTTTTGCTGATTTTGAAGGTAATTTGAAGTTATTCCAGACTATAGACGGATGCTTGACTTTTTTTTTTGAGCTGTTGTAGCTGTAACTTTTCTAAACATCACATGATCACATCCAGGTATCACTGCTGGTAACTCTAGATTAGAGATCTGTTACACACTTGGATTAAATGTCATTGTCTAAGGATGGCAAGTGATAATTAATGTTGATACATAATGAATTATATTGATTACTAATTTTTAGAAAAACAAACATTCAAAGCATCTGAATAAGCCCTGCTGATCTGTTGTGTCCAAGTCATGACTGATGCTGTCATGAGCCTTTCCATAAAGCTTTTTCTTTGCTTTATTCATTTCTTGTTACGTTATCATATACAAGAGCCAGAGTAATTTTTTCTCTTGGATTTTCTCGCATCAAATGAGAAATTATTTGCTTATTTAAGGATTGCGATATTCAATTTGGTAGACTTTGTAATTATCTGTTTGCTTTATGTAAAAAAAGTGCACTGAGGTTACTGGACTTGTGTGTGATGTTGCATCACTGAGTATCTCTACCTGCATAGTTCGCCACTGATTATCAGCAGAGCAGAAATCGACACAAATCAAATGTTCTTAAGACTCAACTTTCTGCGTTCCTTCAATCTAACCGCTTCCACTCGTATGTCAGTTGAGGATCAAGGCTGGACGATCTCGATAAAAATGTTCTCTTTTATTAAAGCCAGGTACTGCCGTCTGTCAGGGATGTTTGTAATGCTGCTTCTAACCTGCAGGTCATGAAGCTGACACGCTGTGGTTATTCTGTTCCTCTTTGACAGTGAAAATCCGGCCTCCATCTCGAGTGCCATCCTTGCTCAATGTGCTGGTGTACTCCCTGCTGCCGCTGTGTGTGCTGTCCCTGGCCCTTGTTCTGGCCTTGTGGATGTACCGCCACCGCAAGCCTCCTTATGGCCATGTAGACCTGAGCGAGGTGAGGCGAGCCATTCTCAACTCTGACTTTGATCTAAAGTGATAGTTTGGAGGTAGACCTCATTTTGGTCTGACTTGCTGTAGGAGCTGTCACTTTTGCACTTTTTTAGCAGTTGTAATGAAAGAGATGTGTTTGATGGATTTTGGAGAAAACTGAGAACTTTTTTCCCATCTTTATTTAGGACCCAGGACCAGTCCCCCCATCCCCTTTGGTGGGTCTGAAACCCCTGCAGCTTCTGGAAATCAAAGCAAGGGGGCGATTTGGTTGTGTTTGGAAGGCTCAGCTAATGAGCGAATACGTCGCTGTAAAGATTTTCCCCATCCAGGTATGTCACAGATGTAAATACTCAAACGACGCTTGCAGTTCTTCTATCTTGTTGTTTGCTGCTCTGTATACCAAACGGGCAAATTTCCAGAGATAGAAACCTTTCACTCTTTGAGTGTAAAAAAACCCCCCTGAATGTTGCTAATCAACACTTCCTGTTGTTCTGAAGATTTGCCAGACTCCTGCTGTGACATGTAAAGAAACAACCCCATTCTCTTCTATGAATCACCAAAGCTTGAACAAAAAGTCTTTTGGTTTGTGTTTAAAGGATAAGCAGTCATGGCAAAATGAGCGGGAGATATTCATGACCCCAGGGATGAGACATGAAAACCTCTTGCGTTACATCGCTGCAGAGAAGCACGGCACCAACCTGGAAGCAGAGCTGTGGCTAATCACAGAGTTTCACGAGAGGGTGAGAGCACATCTACACATGTTCAGCATGTACACAGATTCCTGCGTTGTGCCACTGAGCAAGAACTGCTGGACATCTTCCAGCATTTGGCCGAGCCCTTTTATTTACCTTCAAAACAAGCATCACGGCTTTGATTAAAGTGTGGATTTTATTTCCTGCAGCGAAAGCAGTAGAAATGGGTTTTAGATTAAATTGTGTATGGTAGAAGTAATTTAGGTTGTATTTGATCTTGAATGCTGAAAGATAATATTTCCTCGAATAATTCCGATGTGATCATTTCAGTTTCTAAAACATACCGTTTAATAATCATTATTTATTATTCAAGGTTTTGTCTGAGAGGACATATTTATTCCCACCAGTAATACCAATATGTTTAGTTACCTTGCCATTAAATATGAAAATAGATTTTTTTTTTTTGATTCCTATAAATGAATGAGTTTAGACGATTGGTTAATTTTTCTGTGGATGTTATTTGGTTGGCAAAGGTTGGTGTAATCTATCATTGTCTCTTGGTGGATCCAGCCAATGCTCCTTACTTGACATCATGGTCATGGTTGGCTGACTTCTTGAATGCTGAATTAATAGCAAAGCTTCTTAGAGATGGATTAAAGATTCTTTGCAGAGTTGTTAATCCTCGCTCCTTAACCTTTCATGTGTTTGTTGCGTGAGCAGGGCTCATTGACGGACCACCTGAAGGGTAACACTGTGACCTGGTCGGAGCTGTGTCACTTAGCAGAGACCATGTCCCGCGGCTTGGCTTACCTCCATGAGGACATTCCCAGCTACAAGGGAGAGGGACCTAAGCCTACCATTGCACACAGGTAAGAAAACATTTTAAGCACCACATGTGCCAATGATCCCCAACAGGGCTTTTTTTTTTATTTTTTTTTATTTTTATTTTTTTTTGTGCTTGAATCTTTTTATAACGTGATTCTCAATTTCAACATTATTGAGAACATGAAGAACAAAAACGTTATGACGGATGTATATCAACAAATAAAACTAGAAAAATGTCATTATAGCTTTGTTTTAGTCAACAACCCTGCCCAATTTTCTAGAAGTTTTGAGTTGATCGGTTGCACTTAAATTCATCACGAACTTGTGCTTCACCAGAGCAAGTTCTGTAATTTTCAAGTTCTCGTGGCATGCAGTGACCCAGGAGTATCTATGTAAGAGTCATAATGAGAGCTATTTGGATTCTCTAAATGTTAAGGGAAGGAGTTTAAATGCTTCCCTTTTTATCTCCTTTAGCAAAGTATACACTGGAGCATCTTTTATAAAGAAAGAAGATGATTTTGTGCCAAAATTCATTGCAGCTGCATCTTTCAAAGGGACGCTCAATTATATTTACCCGGTCATATTTGTTGTGATTCGTGTGTAAAAACATGAAGACGGGGAGGCTGCCGGAGCAGCCTGTGACAACAATATCTGTCACTTTTGTACCATTTCCTTTAAGATGTCCAACCATGATATTAAAGCAATTTCTTGTATCATGTTTTAGTAGAATAACATGATGCATGTAAAATAGCTTCTGTGTAACAGTATGATAAGGTTGCATGAGGCAAAGTATGTAAAGCACTTTTTGTAGAATATTTATTGAACGTTGTAGTTTCAGTGCTACAGACCCACATCACTATTGAACCATACCCTGGATGCCATTGTGTTCACGTCTTTTTTGGGAAGTGGGAGAAGCTGCAATAACTTTGACTTTTTCACCCAAATTCATCATCGGGTATCAAAATTGGGCACAAGCTGATTTTAATGCAAACATTTTTTTTAACTTTTAGATCATGGATTATTCTCCACTGTTAGTGCTTGAATTAGTACCTTAACCCTGCTTGGTTTATTGACTAATTTGTGAAACTGCTATGACTGAACACCTGCACATAAAAAGGCATTTTAATGAAATTTAAATTGAATTTGTGGAATTGATTCCCCAGGGACTTCAAGAGTAAGAATGTGATGCTGCGAGATGATTTGACTGCAGTCATTGGAGACTTTGGACTTGCTGTACGGTTTGAACCCGGAAAGCCTCCTGGAGACACGCATGGGCAGGTATGAGGGGATTCAATTAGAATGTTCATGTGTGTTTGCTTCCGTAGAAGACTTTGGAGCTTTAACCAAATTTTTCTTAAACATTTTAGGCTTTGTACAGTTATGCAAATATTCCCACACTCTGAAGTATATATTTACCTTTGGAGATTAAAAAGAGTTCTCTGTTTAATCAGTGTTTTAACTGGAAGAAGTGCCACAGGATAACATCTTAGTCAGTGTAATCAATGGACAATAATGAAATTATGCACTAATACACGCAAGTTTGAATACGTCTGCTCTAAAAGTCAATATTGACAATTGTCCATATTAAAGTAACAAGTGATATTGATAAAGGCTAAAATCACACAAGCTACGTTTTTGACTCGTAACTCACAGGTACATTTCCATGTACGTTTGTGATGGTTTTGCCAACTGCAGTCTTCCACGTAGTTTTCTAAACTTAATGCTATATTGTCTGTGTAGGTTGGTACGAGGCGTTACATGGCTCCAGAAGTGCTGGAGGGAGCCATTAACTTTCAGCGTGACTCCTTCCTGAGGATAGACATGTACGCCATGGGCTTGGTGCTGTGGGAGCTGGTGTCCCGCTGCTCAGAGACAGACGGTAAGTCAAACAGTGCAGGAATGCTGCTGCGTCCACAGGTGAAAGGTCACTTTGTTTCAGGTTGGCGTAATAAACAAAGGATTCATTTTCTCTTCAGTTTTGTCTGCAGTGTTGAGTTTTTAAGAGGATGCGGTTACTCTTTATATCTAATAATGTTAATAGTTTTACACTCTTTTTAAAAAAAATAAAAATACTCCTTTGTTTATATGATTTTTTTTTTTCTTCTTTATGCTTTACACTTCCACTGTGTTGGCTTACCTCAGGTACAGTTGGCGAGTACATGCTGCCGTTTGAGGATGAAATAGGTCAGCATCCGTCCTTGGAGGATCTGCAGGATGTGGTCGTGCACAAGAAGATGCGTCCAGTCATCAAGGACTGTTGGCTCAAACATCCTGTGAGTAATTGTAGAAGAATGGCTGCTGGAAATGTAACGGCAATACCAAGATTTCCTGCTTCCTTCTTTTCCCAGTAAAGATTAGTTGAGCACACAGTTCTCTGAATCAGTTCTGGGTTTGTCTAAATAATATTCAAAATGAATGGTAAATCTCCGAACGTGCTGCTGTAACTTCGTGGTTATGACTGCAGGGCCTGAGCCAGATGTGCGAGACCATCGAGGAATGCTGGGACCATGACGCAGAAGCACGGCTGTCAGCCGGCTGCGTGGAGGAGCGCATCAGTCAGATCACCAGGACGATAGGCGGCACTACCTCAGACAGCCCCGTCTCCATTGTGACATCGCTCATCAATGAGGACCTACCTCCCAAAGAGTCCAGTACCTGAACGGGTGACGCCACCCTTTCACCTGAGCTCCAGACTTTTCGTTGTTCAAATCCAAACTCAGCGGATCTCCGTGAATATTTTAACAACATAAAGATCCTAGCAACTTAAACACAGCTGCTATTTTATCCCAATACTGGTGTTTTTATTATGTCCCCCCCCGTTCAGTGTTTTTCTGTGTCTGAAGTCAGATCTTTCTAACACATCCACCTGCTGTAGTTGAAGTAGTAATAAGCTATGCGATGGGCACATCTGATAACACCCGTGTGTCAAATCTTAAACAGTGTCATTACCTCATGTATTCTTTTTTTGTGTTTAGTCTCTTTTTATTACCTCACGAGTTGTTGTCTTTGCATTTCCCGTTGCGGTCATGATCGTCTGCGGCCAAATGAAATGAATCGTTGCTCCAAACCTCAGACGACGTGCTGCACACCTCGGAGGAACCGTTTTGAGACTGTTAGACAAAATATATTCATCTTCCTCAGGGGTCGAAGCTTCTCGTTTTTTAAACTTGGAGGGTGCTCCCTTTATTTTAATCCTGTGAATTCCTCAGAATGGAAAAGGAGAGGGGAAAAAAAAACAACAAAAAAAAACATATAAAAAGGAAAAAAAAAATTTCGGAGCACAGCTGTTTTATTGTAAGGGAGGGAGCTAAATGAGAGCTGAGCAGTTGTATTGGACATTTTTTGACTTTTTTGAAGATTTGGGACAAATGTCTTGTCCTCAGAACTACCTCTCAGGTATCCAGCAGGCTTCTTTGGAACATTTCTCTAAGTTGAGAGCCAAGCTATCCAGCTAGCTATCATGGACATATTCCTGGATTTATTTTCTTTTTCTTTCTTTTTAAATTGTTGAAATTTAGACTTTTACTCCTTTGCCAGTGCCAGGGGCATTGACGGATGCTGTTTGGAGTTGCAATGTTACACATTCTTAATTTTAAGTGTGTGTGTGTGCGTGTTTGTGTGAGAGTGCAAGTGTGAGAATTTGAAGATTTAAGTGATGTGAGGCAGATAGTGTTTTTTAAATTAAGAACCATAGACAGGTAATTGGAAGTTTATCCTTGCAAGGGCCATACTTGAGCAAGCAACATGTTTGTTTTTTTTTCCATGGGTGTTTGGTCAGTAGACTCATTTGAACACCAGTTACCAGATACCTCAGTCACTGTATGTCATGCAAGGAGAACTCAAATGGTTGCCTTTGTCTCAAATGCAATGCCATAGCTGTACCATAACATGAATACCATACATTGAATGTCCGTAATGCTGCTGTGACGATTTCCAGAATACTCAAGGATTTGTAGATGTACATATATTCTTTGTTAATATAACACTAACATGTGACAACTATCCATATTATGTGAGGCTAATATCCTGTTTTGTTTTTTCTGTTTTAATTTTTTGACCTGGTAAGCCCTCAGCTGCTTACTCCTCCTGACTGACCTCAGATATTCTGACAAGTACCTCAGGCTTTTTTCTACATGTATATCAAGTTGTGTTATGTATTTTATTGTGTTTTAGTAGTTGAGATATTTTATTACAGGTTGGGCCTCTTTGTCTGTGGAGGTTTTTTTTTTCTCTTGGATAGCCTGACCAGTTTTCACAGTGTTGACGCTCTACAAACCTAAAAGAAGATGGGCAGATTCTTGTAAATATACGTGTACACACAGATGTTGAACACTGATCTTTTTTTAAATACAAAATCAGGGCATTGCTCTTATCTTGCAGTTCCACAAAGGGATTTCTCAGCTCAAAATCTACATATTTAAGTTATTTTGTCAACTAGCCCTGAGATTCTTTAGTTTTTTTTTTTTTTGTAATTTTAAGAAAAGTGTTACTGATATCGGTGAATAATGGTATTTGCTCCTATGAATTAGAAGCTGTGAGGGTGGCGCAGACATTAGAAAACTTTGTTCTTGATATATACACACTAATGAAAAAACAAAACCCATTTGTTGTGTTTAGTGCGGGCAGCTTCTGTGATTGGCCACTTGTTTAAACAGTATTGCCTCAATATTAACCTGCTGATGTGATGTTCTGACACGTTTAGTGATAGTTTAGCCACATTGGACGACACACAGGCTCATCTGTTGTACTTTGATTAGTGGTGTGGAAAAGATAGTGATTTTTAACAGTGATCTGTAGCTCTTGCTGATGTGCAGTTTAGTAAAGGACTTCTTGGAAAAATAATCAGGTCACGTCAATGTTTGGAAACCATTGTTGTGTTTGTATCCACTTGACTGACTGATGCAACATCGTCAGGATTCATATAAACAACGGCATGTCCAATGGTCCAGCAATATTTACTATACAGCAATAGTCATTTGAATATTATAGTTTAAGTAATTAAACTCAGCTGTGACTAAGGAGTTATCTTCTGCGGATCTACACAGTACATCTTATCACACCTGGATCGTGCTTGGACGGTCCAAGTCTCCAGATGGAAAGAATTAATGGGTTGAACTTTTTTGGTTCAACCCCCATCCCCCCCCAAACGTGGCCCAGGTGCTTTCACGAATTGTGCCAGAGAAACAACGGTCACGTGGGGAAATGTGCCGTGATCAGTTGTTCCCTCCAAACGCTGTCTTACACCCAGCTCTTCTGAACCGAAAAACCGTGTTACCTCATGCAGTACCTCGTTCAGTAATGTTAACATGGAGTCAGTCTCATCTTCAACAAAATAGGGGAAAAAAATAAAAATGATCAATTATGTATATATTTACTTGATAAATGTAAAGGGTTTCTTCCGTTCATGTGTGGATCCTGTGAAAGCAAAATCCTTTTTTATTTACAGTCAGCATATTATTTCTCAGTGTGAGTGGATGTTTGAATTGAGTGACCTTCCCTGTTTATGTGAACTGTGTGTGTGGTTGTTGGTTGGTTTCACTAAATCAATACGAATGATAACTTTATCTGTGCATCGAAATGCTTAGAAATATAAACTAGATGAGAATATGTTCTTTTTGTATATAAAAAAATAAAGACAAATTCTGATTAACCATGGAAATTGAATTCCTTCCTTTTTTGTGCTTGTATAGTTTTACAAAACCAAAAAATTACTACATGATACAAATAGAAAAAGGGTCAACATCCACATGGTTTTTGTTTTCCTGTATATGAACACTAGATGGCAGCAGGGTTGCCAGTGTTGTGTTCATCAGTTTAATGGGGGCATTTTTCCCCCTGTTGATTGGTCGGCATCACAAACGTAACTTTTTCTTTCCTTTCAGTTATCTTTCAAAAACAAGAGAACACGTTGCATCTCATCTCAATGCTCTACGTCGAATATATACAGAGGAACTGCACGATTGTTCAACTGGCAGCATACAAATGCAATATACTTGGAAGGAATCTCTTCAGACATTAAGAGCTTTGGCATAAAAAGTGTGTGTGTCCCTTAAATTTGAGTATAGTTACGTATAAAGTACCCTCATTTATTAAAAGATATTGGAAAAACCTAATGGTAAAGTCTAAACCAGTGACTGTAAAAGACTATACCTGGCACATTCAGAGTTCATCCGTCAAATTCAACTTCAGCCGATTTGGTATTAAAATGTTATTGCTGGGCTTCTAAATACTAGGCTCAAAGCGGCATAATAAATTAGTATTACAAAGATGGCTTATTTTGAGTGCTCTCTAAAATGTATTCATCATCTGATAATGATACATTATGCTATCTATGAGAGTTGCTGTAAAAATAGGCTAACACAACACCGGCCGAGCTGTTAGTCTTTTCTTTGTAAACCTTGATGATAAAAGGTCCGTCAGTACGTGAAGGCATCGGAGGTTTTTTTTCTGGGAATTTTTACCCAATGAAAACGTAGCTGATCTGTCACGTGACAAACCGAGTACTAAATTACAATTGACTTGAGAGTTGCCGAGAGTCAGCTACTTGTCGATGTACAGTGAGGCTATAGGACCAACTTTTTTCCTTTGTTGGAGTTATTTTATTTTATTTTTTTACCGAGCGGAAATGGTTTTTAGTTATCACCGCCCCTGTTAAGAAAAACTTAATTTGGATACTCTGGACATTATGTCAAACTACCGAACTGGTAAGTTTAAAAAGCGCATTTTGACTGCCAGCAAAGCAGTTAATGACCCAGGTCGACTGTTTTAACCAAAGCGGCAACATCTCTTTTTATTGCAAACTGTCCGAAAAATGAAAAGCTGATGTGGCGGATTTTTGTTAATGCCAGAGTTTGGTAAATATGTTTAATGAGTTAGCTTTTTTATTTGAAAAATTAATGTATTGGTTTTCGTGTTTATGAATTGATGTATAGAACGATACATCAAACGCTGTTTTTTAATGTAACGTTAGCTATATTGGCTACTAGCAAAATATCTTGACGTTAGATATTACCAAGTAAATACAAACCAAAAGCTATTAAAGCAAGCTAGGCATCATTTAAAGACATAATATAAAAAAAAAATTATAATGACGAACAGGACTTCATAATTTAATTATATACTTATTGTAAAACCTGTAGTATGGTATAGATTTCACAGAATATAATATAACAAGACACATTTGTCACACGTAAGACATTTCTGTAAATCCGGTCTATAAATTGTAGAAAGTAGCTTAATGAGTTCTGAAAGTAAATTCCTCACTTAAATACACATTTATGAAAAAAAAAAAATCACAAAATTTCATATGTCCCTTTCACATATCATCCTTTGTCTTTCAGCCTCCCAGGGACGAGGGCTGCGTGGTGAGTTCAGGGGCTAGCTGGCCAACTACCACCTGTAAAAGGTGGCAGCTGCTCCCACTGCTGGAATGCTTCGGAAGAGCAGCAGTAGCGGCGGTGGGGCAAAGCACACCCAGGTACCACCAAGGCACCCCTCTAAACCCTGCTCAGAATTTCTATCAGCTGGATCCAACAAAACCTGGGCAATGGGCCGCAGCACCAAAACCCCTAACCCTCTGAGCAGCATGGGGCTTTCATCACGCTTGATGGGGGCTCCAGGAGTGGACCCGGAATATGTAATGCAGCTGGTGAATGATGTGCGGTGGTTTGCTGATGTGCTACTTAACCTCAAGGATGCTTTTCAGCATGAAGGTAAGTTCAGGGGAAACTGGAATGTGGAGGATTTGTGCAGGGGCTTTGATGGTCAAGGAACTGTAAAATGACATAAAAAAAGAAAATGTAGCCGTCATTAATATCAAATGTTAATTACATCTTAAGGTTATTTTCTGATGAAAGTATTTAAGTCTATTCAAGAGTTATTCTCTTTCTGCTTCTCTTGTTCTCCTTCAGATTTAATTTATGAGATTGATAGTCTTGTTAACTACAGATAATGATAAGAAATGTGTTGCATTCAGTTAGTGGCGATGAAAGTTCAAAGTTTTTTTTTTATGTAATAACTTCTTTAATTAAAGTTAGACCGTGGCTGCATTGCATGGGCATCATCTGTCAAGGGCTCTGGACTAACTTTTTGCATTGGTTGCACTGGTGCGCCTAACTTTTTAATTTGGGTGTACCAGCAAAAAGTTTAGGTGTGCACCCCAATTTTTACTGCATCGCTCTCAGCAGCTCATTTTATTGATCTTCTTTTGATAATTTCACACAGACATTCATGGTTATTTTAAGTTATTCTGAACAATAATGAGGTTTAGAAAACTGAATGTACCTGTGAACTGTGAAGCATGAATGTGAAGTAGGCCTAGAAAAAAAACATTAAAAAAAATAAAAGTTCTAGCTTCACTGAACTGAATGAAACTAAACATATTAAACTTTGAAATGGATCACGAGGTTGTGCAGCTTCTGGCTAATTTCACTCCGGTTTTATTTTTAATCTTTCATGTTACTTTTGTGAAAGACAACTCCTCTTTGGTAATATTCCACGTTTCTGGCTGCTGTTTTTTGTTTTAAATACATGGCAGTTTCTTGTTTCATTTCAGTTTTCATTTCCTCAAGAAAAGTTTTATACTGAGTTCTTTTATCAAAAACTAAATGGTCTGATATTATTTTTCTGATGTACATGACAGCATGTCATAGCTGCTCTGTGAGCTCCATCTTGTCGGCATGCTTCCGGCAGCGGATACAGAACGCGCGTTGGAAAACACGTCAACCAGCAGAAAATCTGACAAAAATATCAGGTTGATCACTCTGAACAAACTACAAAACTTGCGGTGTTGTTGTTGTCTCAACATCAACTACACTCACCTACACACTACTACATTCACACAAGTACATGAAAGTAAATAACTGGATCAGAAACAGGCAACTTTCTTTAGTTCTGACAGTAAGGGTTTGGCTTTTGCTCGCAGACTTGGATAAACATACCACTTAGGCCCTATTTACATCACAATGTTTCCACGCAAAACACAAAACTTTTCATTTTGCATATTTGAAAAAAAAAAAAAAGCATTTACACAATGGCAGAATGAAAAACTATACCCCTTGCAAGGGGAAAACACAAATAGGACCCAAAACTATGCAGTGCGAATAGGTCTCTAGTGGGCAGTGAGACTTTGCAACGACACACCCAGGTGTATGCTGCATCCTCATTAGACCAGGAAACAACACAACACCAGAAGCATTGTATGCCAGCCACTACTTATCTGGCGCATGTAACCTCTGCATTTTTGCTGACTGCATAAATACTCTACCAGAAACAGGTTTTGCTTCTACAGAGCAAATAAATCAAAAAGATGCAGCAGCACAAACATGACACAGAGGTCCGCCATTGTTGTGCAGGCTAAGCAGTGTCTGTGTACGCAAGTGCAAGATGATGTGAAATACGTCATCGTCGCCAAAAGATTCCAGTTCCAGTTTACACTGACAGGACTGGCCTTATATTTCAAGAAAATTTAACTCTGGAGGCTATTGTAAAATCTTTGCAGTTTTATCCATCCAAAACTTGTGTAAACAAAAGGCCAGAATGCAACCAAACTTTTGCGTTTCACTGTCTCAGCATTGTGGTGTAAACAGGGTCTTACACAAGTGCACATGACAGCACAGAAGTATAAATACTGAGTGGACATTCACATCAGGATAGTCCGGGGACTCAATCGGATTGGGCGGATTTCACACCTTCCTTTGGTTTGTCTGTGTTCAAACTGCACTTAACTGAAGCGGACCAAACCACCTGGACAACGTCACTGCTCACTCTAGACAATAGTACTCCTCAAAACAACCACTGATCAATAATGAAAAAGTAGGTAGAAGAAAACCGGGTTGAAATTTCATCGATTAGATATAACAGATATTTTAGTGCGACACAGGATTTTGTATTTTTTGTTTTCTTTTTTTCTTTATTATTTTTGTGGACATGACAAGTGTTTTGTGACAAAGCAACACTATCACATCAGATATATGAACAAATTAAGAAAAGTAATGCAACGAAGGGAGGGAAAGGGGTGTATTTACAATTAGTTAATGTGCGGGTCGGTTTGGGATTTCAATAGGAGATATTAAAGGGTTGGATTTTTGTCAGCGGTTCTGGGGGTGCGGGTTGGTAAAATTGGACCTTTACAGGACTCTGGACTTGGGGTTCTTCATTTTACTGTGGTGTGCAGAACATGTTTTTCTGAACACACGCTATTTGCTTTGTTCTTCCTCTAATCCAAACAATACTGCATCACTTCCTTCTTGATGATTTATTGCTGTTGGCATACGTCACTTTCTTTCTAGTTCACTGGATAGTCCTTCTGCAAGTAACCCAAGACCCCCGGCTTTCAAGCGGACCAGAGTCCGCTTCTTTGGTCCGCATCAGAGTAGGGTTGGTGTTCACACTGCACCAAACAAATTGTACTATCTGTGGAAACGGACCACGGTCCGTTTAAAGCCAAGCGGACCAAACAGCTGCAGTGTGAATACGCCCTGACTGTGAGTTGTTGTGACTGTATAGCTGCTAGGCTAATTATTTTTCATGTCAATAACTGGCTGCATTAGTAACAAGAAGCACTCAGAGAGTGCAGACCTCCCCAAAGCCATAGGGTCATTCACCTGAGAAACCCCCCCAAAAGGCCTGACAGCCCGCCCAGTACCCCTTATATTTTGAACCTTCTGGCTCACCAGATCCAGAATACCAACATGATCCGGGTCAAACAATGTCCAATTATAACATCTACCATGATGTCATCTTGTAATTTATTTTTTTTGCCAATGATTGACAAAAAGAGTAAACAAAACTCTGTTTACATCCTGGGAGAAGAGGTGGAGGAATACAAGTACCTTGGAGTTCAGCTGGACAACAGACTAGACTGGAAATGCAACACAGAG
>JAOXYM010000008.1:21735957-21805631 GCA_028567055.1 Leptatherina wallacei | reverse complement strand
TTCGTGACTTAGAACATTGTAAGAGACTATTCCAAGGACTTATAAAAGTGATTTTTGCATAATATGTCCCCTTTAAAGGCTCATCATCACCACACAGATCAGATTAATGAACCTTACTCTCTTGTCTCACATTCAAAATGATGAAGATGGTAATGAGATTGTTGAACCATGATATTTGAGTTAAATTCCCCAAAAAGATAAATAATGAAGCATTATATGTTTGCCAATCTGTATTTCAGCACAATTAATTGCTCTCTTGTAAATAAAGTGGAGACAATAGAGAACCGCAGCGTGACTCGAGTGTAAACAAATTGTATTGTATACAAAATGAGGGGCAAACACAATGTTTGATGCACCAAACCACTTGCAAGTCTGTGACTGTCGTTCTTTTGAAGTATACTGTATCAGTTTGTTTTTTACCCTTAGAGAAATGATAGATTTTCAAATTCCCAAGATGCCAATGTTTCCAGCATTTAAGGGTAACATTACAAAATTTGGTGATTTGTCAGTCCTGTGGGCTAATATTAAGAGGGCGTAGTTAGTATAATTTCCTTAATTCAGAAGTTTTTATTTGAATCTTTATTAATTTGCAAAAGGCAGCTTTGTTAATGGTTTTAATCGGCATGAAAAAGGAGTCCTCTGCACAGAGCTGAACTGCTGTCCCCCTCCCATCCCCCCACTCTCCTGCATACTCTGCATTCCTCTAGAACAAATGTTCACTTGTAGCTATAGTGCCTTCAATAGACTAATGGTAGGTATGAGGCACATTTACTGTAAAAACTCATAAAAAATAGATCTACTTTATATATATTTGCTGTTCAGGGTTAGAGTTTGGTTAGTCTGTTTCTCATTAAAAAAATCAAGTTTGTAAAAAGTGAGAAAAATGTCCCTGTTTTTTAAGGACTCTAGGAGAACAACTACAGAGCTTGAAACAGCAAATAGGCCTGCATATAGATCTGTGTATGCAGGACAAAACTGTTACTCAGAAGAATTTTAAGAAAATGAAACTGTTACCATAAGCTCATACTAAGCAGTGAGTCCCATGACTGTCTCACATCTTCATTTTGCTTTATTTTTGCCATCTTTAAGCACAAAAGGACTGCAGCTTTCCCCTCCTAAAGTGTAATTTTCTTCCCCTAAAATGTGTAGCAAATTTTCCAAGTAGCACCGTGGTTTGCCTTAAGTTGAACCTAAAAATTTTAGGAATGTGTCTTGAGAAATGTGCGGTATAAGTTCTGGGCAGTCTATAGGCCAAAAAAGCTAAACAAGTCAAGGTTGTAAATGTAAATGGTTCTTTTCATAAGAACAGATATGAAATTCTATTTCATTAAAAGCTTTTTTGCTTGAGAAGAGTTCACATTAGTCATATTATTCTTTTAGCCTCAAGTGTGTCACACCACCACTGAAACAATTCCACTTGAGGGTAGAACAAAACTCTCACAGCTTAGTTGCAAGTCATGAGGTTACAGTATTTACTCAGTGTATGGTGTTCATTGTACAGTTTGTTTGACCATGGATAAAGTCTGGAACTTGTTTACAGAAAATGTTCTTCGTAAAGTTTAGAGTTGTGCCAGAAAAAGGGTATTAAATGTCTTTGACTGAGGATAAACATGTCTAGCTGACTCACAGGTCCTTGTTCCACTGTGAAAGTGTGGCTTTTTTCAACCGTTGGTGTCATCATGACACTGATAAGATCTGCAGCTGAGCTGCATTGTTCCATGTTTCACCCAGTTTCACAGTACCAGTCTGTAACTGTTAGTGTTTAACATAGAGGCAAATTTAAGAAAACAAGAAAGTGTTTGGTTAGATTGTACAAGGACTTATTCCTGGCTGTAATAATGTTGTATATTTACAGTGTATATTTACTTGTTTTTCTTTCTGCTCAAACATTTATAGTGCACTAACTTTACTAAGTGAAAGGAATACATCAAAAAGAGACAATGGAATGAAAAAAAAGCCTATTAATTCCAAAGGAAATAGCAATTTCCCTGAAAAATCAAGCATGCTCAGTAGAGTAAATTGCATTTATTTCCTATTATTCTATAACATGATTTTGTTAGTTTTGAAACAAATTTATGGAAATATATATTATAGCTTGTTCAGATGTCTTCTTCCCCTGTCACATAAGTGCCCCTGTGTCATTTTAAGTGGCCACTTGCAGGTGGCGCCTTCGATTAAATGAAAAGCCAAAATCTAGCGTATAATGGTTTAATGGTCCGCTGCTCTTAGGAGAAAGAAGGAAGAGATTTGTTGGGCAGTAACTTTCCTCTGTGATGTTGAAGGATGTTTTTGTGCAAGCTTGTGGTCGGGGTGTGTTTCCTGGGGTGGGATTTATGGTTATGTGCTCTGGATGTTTGTGCAGGACATTGGTCATGGTGAGGGGTGTGTTGGAGCTCCCGCTTGCAGAGGATATTGCTGCTTCTGATTTGGTAGAAATGCTGTAATTAACAGCTGTGGGGCAAGTCTGTAGAAGTAAAGGGACTAAGGTAATTTACTGAACTTGATTGTTTTCTTTTCTTTTGTTTCTTAAGTTTAGTAATATTTTGTACCCTAGCATATCCTTAAAAGACAACAACAATACAGTTATGATGGTCCCAGAAAATTCCTTTTGTTTCTCTTGTCTAGAAGCACCAGCCAGTTACTTTTGGCAGTGCGGTAGTTTCTAACACACATTTACATGCTTGTGTTGGAGATTCATTCAATAAATTTCTTGAGGCAAAGTCATCTTCCTGTGGGCATGTCTGGGCACAAACATCTTTCTTTATGGCTGGTGATATGACATCACCCCTTAGAGTTAAAACTATTAATTGACTAATCAATATGAGTTCTTTATCAGGCCATTCAAATGAAAAAAAAAAAAAAAAGTCAAGAAATGTTTGGTTTCACCATTTTTTTCCTTTGCTTTTTTGACTATTATTTAGACAAAGAAATGTGACTTATAAACCTGGGGTGTGAGATGGTTTGTTACACAGCATCGTCTGAAAAGTCTTCTGTAGAAATAATTTAAAAAAAATTATTTGCAGGTACCTTAATTAATCTTTAACCAGTTATGTCAATTATGTGCTACAAGCAAAGGCAGTCAGATAGTAGTCAATGATGATTCCTGTCATCACAACAAAAGCCTGCTTTTTTAAGGATTGTAGGATGCTGATTGAACTTCTGTGTTTTTGGCTAATGGAAAGCTTTGAGTTTTCCAAAAATGTATTATATTATCATTATAAGTGAATGTCCAGCTTTGCACAGATCTCAAGTATACCTTACATTGTAGCTGGCATAGTTGAACTGTGTTTGTCCAAGCATTTCTTCTTAATATGCCTGTCTGAAACCCCCCCAAACATCTAGTGAAGTGTCATTTAGCCAGTCTGTGAAGCTCAGACCTCACAGAGAGTTGCTCGCTAATTGTCTGAGAGCAGCTAACTGTTAAGAGCCTGTTGTTTACTGTCTGTGGGATGACTGACTCACTCTGTTGCCAAACAAGGTATGGGGTAGATGGCGAGGCACCCAGAAGAACAGCATTTGTTTGGACAGAGAGGAAAATTAGTGTTGGGCGATGGAATCTTGACCTGTTGCATATCAAGTTCCAGGCAGCCCAGTGATACAAGCAGAATCTGTTAAGTTGATGTTTCCTGGCCTTTTGGATCATAAGTGAAGAAATTTATGGGAAGTGTCAGTTTGGGGCATTTGGGATGATAACTTAAGTTACAAGAAAGTTGCATTACTAAACTAGAATGTGGAAAACAGATTCACATCTGAAAACAACAACAACATTAAAACAAAATCATGGAATTATCTATTTTTGAGGGTGTAAATGTGTCATCCTCCATAATAGTTTTAGGCCATATCGCCCAGCCCTCTTGAATAGAAGAGGAGGAAGTAGGATACTGAAGTGCAAATGTGGCCTCCTTGGTCTTTCAATAAAGCCCTGCGGCAGTTTCCCAAGCAGCACTGTCACTAAACCTACCAAGACTTGTTCCATGTCGAGCGAATTGCGTGTCCAGACAGGCCAGTTGATTGCCTGTTGTTATCAGTAGTGGGAGCAGAGGCGGTAACCCCTGTCAGGCCACCTGAAGATTGGGATTAGATCGGTCTTTCTCTGCTCCAGACTCACAATGAGCTTTGTCAGACACAAAGGCACCCCTACAAGCGCAGCAATTTAAGAGGCAACATTAATTTAAGAGGCAAATGTTTGAGGTGATTCATTGCAGTAAAGTTATGTCACCACTTAGACTTTTGAGTATGTAGCAACGTAATGCCATGACATGGGTGTTTGGAAGAGGAATTCATTCTTCATTATTTTAGATGAATGGTTTGAGAAGTTTACTGTCTTTCTTTTCTCATTCACACAGTGGAATTACTGTGGCTGAAATTTTGTTTTAAGCTTCAACATTTGAGCTTTTCTTTTAAATTGATTTTCATGCTTCTCCTGCACCCCGCTGTAATGCTTCGAACGTTTTATGTAAAGCACCTTCAATTGTCATGTACATGAAATGTGCTATACAGATAAACTTGCCTTGCCTTCATTTGTTGACCTACTGAGCTGCAGAAAAGGAAATATTTCACTCAGACAGCTCATGCTGTGATGTGACACATTCTAATCACATATTTTTCATAAATGTTAATATGATTAATGAACATCATAAAACCCAGGAAAAGGGATTTAAGAAGCTGGTAAATGTCTGTTTTTTTTAGTTATTATAGAAAATGTGATACTAGCCTCATTCACTTAACCACTTTGTCCACTTTTATGTTGCACCGTTTTTCTGATTTAACTGGAGTTTCAATGAGAAAAGCTGAAGATGTTAGTAGCCCATCTGATTTAGTTCACTGGGATTATTTTGTAGCATTTAAACACTGGACAGTGAGGAAAACCTTTACTGAAAAAAATCAAATCTAGAGACTGAACTTTTAAATTCCAATGTAAATGAACAAATAGAGATAAACATTTTATTTTATTTTTAGCTCAGCTGTCAGGAGTTCTGTCTTTTGTGAAGCTGCAGGCGTGACTGACCTGACTTTCTGTTTCATGTGATGGATTTACTGTGGCAGCTTAAACTCCTTTGCAGTACTAAAGCAATTGATTAATTTATCAATACAAAACAATTAGCAATTTCTTTAAGTTACTTTTTAAGTAAGGTTGCCCTAGATTTGCCTAAGTATTTGTTGTTTATCTAAGTCTTTCCTCATTTTGGATTAAGAAAACAAATATATACTGATGAAGTTCGTGGAAATAAAAGACTAATCAAAAAAATTCTCAAAAGAGGTTTCAGTTTCATGGAAAATGAGAGAAGCAGATCAAGCATGAAGCATGGCTGTGACACAAGCTCATTCCACTGCTGTAAACAAAGAGCAGGCAAATTTGAACTGCGCCGGTGCTGGCAGGGGTCTTCCTTTGAACAATATACCTCATTGCTGTTATCACTGCCATAACAATGGCCTGGCTCCACACTCACCAGCAAATTTCCAGTGTGCTTTTTGATGACGTGACAGAACCACTCCACACCGATGTTAATATTTACCTACTTTTTCCCACCTGTCTGATGCCGCACAGACACATTTACACGCAATAAACAACAATAGTGGGCATCAGTCTTAGCTATCACAAAAAAATTTAGTTCCTTTCTTCCGATGTATGATTTTTTTTAGAAGAAATCTTTTCAAACTTTTAGTTATTGCTTAAGGGTAAAGAATTAAAAGTAATCTAAATGAGCTGACACAGGCAATTCATGAAATTTTTATCCTCATTCAATTATATTTTATCATATTCTGGCAGCTAAATTTAGAAGTTCTTTCAGGTATGCCACAAAGTGTTGCTTCAAATAAATTCCTGAAGTTTTGCACTAATCAGTGTGGACATGCTCTTTGCTCAAGGTCGCTAACAGTATGTTTGGCATTAATTGAAATTGCTGGCTGCTATTTATTTGTTTGGGCCACTTTACCACATTGGTTAACTATGCACAGTCCTGGGTTTGTGACAACTGGAAGTGGGTGACAGTAAACAAAGGAGGCAAAAAATGCCTGGCTCAGGATATTTGTCTTTGTTGCCACAACATTGCAGCTATTGTTATTTCCTTGCAAATTGTGCCTCTTTTGCTTCTTTGAAGGATAGATTGGTCCAATTAAATTCCTTTCAGGGGAAAAGGAAGTGGGTGATCCAAACCAACTTTACTGCTGTGATTCTTTAGCATCACTTTCAGTCACGCTCCCCTTGTGTCATGTTAAATGCTAACTCTCAGGTGTGCATCTAATTAGGGCGGGCTGTTATATGCTAACACCCAACCTACACACATCTTTGATAAGAAAATCTTCAAAAGCCAGTGAGCTTGGCACGAATACCCTGTTGACAAAATCTGAGAGGGAGGATTAAAAGGAGAGGGAGGGCACTTAATGAAGATCCATTATCAGTGTCGATAGAGAGTCAGACTTCAAAGCACATGTTACAGTGTGAGGGACCTCTCACCTGGGGCCAAGTGAGCAGGTGAGCCAACCTGCTGCAAAGGACACCTGGGGTGAAAACTGGGGGCTTTTCCCCATCTGACTGTTTTTAGGATGATTATTTATGCTTACTATTGAAAATAAAACTTTCATTTAATTATCGGTGTCTCTCTTATTGTCCATTTCTTCATTCATCAAGAAGTTCCACAAATGGACATGCTGCATGCATGTCTCAGTTGCAGATTTAGCTTCTTTAATGTGTTACACAAGCCTGTTTAATTAGCATGTTTAATTAGCACTTATGTAGGAATAAGAAAGGATAAGAAAGGGTAACACACACACTCGCACAAATATAAGATCTCCTTTTAACTCCCTCTGCAACTCCTTTTAATATCCCAATAAACTCAGTCTCTCGTCTCACTCTGTTGCTTGCTGGGTTAACTTTGATGAAAAACAGATGACTTTTCTGTCTCGAGCCAGTGCTCCAGCTTATTCCAAAACAGTGAGCTGACATGAACTCACCTATTGTTTGGTGCCAGCGTGCAGAGCCTTTACTGATTAGCCTGAATAGGAGCAGGAGATAAATTCTTCTTCTTGTTGCAGCTTTCTTGATGACAGATGTCTGTGGCGTCAGTATTACTAGTGTTACTCCTTTAAATTCTGTTTTTAAATCTAGTAGTTTGTCAAACATACTTATTCTGCTTTTGAAAGTTTTGTTGGGATTATTTTGAAAACAAAACAAAAAATACAGAAAGCAGCTTAAGCCACAAAAACGCTACACTAAAAAGGGGGTTTTCCTCCTTGCTTTGTCTGGCTCTACAGGAAAGAGATGCCTTTCATAGCAGAGTGACTGACAGAATGTGATATGGTTGAAAAAGTAGAGAGCAAAGATTAATCTGAATGCATTTTGAACATTCTTTTCCTCCCTCCGTCATCTTTTGTATCCTCACTGGTGTTGAAGATATCTTCTCAGAACTTCTACTTTTTGCGCTGCTCATACTGTCTGTTGACTGTTACAGGAAACATTTGATTCATGATTGTTGCCTTTAGTCGTGTTGGTCAATTATTTTATTTCTTCATCAATGTTTACTGAGAGCCTTTTGAATTCTTTAAAAAAAAAGATCACTGTTGCACAGACTCACTTTGACCTTTTGTATTCATT
This sequence comes from Leptatherina wallacei, assembly GCA_028567055.1. Taxonomy (NCBI): domain Eukaryota; kingdom Metazoa; phylum Chordata; class Actinopteri; order Atheriniformes; family Atherinidae; genus Leptatherina; species Leptatherina wallacei. The sequence goes on along the minus strand of JAOXYM010000008.1, from coordinate 21,798,037 downwards.
CAATGATATAAAATCTATAAAGACTGTTGATGGGCACAAAAAGAGTGTACGTGGGACATTTTTCTAACTCTCAAGTTTAATTGCTTCACTTGTGACCAAAAAAGCATGCTATAATTTCCTTATCCATCCCTTTTATCAATGTGTGAATGTCATTACTGTGGCTGGCACTGTTCGGTTCATTTATGATACATACCGTTTCCGTTGCTCACTCGTCACTCTGGAGGAAGCAGAAAACAAGTTGCATAACGGTAGTTTAATGTAACGGAGTTTGTCACTGTTTCTCAACCACAACCTTCTCTGTCTTCTATTTCTTGATTGGAGCCACAATCACTGACACAAATAGCGTACAATAAAACAAATACTGTCTTATTTACTCTAGGAATTGTGGATTCCACAAAAGATAGCAAAGCTTCATAGTTTTCAAATGACAAAGTGATTGGGAAATCATTTTGTATGTGACAATAACAAAAGGAATGCTAAGAATTCATTTAACACTGGCACTGTTGTGACTAATAGATGAAAATGTGTTATTGTGTGTTAGTTGGGTTATTAAGCTTTGATTCTTATATGACTTAGCCTGGCTTATGCTCCTTTTCTTTTTGTTTAGATAACCAGGCAGGTCTACAGGAGGTGGTGCAAGAGCGTTTAGCTGAGTTACTCCGTGTCCTCAAGGCTGTCATTGGCAAACACCAGACCCTCAACTCAGTAGACATTCTTGGATCGGCTGGTACAGTCATTGCCAAAGTCAAAGGTGAGTAATCACTGTAGGATACAAATGTGCACACATAGTGATGCACCCGGATGATTCTCAAAAGTCTTGCCATGAAATTTCACCATTGCATTAGTATTTCAAGATAAGAATAGGTGTCAGTTTTTCAGTCCGTGTGAGAATTAGCCCGAAGGCAGATTTCATTACTCAAGAATTGTTTTTGAAATATGCTTCTGAAGCATTTCAGAGGGTTACATTTATTCTTAAAGCAACATATGCTGTCCATGTCTCCTGAACGAACACAAATAAAGAGAATTTCAACTCACAAGCAAATCTGTTAGTAATGTGATCCACAGCAAGGGGAATTCTTCACATGACTTGCACAGGACAACAATAGAAGCTACATGTCTGTGATTTGCTTTACATATTATAACATCTTTAAAGGCTTTTTTTCAGTCAGGTACATTCATTTTTCTACATTAATTTCCTTGTTGGAAGGTGTCTGTTTATCTGATCACCTGCCCTGTCTCTGGGCTTGACTTACTCACGAAGAAAGCACGTCTGCAAACTGTAACCTGTTGAGTGGTGTGCTGACAATGTTTAGAATGCAGAAAGTAAACAAAAATGATCTAGATAAGTCAAAGTAACTTTTGTCATGGTTGTGACTAAACATGCTGTAAGGTGAGTCACAGAATAGATAGAAGAATTTGGTGCCATCATTACTTATCAGAACAGAATGTATTATTACTTGTTAAGTGTACTCAAACTGGACAAAGGTATGCATGCATCACTCTGATAGTGACAGAATGCTTGTGGTAACCCATGGCTGTCCTGTGTGACATTTGTCTCATGAGGAAAGCTGACAGTTAGTGTAGCAATACATACAGGGTTTCTTCATATCTTATTTAGGGGTTTGCTTGTCCACAAGGGGGTGCTTTTCGTCAACTGACTCCCTGGACTGGCTGTCTCTAATGGCCAGTAGATAACATAATTCTGACTCAGACAGTGAGTTCGAGGAGGACTGGAAATGAAAGGCTAAAAGAGAGATGAATCAGTGAGACATTAGAAATGAAGACTCAAAGGTTTGGATGATAACAGACTAGTGCGCCTCGCCGTCTTCAGTGTGTCGTCGCCTCACTCGTGTTCCTCTTTGAAGCTTGGTCATGACACCTGGGGCATTTGTACAGCTGCCAAAATTACTGGAAAAAATGTTCCTCCCTCTCCAAATACATGGTTGTTTAACCAGTTTCAAATGACATTATCCAACGAAACTATTTTCCTGCTTTTTTTTTTTTTATTCAAAAATTCTAACCTGAAAATATCAGGAACCATTTAAGCTCCACTTAGCTGAGCACAAGTTTTCATTCTAGAAAGACAGTTTTTCTGTCTCTTCTGTGTGTCATCAGGCCTATGAGTGTTGTTTTCCTCCTCCCTTACTGCTAAAATGCAGGGCATTGCAATAAAACTGCTAACTTCCTCAACTTATTGACATTATTTCCTTGCTTTGTATTCCCCTTTGCTTAGAGAGTGTGCTTACAGATGACATTCTGTTAGTTTACTGCAGTCTCGTAGATATAACCTGTTGCAGATTTATTCAGTCAATTAATTCCATTAAAATTTGTTGTATTCATTGCATTTTTGTTTAAGGTGATCTTTTAGTTTAGTTTAGTTTAGTTTTTTTTTTTACTTCTTAAGTTTGCCTGGCAAATAAACCTATTTGGTGAAAAAAAAAAAAAAAAGGCTCCTGAAATTTTTCTCCCTTCCCAGACAGGTCAAGTTACATCCAGACAAAATGATCCATACTTCAGTCATTTTTCACAAGCTAATCATCCCACTTACAGCTCAACTGTGAGAAAACAATGGGCCATGTACTTGAATGATGCAGTTTCCATATTTCAGACATGACAAGGGGGGCAGAGCTCTGGAATCATTGTTTGAGACCCACAGGATGTCCTGAGGAAGAAGTCAGTGCAGAGTCGTACGCTAGCATTTAGAGCTAGGGAGGTGCACAGCAGGGAGGCTCGCGCTGCGCCTCCTCTGTTTGGTGTCCTCAAGAGTCTCCCTGGAATGTGCTGCTTCTATAACCCAGGATGCCATGACCTGTCTGTGCTTCTTCATCGGCTGGGGATTTGTAATTACCCATCCGCCATTGACTTGGACTGCATTTATTCTGATTAAGAGGAAATGGAAGCACAAAAGCTAGAAAGCACTGTGGGAACTTGGACTGTTTAGATGGCAGCTTTTCATTTACACAGCTGAGGTTTTCTGGTGCCATTTGCTAGATAACAATGCCAGGTGGTAAACAGAAAAGGTAAGTGTGTTTGTGGTTGTCTTAAGTTTTACTTGTCACAGAACTCAAACTGTGAGTGTTTCCTGTTGCGGGGACGACAGGAAGTGTGTGCTTTGTCGGATTTCGCTGACTGCTTCTTTGGTTCCTCCAATTTCTTTGTGCAAATGTCTTCTTGCAGAGAAAGCTCTTTGCATATGGTCATGAAGATTGTCACTTTGATGGCTTTATAAAATCACTAGGTGACATTTAGTCAGTGGATTCGAAAGCAATTTTTCCTATTCTGTGCCGGATCAGTATGGATGATGGACCAGAGGATTGTACCGATTTTAAAGGAGGGAAAATTTGGGGATGTTTTTCTGGATATTCCTTGAATACTCCTCCATGAAGATCTTTGAATACTTTCCAGAAGGAGAGTATGAGTAGGTAAAAGACATAAAGACAAGAACAAGTGATTGCCTCCGATTGTTTCTGCTTCTATTCTGTTTGGTTAAGACATCATTGTATAACCACATAAAGTGTTGAATGATTGAGTACATGCAATAGTTGTTTTGTAATTCCCTTTTGTTTTTGGCTGTAGTTTGACTGTGTGTTATCACTTTCCACAGGCATTAATTTCAAGGAAGTGAACCCAGAAAACAAAAAAGCTATATTCAGCGAGATACACACATCCATTGACACGTTGGCATTCACATTTGGCAATGTGTGAGTAAAAATACTTGTTTACCTTTTCAACACTTCTATTTTTTTCCCTTTTTCCTTTTTTTGTGCTACAGCCAAAAAAACTTGAGTTGCTTTTTAGACGAGAAGACAGGAACTTGTTGGTCTTGTCCAACCCGTCATTACCTCTGTCACATATCTACGTTTTAAATAGTAGTTTAGAGTCACTATGTTTTCAAACAGAAAACCCTTTTGATCATGTCAAGCTGTTTCTGTCTCTCCTTCAATGGAATCTGTTAACAGATTAACATATAAATCTTAATCCCACAGAGTTTCTGACTTCCTTATGGGAGATGTGGACAGCAGCTCAGGGTTGGGGGTCCCCCAGACCAGGAGAAGCAGGGTGAGATGCTATCTTTCTTATCCCTGCTTTCAAACCACATGTTATTCAAGGCCTTGTTTTGAAATATGGCAGTCATCTAAAGGGGGAAGTAATAGTGGCAATTTAACCATGCCTCCATTAAAAAAAGCTTTAAAAGACTTGCTTTCTGTACTTAATTAGGGTGTTGAAAATCTAGCTGCTTTTGATGTGTGACTTTGATTGTGTGCTTTTCCTTCTTTTTCATCTTAAATGTCTCTTTCACAGTCTTTTGACAACCTCTCTGTGGATCCTAAGCAATATGTTCCAGAGAAAAGTGATCTTGTGGGTAAGTGTACCTCACATTCAGCCATTTATCTCTGAGCTATATGTGTGTAGAATAACTTGATAGGTTGAAAAGCTTCTTTATAAAGCATTTAATGTTTGCTTTGCAGCCTGAAGTGTCAGTGTAAGTTAGCTGAGTGATTTAGGATTTGGTCTCTTGAATGCCTGCCTTAAACCTCTGTTTCAACCCCTGTTATTTCTGCTGCTATTTTTTTAATGCTAGCTGCTCGTTTTCCCCTCTCTGTCCACATGTCTGACATTCCTTGCCTGTTGAAAAGTTGTTCAGTGTGGGATGGAAAACACATGGGGTTTATGTTGAATCACATGGTGGGTGACAAGGAGAGGTTACACAGTGTAAAGGAATATAATGCTGTTTCGCTATTTTAAAAGACGCCTGGCAGTTTCATGTCCTCCCACACCGACTACTTCAATGACCTCATTCTGTTTTTTGATTTTACCTCCCACACATGTGCTGCGATAGTGGAAGTGAGATTCATGAATCCAACTTCAGGACAGTGTGGTCATACCATGTGGTCTCCTCTGCTGATTTCACAGGCCCAGAGCTGCAGTTGTCACGAGAGGAAGAAGTTGACTTAACCCTGCAGAAGAATGACAGCGGGGTGGAGTCTGCTCTGCTCTATGCTAAGGCCTGGTCCAAGTACATCAAAGACCTTCTGGCCTGGATGGAAAAGCGACTGGCCATGGGTATGATATTCACACTTCCGATATTACTCTGCAAAAATAGGATTACTGTGTTAAGGTGAGAGTGATATTACAGGAAACAATGTGGCAATTACTGTTTTATGTACTTTAAATGTTATGTTTTTAAACTGGAGGTAAATTACAGAAAGTTTCTCAGTTCATTTTTCATAGTCTCCTTTTTTATTTTCTAAGAAGATTCAATTTAGCCAGACTGGAGAAACGAGTCAAGTCTTTAGTTAAGTGGTTCCCAACCTATTTTCCTTGAGGAGCCCCTTCATGCAAATGCTAAAAAGCCATGGACCCCCTGCCCCACCCCGTGCTGAAATCATGCTTGGTTTTATGCTTTCAAAAGGGAGATTCTCACCATTAACAATGTATTCTGGCTGAGTCCTGTTCTTCTACAGTATATAGCCAGTTAAATTAATTAACAAGATATATTTTTTTCTTATTTTTTTTTCTTATATTACTTTTTTCTTAAATTAAGGTAAATGTGTGGACATTAATCACAATGGCTTTGAATGTTCAGAGCCTCGCAGACCCCCTGTGTTCTTTGGGGGTCCCCCTTGGTGGGTCCTGGACCCCAGGTTGGGAACCACTGTTTTAGTTGATATGTATCTGTCGGAGCAGTTAATTGGAAAATCCCTTTTCTACACATATGTTGCCGTATGTTCAAGAATATCTTCATATCACTTACAGAAAATTAGCTGGTCATACCGTAGTGTGAAAGTGCTGTACATTGGTGGCTTTTTATATTTGTATTGTTGCTCAATAATCTAACAAGCAAAAATATCTCCATTCAGCATTTATTTTTTGCCCAAATTAGTTCCCTTGTCACCTAAACCTCACAAGGGAGAGTTCTGCTTGTTTGGTTATAGTATTCTGCCATTAGACAGAATCATGTGCTTTGAAACAATTGCAGCTAATTATTTGTTGATTGCAAACTTAAATATTTCCAAATTCTATTTCAGATATTGAGTATGCTAAAGGCTATGCTAAAATGGCTGAGTCTGCAAAGGCACTGGCCAGTCAACAGGTAACAAAAAACCTTAACTCATGACTCATGTAGAATTGTTATCCCATCCACATAATTAAACAATGTAATATAATATGGAAAACATATGAACACCAGTTTCCTCATATTTGTTCAAGGTCTACATGCCATTCAGTGATGTCTACATTTCCGCATTCAAGAACGACATTGAGTATAACCAGCTGATTATTCAAACTGCAATGGCTCTTCAAACGAATAAATTCATACAGGTAAGTGTGACAAGAGGCGATAGACTCTAACTATCATGAGGCACTCAGCTTTGTTGCCTGATTATGCTCAAAGCATAACCTTTAAGCATCTTTTGCTCAATTCACTTAAAAAAAACTATGAAAATACTGTTTAACAAAATTATTGTTTCCCCGATAAGAAAAATCTTTGTGAAAGCAGACATTTTTTGTTCATTTTCATTCCATTTTTTACATCTGAGAATCAAATGAGCACTGCCCAGTCGTACTCCACTCTTTTATGTAAACCTTTTGAGATTTACTTTGTGTAAAAAAAATAAAAAGAAAAGAGGATTGTTTTGAAAAACCTCAGTTTAATTCTTGACTGTGTTCTCAGCCTCTTCTGGCTCGCAAGAATGAACTGGACAAGTTGAGGAAAGAAATCAAGGAGCAGTGGCAGAGAGAGCAAAAGAAAATGGTTCGTAAAGAGTCTGTATATCTTTATAACATAATTATCATTTTTCCATTAGTGGTGTTGCCAGTTTTCCATTTTTGCATTTCTAACCAGTCAGCATTCCACCATGAATGCTGCATTGTTAACCATCCGGCAGGCGATTGACAGATACAGTACATAACTGAAGCACACTGTAGTCAACATCGATACAATCTCGCCAAAAGGCTCGTATAAAAACACAAAAGGATTAATTTGCATGATCAGTGATATGTTGTGTAAGAATCAGGGTTTTGTCCTGTAATAAATGACAACAAATATTTCTGCTTAGTAACATGATCATCTCTAAGTCCTGTTGGAATATTATATAATAATATCACAATTTTCTGACAAACTTCTCTATAACGCTTCTCATGCAAGGTTGCTCATTCAAGTAGGCATGTTTGAGTGTACCCATGGTAACGGTTGCACACATTGCCACTTTTAATTGTGTGTGTTATATGGCCAATCTGTGTGGTTTTGGCAGCAAGAGGCAGACACAACTTTGCGGAAGGCACGAGCGCTGAAGGCCCAGAGGAAGGAGGAGTATCAGAAAGCCCACTCATCCACAAACCGCTCCCAGGAGGAGCAGTCTAACGCTGGAAACAAGCAGCTGGATAAGAAGAGGAAAATTGAGGAGGAGGCTCTGCAGAAGGTGGGCAAGAAAACCAAAGCAAATAAGAAAAATAATGGACACAAAAAAGCTATCACTATAAACAGCTTCCACACCCTTACACTGTTCTTTATGCATTATTTTGGGCAGGCTGAGGAGGCTCAAGACCAGTACCAGAGCTGCATGGCAGACGCAGGCGTCAGAAGAATGGATCTGGCCAATACAAAGAGCACCATCCTCACACAGATACGGGAGATGATCTTCCAGTGTGACCTCACACTCAAAGCTGTGAGAGACAGTATTTAATTTTTAACAGTTAACAACTTGTTTTATAACTTATTGCATACATCAGTCAGAGAGCAGATTGAAACAACCTGCCTAATGTCATATTCACATTTCACAGTATGGTATGGCTTAGCACAAATTGTTACAGATAATAGGCCTTTAATTCATCCACTGCAGGTAGAACAGCCTTGACATAGGTGAGACATTTTATAGATTGTTATGGTGGTTGTCTTTTTTCTGCAACTAAACTGAGAAAAAGGTTTTACCTCCTGGACTAATCTTGCTGTGAATATGTGAGCTGCCATTGTTCTCGTTTCGGTCTCCCCTGTGCTGCCAAAAGAGTTCTGAACTATCAGAACATGCACAAAGGATTCTCGTGGTATCAGACAACAGGCAGCAGACCCTTCGTGTACTCTGGGTTGCAGATTGTGAGCCACTGGAGAGATATCACAGATGCTTGATCAGATTTGGGGAGTTTTGAGGCTGAGTTAGCTTTTTTGTTGTGTTCCTAGAGAACTGTGATGGAATAACAGTGAGGGTGTGCTTGGCCTGCAACAATATTTGGATCAAAATAACCTATACATGAATGGCTGGTCTCATGGTTACCCAGCAAAATGTCTTCTAACGTTTCTTTTCAGCTGTGTGAGTTCAAAACGGCTGGTATGTTTATATTCGCTTGCCATCATGTGAAACTCAGCAGCAACGTCATGCAGCATCCTGGATGAAAAAGTCGTATAGTGTTTTTTCTCAGCCTAGGACACAGCTGGGCAGCAACATCTCCAGAAATGCACACAATAGATGTCACTGTGCCATCAGACAAGTCCAGAATGCAGAATTTTAAGGTCAAAAAGTTATGGAGTGCGTCTTTAATGTGTAGATATTTCATGGAATATAATGAGAATTCACAGTAAATGCAGGGCGGTGTACCTGTATATATCTCTACCTACCTACTTATTTAGAATTTCTTCCAGCCCTGATTTGTGTAATTTGTGACTTGCTCATTCATTACCTGTTTTTTTTTTTCTTAGATGACGGTCAACTGGTTTCAGATGCAGCAGTCACAAACTGCGTTGCTCCCTGCTCACTACCAAGCCCTGACTGAGGGTGCCAAGTTGTATGAACCAGGAGAATGCTATGCTGAGTTTGTCCGGAACCTGCCCAAAAACCTGCCGAAGGAGCATCTTCACTCTGACTCCATCTCTGACAATTACAGGTAACAAGGACACCATAGAGCCTTCAGATTCTAGAAACACCCACTGAATTTATATTCAGCTGGGAGAGACACTGATTAATGACTTTAAATTTTGTGAAACAGGAAGGTCACAGCTTCAAAGTTATCATGTAAGAGGATGTTTCACAGTCTGCAATTAGATGAGACAGTGTGTGTTTGTGTGCCAGCGCGAACAGAATGTAGCTGTGACATGTCATTGTGTTTGTGCTGCAGTTTTGTAATTTGAGGTTATTTGGAATTTTTAGTTGTAGAAGTGTGTATTTTGAAATGTTTTTAAGTCTTTCCCACCCATTTTTAAGTTGCTCAGTTCTTCTTTCAGCAAAGGTAACAATGAGTCAGTAGGAGGAAAAGAGTCAGAATCGAGGAGAGACAGAGCACATGTTAAATTTCTTGCCCTTCCTCAGGAAATATCTGTGGCACAGGCTGAATGCAGCTGGGAAGATTACAAGTGTGAGAGTTTGACTCTGGTTTGGAGGCTGTAAAAGCTAAGAACCAGTTTCCCCACACATTTGCTCTTTTACAACATGAAAAGAAGCAACATTAACCTGTATTTAATAATACTGGGTTAATGGTAATGTTATTGGAGTTATTGGAAATGTTAAGAGGAGAATTTGAGGAATTAGACTTTTATGGTATTTGTTGTAGTGGTATGCTGACTGGACTTATATCAGATTCTAAACCAACTCTGTTTTTTTTAGCTCTGATTAATTGCAAAGCAGTTTATTTAAAAAAAAACAAAAATAAAAAATGACCCACGTGTTAGGGCTGGGCAATATGACCTTAAATCAATATCACTATTCATTCATTCATAAAGCACTTTGAATTGTCTCATACATGAAATGTGCTATACAAATAAACTTGCCTTGCCTAAGTGCAAGGCAATAATAACAATTTATTTATAGCTGTAGATTTGCAAAAACCCTGAAAGATTTCTAATGGACAGAGAGCCTTACTGCTAACTTTTTCCAGTGGAATAATTGAACTAGCTTAATATTGTAATTAGTTGTAGGCTGGCCATAAAAGTGAAATACCTGGTGACTGATGGACAAAAATGTATGGCATAAAACTTTGACATGGACAGATCACATTCACGTGCACAATGCATAAAATTATGGTCGGGGTGGCCGATCGGTCAGCCTCCATTTTCTTAATTTTGGGGGATCGGTGATCGGCCGATCCTTATGAAAGGCAATCCTTAAGAAAAAGAGCAAAGATCTGCAATTTGCAATTTATGCAAGGCCGAAATAAGTCGAGGTGGGGCCACAAACAAAACATTGAATACAACATACCTCCTAGGCCAACGTTTCCATTTCTATTTGAGAACACTACCTTATAGTTTGTATGCTTTCATGAGAGAATTGTTTTTCAATAAAATAACATTGGAACATTGAAGTTGTATGCTTTTAGTTATTGAAAAAAAAAAACCCTGCAGGTCAGGCTTCTTAAGGATTGTTGATCGGCCAGAAAACTGCAATTGGTGCATCCCTAAATTATTGTTATGCTGAATTTAATAACTATGAAAATGTTTCACCCTCCCCCCTTTATATTTCTGATACATAGCCTTAAATGCTTTACTTTATCAGGTTTGTGTTCAGCAAAAGGTCAGTGGGCAGCACTCACTCCTCCCATGGCAACCTGTCTCAGGCATCCATCACCTCCTGTGACGTGCTGAGCGGAGATGAAGTAGATAACGCTCTAGTCCGACCTGCAAAGATCGGTGAGCGAAGGTACAACAGCAGCACAGACATACCAGGTATTTCTTCCAACATACATGTGAGTTTGAGTTTATATTGTTTTAGTAACAATCCAAGACCGTTGCTGTTGCTGGAGTTTGTACAGCTCACAGTGATATGTGAGTTTGACCAGCCTACACACATGACTGCATCTTTATGAGGCCCTCAGGGACTTACTATGTTGTGAGTCATGAGAATGTTTTTAGGACCAAAGCAGTGGTTGTGTGTTGCTTACTCATCATAAGTCTGGAATATGTGTGACTGCTTGTTTCTGTAAATAACATAGAATATTACTAATTAAATGACTGTCTTTTAGCTGTATTACTTTGTTTGTGACCAATTGTCTGCATATTTTTGCAGCATTAAAGGGTCAGGTCCCACTGAGAGCCTGGGCTTCCAGTAGTCAGGGTGGGATGTGCAGTGACTCAGAGAGTGCTGGAGGCAGCAGTGAATCCAGGTCTATGGACTCCCCCACTGCCAGTCCAGGTATGAAGATTTTACTTTAAACCTTGTAAATGTAGTCAGTGTTTTTACATATAAAAATGTAAAATACTTGAGCTAGGAAAAATGAAACATTTGTGAAAAGAAGAGTAAGAAGTTATATTGGCAAAACTTTCCTAAACATCTGCTAGAGACAGTGAGAAGATAGAAACATAAAACAGCTAAATTTTCATATTTCAGAGAGCAGCTCATATATTGCTCTCTGACTTCCTGGATGTATCCTTGAAACACGCACACACACACACACACACACACATGCACGCACAAACACACACATCAGATCTAAGAACACTTCCCTCTTTAGTTGAAACTCCTCTTTTCTAAGTTATGATTAATCAGATAGAGCATGTCTTTTATCTTGTTTTTACCCCAGTCTGAAAAAGTTTTCCACTTTCATTGAGTCTCTGAACATTGTTAATTTAAGATTTATTTGCACAGCTGACTTTAAGCGACGGCTTCCCAGAACTCCTTCCACTGGGACCATGTCTTCCGCCGATGATCTGGATGAGAGGGAGGCTTCCCCCTCAGAAAATGGTGAGATGTGAATGCCTCTGTGTGTCTTTTGTGTTTATGAATGTGTTCCTTATGTGCACTTTACTACACAGGCAGTTGTATGATCATATGTATGACCACATGTATGACTTAATTTTGACCTATTTTTTGCTGTATCGAAGGTTTCCAGTGTATCCATTTTTTATGAGGGAAAGCTGATGTAAGGAATGAGTTTGAGCATTGCATGATTCTCTATAATGTGTAATACAAAGGTCTGTTGCACTGCTCTAAATCTGTGGTAAATGTTTTGATGTATCAAATGCTTTTACACTCAGTAGAGCAGTGCAGATTCAGGCCGTGTTAGTTTTGGCTTATGGTTTCAGTATACACTTCCTGTGTCTGTAGATCTCTCTCAGTCAGTGTGTTTATTTTTTCTATGTGAGTTGAAGCTACTCATCAGCTCTCTTCTTTACTCTATTTTCCTCTGTGAACTGATTTGTAAAAATATAACAAAGAAAACCAAACAGAATAGAGTATTTTGTACTCTTTTGATCCCTTTTTATGTATGACTTTCATTTGTTTGTTACCTTCCTCATAAGCTTCTCTGATTTTTAGATCTGGCAGAGATGGTGACGGAGACAGCCAGTTCTCCCGGGCCATTCCGAAATGCTCAGATGTCAAAAGCTGCCCAAACCCATAAGCTAAGAAAACTGCGAGCCCCATCGAAGTGCAGAGAGTGTGACAGTCTGGTTGTTTTCCATGGTGCTGAATGTGAAGAGGTACAGCCCACCATACACTGGTGGAGTGTGGAAATGCTAATGAAAAGATAGGGCCAACATGTACAGCAAGAAAGACAAATTTCACACTTCTTAATTTCTGCTTTCCTTTGCCAGTGCTCCTTGGCTTGCCATAAGAAGTGCCTGGAGACACTTGCTATCCAGTGTGGTCACAAAAAGCTACAAGGCAGGCTACAGCTATTTGGTATTGACTTTGCCCAAGCAGCAAAGAACAGCTTAGACGGTATCCCCTTTATAATCAAAAAGTGCACATCTGAAATTGAGAGTCGAGCTCTTAACATCAAGGTAAGTTTATGCATTTTTTTACTGTTATATGCAAGGAGTTGTTTACTGTGATGATGTGATAGCTTGTTTGTCAGTGATTAAATACTTAAGTTTCAATTAAGTGTCAAAACCATTCTGTTACTGTGTAGTTTCTAAGGTTGTGATGGTCTCTGTTTTACTCTCAAAGGGCATTTATCGTGTGAACGGTGCCAAGTCACGGGTTGAAAAGCTCTGTCAGGCGTTTGAAAATGGGAAAGATTTGGTTGAGCTGTCTGAACTCTCACCCCATGACATCAGCAATGTCCTCAAACTCTACCTGAGACAGGTTGGTCTCATATTTTTACTAACTGGTCAGAAGGATATTGAAAATTAATGCGTCACTTCAGTTAAGGTTTATTTTGATGTTGTTGTATGTAGTTGATGTTCAGTTTTATAGCTTTGTTATTTATTTGAACAGTTACCAGAGCCATTGATCCTGTATCGATTCTACAATGACTTCATTGGCTTGGCCAAAGAGTGCCAGAGGGTTATAGTGGAGGAAGCTCAGAACACCCAGCCCAGAGAGAAAAGTGGACCAAGCGTTCAGCTGAACAGAGTCGTTTTCAAGATCAGAAACCTACTCCGTCAGCTGCCCACAGCCAACTACAAGACTCTACGCTACCTTATCGCACATTTAAACAGGTAAGGCCTGGAAATGAATACCCAGAGCTATGCCATCATTAAAACCTCCACGTATTTTTTTATTATTTTTTTTTTTTATACAAATACACTGATACAAAAGCTTCCTCAGACTACTCAAAGGGAAACCGTAACTTCCTTAAAGCATAGGAGGAAGTCATATTTGACAGTATGACAACATAAAACCTGCGCTTTTTATAGTCTCACTGAATCCACTTCATTTTGGTTTTTTTTAAAGCTGTTTGTTTTTAGGTCCTTGCTATTCATTTGTCACAATTTCCAACCCTGAAGATTTCAAATATTTGTTGCTCTTAATCATATTTACAGTTTTAGACTATCATATGATTGAAAATGGTCTTTACTGTGAGTAGAATACTAAAGTAGGATTCTTGATTTTAGTCTTACCAGTAGAAACTTGTTGAGTAACTGGCTATCTTTTCTCACATCAACATATCTCCAAACCCAGACAACAATACTTAAAACATTTAACTCCTTGTCACTCTACTTACCTCAGAGTCACTGAACAGGCTGAGGAAAACAAGATGACCGCCAGTAACTTGGGAATTATCTTTGGCCCCACGCTGGTGAAGCCACGGCAGATTGATGCAGAGGTGTCCCTGTCCTCTCTGGTGGACTACCCATACCAGGCGCTGATGGTGGAGCTGCTTGTGCGACACTTCCAGACCATCTTTGACGTATCTTCCCAGTCTAGTTCTGAAAGCGCCACCGCTGGTCATGCTTCTCCCAAACTGACCCAGCAAGAGAAGGCGCGGCAACTTAGCAGATACTCAACCTCCCTGATGGACATTAAAGAGGTGAGGAGGAATTGAATCTGTTTAAAATTATATTCTTAAAAGACACTGTAATCAGATTTACAGTTATAAGTATGAACAGGAAATGTGGAGAGCTCCTGACACCTAGAATAACTCACATTGTAAGGAGCTAAACAAACCAGTGCCACAATGGCTTGAAAGCTTCTTGGTTCTCTACAGTTCTTGTGTAATGAAAAAAAATAATGTTCTCTTTTCACTCCTCTCTTCTGCTTATTGTGGGTTACATGTGGCCAAAGTTTAAAGTGATTAATGTTCAGATGGTAATCTATTTGTCAATTTTGTTCCATCAGAGTGCCAAAGTGTACAAAAGATACTCATCGGTAATCCCATCTTCTCACATCCTGGATGAAGTTCAGGAGGTCCAGCCAGGAAAAGACAGAACAGAGGTCTCAACTTTGGACCGACTCAATGGGATCCGGACCTACGGCGGGGGAGAGATCCAGAGGACAGCCCCAGTGTTTGGCCATCCCAGCACCACCATCTCCTCCAGCGTCTCTACAGCACCAAAGATCCAGCTACGCACCCAGCGTATCAGGCATGTGTCCCGACCAATCAGCATGCCTCTGGAACGCCTGCCTGCCCCCGCTCAAATCAGCGACAGGAATAATAGAAACAGTTCTGATAACGTTGACGGAAGCTCTGACACCACCACTGAAACAATACAGGAGATGCCAGAGCCTGACAAGGCTCGCCAAAGTGGTTCATCCAGGGTGAGCACATATTACATCACTCCTTTTTTAGATACACAGACTATGCAAAGGAAAACATGGGACAGGAAGTATAAGCACTATGATGTTACTCCCAGAACTGCTATGATAGTGGCCAACCTACCGCCTACCAGTTCTGGATTGCAGCCCTTGAAGGCAACGCTCCCCATCACTGCCAGCCCAGCAGCAACCACTGCCTCTGTGGTCCCTACTACAACTAGTGTGAGCACCGTATTCTCCAGAAACTCTCACACAGTGTCAGTCAAGCCTGTTTGGACTTTTAAAAGGGAAAAAAGCACAGAAAATCCAGTCAGTGAGTCTAGCAGCTCACCAAACCTCCCACTTAAACTCAGGGCACCACGGACTCTTCAGCCTCCTCCTGAAACATTCTACAAACCCCCAGTTTCCATTAACAACAGAGCTAGGACAATTCCAAACTGGACTACCACTATAGCTACCATCACCACCACCTCCACCATCTCATCACTCGCCAACCCTGCCCAAGTAGTCACCCCATCCTCGTCGCCTGCCCTTACAAACCCCAAAAAGACAGAGCTCCAGACACAGGACTCCACAGACAGTGCCATCGATCCCGGGGTCTCGACCTCCACCACCCTTTCACCTCCCCAGTCTCCACCCCCCAGCAGCCCAGACGACCTCAGCCCCAGTGAAACTAAACCCATCTACCAAAGACTGCGACCTCGGAGGCTGCAAGAGCTCGAACACAGAGAAGCTCATTTTGTCTGACACCAAATAAACACATTGTATCTGTAAATATAAATATATATATGTGCATATATTTTTATTAGCAGACAGAATGGAAGAGGATGTGCATGTGAAAATAAACCATAAAAGTGTTAAAAATACTAATATATTCTATTTTACACATTAAAGGCCGTGCCAGCGGTTGGTCCAGGCATGATGCCAATGTGAATTTTTACCGTCACATTTTTAAACAGTTTCATGACTATTTTGAGGGTTTCTCAAAAAGAAAAAATGGATTTTTGTCAGTTAAAAACTGTAAGCCAACCACTTTTCCTGTTCAGTGTTTGCTTCGCTACAAAATTATATTTTACACAGTGCACTTAAAGCAGGTTTAAATTCTGATGCTCCCTTTCATTTACAAATTTAAGGATGTATTGTGTTACACTAGCACGATGTGGAAATGTTTTAACATGAGGTTCTTAATGATAAAGAATTGGATTTTTTTTTTAACTTAAATGTGTCCACTTTAAAGATTGGTACATCTCAGTATGTAAGCCTTACAGTATGTATCTGTTTACGTTTTTATATTTATTCATACATACTCAATGTTTGTCACAATTACTTTGGCTCGCTGCAGAATTGTGACTTTACGGGAGGACAAATGACATGCAACAGATCTTCATGCAAATTAAAAACATTTAAACGGTCATTTCTGTTCCGATTTATTTTTTAACAGTTTTCTTTTTGACATATGTTAATTTCTATTAACTGTGTATGTTATATATGTAAACTGGGCTTTAAATGACTAAATTACATAATTTAAGGAAATATTTTCATACTTCAAAAGAAAATCTGAAGAATATTTGCTGAAAAAGAAAACAATGTCTGCAATTTAATTCCATAAATCATTTTACAGAATATCTACAGTCCTCTGACATTACTGCCTGTCGGTGAGATTGTGTTCATACTTTTGCTTTGTTGTATTTGGCAAAAATGGAAAAGGTACTATGAGAGCCAGTCCAACAACCGACTATTTCAGGACTGATTGACGACAGCTATTTGTCTTTGGTTTGTTGAGGTCAGAATAAAACAATTTCCTGAAGGCCAAAGCTTTTTATTTCTATAGAGACAGATTTTAAATTGAAAGTGATATAAAAATAAAAAATCCAACAATATTCACACTCTTATTCTCTCATCTCGGTGTATATTTTTATGTCGTCCCACAGACCCAATTTATTTAGCTTAAATTCATGTTTAGGTATATAATTCACACTATGAGATCGGAATCGTGTTCTACATTTCAGTCATGGATCCTGTGAGATTATGTTCGCTTTGTGGGCTGAGTTATACCTTGAATTGTTTTCAGTTTTTAGAGTAAGCTGTATGTTGCAGGCTCAGTACTTTTAATGTGCTACTATTGAGCCTTCACATACTCTTCACCTAATTACCCATGTCACCTGCGCCACCTCACTGAGCTGCTCAGAAGGAGAGAGACGTCTCAGGCATATGCGACACAAAACCTGAAACAAACCTGTTTATCTCTGAGTCCTTACAGCTCCTGCGTGTCTTAAGTCCAAATTCTGATTAATTTCATGGGTGCTTCGCTGAGAGACTTGCCTCCAGAGTGACGCTCAGTCAGTGACAGCGCAGGTAAATCTCACTCACGCATCTTTTGACAAACACATTGGCTGCTGCCAGGATGAAACCCACCCCCAGTGTCTCTCTTCACCAGGATTCCACCTCTCGTCATCGGCAGATATCCGCCTAATTCTGCCTCAAAATGGATGACTGTTGTCTTTTTTCTGCCTGCCCATGTTGAGCTGGGAGATTAGAGCAATCAGATTAGGAGCGCTGCTGACCTGCAGGGAGAGAAAAAGAGAGGGGGAGAGAGAGAGAGAGAGTGGGCAGCCGAAGTCATCTGAAGCTCTTCCCTTCCCAGCTTAATGTTCCCCATTACTTCAGCTTGTTTGTGAACCTGTTTCTCTAGATGTTTACAACTTTATAACCGTTCGGTAAAAGGTAAGCTCCAGAATTAACAGTTATTCTTTCTCTTAACAGGTAATTGGCTTGTTGTCATGGTTGGCATAATGTCATGACAGATCTCAGGAGAAGCTTTTTCAAGGTTTTTACTGAAACAGCTAGCTGTACAAGTTATTTATTTGAAACTGATTTTCCATAATGCAACATGTTTACCACAAAATGTCAACATTAATTTTGCCAAGCTTTACACAAGGACATCCGGTTGTGTGAAATTTTTGTGTTTAAGTAAGATAGTCATAATGATAGCCTTTACTCTCCTGTTTTAGTCCTACAATGCTTTTTTTGGTTGTTTTTTGTTTTTTCAGACAAGTGTTTGTGTCCCTGCATCCTCAGTCGAGCAGTCTGTAGTAATCCATTGGGCATGTCACTAAGAACAAATTACTCTTCATATCTGGCATTCGCTGATGTTCCACCCGCACATAACTTGTACATGTTATGACTTTTACCCCTTCGGTAACTCCAAAATTAATTTGTCTTTTGGTATAAATCTGTATTACAGAGCAGCTACAAATTGTGTTTGTCCATCATGTGCTTAGGATCATGTGCGTACGCACTTGATGTTGTGCTTAAAGATTAACATTTGTGTTTGATAAAACATTTAGTAGTTTTTAGTAATGTTAGAACTTGCCAGTCCCATTGAAAGGAAATTCTTCTTTTAGTTGGGGTTTTATGTAGTGCTCAGGAACTCATCAGCAGGATGGATACTTCACGAAAAGTGGTCTGATAGATGATCATTCAAAAGTTGGACTCAAAACTACTGCAAATAAAATCTGGGTTTGTATCAAAGTCCAGTCGGGTCAAGATTGAGTCAAGTCAAACCTAAAGGAAGTTCAAAGTCAGTGTAAAACAAGTAAAAGTGCCTACATGCTGATATTCTTCTGTTTTGAGGAAATAATTAACTCAAATAAGTTGTGTTGACAAATAGTTTAAATATAGAATAATAGGATTTGGCTGAACCATGTTATTTGGCAAATGTGTGACAGATGGGTTTCAGGGATATTTAGTGTAAAACCTGGTTACTTACAGCCTAACCTTTCAGCAAATACACAATCATATAATCTAAAATCAAACACATTTAGGTGGCTTTGTTTGGTTCAGTATATCATGATTGGGAATGGTGCCGATAATCTTTCTGATACTGTTGATCAATCCATTCATTCATTCATTCATTTTCTGTAATGGTTTTATTAAGTAGAATTACTTGAGTATGGCGCATGATTATACTTAAAGGTATCCAGCATTATGTAGGAATGCAGTTTTCTTTGCTTGGTAACATTTTTACAGAGCAACAGTTTTATGCAGATGGACCCATCATCTGCAGAGAACTGCCATTAAAAAGCAACATTTAAAAATTAAATTGTTGTTACATCTCAGTATTGCAAATTTGATTAGTTTATTTGTAACAAGATAGAACATGAAAAAAAATAAAGTAACAAAAACAATTAAACAGGTAAAGGTACAGACATGAACATAGGAATAATGTTCGGTGTTTATATGTAAATATGTTATGTTGATGTGCATATAAACTCAATTCAACCACAATTTATAGGACAGCAAGAAAAAGAAATCAAATGGAGATAAAGGCACAAACAAAAAATGGCAAGAAATAACCACAATGATGACTTTGTAATTAGCTGATTACTAATCCATGTCTAAAGCTCTGTTTTAGACACACATGCACAAAAGTAAACTACAAAGTGGCCTTCTTTAATAGGGTTGTTTTCAAAAAGGTAACTTAGTTCAATAATTTCCCTCTAAGAGGGATAAATAAAGTATTTTTCATTAGTTGGGGGAGGAAGAAAATGACCATTTATGTGGAAGTGTAGGATTAAAAAAGATATTGATGGAGTCAGATTTTTGATAAATAAAAGGTTTTGTCAGTTGGGAGTGCAGACTGGCTCTTATAATGTGTCATGTGCAAATATTAAAAACCTCAGCCATTATTTCACCACTCTGTGGTGAGATAAAAAGAAAAGGTTTTGTGCAAATTCTTGATGTGAAAAGCTTACTTCTCTCTGCTGTTCTGTTGCTGTCCTTACTCTACACTCTTTGACTACTGGAGCTTACAAACAATCTATGCTGCAGCTCTGGGAGAGAAGATTCACCAAAACCCTTTAAAAAACACATCAGCCTGTGGAGGAAACTGCGATACTCCAAGATGAACAGTCTCTCATTTTACCACTCAGTCACTGGTGTTTGTGTTCACATGAGCTGGCTGGTTTGTCCAGCCAAGTCAAACCAGTATTGGATATTATGAGACCAGTCCAAGATATTTTCTCCACAATAGTCCACAATAAGGCAAGTCCAAATCCCAGCAGTCGGTCTGTCTGATCAGCAGTCGTGGATTGCTTGTTTGATATCAGGAGGCTTAATTGACCCAAAGTTGATCATAGGTGTCTTTCCATTTTGCCACACATTAGTGATATGCATTTCCAAGAGGTGTGGTTTACAATAAGGTGATCTGTTAAGTCTGACGTTGATTGGACAAATAGATGTCGTCACTAATGGAGATGTGCATCTGCAGGTTTATCACAGTCTGATGACCCCTTCCAGGGGCTGAGCTGCAGAGCAATGAAGACAGGCTCTCAAATCCGCCTGTTATTATGGAAGAACTGGACTCTTCGTAAAAGACAGAAGGTAAAAACATCTTGGTTGGACCAAAGGTCCAAGATGCCATACTATAATGGCACAAACTGCAGCCCCAGAAATCATGTCCAGTATCACATATTAATCTGTTTGACACAGCAGTCTTAAAATAAACTGGATGTGTTCATGCTCAGACCAGAAGGCTTAATTATATGCCAGTAATATTGGTTTGTGCTCATCTTCCTCTTTCTCTCCTCCTTCACTGTTTCACCTGGTTCTGTCAAGATCCGCTTCCTGGTGGAGATCTTGTGGCCGGTGCTGTTATTCATCGGTCTGGTGTGGCTGAGGAAGGCCAATCCACTGTACCAACAGCATGAATGTAAGGAGATATTCCTGACTTTAGAGCCAACATCATTAGCTCTCACAGCCTTTTTGGGAAGTCTTTTACATTCAGGGTGTGAGCCCTCACATGCCCTCTAATATCAAGTATGTTTGTTCAGGTCACTTCCCCAACAAGGCCATGCCCTCAGCAGGGATTCTCCCTTGGATCCAGGGTATCTTTTGCAACGCCAACAACCCCTGCTTCCGATATCCAACCCTAGGAGAGTCACCCGGTGTTGTCTCCAACTATAACAACTCAGTGTAAGCATAGCCACGGTGCTCTTAAACATACGAAACTCAGTAATAGAATTAAAGCGATCCGCGGAATCTTTTTGGTTTATTCCAGGCTGGCACGGTTTTATGTTGATGCCCAAGAGATTTTGCTCAATGAGACAGATGTCCAGCAACTAGGCCGGCTTTGGCAGGAAATAACGTCTTTCTCAACCTTCATGGATACTTTACGCAGCAACCCTTCTACAGTCTCAGGTAAAAGAGAAATGTGAGAATGTATGACTGGCTCATGTGGTAAGATCTCTCTCTCGTGAAAACAGGTTCATAAAAATAATTTTTCTGTAATTTGATTGGAAAACGACCGCTGAGACCAACCAGCTTTCAGGACACTAGCTATGATCGATGCTCATCTCAGTGTGACATGTTAAATGTTGCTTTTCAAACTGGTGGATGAGAACATTTTAAATCGTATTATTGTTTATTTTGCCACCCATCCGTCTGATAGAAAGCATGTTGTAGATACATAGATCATCATGGATGACAGTGTTGTATAAGCTCTCCTTTCCTTTCTCTGTTGTTCCGTTTGACCTCTTATTTCTGCACAATATTCACATTATTGTTGTCGTTCACATGCAGAGGATTTTTTTTATGACCAGGCCTAAAGGCACACACATAAAAAAAAAAATTGTTGTTCTCAGTATTACTTCCAACTAAATTAACTTTAGCTTTTGGCAGGGATATTTGTGTAAACACTGTTCTTTCCTGCCAGTCTGTTTTGGAGTGAATCATTTCCTCTGAGCACTCCAATACTGCTCAGGTTAATATTGTTCTGTGTGGCTCTGACCTTTTGCTATCGGTGTGTACGATTTTCCATATAGGCCGTGGGCTGAAGGTAGCGGATATTCTGAAGGATGACGAGCTTTTCACGGCCTTCTTGTTAAGAGATGCCAGATTTTCTGATTCTATTGTTTACCAGCTCATCAATGCGAGGATACGACTGGAGCAGGTAAAGCTACAATTTAAATTGAGTCAGATGGGCAAATTCATAGAGGTTAAGGTGGAATTTTATTGTGCATCTGCCTGAGAGAGCATCAAAATATTGTTTTTCTCTGAAGCATGCATGACTGATTACATAAACAACAGTTTCTGACCTTGTTTTTCTTGCTAATCGTATTGTTTAGTTTGCATTCGGTATCCCAGACCTGCAGCTGAAAGACATAGCATGCAGCCAAGCCCTGCTGGAACGCTTCATCATCTTTCCCAGTCGTATGGGACTCCACGGCGTCCGCAACGCCATGTGTGCTCTCAGCCAGCAGAGGCTGCAGAGGGTAGAGGACGTCCTCTATGCTAATCTGGACTTCTTCAAGATCTTCAAACTGGTTAGTATCTCTCTGGAAAGTGTTTTAACAGCCAACTGCTCAACAGTCGTTATCATTCATCATTCATCAGCTTCCTGCTATGCTCATATAGAAGCCATTTGCTCCAATCTTCTTCTTTCTTTTTTTACTGAACCTCTTTCATTTTCTCTGAATAACAATTTGAATGAAATTCACAAAGCTTTTCTATCTCCATCTGTCTGGAAGAGTCCAATCTCAAGCTCTTCACACTCGCCCCTCATTTATCCGCTCACACATTTTTTACATTTTTGATGGTGTCAGGCACATTTCTTGTGGACTACTTGCAGATGGGCTGTAAACATGGGTTTTAAAATCTGGGCTTGGAGAGTGCAAACATTGTACAGTACAGTACAAATTAAATGAGAAATACTTTAATAATCCCAGAGGAGAATTACAGTGTGGTTGTAGTTTTTTTTCTAATGTAATTTTATTCACATTGTGAAGTTCTCATTGGAGGTTTGTAGCTTGATGCTAATACTGCATGTGGACCCAAGTAGCTGACTCTGGCTTAGGGATGACTCTGCCACATCTGTTCAGGTACACATGCTCTATCACAAGCCATTTATATTAAAAGAAAGGGAGATAAAAATAACAAAGCATATGTGCTCACCTGCATCATCTTTTTGATGACTAGAAAATTCTCACTTGAATATAGTATAGTAGCTATGCTGAATAAAACCCTAAAAAAATAAAATTTGCTCTAAAAGAAAAATAGAGAGTAGAGAATAAAATATTTTATCTTCTTTGACACCGTCTAGTTTCTTTACTATATGTATGTGTTGAGGTTCAGGCTGGGTGAATCAGCTGACAGGCTCAGGGAATTCATATGGCATTATCCGTCTTGGCCTGTTTTCTCTAATGGGCTTAGCTGAGGCCTGCCTACAGCCTGTGAGGTATTCTATAAGTAAGGATGCTGCGTCTCATACAATCTCTACCTATGTGCTAGTCTGAGGAGTTCAGTTAGCATACAATGTAATGTTTCTAATGTTTGTATGTAAAGCACCTTGAATTGTCCTGTACATGAAATGTGCTATACAAATAAACTTGCCTTGCCTTGCCTTACAGTAGCTTCTGGCTATAAGAAAGCTTACCTTTAGGTACCTTTAGCCTACCTACCTGAGTGCAGTTGGCTGGCTGCTCTTGATTACTCTCTTTGTTGAAGATGAATACAACTAAAAAAAGGAAGCTTGTTTAAATGGTTTGTAAATTGGGCCTATAAATGAACAGATTGGAGCATGAAGCTATACAACTTTAAGAAGTAATATGTAGATGATAGCTTGTGTGTTGAATTAGTATTTGCTTTTTATATTTATTAAGTTCAGTGTTATTTGTATATCTATTCGTGACAAAGTCATCCCAAGTTACTTTTAAAAAATATAGCCTAATTCAATCTAATTAGTTGTGATCCAATCATGATCCAATCAAAGCAAATACATTATATAAATTTCATTAGTCCAGTTTAAATTAACTGTGATCATATAAGCCAAACCATAAAAACCTAATTACCTGGCTAAGTACTTATGTATCATTTATTTATTTATTTATTTTTATAGTAAACTGGCATATTCAATTCCTGTTGTACTGCTCATGTGACAGCCATCTTGATCTGTTCCAGGTTCTTACTGAGACTGAAATATCTTAACTTCCACTGATTGAACTATTAGGTCATTTGGCACAGACCTTGTTCTCAGAGGGCAAGTCCTAATGATTTTTGTGATCTTGTGTCTTTTCTGAGAGCACCACCGTGAGGCTGAAATGTCTAGATAACTACTGCATAAACTGGCACAAAATGCAATATACATATTCATATTGCCCAATAGATTAATTTGAATGAATTTTTTGAAGATTAGATTTCATTACTGAGATTGAAATCTCAGTACTTTACATCTTGTTGACGACACTTGGCCCTTGTTAGCGTGGGGAAACCCATGTTCAGAATTCTTGAGAAATATTCTCTTAGGTTGTTCAGCTGCTCTTTGCTAAAGGTGTGGTCTTGCTCTGCCTTTCTTTTTAAAATTCCCAGGGGTACTCTGATTCAAGTCAGACAACATGCTTGTCCAGCTCCTAGCTTTTACTCTTCTCTTCCCTAGAAACTTTAGACTCCTTTTGGCACACAGCTTTGGCAATGGAGGCAGATTACAACATAATCTAAACTATTGGAGACCACAAATTTACTTGTCAGCGTGTATTTTATATGTAGAGTCATTCATGATGTCATTTATAAACGTATCACTCCCACTGCTTACACAGATGCAGCCCTGTATCAACACACTCACCTCTGCGTTGGGACTGTTTTCACTGTGGAGGTCCCAGCTACATTCATTCCATTAAAGCTGAACACCATCTGAGTCAATCAAATTGATTGGCTTATCTGACCAAATAATCCATCAATCCATTTTCTTTACTCGCTTATTCCAATCCAGGGTTGCTGGAGAGTTAGAGCCTATCCTGGCATCTAATAGGCGAGAGGCAGGGTGCACCCTGCACGGTTTACCAGTCTAACCAAAGACTATTCATCACACTTCTTTTTGTGTTTTTTTTTGTTTAGTCTTTTTTAAAATGAGAAGTTTAATTATCCAGTTTTGTGCTGGAGCGAAAGCCCCCCCCCCCACCACACAGGAATATCACTTCAAGATTTGTATTGTTTATTGTTTTCTATGCGGATGAAGACTCACAATTATTATCATTATTATCATTTTTTTAACCCAATGCCTTTGGTACTTCTTTCTGAACCACAATGGACATGTTGATAGACAAATCCTAGGTCCAAAACTGAGAAAGCTCTTTCTCTTGTGGTTCATTTTATTTCCTTATTCATATAGTTACAGTCATTGGAAATCCCAGATGTACTCAGTTTTGCTTTAATGATCCCAGGATGTGCTGTGTATCAGTGATCACAGTATTTTCAATATTCTCTCCAAGAAATTTCTATTTCTATATCTTATCCATCAGCTTTAAGCCTATGTAAAAATAAATGAAGGATAATAAAGGATTTACAAATTTTAAATGATCCTTTAAGTGTTTTTGGACAGTGTACTACCTCTGTTTTATAATTCACCTCCTCTTTTTTACTATTTGATACCCAAATGCTCCTTTAATTTACATTTTCAGTGAATATTAGACACAGTTTATTGATAACTTTACAGATATTCTCCATGGTTTGTATTAGCAAGAACATCTTAGTTGTGATCTCATTAGTTAACAAATTAAATTCAAAGCCCATTACTGCACTGACCTTCGCTTTAACAACTTTTCTCCCTTCTGTATGCTCTTGACTCCCTTCTCTTCCCAATACCCTCCCTTCCTATTCCCTTGCTTTTTCTCGTCCCTTCCTCATCAGACTGCTTCCCTCCTTCCTTCGCTCATTGAAATGCAAGCACGAGGAATGTGAGAGGAAGGATATCTCATGCATGTGTTTGTCTTGGCTCTCAGAGTTTCCTTACCTTTAGCTCTTTGCCCTGACCGTGGCTTTTCTAACACCTTCTGCTAATGGTTTCCCAAGAAAACAAAGTCACTTTGGCAGTTTTACGATGATCTCAAGTTTGAGACAGGTTCAACAAAGTGCACAAGAATTGTTTTTATTTTATTTTCTAATGATAACATTTCAAATCTAACGTGCATTAAAAAATGGACTAGATAGATAGCATTACCCAGTTTGCTGTTAATTGTAATTCCTATGAAGTCTTTGCAAGAAAGTGTGCAAAAAAAAGGTTTCCTTCCTTAGAAAAAAACACTTCTTGGAAATTTCCAGCACTTGAAGGTTGTTGTTTAACTGGTTTCTTGCTACACATGAATGTGTTGATCTGTGTAAGCTTATCATGGGACAGGACTTACAAAGTGCACAGATGGATTTGACACAAAAGAACAAAGGAATACTTGTGTTTAAATCTCTCATTTTTATCTGTATTTTTCATCTCATTTAACTCTGAATATTTTCCTCCTATGTATCTTGTGACTCTGTTTCCACAGATGCCACAGGTTCTGGACAGCAGATCCCAAGGGATCGACCTGCAATTCTGGGGTCGAGTTCTAAAGGCTACATCGGAGAAGATCCAAAGTGTAAGTGCTCCCAAAGCCATCAATCCTCTCCACTCCCGTTCCTCCACTTTCCCCATCTCCTTCTCAGTCCAGTAGGATCAGAGGCACTAGTATTTTTAGTCATCCAGGAAACTTGCCTTTTCCGCTGCTCCCTGTTTGAGAACTGGTCACAGAGGAGGGTGAGTGATGATGTCAACAATGTAGGAGTAACAAATGTGTGTGTTACTAATCTACGTGAGTCCTGATTTGCCTTTGTTATTTCAGATTTATATATGAGATCACTGTATATAGTAAAATCAAATAGATATTTGTGTATTTATAAAATGTAAAACAAAAAGAATAGAATTTAAGAAATGAATAAAATAGAATCTAGAAAAATAGTAAAATAATCCATCACAATACTATGCCACTAAATATAACAGGATGGAATAAAATAAATATGATGAGAAACAGAAAACCCCCAGAAAAAAGCTAAACAATTCATCATAATTCTATCTCACTAAATGGAATAGGATGGAATAAAACAAATATGATGTAATAGTTAATGTCCATAAAAATAGAATAGAATAGAATAGAATAGAATAGAATAGAATAGAATAGAATAGAATAGAATAGAATAGAATCTGGACAATGAATAAATAAAAAATTCACAGGAGAAATCTGTTCAAGATCAGCACAAAAAGATCAACAACAAAAAAGAGCCAGCAATGCTAATGCAGCAGTCTGTCACATGCACATCAGTGTGCTACATGCCTTGAAATTAATTAGCTGCAACAGGAACCTCGGCAGAAAATAATTTCATAATGTCTAAAAACATATTTAGACATTATGGCTCCAGTAAAAAACTATTTTCTGTCCAAAGAAAAAGCATCCACATGAAGCCTGGAACATTGTGGATGCTGAATACAACTCCAGTTCTGTTACTATGCTTGGTTGATACAGATTTTTTAGATAAGCTTAGCAGTGAAGGCAGTTGTAATCAGTGCTGAAATAGAAACTTTTCCTTTAGGATTTTTCTCCACCAAAATCAGGCTTTACAATGCCATCAGGGATGTCACATTGGTTCCTGTGTTTGAAAAATTCCATTTTTCTGAAGGAACCTGTGATTGGCCAAATTCTACCATCAGATTTTCTGAAGCTTATAAACCGAGCAAAGAATTCTAGATGCTTCTTAGATCCCTTGAATTCCAATACACTGGGAGGTTTTCCTACCCCAGCCTTAACCCATTTGTGTTTAGGAACTCATGTACACACACATACACAAATGCCTGTGAGAAGATATGTGCTCCGGCACGTTCACTGTACGTCCCAGGGGGGGAGTGTATCCCATCATCACCTTGGTCGGGGATAACAGAGAGAAAGAGAGGGGTGGGAGGCACACAGAGAAAAAAGAAGGAGAGGAAAAAGGGACATTCCTTTGAGGTGACACATCCTGTAGGTGGGACTTTTGTGTCACCCTGGTGACAGAAAGGCGAGCCAAATATTCTCATTATCCACCTCTTCTTCCTCTCAGCTCAGTGCATGCGTGTGTGTGTGTTTGAGGAGTAATAAATAAGAAAAATGAAGTAAGAGGGAGTGATCTAAGCAGAAATGACGTGTGTATTGCTGCATGTGTGAGCGTTTGCTTTGTGAAGTGAGAGAGATATTACAGTAATGAGTCATTTTTACAAGTACAAAAATTCACTTTAATTATGAGTGTTAAACTGCGCTAATAAAAACAATTATTCCCGGAAGAATTTAACCCCAACGCATATTTATTCCTGAATGAGATCATCCATAAGATTTAAATTCACCTCAATTTGATTTCATCACTGCCACGTTTTATCTGGAGTAACACCTTTTTGTCCCAACACACATTCTAAGGGCCCTCCTTCATATTCCTTTCAAGGGGAAATTATACACACTTGGGAGAGCTGCACTTGCATGAGACTATTTTTATCCTGTCAATAGGAGGATATTTAGTCCACCCTGCTACTATCCTTATCATGTAAGGAGAGGCGTCTGTCCAACATGTTTGCTTATCTTTCAAACTATTGTTTTCATGTGATCGTTTATATTATGAAATTCGCAGGGTATGAATGAATATGATGAATGTAAATATCCCTGCCCTGTATGCAATTACCAGTTGAAGGTCAAATAGCTCAAAACTAACTGTTTAGACTCCTGTGCAGCACCTATTATTTATTTATCCTGTTGAAACTTCTGTAGGTCAAAGGATATTTGGTCTTACTTGGCAGCAATAATGGCTGGACGCGCCGTGGGTTAAAGAGCATTTAAAATAGGTTGACACAATAGTGAATGAAAATAGGCAATAAAAGTAAACTTGGTTTGACACATGATGTGAATAATGATTTATTTAAAACAGTTTTTTAAGTGTTACTATAAATCTGGGATAGACGTCAAAGGATATATTCAGATATTTTCTGTAGGTTATTGTTGTGAATTAAGCGATGAAGCTTACATCAAAGAGTAGACATGTTGAGTGGAAAAGTGACTACAGAAGAAAACTTTCTGTGTGTTGCACAGCTGATGGAGCGGGAGAGTTCTCAAGAGCTCCTGAAGGCAGTTTCCTCTCTGTTCCAAGCTGGAGGTCCATCCTCCTTCACTGAGTTGATGTCCAGTGTGTCAAACCTCTTCTGTGGATATCCAGAGGGAGGGGGGTCCAGGGTCCTGTCCTTCAACTGGTATGAAGACAACAACTATAAGGTGTTCCTCGGGGTCAACGGCAGCAAGAGCCGCAACTATGTCTACGATGATACTGCTAGTAAGTAAATATAGTCTTGAATCATAAAAGTCCCAACATCACTTCATGTACAGATTGATTGAATACCAGTATCATTTCACAGCTACAACAAGAAATAAAGATACTTTTAAAATATTACTCAATAAGAATCCACACAGAGACGCTGTTTTCTAAAGACAGGATGTGAGAGAACCAGAACATAAGGTCCATTTAGTAGCTGTTCAAGGGCTTTTAATGATAGCACATGATATTCAAATGATTGCTTTGCCCACTTGTTATGCTACTAGAAATGTTCACCTTTGTTTCACAGGATTTCAAGCGTAAGTCTTTGAAAGTGAAAGTGCATTATTTGAAGCCACAGCTACAGCTCCAAGCTGTTTTTAGAAGTGGCTTTTGATTGTGCCTTTTCTTTCACTTTAGGAAGCTTAATGAGTCATCACTTTTATTCCTGTATTTCTGTATTAAACTGAACTGTCTTTCTATTCTTAGACAAATGCACGTGTATGAAGTCTTCAGTTATGTTAATATTTGTCTTGTGTCTGCGTTTTGAATATTAGAGGAAAATAGCTATGATTGCTGATATGATGATGTCAGTCAAAGTCTCCCTCCTTGTTAACTTACAAACTTACAAGAGCAAAACCAGCCATCAAGCTTGAGAATTCTACTTTAAATCTGCAGAGCACAACTTATAGTCTTAGAAATATGTGGTCAGGCAGCCCTAATGTTCCATGGAGAAAATAGGGGGAACCCATTTTCACTAGTAGAGGGGCAAGGCTGTACAGCTAATCCACATGCAGTGTGAGGAACTGATGAAATGAGAAGCTAGTAGAACCAGCAATGAGGAAAGCTAACCGATCGTTCCAAGGAGCTGCTATCAAAATAGTATTAAGATAGTACTTTCGCTTTCTTTTGCTTTTAG
The DNA here is from genome assembly GCA_028567055.1 of Leptatherina wallacei. Classification (NCBI taxonomy): domain Eukaryota; kingdom Metazoa; phylum Chordata; class Actinopteri; order Atheriniformes; family Atherinidae; genus Leptatherina; species Leptatherina wallacei. Next base: position 21,768,097 of record JAOXYM010000008.1, on the reverse strand, counting down.
CAATATTTAAAAAAAATTAGAAATGGACTACCTGCTGGCCAGATAAGGGAGCAAGCAGCCATCTGCGTCTGTGACTCTGGCCAACCAGTGGTAGCTGGCTTGGGTGAGCAGCCAGTCTAGCCAGCCTGGCAGCTCAGCCACCAGATTAGCATATTCATAAAATGTGATTCTCGGAGTAAGAAAAGGTGCCAAGTCATACCTCAAGCTATCTTAAGGCCATGACTTTTTTCCCCCCTCGTGACTCGTACTTAAAAATGTACAATTTTGAGGAGAAAATATGTCTTTGTAGGAGTGTAATCATTGTAAAGTAAGGCTTTATATAGGAAATTTCCAGAAAGTTGTTTCATTGTATGCTTAGAATATGTTTTTAATAATACAATCAGTCTAATTTAATCTGTATTGTCTGAAGAGTTGTTGAGTATCTTTGTATTTTCTACCTGTAGCTCCCTTCTGCAACGCTCTGATGCAGACCCTGGAGTCCAACCCTGTCACAAAAATTGTGTGGAATTCAGTCAAGCCCCTGCTGATGGGAAAGATTCTGTACACTCCCGACTCCCCTGCCGTCCACAAGATATTAAAGAGTGTAAGACAGTCTACCTCCAATCCGACCCTTCACCTCTCACTTTTTCTCTATTCACCCTTTCTTTCTTTTCCTGTCTTTCAGCACACTCAGTAACTTTGCATACGCAGCCAACCCTCCACCCTTCTGTGGAATGAGCTGACTGCAGACGCAAAGGAGAGCAGAGGGATGGGGCGGGGGGGTGGAGGGTCTGTCGAGGGAAGGGAAGAGGAGGAGAGAATTAAACAATAAATTGAATGTGCAGCATTTGAAGGACAAAGAGATCTGCTCTCATTGCTCCTTGCACAGATTGCATTTCTTTTTCAAGATCTTGAAATTAAATTGGGTTAAGTTGGGTTTTCCTTGATCTCATCTATACAATTTGACACTATGCTCAATGCTCATGCAATAATAACCTCTCTTGAACGTGTCCAGTTTTCAACTGTGGAGTTTCATGTCCAAAACAAGCCCACTCCTTTTTATGACATTTTAAGGTTTTATTATTGACATGTTTTCAAGTTTAAAAAAGGCCTACTCTTTCATTTCAGTTGAAACTAAATTGAAATACTATTCCATTGTTAGTGAACATGAGGATTTCTTTTCGAGTAAACAATAGCATGGAGGGTTTGCAAACAACAAGGTTTGTTATCTTGGCTCCTGAAGCTCCATTTCAGCATTGTTAGCACAGGATAGCTGCTCTCTTTCTTGAATATGCTTCTTCTTTTTTGTTGTACAACCTTGGAAGTATTTGTCAACTTTGTTGGCACATGTGTGTATTCATGTGTCCAGGCCAACACAACCTTTGAGGAGCTAGAAAGGCTTCAAAACATGGCCAAGGCTTGGGAGGAGGTGGGACCTCAGCTCTGGGCTTTCTTCAACAGCAGCGTCCAGATGAACATGATCAGGGTAAAAATAACACACACCAAATACTAAATGTTTCATATTTCCTATAAATGACAAATGGAAAATGACAGGAAATATGTAAGAAAACCAAGAAATGACCTCAAGGTTTACAGAATTAAACTGATTAGGTTTGTGAAACGTATGTGGCGTACTTGTGAAGGTCCGGAGTTGCTGGTGTTGTTCTTTAATTCCCTTGACTCATACTTAGGGCTGTTTCTTTCTCACTCTCTATCCTGCCGTGTGGTGTTGATGTTTGTGCTTCCATCGTAAACAACAAACCAGCTTAATTATTTAGGCTGGTTTGTTCATCAGAAACTGTGGTCCAACAACATAATGCCATCCCGTAATGCAGCTCTAAATGTACTATAAACTCCAAACCAGTACTACTTGGAGTGGGAAAGGATTTAATTGGCTTGTTTAAACTGGTATTTAAACACCCTACTTTGGTGTAAAAACAGCATCTGATTATTTCACAGTTCCATGTTACAAACAAAAGCACCCAAAACCACCTCAGAAATGTGTAACATTAACAGATCTTAAGTAAATGCAGCTGATCTACTCTGTACGTTCAATATCAGAGGAAATGACAAAGACCCAGGGTTAATTCTTTAAAACATGCCTTGGGGTGTTAAGTACTGGGTGCTTTTGGACACGATTATACATATATAAGTTTATCATATAATATTTCACATTATTTCTTTTAAATTATATTCTATAGAATTATCATTTGTCTTTTGAATTGAATTGAATTGAATTGAATTGAACCTCTTCTTGACGAGAGCCCCCTGTAAAGTACGAGATACGAGCAGTACAGAAGATGTTTGCACACCCTAGGAAGCATCCGTCCTAACATGCAACATAACAAAATGACAGTGAGAAACTCAGATAAACGACTGTACCAAGCATTGGCATCTAAATGAAATACAATTGAAAACCTCCTAGCAGAAACATGAGAACAACACTGTCCATTTTAGAGTTTCAGATAATTTCTCTTCCTTAAGCAAACCATACAAACAAGGTATAAGGTCATATGAAAGCAGAGACTGCCGATTACAAAGATCTCTGTCTTATCTCTGTGTGACAAAAACTCCAAAGCCCCTCCAAAGATGTTAATGTACTCATTCAGTCCAAAAATTGGACTTTTGCTTGAAAAAAATCCCAACCCAACTTTGTTTAAAAAGTTATTTTTATGACTGAATTCTCCAAGCTGGGGTATTTTTCATTCATATCAGTATATTTTACAGACAGTTTGAAGGCACTCCTTGTATATCTGAACCGTGTTTATTTATGCTATGCTGCAGGACACCCTGAGGAACCCGACAGTGATGCACTTCATGGACAACAGTCTGGTGGAAACAGACTTTACAACCAGAGATATTCTTAACTTTCTGCACAACGGGCCAGAAGAGGAAAGGGAGGAGGGAATGCCAAATTTCGACTGGAGGAACATTTTCAACACCAGTGACCAGCTCATACGCATACTCAACCAGTATGGAGAGGTAAGGAGCCTGTTTTATTGATGCCGTAACTTACTACAGCAATTCTTATTTGCCTAATTTTTCACACTCCCAGGACCTTTTCTTCCCTTTAATTTAAACATTCACCATCTCTACAGACAAGAATATTATTCAGGTGAACTCCCTGCAGATTATAGTTAAGCCTTTATACCAGCCCAAACCACTTAGCACAACTCTACAGCTGCCCTCCTGTCATTCAAGCTGAAAGGTGGAGAGAACAAGCATGCTGTCACCTCCCTCCTTTGGTTCCTTTGTAGAGTCAGTGATAAAGTAGAGTAGATGGGAGTGAGTCCCCCCCCTCATGAGCTCAGTGCCGCTTTAGTGTACAGCTTATTATTGAAACAGCTTGTGCCTCTTTAAAAAAAAGCAGGCAACTCACTCTATGCATCCTTCACGGCTCCCCTCTCTCCTCTCTCATCTGATTTGAAGGAAACCAAGGGTTGTGATATAGAAAGAACCCTATCATTGCAGGAATGTCAATCTGTCTTTTGTTTCTAAGTTCAGTGCCAAGACCCTTCAGAGCCCCACAACAACAACAACAACAAAAAAAGCCTTGAGCAATTTAACCAATTAGATATAGCTGTCAGCTAGCATTGGGCCATTGGATTGCTGCTGCTATTAGCACCGAGTCCTCTCAACCTGTTGTGGAGGGGGTGTTTCTCACACTACACTTCCATATGGAACATGTGTGTCTTTCTCCTCAGCCCATCTTTGAGTGAGTATTATTGTGCTGTGAATGTATGGTCTTATAAAGATGAATGGGAAGTGGTCTCTCGTATTTCTTTGAGCACTCTTTGGGTATTGTACAGTAACATGAATGGAGACATTAGACATGGTGCATATGGGGGAGTGTGAGGAGCAGTGCGAATATGTGTGCAGGGTGAGATTTTCACAGAGCACTCGTGTATGTTTTGTAAGGTGTGTGAGGAGTTACACCGCGTTAGAGTTGCACCGATGTGTATTTGGATGCCTGTGTGCGTTCCATGCATTTTAAGGGACTTTACGAGTCTGTGCAGAATGAAAACAGTGGCTCAGGTTTCACTAGTGACTAACACTTGCTTTGAACATACACAATACTGCCAGGAGAGGTGTTTTCTTTAGGCTTTTTTTTTGCTTTTGGTGCCAAAACAATGCCTGAATTATTTTTTTTTGTAAAACATCTTTTCCCTTGACAAGTGTAACAAAGAAACAAACATCCATAAAAGAACTGTCATCTAAGATTTTCCATAAATGTCTGACTTTATTTGTAAAATAGCTGATCAAATTATTTAAAACTGAAAGCTCTGCTATATTAACAGACTTGTGAGGGTAATATGTTCCTTAGATTCTTTTGTTTAATGCTAAATAATTGTTGTCACAGCGCTCTAAGTTTTAAGGCTCATACCCAACTTTGCTTTTCATTTGTGTTAACAAAGATAACCACTTTCTGCATAGTTTCTTTATTTTCACAGGCAGATAAGCAGTTTCATGACTTAATGTGACCTGTTTTTTTTCTATATTTCCAGACAAAGTGATAAGATCACATTTCTGGATGTCATAATGTGTGGTCCAAATATATTTTGGCACGAGGAAGGTCATTATTAGGCTGAAATGACTAAACAGAGAGAGCATAAACTTCAGGGGTGGCCAAATCAACAAACTGGCACATTCTTAAAAAAGAAAAAGAGTACACACACAAGAATCTCATAATTATTTCCTTGATTTGGAAAAACCTCTTTAAAATACCCTGCCAAGTCGAGAACTCTCTCAAGCAGGAAGGTGGATCGTTGTGAAAGACGATCTCATGAATTTAAATACGGGGGATTTTCCTCAAAAACTGAAAAACAGGATTAGGCTTTGCAAAACAAAATAATAAAAAAAACATGCTCAATAGTGGAGCAAGATTCTTTGGAGAAATTAAACTGAGAGTGTTTGGAAGATAAAAAAACCTGGAGGAGCCAAGGAATGCTGATGATTGAAAGCATACCACATCATCTGTCAAATATGGTGGAGGGAGAGTCTGACTGCCACTGAGAGTACTGATGAGGTGACTGCTGACAGAAGCAGGATGAACTCTGAAATGCATGTCAAATACTGTAGAACTGATAGGATGGAGGTGGTGATTATCCATAAATTCCAGACTTCAGACTGTCTTTAACTTTAAGGGATTTATATCCAAGTGAAATTAAAAAAAGAAAACACATCTTAAATGGATAAATGTGTTAACTAGTTAAGTTTGATCATTATTCCCTGGTCAAAGCAATATTTTTATTAGCTGCCCCAACTTAAAACTTGAAGGTCCTTAACTGCCTTAATTCAAGGTAATTGTGAAGGTTTACATAGACAAAATTAGAAAAAATTATGACCATTTCCAAAATCCTGTGGACCTATGGCAATGGCTTCACATTACAGGCCCAATCCCAGTTAATCTCCTTGGCTGTACCTCTGCATTGATCAGGCTTGCGATTAGGATAGGTGCCGCCTTTCTTTTGGGGATCAAGGAGTAAAGGTAATCTAACCATGCAAATACCCCATAATACCCCAGCTGAAGGGCTACATAGTTACTATTCCTTGATGACTAAGAAAAGGGGCAACTTATTGTAACGTGTGCAAAATGAATAAGTAGCGCCCAGAGCAGGACTTGAATTGGCCCTAATATTCCTGCTTAAAGGCATAAAAAAACCCAAGCATCTAATATTAGTCGTCTGAATACCCTATCTTTCAAATCTGACAGTCTCCTCTCTTTCTCTACATCTTTGTTTTTAGTGTATTAGTCTGGATAAGTTTGTGGCCTACACAGATGAGTCCCAGATGATCCATCAGGCCTTGCATCTGCTGGAGGACAATAAGTTTTGGGCTGGTGTGGTCTTCATGGACATGTATCCGTGGACTGTTAGTGTTCCCCCGCACGTCAAGTACAAGATCCGCATGGACATTGACGCAGTGGAGCGCACCAACAAGATCAAAGACAGGTCAGTAAGAGCTTTGTGGACATCTGCTTTGCTGTTACAGTTTGAGTTAAGGCCTACTTTTCACTCCCTTGGACTGTTCATACCTCTGATTTTGTTCTTCCGTAAAGGTTTTTGCTCCCTACTTTGTTTGATAAACTCTAACTATAAATGTTTTTCACAGCAACCTTGGGGAATGATGAAACCATTGCATAAAGCTGCATGCTCTGTGTTCTCACACACAAAAAAGAAAAATAGTACTCTCAGATACTTTTACATACAACAGATTGGCCTATATGTACCCTGAAAAATGGTTCGATTTCAACCATTGTCATTTAAAGCACCAAATAACCTTGGCAACCTCCCTTTTGTGTTTTTTATGTTGTTACCACCATGTTAACGAGGCTATTCGTATGGATTTGTTACATTCCTCATGAGAGGAAAATCCTCCCCAGCTGGCTTCATTGTGCCTTCCAAGGTTTATTGGTAGTTCCCATTAACTCATTACCTACCCTTTAATCCTCCTATGTGCAGCACTTGTATGCATTTTCCTTTCTCTTTGATCTCCCATTCATAAGCAGACAGTATGTCAATAGCCCCCAGTGAGCACAAGCACTTTTAGCTGTTTACAGCACACCACCAGGCTGTAATGGACCCAGTGGGAGTCCTACCTCTATACAATTAAATAATCAGATTGTAACAGAGCTCTGACTTATCCGCTTAAGCAAAGGCAATGTACTGTACATGTGGTGTGTGTGTGTATGTGTGTGACTTAAGAGACTATGGCTTTGGGATGTTTTATTGTTACAAGAAAATAAATTGAGACCATGGCTGGGATTATTTCATTCAATAACTACAACCTAAAGGCTTAAATTTAAATGCTTGTACAAGTTCTTATGTGATGAATAATTTGGAAACATCATTTTCATTGTTCTCTTCCTTTGTTCTCTCTCAGGTACTGGGATCCTGGGCCCCGAGCAGATCCAGTGGAGGACCAGAGGTACATCTGGGGAGGTTTTGCTTACCTGCAAGACATGATTGAACATGGGATCATCAAGCTTCACACGGGAAATGATTGGCCACTCGGAGTCTACGTCCAGCAGATGCCATATCCTTGTTATGTCGATGACCTGTGAGTTAAGCTGTGATTGGCACAAAATGAAATTTATCTCAAATTCAAGCAATGCTATTTTTGAGAAAGACATGCAATCATTTCCAAAGCTGAGAATCATAAAATAATTATTTAAATGTTCTCCTATTTCACCCAGCATCCATTAAGAGCATAATGAATAAATATAAACACACTGGGTTCTGTTGATATTTCATAAATAAAAGTGAATTAAGGGACATTAGTGCAGAGATTAATATTCATTAAAACTGTAATCTATTGATACTGATAAACTTTGCTGAATTATACATTGACTGGCTGATGGAGGAAAGTGAAGCAGTATTTTATTCTGTCTTTTACTTTGTGAGTCTGTGTATACCTCTGTGTTTGTGGAGGCAAAATGTGGTCCTGGAGACACCTACTGGAGCTTAAACTGCCACAAAGGTGCTTCTGAATACTTCAGCAGATGTTTATATTGCTGCCTTCAAAAGGCCTTTGTCCGACAATATTGTAATTTTAACTTCCATTATCTGCATCTGTATATAATATTCTCCACAATCGATAAACTCCAAGAACTTTTTGGTGTTTAAGCTGATCTGATTCTACTATGTCATCTTATTATTATGAGCAGAATGATAAGGATTCACATGTCAATCCTTAAAATGGCTTCTCTGGAAATGAAGTGCAAAAGAACATTCTCAGGAAAGAATGGTTACAACACATTGGATATTTGTGATAAAAGACTGTATCCATAAGTATCTCAATCCTTCTCTCTCTCCGTCCCCCTCTTCACCTCTCATGCAGCTTCATGATCACACTCAACCGCTGCTTCCCGATGTTCATGGTTCTGGCCTGGATCTACTCTGTGTCCATGACTGTGAAGAGCATTGTGCTAGAGAAGGAGCTACGCCTCAAAGAGACCCTCAAAGCCATGGGGGTCAACAATGGAGTCATTTGGTACACATGGTTCATCGACAGCTTCGTCATGATGACTGCCAGCACAGCACTGCTGACCTCTATTGTCATGGTGAGTAAACAGAAAGAAGATAAAGGGAAACAGTAAGAGAAATCCATGTTGAGAGTGAATTAGGGTCAGGCTCTTGTTTTGTAGGGTGTAATGGGGCCCTCTTGTGGATGACAGAAAGAAAGCTTCTAGGGGTTCTAGTTTCAGTGTGATAGAAAAATCCCTTCAGCGTTAATCACAACCTCTTTTTATATTCTTGCTTCTCTCAGGGTGGGAAGGTGCTGAATTACAGCAACCCGATGCTCGTCTTCTTCTTCCTGCTGACTTTCACCGTGGCCACCATCATGCAGTGTTTCTTGATGAGTGTGTTCTTCAACAAGGCCAACCTAGCAGCTGCTTGCAGTGGTATCATCTACTTCACCCTCTACCTTCCTCACATCCTCTGTTTTGCATGGCAGGATCGCATCACTAAGAACATGAAGATGGCTGCGGTATGTTTAGTTATTCATTGAACGCTACTGAATCAAACACTCAGTTGTCATGCTGTGAGCCTTTCCAAGCGAAGTAGATATACAAACCCATTTTTCACATATTTAAGAGAGCCTATATGCCTACTAAGATCTAAAGAAATGTATCTGAATTTGAACTGCATTGAGCATCCTTTGAATGAAACTAAGTGATCATCCTTTGTGCATCCCTTTGTTACTCCAGAGTTTGCTGTCTCCTGTAGCTTTTGGCTTTGGAACTGAGTACCTGTCGCGGTATGAGGAGCAAGGTTTGGGTCTGCAGTGGAACAACATCCACACCAGCCCATTAGAGAAAGACTCTTACTCTTTCCATACCTCCATCCTCATGATGATATTTGACGCTGTCCTCTATGCCCTCCTTGCTTGGTATCTGGACAGCGTGTTCCCAGGTTAGGCAGCTAACATATTCTATACATTCTATATTTTGTGTGTATTACACTGAACATAAGGTAAATGTTATTCTTTACAGGACAGTATGGCATTGGTCGACCATTCTACTTCCCACTACAGCCCTCATACTGGCAGAGTCCAATACCCTCACACACAGAAATGGCCGATCAAGGTAAGTCCACAGAGGTTATGACGATATAAAGGAGTCCTTTACTTGCTCAAGCCCTGTATAATAATGGAATGTTCATCATATGAACATTCAGTTAGCACTTCATACTTGTAGCAGGGCCCACATGCCTAAACACACCTGTAAGCATCATGTAGGCATGACTCCATGCAGTTTAATTCTAGTTAAATCTTTCCCAAATCATGCAAGCAGAGTGCTAAAGTTTTACAGTGGTAACTTCTAACAAGGCAATTTATTCCAGATGCCCATAAAACAAATAATCATTCGTCAAAATCAATTTGTCTCACCCAGATCCTGACAAACCTGAACCAGAGAACCAAGAGAAAGATGCTGAGAGCAGAGGCACACCAGAGACCTGTAACGGCTCGGCCAGCAAGAAAATCTGTAAACACCAAAGTAAGAGAGAACGTTTGGAGAGAGAAAAAGAGCTTCTGAAACAACCAGAAGAAACTCAAAATCAGGAAGAGGAGCATCGGGACTGTGGGAACGAAGGTGAGGAAACAAACACTAAGACTCCAGGCTGCATGTGAGGAAGACTCTGAAGGCATCTAGTGGGCAGACAAGGAAGTACAGCTAAGCTGCTTTGTAAAGACACAGGGAGAAGAACAGATCAGACAGTGGGGAATTTATAATTTATGCTTCATGCACTAGTTACACTAAAACAATTTTGAATAGAGCTAAAGGGAAAGCTCTGACACTCAACTGGAAGAGCAGTCATGAAAAGGTGGCTCTCAGTTAGCAAGATTAAAGCATACAGAGCAGCTCTGCCATTAAATCCACCAAAAAAACTGTAAAACATATCCGTAAACATTTTAATGCAAAACATAAACAAAATAAGTATTTCATGATTTATTTTAGTTTGCATATTTACTTTCCTATGTTGGATGAACCATGTCTCGGTTGAGTTGAATAAAAGAAGAGGAAGGAGTATGTACAGATGTGTGATTTATTAAAAGAAATAAACAAACGATGAAAAGAACACATCCATCTTACTGAGATAAAATTTTGTTTTCTTTCTTTTTAATCCCAGGCCAGCTGTTCTTTGAGCCCGACCCTGTGGACCTGGTTTTGGGGGTGCAGATTCAGGATCTGGTGAAGGTGTTTGATGGAAGGTCCCGTCCAGCTGTCAACTGCCTCAACATCAATTTTTACGAAGGACAGATTACATCTTTCTTAGGGCACAACGGGGCAGGAAAAACCACAACAATGTGAGCAGGAACAGGATTTAATAGATAATAAATCAGTTATGTTTGTATGTGCTCTAAAGGTTTTCAACATCTTCTTAAAAAAACAAAAAACTATGTAATATTTGATAACTGCATAGCTTTTATCTGAGCCTTGAGATATTTCAAGAGCTCTTAGCAAAGATCAGATTTTATTACACTCTTCATAAACTGCAGTTTTCTTAATTTCAGATAGATTGTTATATTAACTACGATATGATACTGATGCTGTATCTGTTTTCTATTTTCAGGTCCATCCTGACGGGTCTATATCCTCCTACATCTGGCACAGCCTACATCAATGGAAGAGACATTAGAACTGACATAGACATCATTCGTACTTCTATGGGGATGTGTCCGCAACACAACATCCTCTTCAATCAGTGAGCTGCTTGAACCTATTAAGTTTCAATTAAAAAAAAAAGAGCTCCATCTCTAAATGCTTTGAAACAAAGGAAAACAATAATAATGAATCAGGAAGAGACACTATATAATAGGAAGAGGCAAAAATTACTTATTGATTAGATTTCTGTGTAATACTTGTTTACAGAAATGCACAATGGTGTGGTTTTGATAAAGTGAGCAGCAGGCGTTGTTAGAAATCAATGTGCTTCCATTTAATCCCACAGTGTGCAGCTTTTGAAGAATTCGCAATGTCAAAAACAGTCGAAACGACATTCCTACATTCCTCTTTATTAAACATCTTTATTTCTGCTGCTCTTTTTTGTGTTGCAGTCTCACAGTGAAGGAGCACATCCTGTTCTACTCACTGCTGAAAGGCCGAACTCAAGAGGAGGCGGAGAAGGAGGCGGAGGACATGCTAGTGGACCTTGGACTGCCTCACAAGAGAGACGATGAGGCTCAGAACCTCTCAGGTCAATCTCTTTTTTTCTTTCTGTGTGTAGATGAGGATCCAGGGTCATTTGATTGGCTATCATTTCAACATAAATCTGAATGCATATTGCAGGCGGTATGCAGAGGAAGCTGTCAGTTGCCATGGCGTTTGTTGGAGGGTCGAAGGTAGTTATTCTGGACGAGCCAACCTCTGGAGTGGACCCCTATTCCAGAAGATCCATTTGGGACCTCCTTCTCAAATACAGAGCTGGTAAAAATATGCCGCAAAGTCACAATTAACACTTTTGAATCCACATTTATCCCTAGAGGTCATTACTGTAAGACTTTACAGCTGTGTTCTAGCTGTCGGAGATGTAGATTTTCCTCTTGCGTATACTGTTAAGAATGAAACTGAAACATTTGCTCCTAAGGCCCTTGAATTAAGTGCTGAGTTGATCAAATGGAAAAAAATTAGCAACAAAGCTACAACAAAAGAGAAAAATAAGCACTCCCAAAACCAACTGCATCTGTTGGGGGAAGCATTTGAAAGCTGTGATTCTGCTCCCTTGTTCACAAAGAATGAGCTGAAACATGCTTCTCTTGCAGGCCGTACGGTAATTCTGTCCACTCATCACATGGACGAGGCCGACCTGCTGAGCGACCGAATTGCCATCATCTCCAAAGGCCAGCAATACTGTTGCGGGTCCCCCCTTTTCCTCAAAAACTGCTTTGGAGTTGGTTTCTATCTAACACTTGTGCGGCGCATGAAGGATCACAAGAAGCAAGAGGTGAATTCACAAGCTGCATCTTCTCTCATTTCTGCAGTTGATCTTAGAATAGAGACAGTGGAAAATACTTGATTTTAATTCTTTTTTTCTGTCAATAAAGTTTATTTTTGCATTTTTAAAAGTGCTCCTGTCTTTTGCATATTTTGCCAGAATGAATGTGACTGTGCCTCAGACTGCTCCTGCTCCTGCTCCATCTGCACCAAATACAAAGATCAGTCCCAGAATCAACTCCAGCAGCTGGACAGAGTTCTGGATGGTAAGTGTAAACTTTCCATCCTTTCATTTGCACATTCACAAGCAAAGTTTCCTTAAGAGCTTGTGTTTTCTCTTGTATCTTTCTTTTTTTCCTCTTGTGTCATTACCGTTGACTTAGGTTTAGATCAAAGTTACACTTAAAAAACCCTTTTGGCTTTTTTAAAAAAATATCTGTGTTGAAAGAATTAGATTTTTTGTTGAAGTTTGATTTCAGTTATAAGTCATAAGAAGTATCTGTATCTTGATGTTGATAAAGAAAAATTCGTTAGGATCAGGTTTAGAGTTGCTTTGCTATATTGAAAATTATCTAAGTAAAATTAAGAAAACACAACAGTAAACTTGTAAGATGACAAATAAAGACAATTTAAAACTTATTGGTGCTTATAAATATGGATATTACTGTAGTTTGGATCAACAGGATGGCTGATGTGCTGTGATTGGTTATTGTATCTTTAGTCATGTCTGATGAAACACTGTAGTGAAAGAGACAGATTTGGCAACATAAGGGCATTGGGTCATTTTTGATACTTTATACTTAATGGAGAGAAACCCTTTTTGTTTCATGTCTTCTTTTATTATACAATGTATATGCATGAGGAACTAAAACAGTTGCAATAAGTACAAATTTGAACTTTTGTTGCTGTGGGATTATTCATTCATTATTCAGGTTTCATCTGTTGGAAGTATAGGCATGGTGCCACTTGAACACTGAATATTTTCTTGCAGGTGGATACTTCCACCAGTTATCTAATCTGTTGGAGGAGTTGAATTTCAAATATTTAAGATATCCATCATTAACTGCTGTACGACATCTTTAAATCCTCTGAGCATCATCTCGGATTTATAATTCATCGGAAGCTGCAAAATAAAAATATTAGACTGGGTTTTTATGTCATTCAATCTGTTCTTACATTTACTTTTTATTTATGCCTATGTTTCACAGGATTTAAAAACCTGGAACAGGTTTGCTGGGCTCCGCCAAAATGTGCTGCAGAATTACAAGTTCTCCCCTAAATGACTTGGTGGACTTATTCCAAATCCATCCATCCATTTTCTATACCTATTTATCCCAATGCAGGGTGGTGGCTGGAACCTATCCCAGCAGCTACTAGGCAAGAGACATTAATCCAACTCAGAACTCTTAAAAGTCAATTTAAAGTCCAGTCTATTCTGGATAAACCTGAACAGCTTCTTTTCAGGGATTTCTTGGTGGTCCTGTCTGTCTGCAGAAACATACTTTCTATATGTAGTGTGACTGCCTGATTGCCTGACTAAAAGGCAGAAAAACTTTTGTCCAAAATGCTATCAGACTCTTGATATTTGCTGTAGATATTTCTTGTCCTGGGATTTATTTGTTACATGTGAGATGGTTTGTTCTCTATTGCTAGCTGGGCAGCCAATTGCCCCTTGACAATAATAAAGATATATTTGACCTTTGATCAGTTGTCTGATAGTGAAACAATCAATCTCAGTGGAGTGGAACAGCAATGTCTGATCCAATTTAAAACTAGCCTCATATTATTACATCACCCTCTTTTTGCAGTAGGGCTCCAAGCTCTCAAAACCGATGAGAACAAAGAAAAAGGTTCAAGTGCAAATGAAGTGAAGAGTGAAGCAACCAGGACTTTTAAAGTTTTGCTGTGTCTCCGGATGTAAATTCTCCCTAATCGCATCGGGCAGAAGGGGTCTAGGTGTTTTAATTGCTTCAGTAGCATAAACTGTTCTTATAAACACTTTATAAAGACACTTTGCATTAGCTTTTCCTTTAATGTGTCCCCTGTCAGAATACCTATGAGCGCACATGTACTTGTTAGAATTAACATCACTGGCCCACTTTTCCAAATTGCTGTACAGACCTAAAGAAACCATATTGTTTTTCTGGGATTAATACTTCAGTTGTGAGATTAACTCATGAGGTTTTTCCTCTAGATCTGCCTGAGGGCAAATTATTAAAGATTCAGCACTGCAAAGTTGTTCCAGCACAAATTGGTTCCTGCATTTTAGTGCCTGAATGATGTTGTTTGTTTTTTCTTTGCTTTGTTTTTGCATTTTAAGTAATTTCTCCTCTTTCGTTCTTGCTTCAAATTTTGCTATTTTGGGAGCATTTTGCTCGTCAGTGGCTCCTAAATGTGTGATGTTTTGTCTTCTTTCCAGGGAATGTAGACAGCATCACAAGTCTCATCCATCACCACGTCCCTGATGCCAGACTGATTGAGACCATTGGACAAGAGTTGACCTATCTGCTCCCCAATAAAGGGTTCAAACACCGAGCCTATGCTAGCCTGTTCAGGGAGCTGGAGGAGACACTTGCTGATATGGGTCTGAGCAGTTTTGGCATCTCTGATACATCACTAGAGGAGGTAAGCGCATCACCTGCTGATGTTTGATGACATTACCATCTATGCTGCTGCAAAATGCTCTTACAATTTGAATTTACTAACAAACCCCAATTTATTTTAGCTTTGTGAACTATTTTAAAATCAAGCAATTTAACTGCTCTCAAGAAAAGTATAAAACTATACATTTTCTTCAATAAACATTATTGAAGGCTCTGTTGGCATTCATTTTCCTACTTAAAGTGTTGTTCTTAAAAAAACATAGAAACGTTCTTCTGCTAGAATCATATTTCAGCCTATTCCTTTGTTAGAGGAAATCACAGAGGAATCAAACTGTAACACTTCAGGGATGTTTGTTGCTTTTCTCCCTCCTCCACATTTCCTCTCATCTCTATTGTTGCTGTAAATGTGGATTATTTGTTGTTATGCTCAGAGTGGGAAGCAAATTGAAAATAAAATGAAAAAAGTAGTAGGAAATTCTAAAAACATATTTAGAAAATATACAAAACGCTTAAAAGATATGTATACTTTTTTGAGAATCTCTTAAGAAAGGGGTGTCCAAAGTCGGTCCTTGAGGGCCACAATCCTGCAGGTTTTCCATGTATCCCTGCTCCAACACACTTGGCTCTAATTAATTAATCAATCATTGTGCAGAACTTAATAGGCTGCTGGAGCCATTTAATTTGAGTCAGGTGTGTTGAAGCAGCGATACATAGAAAACCTGCAGGACAGTGGCCCTCAAGGACCGGCTTTGGACACCCCTTTCTTAAGTGCATAAAATTAAACACAAAATATTTTATTCTGCATTTTAAGTAAGATTAGTGTATCATTTTTTTGCTTTATAAATTTTTATAGGGCTAAGCAGTAAAGAAGTATAATGTAAATATTAGGGCACCCCATCTCTGGCCTTAATTAGTTAGGAATATGACTTTTTTTAATTGTTTTTTTTTTTTTACATTTAGTAGAAATACCCCATGATGCACATTTCAAAGCATTGTGACTACCTTGATTTCACAGATCTTATCCCAAAATTTAGCAGCCATGGAGTTATCCAGGAAGCTCTTGTAGATGGCAATAAAAAGGGAAGAGGTAGTTTTGAGGAAGTCTTTCCTCTTCAAAATATAACTCAGAAATGGACACCTGAAAGATAAAGAAATTATGTCAGAGAACTACATGTAGGATTACTAGAAAAGCAAATCCAAGCTTGTTTGACTGGAAAAGACATTCAGGACCATGACCTTTACAGCCCTTGACCTAAACATGATAAAAGCTCTTATTATTTAGGCATGCTAGATGACTTGAAAATGTCCCAGAACTGGTTTCTGTTTAACAGGAAAAATGAGCTAAATCCACCACATATAAATTGACACACTGCTACAAGCTGCTGCAAAATGATTTCAAGTTATTATGCATGCCAAAAGCGCTCGCATCCAAACTATTGATCTGGAATCCCTTTCCCTTCTTTTGTTGTTTTAAAACTTTAAGGGATAAAATTAAAAGGCAACCTTGCATTAAAAAAAAGCCTCACATCTAACAGCTTTTTAGAAATCAGCTCCCTATCAGCTATTCATAGTAGTGGATGTTTTGCCCAAACCTTTGCACACCACTGCAGATAAAAGATGAAAACCAATATTCTTTCAGAACTAAAAGGAAGACCTTATATTAAATGCATTAAAAGTTCTAAAAGTTTAAGGAATATCTTTTCTTTTTCCCCAGATATTCATAAAGGTCACTGCAGATGGAGAAGCAGCGAATAATGCCGCCACTGCTGGTAAATGCCACTGCTGATTTTCTACTTGGTATTTTCCTGGAATTGGATTCCTGACCCGTTGGCCTGTCTCTCTAACATGCTGTTAATCTATATGCCCAACACCTGTACATATTATGTGGTTATTCTTGTGATTCCCATCGCTTGAATCATACCTGTGACTAGACCTGCAGCTGTGGGTTGTACATGTGATGTGGTTTTAACCCCAGTCTGTGTGTGTTTTTTTCCCACCTCTAGAAGAGTGGATGATACAGGGAAGAAAAAATGGCAGAGTTGGAGTAGAAGGAGATGAAGGTCAAACCCATTGGACAGAAATCTACTAATAAAAATGCTTTCCCCCCTTTTTCCCCCCATTGGATCTACTGGACTTGGGTCAATTATGATACATGTTTGTCATTAACAAGGCTCATCATGAGGGAATTTTTATTATAACAAGTAAACCTGATTTGTTTCATTTTAAGTTCAAGTGACCCAGGTCTGGAAGGTTCAGTTGGTATAATTAACAAAAAAATGCAGTCAGTATATAATATTTAGTATTATAACTTGCATGCCCTTTTAGCAAAGTATTGCTTCAGCTTTATATATTTACTCCTATGCTTATTAGTGAAGTGCTCTGACAAGAAAATCTAAGTTTGATCTCAGCAGAAATGATCAGAAGTCAACACAGAAATCTTGTTTGGAAAATGTCTTTTCCACCAGAGACAGTTTTAGTATAATAATCCTTGTGTTTTCTTGTTGACCATAGAACATAACGGTATAGAAGGCGCGCAGCATGCATCTGACAGCACCGCGGGAAAGGGCTCCAGGCAGGTGAAAGGTTGCAATCTGGTCTTGAAGCAGTTTCATGCTCTGCTGGTGAAGAGATTCCACCACGCTACGAGAAGCCAGAAAGACTTCCTGGCACAGGTGCTGGATTTGATAATCATGTGGAAGCAGTGATGAGTGGATGGGGGATTTAGTGGCACTATGGACTAGAAAGTATAAGCTTCTAATGGGCTTTGGGTGTGTGTTGGACTTGGGTGAAGTTTTGTAATGCCAATGTGATTGAATGAATCTGCAAATGTGAGCTTTTCTTTTTTATTACAACATTTCTGAAGCGTTTTATTTCAGGCCAATGACTAACTCTGTCATTTCAGGTCGTTCTTCCTGCCACGTTTGTCCTCATATCTCTTATTTTCACCATGATTGTCCCTCCATTTGGAGAATATCCCAGTCTGACCCTGACCCCCTGGATGTACGGACAACAATTCACCTTCATCAGGTCAGACCTCGATTCACATGCTGTGAAATGATTCATATTAATATCACCAACCGCAAATTGACATTGAGATTTTTGGGTTTTAGAAAAAAAACTTTTGTCACATTTAAGAGAATGATTTGGATGGTTTTGCTTGGTATCATCAACATGACTTTTTATTTTCTATTTTCTCTACTATCTTTAGCAATGAGCGACCGTTTGACTCCAAAATGAAACTCTTCACAGACCGCTTGCTAGCCCGACCGGGTCTTGGCACACGATGCATGCCCGGAGAACCACTGGGGTGTGTATTAAAACACAACACTGAGTAAAAACTATAACTATTCTTATCCTTAAGATTTATGGAGAATAGTCTGATAAAAACAAGCCAAATGAGAATTTTTTTTTTAAGTTTATACATATTTCCTCTACATCCTGACAGATTTGTTCTTCCCATTCTCCTCTCCCTCCAGGATGCCCTGCAGTAACAGCACCTTAGCGTGGGAGCAGCCTGACACTTCCCCTGTGGCCATGAACATCTTGCAGAGTCCTGAGTGGACCCAGCAAAACCCATCACCTTCCTGCCAGTGCAGCTCCAATAAGAAGCTGACCATGATGCCCATCTGTCCCATCGGAGCTGGAGGCCTTCCCCCTCGCCAACGAATAGAGGCCACAGGAGACACCATGCTGGATCTGACAGACAGGAACATCTCTGACTACCTGGTTAAGACCTACCCAGATCTCATCCGAACTAGGTAGGTCTGAATGGACTTGGCATGATAAATGTCTTTGGAGATAATGAGGCTGCAAAGAAAATACATATTCAGTTTCTTTAAGGTTAGAAAATATTTTTAGAGCATCTGTTTTATAGATATTGTGATAATTACCTTTCTTTATAATGAAATTCTGATTTTATTTCACAGTTTGAAGAGCAAATACTGGGTGAATGAACAAAGGTAATTTTAATTCTGCAAGTTTCCATCTGAACTTCTGAGTCTAAGTTTCCTTCTTGGTATTATCATGTGATCATGAATCTTCTCAATTATCAGATATGGAGGCCTGTCGGTCGGAGGGCAGCTCCCCATCCTGGATGTAGACCCAAAAGACATCCAGAATGTTTTCCATCAATTGGGACGAATGCTCAACATAACCGGGGTAACACTTCTTTAGTTTTTTTTTATTTACTGCAAACCCAAAAAGAGCCTATAAAAATCCATCCAGTCAATTTCTAATCAACATTCCTGTTCACAGGGTCACTATTGCAAACTAGCACTGAGGGACCTTGGTACTTTTTTACGATATATGGAGAGTGAATTTAATGTAAAGGTAAGATTTTCCATTCATTTAAAAGATTTGCTTTTCTCTTAAAAGATCGATAAAGGTTTGAATGGTAAAATTAAGAATGGTAGTTATGAAGTACTGCAGCTGTAGGATGTGTTAAATGTCTTGACTCCTCTGTCAGGTATGGTATAATAACAAAGGCTGGCACGCCATGGTCGCCTTCATGAATGTGGCCAACAACGCCATTCTGCGAGCCTTCCTTCCCCCATCCGCCAAACCTGTTGAGTATGGCATGACAGCCATCAACTCACCTCTGAACCTCACCAAAGAGCAACTTTCTGAAGTCACTGTGTAAGTTAATCCATCTAGTTATCTTTCATTGTAAGAATGTGTCTGTTGGTTAAGGTGTAATATCCAGACAGCAGGTTATTTTCACAAATATAATACTGGACCAAAAACATATCCAGGAAGTAGCTACTTTTTCTGGCTACAGAATTGGAAGCAGGATGAATCTGTCAAGCTGTCAGCACAGCGTTGGTGTTACTTTTACTGAGGAGATGGGTTGCAGCCAAGAGGGTGCAGCTTCATAATATCCCCATGGTAAGAAAGGAGTTTGGAGAGTTTAGGCTCATTCAGGAACTGCACCTCTACAGTGACTGCTTCCAGGTCTACTTCAGGCTGAGTAGGGAGTAGGGATTTGACAGCTTATTAGGGAGAGTTGCACAGAGACTCACAAAAGTGAGAACCAACTTTGGACAATCATCATTCTATACACCGTCTCGCCTTTTGTCTGAGACAGGGGATTTGTTGAGATGCCAGATTCAGTCCAACTGAATGCGTGCATGCATGTATGGATTGCTGCGCCCAGCTGAAATTATTTTCACATTCTTGCATTGTGGAACATATTAACCTTGAAGGGTCTTGGTTGCTGTGAGCAATGTGCTTTATCATTGTTATTATCTGTGGAATGAACTGTATGGAAGTTGAGCAATAATATCCTTACAATGGTTTTCCTATCTAGATAATTCCAAAGATTAAATCAGTTGCACAAACAAATTTGTTGTCAAGAATGATTCACAGTAATATTTTGTTAGACCGTGTTTGGCTTAAATTCTGGCACACATTTGCTGTGACATCATTTTGATAAGCTTTGCAGCATTTCAACTTTCATTTTAATCCAGAGTATTAATGGGAGAGAAGGACTACTGCTTATTCTCCACATGTTTCATACTCTTTGAACCACCCTTTAGCAATTAAAATCTGATGAATCCTGGTATTGGCATTTTGAAATATGCCTGTGCCATCAGATGATGTAATGTATTGAGGAGAAAAACCTCCTGACTAATTTTTTTTTGGACACCTGACTAACTGATGCAACCCCAGATCATAACACTGCCCCCCACGAACTTGCGCAGTAAGCACAGGAAATTTGGACAGTTCACCTTTATCCATCCACTCAGGTTTTAATGATACTCATCATGGTTCGTTTTAGTAATTTCAGCTTCAATTATTTTCTTTGCTTTATACAGGCCAGCAATTTGACTGTTCTGAAATAGAGTGACATCTTTTCTATGAATACATTTAGTGTCTTTTGACATGGTTGCTTAAGGAATAAGAAGATATTCACTGCATGAAACATTAATTACAACAGAACTTTTCCAAAAGGAGGCTCTTGCATATTTGCTTATTTCCTTATGTGTGGTGACATTTGTTGGCCATGCAATGTATCATCCAAGTTTCTGATGGAGCACAGATTTCTTGTCTTGTTAAAGCATATTTTCTAGCTGTGATGTAATAAACTTTGTTCCTATAATAATTCCATGCAGGTGTGAGATTTCTTGAATATCATGTTGCATTATACTGAAGATACATCATTATGTTTGGTATTCTGATATGTATATAAAAAAAAGTGCTGACTTTATCTGTTTTTTCCTTCAGGCTGACCACTTCTGTGGATGCTGTGGTGGCAATCTGTGTCATTTTTGCCATGTCCTTCATTCCTGCCAGCTTTGTCCTCTACCTCATTCAGGAGCGAGTAACCAAAGCCAAACACCTACAGTTTGTCAGTGGGGTCAGTCCATTAGTTTACTGGGTGGCCAACTTCTTCTGGGACATGGTAAGTGAAGAGAGCTAAGGATTAGTAAAAAGTGTACAAAATGAACGGCTTACTTTCATCACATTTTAATAAAACATTTCCAGTTTGTATTGACAAAGGTAGATATTTCAAGGCTAAAGCAGTGTCTTGCAGGTTTATATATATATAAATCACTTCAACTTTTTAAAAAATATATTAAACCTATAACTCACTCATTTTTTATTGTATTTGTTCCCTCTGGATGTTTGCCCCCCCCCCCCACACACAGTTGAACTACTTTGTCAGCACTGCAATGGTAGTTGGCATTTTCATGGCTTTTGACAAAAAGTGCTACACATCAAAAACCAACCTGCCAGCACTGATAGCGCTGCTTCTTTTATATGGGTAAGCTGTTGTTTTTCATTTATTTACCGTAAGTAACATTAAGAAAATAGAATGATTAAAGTCATAATTATAAAAAGAAAAAAAGCAATAAAATGCTAATTGTGCCTTTGGGATAGTTGACTGCTAAAGTGCCTAAACAGCCTCAGAAGTATGTCTCACTTCTGAGGAAAAACATATTTATTATAGATGAGACAGAAAGAGGGGAGAAAAAAAAGAAGCTTTTCACCAACAAGAAATATCAGAAAAAAAATAAAGAAGATGAGTACAGGTCATGAAAGGGAGGGAAATAAGTTCAACCTATAGGTTCAATTCCAAGTTATTGTTTTTAACTTAAAAATATTTATATTTCCTGTCTTCAGGTGGTCAGTGACACCGCTGATGTACCCCATGTCCTACATATTCAACATCCCAAGCACTGCATATGTGTCTCTGTCCTGCATCAACCTGTTTATTGGCATCAACAGCAGCGCCATCACCTTCATCCTGGAGCTTTTTGAAAACAACCGGGTAAGAACATGTTGACAACAAAATATTACAAGAAAAGGTAACAGACAAGGATCCATTATTTGTTCTTTTGAACCTAAATATTTCTATCTTTTATGATTATTTAAGTTATATCTTATTACTACTTACTTATTACTGTATTAATCAATTTGGTACAGCCCTGGCAATTAGGTTAAAAATGTCCTTTTTCATGCGCATTGCTTCTATGTGCTGCTTCCTTTGTTGAATATTAACACACATGGAAAGCAAACAGACAAAAAATCAGGTGCATCAACATTATACTTTTTATAGTTAACATGACATCATGACAATCAGCAGCAACACCTTCATGCTGTGACCATCTGAAGTCATTTGAATGCTTAGTTTGACCATTTAAAAAAACTTTTATAGTTGTATAAAACTTGCAGTTTGTATTTTATTACAATTTGATGCTAATGTTTGTAGACATATGACCAAAAAAACAGATCTATAAATGAATACTAATGTGGAACAGGTTTGCTTTTCAAAACACAAGAGTTTAATTGATATTTGTCTGCACTCAAGCTGTCAAAAATGATAAGAAATAAATTAATTTAAGACTGCTTTGGGCACTAGAAGACAGATAAGTGTGTTGTAAATTAAATAATACAAACAAAAACAACAAAAAACTATAAGAATGGCAAGTGCGAGGAGAAAAAAAAACAGTTTGCACTCAAATGTATTAAGTGTAGTGGAAGACATTGCAGCTTTTTTAATAAAAAGCAGGAGAAATTCACAACATCAGGAGCCTGACACTGAAGAAGCTGGATGGATTTCATCATTGTTGTTTACAGTTGGGACCTCCCTACTGTGACCAAAAAAATGCACAGCAAAGACCAAATGTTGAGTATATTACATACACACAGGCTGTTTAATAATGAGGTCTGAAGAGAAAATGTATCACAGAAACATAGAACTGGTGGGAGGACGTAGCACAAACATGAAAGATGGTTGTGATGGAAACATTAGATCATGCAAGACAAAGATGGCATCTACTAAAATGATCTGTCTAGTGTTTATTAAAGAAAAAGAGAAGTGAGTCAAAATAAGGTGCAGACAATGCTTTCATTATGACCTGATCAAAGCATGGAGATGGTTCTCATCCAGAAACCAGATGGTTGTTTTCACTGCACACCTGTTCTCCACTTCTCCCACAACACATGAATCATGCGAGAAGCACTGGAGGTGGATTGAGCCATATTTTTTGCTGCGCTGAGATTTCCAAGAGAGTAAATTGGTTTCTCTGAGTGTTATAAAAAAAATCCCAACAAAAACTGGTAAAAAGATTTCATGTTTAATTTGTTTTTTTTGTCCCTCACACACAAAGTTTAGTTACACAACTAAAAAAAGGGCATTTTTCTAATCAAATGGGTGATTAATGTTTGAAAATACATTTAGATTGTGCTATATGATGAAGTGGAAGTGCAGACTACAAGGGTCAGCCATGGCATGTTGGTGTCTAATAAAATGAATAATTAAATAAGTGAATAAAATAAAGTTTTCAGTGCATGCATGCTTAAAATCTAATGTGTATATTTGACTAATTAACATCATATATCAAGTACAACACTTTCAAATGAGAAAAGAAATAATTAGCCAGAGGTATTTCTGTCTAAACACTCAGTACTGTGTAAAATTTGACATTTACACATGTTTACATGTTGTATCAATAAATGTGATATTGATGTGCTCTTGTGCTTCTAGTCTTTACTGATGTTCAATGAGTGGCTGAAGAAATTCTTGCTGGTGTTCCCTCACTTCTGCCTGGGGCGAGGGCTGATAGACATGGCCATGAATCAGGCTGTAACTGATGTTTATGCTAGGTTTGGTAAGTACTAAGTCCTATCTTACTGTTCCACTTGATAAAATTCATTGTCGCACACATTTTCCTGGCCAAATGTGACAGAGCTGTCGGAACCAGCCAGATCACATCAGATGTTTGACATGGCTCAGTTTGGTTAAAATAGTCCTCTCTCTCAAGAGAAATAATGTTTGTACAACTTGTGAAGTGCACTGTGTAAAATCTCATTTCATCGTCTGAAAAAATGGTTTCATTTTCATTTCCAGGTGAAGAGTACACAATGGATCCTTTCCGATGGGACTTTGTTGGAAAAAACATTGCTTTTATGACAGTGGAAGGCTTTGTGTACTTTATCCTCAATCTTCTGATTCAGTACCGGTTCTTCTTGGACCATTGGTAAGGGCCTCACTAATAATGTAAACCTTTACATTCAGATCAGAAAAATAACCAGGAAGTTTTTTTTTCAAAAGTGATCAAAAAGGTGATACCAGATAAAAATATATCTCTGTTTTACAGAAACCTTCCTCAAATATTTTTCTTTGTCGCTCAGGTTATCAGATTATAAACTGACGCCAAGAAAAGATGAGGATGACGATGTGGCCGCAGAGAGGGAGAGGATTTATGATGGAGGGAGCAAGACGGACATCCTGCATATCCGGGATCTGTCCAAGGTAAAAATCCCAGACACAACCATGTCTCTGACCTTATTGCTGTTCAGCCACGGGTGAGGATAATAACATCTCATTGCAATGCAGTTTTCTGCTGGCATTCATATGGATGCTACTCTGACAAGTGTAGTAACATCAACTCAAACTTTACTGCACATAGCAATGATCCCTGAAGGCTGCAGCCCCCACCAGCAGGTCAATGCTTCACAGAGGAATAACTGGAGGAACATGACAGAGTCCATCCCTCAAACTTCCTAAATCACAATTTGATTATGCACCTGTAGGATGCACCGCAAAGCAAGTTCACAGATACCTCATCTCATAGCCCACAGGACCCACAACACTGTATGTGCAGTACTGCCTACGTCCCAGTAACTGACAAAACAATTCATCCTCAAAGGCAGCATCACGTTGAAGAACAATTTTAAGCCGGTCGTGTTGATGTTGTCATGGATTGGTGTATGTTTCCAGGTTTTGTCCAGGCCACTCTGCAATAAAAATTAATCATTTGTAAATTTGAGAATTAGCTTTGATTTCATCCATCATTTTGTCCATATTCATATCGATGTAAATTAATTGTTAAAAAAGGTTAGAGGCTCTTTCTGTGGCTTATTTATTGAACTACTTATGAACTTTTTTTTTTCTTTTTTTACTTCAGGAGAAGAATCAAAAGATAATATAAATAACTGCGTATGGAGCACATATATACATACTGTATATATATTTTTTCTATATTTATTTGTTTTTTAAGAATGAAAAAAGCTTAAACTTTCTTCTCACTACGGTTATTTTTAGACATTTCCCTAACAGCATATTAATTCTGTTTCCCTTCCTTCTCTGCACAGACGTATGTGGGCAGAAAGAGGGCAGCTGTGGACCGGATTTGTGTGGGAGTCCCTGCAGGAGAGGTAAAGTCACTGAGTTCACTTACACTGTGATCTACTTTTCTCTTTTCTGTTTGCCACCAAGTTCTGTTTTTTATCTTTGCTTGAGTAAACATTCTAGTTCAGCCTTAAGCTACAGAGTAAAACAGAGATGCAGTATAACTTGCTGTACTGTATTATTCTCTGGTTTTGTCTGATCTGGGAGACTTTGTTACATTTCTGTATTAATGTTTCCATATCTCTTACATGAGTGTATGCACATGGATATTTTTAGTCAGTCTTGTCACACAAGATCAGATGCCAGTAATATTGTTTTTTTTTCCTGTAATAGTGATGCACTTAAGTATCAATCTATCTGTAATAAAACTAAAGTGCATCTTCAGTTTTGGAGTTTTTTTGTGTCCTTGTATTGAAAGCATGGCTGCCTTTTTTCTTGTTAGTGCTTTGGACTTTTGGGAGTTAATGGGGCTGGAAAGACGACAACCTTCAAAATGCTGACGGGTGACACTGATGTTTCCTCTGGAGAGGCTACTGTGGCTGGTTACAGGTACATAGAACCACAGTCCAAAGAAAACCCCAAACTCTCTGTTGACGACTGTATTTGTAAAAATACTTTGCTCCTAGCTCATCCTTCTCACAGTTCTAGATGGGTGAGTCAGACAGTTTGAACACAGGAAAGTCAGCCTGACATAATCTATGTGATAATACAATCTGACTATATCATGAACAAATAGGATTTGAGAGAGAGATAGTTTTAGTTTGTTTTAGAGAATCGTAAGGGCAACACCAACTTTTCCCCTCAGAATATCCTTGGAAAACTGCCTCGAATAAAAATGTTGCGAGGGTCTTACACTTAAGGAGGACTATTATATTGGAATAAATGCCATAATTAAAGTGTTGAAAAGTGATGGGGATCTGCTTCCTTACAGCTCTGCTTCAACAGCATTTAGCTGTAATGCCATTCAGAAATGTCCTATATTTTCTATTTCCTGGCATGTTCTATGCTCGTCATAACACTGCACTGAGCAACATTTTGTGTCTCTTTTTAAAGCATCCTGACAGAGATCCTCGATGTGCACCAGAACATGGGATACTGCCCCCAGTTTGATGCCATTGATGAGCTCCTTACCGGCAGGGAGCATCTCTACCTTTATGCACGTCTCAGAGGGGTACCTGAGTCAGAAATCCCCAGAGTGAGTAGGACTCCAGCTGTTTCACAAATTGATCTGTCTGACGACATATTACTCTGCTACACAAATGACTAGATCTCACTTTTTAGTTAATGTTGTTTTATCCACCCTCCTCCCTTTCAGTCTCTCTTAACTAATGCTTGTTTGACCCTTTTAATTTTGTTCTGAACACTTTTTTTAAATGAAGATCTTAGTCAGTTGGATTATATTCAAGTGAGCTCTAAACACAGCTCCTCATCTTGCTGCAGGTGGCAGAGTGGGGCATCCAGAAACTGGGCCTGACAGAATATGCTGGCTGCTGTGCAGGAACTTACAGTGGAGGCAACAAGCGCAAACTCTCCACAGCTATCGCCATGATTGGCTGCCCGGCGCTAGTGCTGCTGGTGAGTTAGCCAATGATGACGAGCTTCTGAGCCCATTGTTTGGTTTTTGGGTTTTATGCAGGGATTTATCAACAAAATGGTCTATGGATCCAGATGGGAAGCCATATGGGTTCAGTCAAGCCTGGCCTCAAATGTTTTATATGTTGGCAAGAAACTGTGCAGTTCAATTCAGATTGGCTTAAATCTGTGATTTTTGCCATATGCTGATAGAGATAAGGACTTGGTCTCTGTTCATGTGGAATTATGTGCTCGGAGAGTCAAGTTTGCTGTTTGTTTTGTGGCTTTGCGTTTAGGATGAACCCACTACAGGGATGGACCCGCACTCTCGGCGCTTTCTGTGGAACGCCATCATGAGTGTCATTCAGGACGGCAGGGCCGTGGTGCTAACATCACACAGGTTCAACATTTAATAATGAGATGAATCCATCAACATTTGTTGATGAAATCGCTACTTGTGAATACTGTACTTAGTATTTTGGTTGATTTTAATATTTTCTGAGATTTTGATGTATCGCTCATAGACATGAAATAGCAGCAGTAAAAATAAAGATGGATTATTTTTGTTTTCTACCAGTATGGAGGAGTGTGAAGCTTTGTGCACTCGACTGGCCATCATGGTCAACGGGACCTTCAAGTGTCTGGGTACCATCCAGCATCTCAAATATAAGTAAGAGTTTGTGATTATCAGTCTTATAAACATATTATATACTAGATGTAAAAAGTTAGCACTTTTCTAACTGTGGCTGCACATATAGACTTGTTTTGAATTTTCAACTTTTTGGAAATATGTTCACGTTTATGTGCTGTGTTTTGTTGTTCCAGATTTGGTGATGGCTACGTAGTAACCATGAAAATCAAGGCAGCTAAAGCAGGCTTGTCCCCAGAGCTTGAGCCCGTAGAGAGCTTTATGGAGAGCTCGTTCCCCGGCTGCGTTCAGAGGGAGAAGCACTACAACACACTGCAGTATGAGATCGCCTCATCCTCCCTTGCCAGGATATTTCAGATGGTGGTTGCCAATAAAGAGAGGCTCAGCATAGAAGATTACTCTGTTTCCCAGACAACACTGGACCAGGTGAGGATGAGATACAACAATGGACACAATTAAACACAATGGCATTGTGTTTAGGAAACATAGGGAATTTTATACAAGTAGGACTGTCATTCACTTCCTGAGATAAATTTATATATATAATGAAAATTCAGAATCTTTAAGTTTGGCCAGTTATCATTTACAAGTTGTGAGTAAACATTCGATTAAACAATGGTTTACATATAAAACAACACAACATGGATGTGTCTTGTTTAGTATTTTGAAACATATGTTTGAAAGGCATGAATCCTTGATAGTTTTTTTTTATGTCTACATGAATAAGTTGTAAAACATCCTGAGATTTTCCCGTCTAAAAAGCAAATAAAGAGAACCCAATTAAACATTATAAAAATATACTGAGCATCCTGTTTAATTAGAAGAACAAGATCTATCACAGGTCCCAATACATACTGAATGGACAAAAAAGATTTCTGAGGACTCCAAAAAAAGGTTGATGATGCTCATCAGGCTAGAAAATGTATTAAAATGTATAAAATGTCAATTAAGAGTTTGGACTCCATCAGTCCATAGTCAGATAGACTGAGTACAAATTGAGGAAGATCACCATTTCTTCCCTGGAGGTGGTTAGCCAGAAGACAAACACTGCAAAAGAAATATGTTAAATGATCTTCTAGATCATAAAAGAACTCAGGGAAACCAGCGAACTCTCACACATTGGCTAATGTATATGTTTGAGTTCACCATCAGGGTAACACTGAACAATAGTGGTGCACATAGCAGGACTGCAAAAAAGAAAACGAAAAAAAGAAAACAACAAAATGAAAAACACCCATCTGTTGTATAAATGGACAAAACCCCTGGTTTAAATGGGAGGAATTATATTTTGAGAAAAGAAAACATTGATTTCTGCATTTGGACCAGAATGGCTTATCATACTGGTGGGACAATGAATTCTAAATTATCCCAGTGAATCAAAAAGGAAAATTTCAGATTCTGAACTGAATCTTAAAAAAGAGCGGGAAAATGATTAAAAGAAAATCTGGCAGAGATGCTGTAAAACAGGGGTGACAAACTCAAATACACAGTGGGCCAAAATTAAAAAAATGGAATAAGTCGCGGGCCAATATTGATATTTATTGAAAAAAATCTTCCTCCTAACCATTAACCTTTTCATATGGACCCAAACAAGTTTTGCTTTGCTTAAACATTGAATATGGAACAAGCAAAGCTTAACACTATACAATATATAACTTAATACCACACACATGCATTCCTAAATAAAATTGAAATAAAAATCGTATGCCGCCTTTTTTTTTGCAACCTTCTGATTTAAATTTCAACATTAACCTTTTTTCCCAGGCTAATAAAATATTTTAGAATAAAATAATGATAAACCAATAAACTAATAATAATACCCTTCAACAAATGTGCAACCATTCAAGTCCATGCCTTGGAGTAGCAAGAAAAAGTGCATAAAAAGAAACATTGATCTACTCTGATGTGTCCAAACCACAAACCTGCATCTCTTCTTTGATGCAAGTTCATCCATGTCCGGGCCGAGGCTCTGTGCTGCAGAAATCCTCAGAATCAAGCGAAGGTGTTCATCAGCCAGACGTCTCCTGACTGATATTTTCGTGGGCCAGCTCTAGTATTCATTTGGTATTGCCTCGCGGGGCCAAATATATTTACAAATTTGGCCCGCAGGCCAGAGTTTGACACCTACAGACACCTGTAGAAGAACCAGAAACCATTTATTTGAGAAAACTCACAAAAATGTGTCAACTCTGTTCTTCTTGTCTACTTTTATGTCTTTCAATCACATTCATGCAGAAATATAAAACTTTTCAAACATTTTCTTGTTTGTTTTTTAATTACATTTATAATCTTCTAGTTCCTTCAGAGGAAGAGTGACCTTAGTCTGTTCATGATCTTGATATTTCAGTGTAACTTATACCAAATAAGATGCAAATAAATTATGACGGTTAATCTTTGGCATGAAGAAAAATCTTTTATCACATGTTAAACGGGTTTTGCATGCTTTCAGGTGTTTGTCAACTTTGCCAAGCAACAGACAGGAGAGGACGAGGACGTCACATTAAACAAACGGACGGTACCTTCAAGAAAAGTCATCAAGATTGCGCCAGTGAAGAGGAAAAAATGAATTAATCTATGAACATATGAAGAATATTTCTCTGTTAGACATGAAAAAAAATAAAATAAATCAGCAGCCACTTTTAATATTGTACTAGCCAAGCTGCTTCTAAGAAAGCAAGGCTGTTACCTGTCTAAGTGACCAGTAGAACAGATCATTTTTACAGCTACAGCCAAACTTGACAAGCCTCTGGCTGCAGATGGAGGCTATTTTCATATTATATGATAGAAACAAAAGCATGTCTGACTTAGCGCTTTGACCTCAGACAATGTTAATCTGACCAACAAAGACAGATGTAAACACAGCAAGGTATTTCTGCTTAGACTGACTGGATTGTATAAAAATGTACATATTCTATGAGAAATGAATACCTAGGGTCTAGAGGCTATATATTATTTATTTATTTTTATCTATATTAATGCACACATGTCAATTTTATTTACTGTGTTGAAATGAAACCTTTAACACTGGGTGTCAGACTGAATGCAAACCATGTTTACCATTACTTCTGTTCTTTTCAATCCCATTAAAACATTTCTTTATCTGCTGTTTCATACTTTCAGTCTCATGTTGTCCTGCGTTGTGAGCACACAATAATACATTTTCCTCCTGAGGAGTTACACTGTAAGGAAATAACTGCAGCATGAACATAGCTGTAGTTGAAAAGAAAATCCATTTTATGTCTGACAACTTGTTTTACACATGCTGTGCAGTCCAGTCCATGATTTAACAATTGTAATTGTACACTGCATATATAAAGCTCTGCATTTCTTATTTAATACTTCAACCATCCCTTTGCTTCTCTTGAAACCATTCTGTGGTTTGGCTGAGAAAGGCTGAAAGGCTTTTCACCCTGCAGATTAGTGCAGTGGCAAAGAGACAGCTTTACATTGGGGGCTACAGCGACACTGCGCTGAATACCTTGTCACAACCTGGGCTTATCTGACACACAGTCCAATTACTCCTCTACTTCTACAAGTATTCGTGTCATTGCCTGAAGCCGCCCACAAGCCTGAATTTCATTGGCCACCTCAATTAAATAGAGGGGATGCTGGCACTGTGCTTTTGAGGGCTGCAAATGAATTCTCTTGTGAAATGAATTCTCTCATGCTGCTCTCCGCCCATATGGTCATCTGAATGAGCATGATGAGCATGAATGGTGCCACTGTGGGGGAGCAAACGAGTCATGCAGCAGGCTGTGCAATGTGTTGGTTTAATGCTGACCACTTAAAGGCTAATATTTTGCATATTTAAACAAAAATGAATAAATAAGCAAATAAATATTGTCATAATATTATAACCAGAAATCTGTTCAATCCGGTGAAAAAATTCTGTTCAGTCTTAACATTAAAGTGGTCATTAGCTTTAGTCAATAAACAACAGAACAAGAGACTAATGATTAAAGATAGGGCAAGGTCATTCATCCTTTTTACTGTTTCCATTCATAAGCACCCTTACTTTCACTAGCTAACCCTAGGAGTGGTTCAAGTTGGCTTCTTTCTTAAAAGTAATGCTGTAGTTGGATATTATAACAGCATATTTCTACTAAGGACATTTTTGGAGTCTATAACTCATAAGGCCTTTGCTATGGAACTGAAATGTTATGGAAATTTTCTGGAGAGGTTTCATGTGAAAACGTTGTAATATTCGGACACATTTGTTTTGGATTTGCAGAGATTATTCAACATCATTAAGCTTCATCTGCCACCTTTGACACAGATTTTCAACATAATTTAATCATTGTGTCCTGCCTTCTGCTGCAACTCCAGAGTATTTTCATCCTCTCACATGGAAGGATTTCTGCTAAAGCCTGTGTTTGAAGGACCAGATAACATATAACTCATTGTCCAGGAATTCATGAGACTAAACAGATTTAGTCCAACACGATCAAAAATTTGACAACATTTAGGTGAAATTATTGATACTTTTATAGAAACTTACGGACTCAACACAAAGGAAGACAGTGCAAGAATGCAACTTTATTTAGCCCTAGCAACTATAAAACCTGGATTTTAAAGTCATAAATGAAATAAAGTGTGGCAATCAAATCAATCGAAATGATTGCCTTCAATAAATCTCGGCTGGATTGCTGTAACGCACTTTACTTTGGGGTTAGCCAGTCGTCCCTCGCATGTCTCCAGTTGGTGCAAAATGCAGCCGCACGCCTCCTAACTGGAGCACGTAAGAGGGAGCACATAACCCCCAT
>JAOXYM010000008.1:21723300-21735857 GCA_028567055.1 Leptatherina wallacei | reverse complement strand
GTTTATTTTGTACAGCACTTTGTGTCAGCTGAGGTTGTTTTAAAGCGCTTTATAAATAAAGTTGAGTTGAGTTGAGATTAAACTTCCATCTTACCCTCCCAACTCCCTAAAAGTGTCACTGTGGAGTTACAGGTGGTGTCATTAACACTTTGATGCATAGTGTTTACTACAGTGTACACCTATTTACAGGCAGTTTTCTATTATATCCATGTGTGTAGATGGTATATTTGCAAATTAGCCACTCCATTGGTCATTAGTGACTCACCCAGTACACTGCCACTCACTGAAGAATAAGTAGATATAGTGTAAAATGTTATATATGCACATACATTTGTTGTACGAAGTTTGCCTGAGTGATTATCAGGACAAGATATACATTTTTACATTTTTCTAGCATAGTTATTATACAAATATGATAACATATGATTTTAAAAATTACTTTATAAAATAGATTAGAATAAATAAACTGAATAAGAAGTTAAATAAGTTTTAAAAATAAAGAAAAGGATCACTGTACATGTCTGTAGAAGTAAATATTCTATGTGGTAAAAATATGGCAAAGTGACTTTGACAACATTTACAGAAAAGTAACCAATATATGGAAATATGGAAGTGGAACCATGAAATCTACTTAAACCGTGTAAGACATAAACATTATTTATACCTCAAATATTTTGACCACTAATTCAAAAACTCAAGCCTTTTCTGTGATCTTGTTTTTAGTATGGATAGAGGTAACTGCTAAAAATGTTGCACAATTAATGTTGACTTCAAATTCCTTTGCTGCCCCCACTTGTGCTTTCATCTTCTGTATTATGTCAGCTAAATACCTAAAATTTGAATTTAATTAGGTGTAATTAAATATCAGCTGCATGAAAGTAGCTCGAGACTTTTAGAGAAACAACAGCCAGAGAAGCAAAGTGAATTTAACCTTTGAATATTACATATGCAAATATAATTAAGCGATGTGATTTACAGCTGCAGCCCATAGTACTGAGCCTAAAACTAAAATTCAACCTGCATAATACATGTAACTAGTTTCTTTTGCTTCAAACTACAGCTCCAAATACGAGGCACAAATCCCTAACACTGTAATCAACAGTCAATCCTTTTCTGCTGACATGCTATAAATCAGTCACTGAAATATGATTTTAGATGAGACTTTATAGTCTGACTCACCTGGAGTTGACAGTAGATGATTGATGTATCTTCACCCCCTAGTGATGCAACACTTCTCAGAGGAAGAAAATGAAAAGATATTTAAATTATTAATGTGATAATATCAGAACTCTCTGGCCACATGGTGTTTTCATAGTGCAATTATCTTGCACAGTGTTTTTCAAATACCGTAGATGAAGCTGCGAACTGATGGCTACACTGTGACAAAGAAACAGTGTGAAGCACCGCAAGAGTCCCTCTGTAGTGAATGCAGCATATAAACAGATCTGACAAGACTTCACCTGATTTCCACTTAATCTTTTCTGTCAGCTAAGTACGCTATGAATAATTAAACATCATATTTGAGTGTCAAATATTTTTATCAAACATTTCACCAAATGATTTGCCACTGATGTGATGTAATGAGCGATACACTCACTCCAACACTTAAAAAATGCCACAGTAGCCAGTGCTCTGTTGAAGTTCAGTTCTGGACAAAAAAGGCTTGTTACATTTGGGAGATGCTTTTTGAGGAGACGCTGAGGAGCATTTCATCCAGGAAGAGCTATACCAAAAGTTGCTCAGACCATTCTTTTCTTCTTCATTTTTCTTTTCAAACTTGCCTCTTAAAAATCCTCCAACTCAAAGAAAATACAAAATTAGAATCACTGCACGAACCCACTAGAGTCAGCAGGTTGTTAATTACACATAATAATCACATGCTCTTTCAGAAGTGAGAGAATAGTCTTCAGCTGTGTTTTATTTTCCCCATACAAGGACTTGGAAACTTTGCAGGGTTGTGGGAGGATTACAAAACCGGCTTCATATGGGAAGTGAAGGCTGATCCATGTGAACCACAGCAACTGCACAAAATCTTGTAGACCTTATTTTGCCAATTAAAGAAAGGTGATGGAACAGACAGTGCTTGTAGATTTGTCTGCAGGTGCATATCAAGGGACGCACTGGCCGTCTGGCATACTTGACATTTTCCCGGTGGGCCGACGTGTTCTTTTTGCTGACACAGTTTATTTATTGGTCTGACTGGTCCATAAAACTCAGTAGATCAGCGGCCCAAGCAACACTGGTCCGGCCTGCTCATATTTTTAAAGAGCACCCCTTTTCACTGTGGTCCCTGTGCCTGAGTATTTCATTTGTCCAAACAGGCAGTTCAGAACTTTCTCTCCAGACCACCGGCCCATGAAAACACGTTGATCTGAGGCCCATTGGTTCTGTTCTTAACTGACGCCAGGATGAACCAATTAGATACTTTTAAACCCTTTTTGTCTCTTTGCCTGTGAATGCAGACCGTTCAGAACCTGATAGAGGAAACAGAGGTGCAATAAAAAGAAATGATAATAACATTCATTTCATTTCATGTGTAAAGTAGAAAATTATACTTAACTTATTGTTTACCTTGGGAAGAGATAGCAGAAGGATCATGAGAAGTCAAGCCTCATCTGCTTTATGCAGACACAGCTCCACCTTAACTGCTGCTTTATGATGCATAGAAAAATCACACACACACATACAGTAACTTGTGGTTTAGGGAGAAATCTGAGTAATGCTTTGCACTTTGGAAGATATAGGTATAATGAAGGCTTTGAATGGGCCAAAACATCATAATTGTTCTCGGACTATGCTCTGTAACATGTAAAAAGGAAGAAGAATTAAGTATCCTATATGCAACCCATTCAAATACTAATCCGAATAAGTACTTTTCACCAAGTTGTGACTGATGTGCCTTCATTTTTCTGCATTGTCCCATAAGACATAAATGGGGACAAAGCTGATGTGGTGCTGATATGCCTTTGAGCTGGGATATTTACAGAGCTGGGATGTTTTACATGTAAAATAAGCCAACATGGCAAAAAACACGAAACCTTTAAAAACAATATGTTGGCAGCTAATTCCACAATGCTGGCTTGCTGTGTGTCAGCACACTAATGCAGCACTGAGACGCTTCAGTGTGAATAACCAAAGAGGAATAGTTATGGCTTTTTGAGGGTGTTAAATTTAGAAAAATTAGATTTTTGCGGTGTGCTATATCAGTCAGTGTTGCAGAATGTATGTCCCCTACTCTAAATTACTGTTCCTTTATGGACAATGTATATGTGCATGGGACAAGGCAGCATGCCACATTTAAAGTATTGAATGTTTTAAAGAACAGAATGTGGTGTTGGCTTGGACTCATGACTCCCCAGAGCTCAGTCTGATTGGGTGGATGTGCTGGAAAAACAAGTCTGATTCATGGAGGTTTCACATCCCAACGTGCAAGATTGATTTGCTAACGTCTTGATGCCTTATACTATAAGATGCTTTAGGGCTAATGTAGGAGTAGCTTTGATGAATCTAAAATTTTAAGCAGTATGACAACTTATTTTTCATGTACAGAATGACACTCTTTTTATGTAAACAGCATATTTTGGATAGAAAACTTTGTTCAATTTATGAAATTGAAGAAATTATGGTAGTAGGCAATTCATGGCTTCTTTTTTTGAGTTAAAGGATTAATTCCTTTTTTAGGATCTACAGCAGAGGATATTTTGGGTCACAAGTTTAATTGAGGGCATGGTTGTAGAGTAAAGTCAGAAAAGGTTACCAGTGTGTGCATGTTCAGAGTTGGCAAACAGTTAAGTTAGATGAAAAAAGTTTCTATCCAAGTTTCAGTTTTAGAATGAAGAAAACTGCATTAAAACTGGTTAGCATTAACCTTAACTATGCATTATGTAAGAGAATGTCCTCTAATGTAAACTGCTTCATTTATGATTGCAGTGTCATCTACTAGCACTGAGGAACACAAAGATCTTTTTTCATTATTATTATCTTTCTTTTCATTTATTGATTTATTTTGGTCATTTAAAATGTCCTCCCAAAACAACAACCAAGGACAGGTAGACAAACAAATACCATCAATATATAAGTGAATTTAACTTAAAAAGACAAATCAATGACCAGAAAAAAGACAGGCTGAAGCAATATCACATCTATGGAAGCCGAGAGCAGTTGTACACATGTTTTTTTTAACACCATTTTCTCATGATAATGGGATAATCTAAAGTTTGTTTTCTAAAGATAACGCATTGTTCCAAATGGAAGGTTGCGAGGGAGCTGGAGCCTATTCCAGCTGTTTCTACTCCATCACAGGACAAACACAGAGAGGCAAACATTCAGTCAGGCTCACACTTGTTTTCAACAAGAATTCAGAGAGCCAGATCAACCTAACATGCATGTCTTTGGACTGTGGAAGGAAGCTGGGAGAGAACACATACACAGGGAGAACATGCAAACTCCAAACAGGTTCTCCCCAGAAACCTTCTTTTTGTTCATATCAGAATAAAAAAAAAAAAAAGAAAGTATGTGCATAAATTAATTGTACTGGCTTTTATTGTGTTTGTTTGTGGTCTACTAGCAGTGTTGGAAAGCAGCTAATTACTGCAGGAATCAAAGACCTTTGATAGCGCTCCTTCACACTTTGGGTGAAGCAGTTGTATTGCAATGGTTTTGGACTGATCTGATGTACTGCAACAAAGCTGATATAATGAAAAGCATGAAAAGGAAGAAGGCATGTTAACCAAGTACAACATTTTATGATTGAAGTTTATTCTCTCAGTTTCCCAAACTTTTTATTTGTTCTTTTATTACCTCCTCTTTTCATTCTGGGATGCAGGAATTAGATATAGTGCAGAATGAATCGCATCATAAAGTACCCATATAGATGAAGGGACATGTATTGAGTGGGAGGATTTTACAGAAGTTATTTTTCACACACGACTGCCATTTCAGCTGTATTTATCCTTTACCCCACAGCTTGCATCTCTTTCTCCGCAAATCACAACTAAACTGCTTTCAGCATTTGCCCCGTGACTGAGTTTTATCACATTTGAATCTTAAATTGTTCATCTGCTCTCAGTGTTTAAACTCCAACTGACATTTCAACTCTTCTGAAGTCAGAAATAACCCCCTTTGAACAAGACAAAGCAAAAAGAAAACCATGACTTCCGCTGCTTGTTCACATCTTCATCTAAGTTACCTACTTGAACCAACAAAGTCAACATTATCGCTCTTATACTTTCAGCTCAGTTGATTACTGACACTGATGGTTTCATCATTGTTTGATGAGTTATTTTAAACACAAACCTCAGACATCTTTCACATCTTCTATATTCCTGATTTTATTTGGCAAAAAACTGTAACCTCCATCAGCATTTCTTCTATGACCATTTTAGCTTCTTTCACCCACAAAAGGTTTAACTAAGACATCATCTTAAATGTGAAACAGCCAAGTAACTATTCTGTTGTAACAACACAATGAGAAAAGTATGTAAGAGGATGTTCATTGTAATGAATAAACAGAACATGCAGCTTTGCTCAACACTGAACAGCAGTCAAACTTAGTCAGTAACTCTTCAGTGATCATTTAACAGCTGAAGTGAGACAGTCTCTCTCAGAAAATACTAGAAACCAAGATCACTGTTAAAAAACAAGAGTTAACTCCAGTTGGCCATAAACTTCCAATGACTGCTTTAAATATATTTGCTTAAAATTATTTCTGTATTTCAGTTATGTTTGAAATGCAAATTTCCAGTAGTGAGCAATTAAGTTTTTTTATAGTCATGTGGTTGCCATCTGTGCTCACGATAATGATATTCTGGCACGATTAAACAGCCATCTGTCTGAAAACAGAAAATATCTATTGATTATTAATTAGTTCAACACAAGCACAAAAAAAAAAACTAACCGAGACAGCAGTTTAACACATGTTAGCCAATTGTACTGATGTGATCATTAGCTACAGGCACAGGAAAGCTGCAAGGGAAAAAGGAAAAAGAAAATGTGCATATAAAAAGTTGTCGCCAGTTGTTGGGCCAACCAGCATCTATGCATTGTGGCTTAGGTTCTGCATATCTGTGGAATTATTCCCCTCATTCAGTCTAAGATGATGCTGAAGTGCTTTGTGAAGTCAGTTGATCCAAAATCTCCTTGAGGGCGTCCTGAAAGGATTAGGTGACTGAGAATCTATCATGTGTGATTCATAACGTTTTCATGCTGCTCAAGCTATTTTGTGACCACATCATCACCTTGGAAGAGACCAGTTTCATCGGGACAAAGATGTTCGATCACGGGACTAAAAGTGATCGTTCAGAACTTTTCATTTACATTAGACTCAAGCTTGGTCTGTCCTCTCTGCACAGGGACCTCATCACTTTTCCCCCAAATCTCTTTTGTTTTTGCATTAATGATGTCTCAAATGTATATTCATTATAGTAACATCCTTGCAACAGTTTATGCACTGCAGCTCTACTACATCATCGCTCTCTGTGCAATTGTCAATGGACTGCTCCCGCTGACAGTAAGACCACATCCTGCACTGATTGTCTCAATCAGTGCAGGATGACTACCTGCTGTTTTTTTTTAACATTTCACAGTAATGTATATGCATCAACAAATTCATACCACCAACATCAATTTTTGACCCCATTAACCACAGACATTCCCACAGATTTAAAAAGTGATTTCACTTAGTCTGGTGTTCTGATTAAGGCACTAACGGGGCAGACTTTGTGACCAAAGCTCCTTTTCTTTTCTTGTCATCTTGATATAAAATCAAAATGAACAACATACGACAAGGCAAAAAATTTATGTTGACTGCTTAACTCTAACCTGAAATACACCTCCCTGGATGCACTTGCATTTATTGTGTATCACCATCCAATTTATTTGGGTTTTTCCTGTGTGACCTGTCTGTATAGTGATGATAGAACCTTTACTGTGGAAAACTCAGACAAATAAGAGAAGCACACGTCAATCAATAAAGTCTGTGCTGGACAAAAAGCTCAGCTGTTTTCTAAATGAGCCTAATTATACAGTTTTCCCTGAGAAAGCAGGGCGTTTCTTGGTTATTGATCAGTTACTGTACTGCCTGAATCATGAGGATGGAGATATACGGCAGGATTCAGCAGGTAATGAGTACTCTGTAACACGTATCAGCAAACTCAGCAACTGTTGACAAAGTTTCATGTTATTCAGAAAATGTTTGTACTACCTGTGACCCAGTATCAGCCACATGAGAGCAGCCAGTTTATGAAAATATCTCATGTCTTATGTCAAAGCAAAGTCTCTGCTGAGGCATCTCTGTGTCTGGTATGTTCTGTGCCCTGAACCTTCAGGAGTTGTCTTTTGAAATGTAAGGGATGTGTGGGCTTACAGAGGGAATTGCTGATCAAGTGTGTCTTTAAAGTGCATCAGAACCACACAGCCAGTCTTCTCACCAGAATGTGTGCATCTTTGTTTTGACAGAAGCTGTAGGGCCAATCATTGCAAAATTCAAAACAAATACCTCTTCCAACTCTTTTTCTTGTAGATGCTATTGTGAAACTCAAAAAACATACAAATGAAAAACACTGCAGTTGCTCAAACTTTTACATTCCCTCTTGCATTTCTTGGAAATTCACAGTAAGCTGTGGATGATATCAGTTTGAGAACACAACAACATAACTAGTCCTCTAATTTGTCCCCTGAGTGGGTTTTCTGTCATCTTCTTTTGCTTTGCTCTAGACTTGCCGAAAACCTCAGACACTTGGTCATTTACATTTAGAGTGCATACTGGAGATAAAGAAATATGGGCTCAACATGGAGTCACCTGAGACAAGTGGAAGAGGCTGAAGTCCTACTAGTTGATTAGATTTGCAAGCCAAAATTGGGTCAGTAAAATAAAAAGATAGTGGAGTTGGTATCAGACAAGCATCTCATCATAACTTTAGAAAAAGCTGGTATTGTTGGTCAGGTGTCTCAGCCTGTGTGGGCCTGAGGGACTAAAAATAAGCCAGTTCTAATCAGTAACAGAGTTGACTCATCATTAGCTTGACATTCTTGCTCTTTGACTGATGAGAATGCCAATTTGGAAAACCTGTGTGTTAAGGCTATCATTTACTGTGGCATGCTGTCAACATTTTTGCTAGTTTGGCTGAGGAAACACTCCTGTGCCGTGAGTTTAATGTTCTCCCGAGGTGTCTCATCAGCACTGCTGGGTACGCAAAAACTCCCAAATCCTGAGAGAACGCAACCACTCCTCTGCAGTCCTGATTATCATAAATCTCAAGCTAAGGTGTTGTGATGATATAGAAAGCCATTAGAGATATGAAAAATACATTCATTAGCTTCCTCAAAGCTCCCCCGCTCCAAGCTGTTACTCTTCAGGGGAAAGAGTGTGGATAGCTTTGTTGTTGCCAGTGAAGGAGGGGGGGGGGGTGCATCAACCTCCGGTTATAAAGGAAAAGATGATCGAGACATATAGACGCTTCAAGGGTTGGCCTCAGCCAATTTAAAGTAAAAAATATTATGACATGGACAGGTTGCTTTGTTACACCTGCAGGTTAGGATAAAGAAAAAAGTTCTAATGGAAGATCTTATGGGAATCTGAATGCCTCTGTTTTCAGTATGTCACTGTTTGAATGTAATATGTGAAACAGATTTTTAAATGAGGAACTTATATGAAAATATATTCATTCTGTAGGAGGGAAAAATTGCCATGACAGTTTAAAGATGCTCTTCAAAGATTACAAACAAACTGGGGCTGTATTTTTCGAGAAGGCTCAACATCAGCAGAAATGATTCAGTCAGATCTGGTGGGAAGTACCACCGTGCAAATGGAAAAACTGAGCAATATAAAAAAAGGGCGTTGGAGAATGGAGGGTCGGCAGTTACTGTACATCATCTCTGACAACTCACTGATAACAAGCCTCATATTTTCATTTTAAGTCCAACTTAGCTAAAATTGGAATCTGACTTGCAGGTTTCTAGAGTGCCACCATTTATTTGACTTGTTACCATTTGGAAGAAAGTCTGGCAGAGCGAAAGTCAACCTGATCTCACAAAAATACGTCAGGTTGGCGAAAGTAGCAGCTCTGGTGCAACTCAGAGTGGGGCCCCTTCCGCATTTGCTGTCAGTGTCGGCTGTATGTATTCACTAAAGTTGGACATAGTCTCTTGCTGTCAAAAGCGAAGCAAACACGGAAGTGTCTTGAAGTGCCAAAAAACAATGATGGCCAATAGATGGTGGCTCCAAAACATATTTGACTCCATTTGAGATTAAATTAAATGAAAATGAAATTAAAAATACTTTATCTGAGGGAAATAGTTAAATTTAACTTCCAAATACTGTAGATTTTAGTCATCAAATTAAGTTTTTTTCTCCATGTTTCAGTTGTAACTCCAGCTTCACTCTCTTGCCCTCAAAAAAAGGTCAACACTGTTATCAAATCAGCCCAC
Organism: Leptatherina wallacei; assembly: GCA_028567055.1. Classification (NCBI taxonomy): domain Eukaryota; kingdom Metazoa; phylum Chordata; class Actinopteri; order Atheriniformes; family Atherinidae; genus Leptatherina; species Leptatherina wallacei. The sequence continues at coordinate 21,726,431 of JAOXYM010000008.1, read as the reverse complement.
AGCTAGGGCCAATTGCTCCAGAATCAAGGCTTTAGTTAAGCACTACTGAACTTTGGGAGATTTTCTCAGTTAGGTGCGCCCTAAAGATGGCTAATTTGGCATCTCTCTTGCATCTTACCTGTACTGTAAGCTCTCTTCAGACAGTAAAAATTAGTCCTATGTTGACTCTTCTCTTATCTCCTGCTCTGTCCCTTTCTCTCTTTCTTTTCCTCTCCTCCTCTGATAATGTATTTTTGTGTTTCTTTGATGAAGAATGGTGAACGTTCAAAATAGCTAGTGTTGATATGTCGTTGCTAACATTTGGCACAGTGCGTAAAGTGAAACTCAGGTGTAAAAGTGATGCAGCATCTTGGAAAAAAAAATTGTGAAGTGTGGTTTTTCAGCCGTGGGATGCTGCTGGGCAATGATAGCTGCAGGAATGTACATGATAACTGATACTGTGCCATCAGAAACAACCTTTTTCCTTTATTGTATGCAATCTATCATTCACAAATTTCTCCTGACTCCTTGCTGACTTATTAAGCATGTAATGTCTGTTAAACATAATAGGAAAATGAAGCATAAAATAAGTGCAATGCAGTCCTACACAGTATATAAGTCCGCAGCAATTTCAGGAGAGGAATTTACTGAGAGGATCTGCAGAAGAGGCTAAATTCCCAGTGTGATTCAGAGCTGCTTGCTAAATTCATGCATCGATGTAAAGGTCCAGTATGCTGTATGTCATGACATCTATTGACACAAATTGAAACAAACTCAATACCAACAAGTTGTCTAGAACAAAATAATAATTACTCAAGTTCTCCAATCATAAAGACCAAATACTGTAAGGCGTTTTTTTAAATATCATCCCTACAAGCTGCAGAGCTGAAATATGACTTGTATGAGTGTTTCATTGGAGCAAACATCATTATCAATTACTTCTTTAAAGGACAATTAATTAATAATTCCGTCATGAAGATCAAATGTCTTCAATCACTTGCAGAGTTCAACTCAAGTCATTTTTTTATTGTCCCCAAAGGGAAACTTGGTTTACAGACAGGCCTTACAGACATTCAACATCAACGATAAAAACAATGAAAATCATCCACATACATTAAACATAAAACATCAAACCTGACAATCCGATAAAATCACCGCTAAAAACCACTAAGGAAGTAAGAACCACTAAAACAAAATAAAGAAAAGATCTTTCATACTTAAAATATCCAGAATAAAAACACTAAAGGAATGAAAAAAATACACTGCAAAAATATGATCATTCGGTAAAATCCTAAAAAGAAAAAAAATCACCTCAGTTAAGCAAGAACATTGTTAAGCTGTGAAGAATACGATAATAAAATTTTGAACTGTACAGCTTAGAAATTGATATCAATTCCCCTGCACAACTTACAAACAAGTAGAGAGTCTACCAAGCCATGGCCAACCTGATAAACCTGAGAAACTACATTATACAGGTTGGTAGACATTAGCTTAGACTCAGACCACAAAAAAACTAAAACCTGACTGTAATATAAAGAGTTAGAGCTGCCCATGTTGAAACACAGTTGCAGCCAATGCAAGAAACCACTTATAGAACTTAAGTGAAAGGCTTTAGTAGATTGGTGTCTGGCTGCACTTCAGTCCAAATGGTGCAGCTTGTCCCAGAAGGGGAGCTACAATGCTGAACCAGTGATTCTGCAATCTGTTTCAACACACATACTCTGCATGCAGAAGAAAAAGTCCTAAAGCTGCAACATTTACTAAAACACTTTCACTTGCTAATTGGGATTAGATTGTAAGATCATTTGGATGGGGTTGAAAATGAAAACTACTTCGTCAGACTCAAACACAAAAGACATCAATAACAAAAAGAAAAAGAAAAAAGAGATTATGGTAAGGATCATGTTGCTCTGTACTATAAGTCTCTACCGGATGCCATTAAAACACTGCACGTGCAATCACTCTCATTACCACTAAAAGTCACATATTTTTTGTAATTCTCGGCCACTATTACCTTCATAAACAAATGACCCACTGGATTATTTACACAAACAAACAAACAAACAAACAAACAAACAAACAAACAAACAAACAAACAAACACATAAATGAATAAATAACGTGAAAGAATTTGGAGCAAAGTAAAAAAAAATTTTTTTCAAAAGTTATCCATTATGGATGTCAGTTTGCATTTTCTCGTCTACTGTATAATGCTGTTTTCCATATTACAGAACAGCTATTAGATCAGTTTTGCAGACTGTTGTCAAGTTATAGTATCTGAAATTTGTAAGCTCCATTAAATAATTTGAAGTGTGACAAAGATTAGCTGAGGCATAGAGGAAAACTGACAAGACATGTTCACTTTTAAAAAGTCTTTCACACCTCATTTATGGAACATAATTTAATTATTTGCTGTGGGAAAACTGAGTCTCATGCATTTCTAATTGATTGAATTTAAGACCATTAATAATTATAAAAAAAAAAGAGTCAGAAAATTTGATCAAGTAATTATAGCAGGTGTGGAGTGGCCTACATGCACACATCTGCAAAATGCTATCTAGTCTGGTTTCTGAGGCAAAAGCAGCTAAAATTGAGCTGATAGCCCCTGAGTGACAGAAATAGATGATGTACACGTCCTCAGTCTGCTTCGATCTGTTGTAATGCAGAGCAGGCTGACAGTTTATCTGACTTACCAAGCCTGCTGCTGTAGCTGAGTGCAACAAAGGTGATGTAATTACCCCCTTAATGTCAAAAACAATAACACTGACTACCTATTGTGGGTCAGGTCACTGTCAACCAGCAGCATAATATACAAACAAGAACTTTTCCTCATGTGATGCACTCAAACATTTGATTTGATTAATGATGACTGTTTTTGAAAATTAATATCACATATGTCAGTTTCTATCCATTACACAGATATTTTCTCAGTGGTATTTTCAGGTTTACTAAAAAAATGAAAATGTTTATTATGACTCATCCTGCATACAGCCACATTTTCTTTTGCATCCAATGATATATGACCATAACATATTAAACTTTACAACTGCCTGACCAGGTCACTGGAACTAACCAGTTCATTCATTCATTCATTCATTCATTCATTCATTCATTCATTCATTCATTCATTCATTCATCCATTCATTCATTCAT
>JAOXYM010000008.1:21688328-21715668 GCA_028567055.1 Leptatherina wallacei | reverse complement strand
GTGGGAGAGCACCATCTATTTAGGATGACTGTTGAGAGTTGACCTGTATCTCAATAGTCAATAAATGATGCTGAGCAAAAACATTGGGCAGAATTTTTTCCTTGATTTGCTCATGAATTTTCTAAGACTTCTCCCTTAAGAAACAGCATTTTAGCAAAGTGGATGTCTGCTTTATTTATTCATTTAACAAAGTCTAAATCACAGCTATGCCGGAGTGCAATTTGCAATTTTCCTCAAGTGACAACAAACCCAATTGTCAAATCTGACATCTAAAGGAAGACTTTTGAGATAGCCCTGCTTTAAATGTAAAATTTAAGAGTTCACCCTGAGCAGTAGCTATTAACTTTTATGACTTCAATCATCATAGCAGACTTTTTTTGGAGATGTAAGTCTGCAGCTGTGTTCTGCCTCAGACGTGCTTTGATTGCACAAGAAAACAACACAACTTATGTTTTCTCAAAAACAACCTCTTATCCTGTTGAGTTGGGAATTTGATATGATCTAGAAAGTTTAACTTTGTCAGTTTTTATATTCTCCATTTTCTGTAAACGGTCAGAATCGGCTTAAAGTGGACAAATCTGTTGTTTCCATGTTTTCCATGCTTTGTTTTCTACAAAGTTGACTTGTAATATATTCTATCATAGTCATGATCACACATATACTTTGTGAACTTGAAAGAAACCTCATGCCTTTATGGAGTGTTTCATTTTAACAGATTTCCTCACCCTATGCTTTGCATTGATAGTTTTATCTCTTTTTTTAATCTTTTGTTAATATGAATAACTGACAGAAATCTAAACTAAATCCCAGCTTTTACCAAGCAATAAAATCACAATTTAAAAGAAGAAGACTTCTTTTACATTGTCTCTTTAAGCAGACAATGATTGAGCAGAGGAAGCATTCTGTTTTTATGCTCCTCTGACAACTGGCAATAAGATGGCCATTTTGGTCTTACTGATACAGTTTAGGCTTGTCATGATAACACAGCAACCATTACATTAAATAATTTAAGCCCAATCAAAGGAGCCAACATTAGCAGAGTTTTGGAGAAATCAGTCCACAGCTGTGTTCTGAACCCATACTGTTTTCCACCGCCTCAGACATGCTTCGAATGCACAAGAAAACAGCTGAACTAATGTTTTCTAAGAACAATGTCTTCTCTTGCTGAGCTGGGACTTTGGCCCAATCTAAAAAGTTTCCTTTTGTCTGTTTTTTTTGTCTTCCCCTTCTCCTGGAAACGGTCATAATTAGTTTAAAGTGAATACATTTTTTTCCCCGCATGCTTTCAGTTTTCTTGTTTTGTGATGTCACAACTGTAAATCAAGCACAAAATATCAGATTTTGTAATTTTCTACTAGGTTGACATTGTAGTTTTAGCCCTGACGTTGTAGCAGCCCTTTCCACATTTGGGTTCTGCCGACACAAACAAGGTGCAACCACAATTTACACAATATACTTACCAGTCCATGAGAAAAGTTTCAAATTGTGCATCAAATTTCAGTCTTTTACTGCCCAAAGATGATTCCAGCAAATTAACTCAAATATTTGCATCCAATGTTTTGGATCTTTTTGGTTAACTTGCTCCCTGCTATTAACTGTGGTTTCTATGTGGAAAGGGGTGATGGCGAAGGTTATGTTTAATTCCACCATTGATGTAATTGTTGTGCTTTTCACAAATTTCTACTCGTCTTTATGCTCTGTTTGCTGTTAATTTGTTAGTGCTGCAACTGATGGCTTTGACCCTTTCTCCACTACAGTCCCTCACCTCCCACTCGCAATACAAAAGTACCAAAATTAAACAATTGCAGACTATCTGCAAACGATCTGAGTTGTCAGATAAAATACTTACAGAACCAGTCAAAAGTTAGGACATACCTATCATATCTATTTGACATGATAGGTTTGTCCAAACTTTTCACTAGCACTTGTGGGTTTATGTTTTTTTTTCTTCATTTCTTAATATAATATCATAGGTGTTACTCTTTGCAAATTTTTAATGTTTTGTTTTCTTTTTTCATTCAAAAAAGCACCTAAAAAAGCACTTTAAAGACATTTTAAATGCCTGCTTTCAGAGGTTTTCAGTCTGGCTGAACTGCATTTATCTGACACATAAGAGTTTTTTTTCGCTTCGAACCTGTCAGGGATTGAGCTGAGGGTGGTCAGTGTTCTCATAGAGGGTGTTACTTTTTCACATGTGCATGAACACCTGCATGTATATGGTGTAGAGACTCTACCTTTGTAGCAAAAGAAAAAAGTCCTCAAGGTCATCAGACACACAGTGTGCAATCACACCTCCTCAATGATGAAAGGTTCCCTGAAGAGAGAACAGTCCTATGCTGCAAAGAGTGTGAATTCTGTCCTGAGCTGTAAAAGTGTAGTGTAGCAGGAGTTCAGGACTTTAAAAAAAGATGGGAAAAAAAAATCTTCTGTTTAATTTACAGTATTGGTTTCCAACTTTATGGGCAAATAAACTAAATTCATTTTAGGGTTCAGGGTTTGTTGTGGATGTTTGCCTCAGCATTAACTTCTATTCCTAGAATTCACTGCATCCCCAAAGTGCTGTCTACAATTATAATAGTTGCCACAAAATCTTATCAAGTTCTAAAAGTAAAAGAACAAATAAAAAAGGAATAAATGGAGAAGAAAAAAGTTACCCTTGATAGAGTCAAATAACATGGCATCGTCCAGCTGAAAAAAGTGAAAGATGTCTGCATATATACAGTATGTTGCTCCTGAATGGTGCCTTCTCAATGTTCCCTGGGCTATGTAATGCACCCCTGTACCATCTCAGATGCTGGCTTTTGAATTATGAGCTAGTAACAAGCAAGATGTTTCTCGTCAGCCTGGAGGATGTGTCTATGATTTGCAAAAAGGGATTTAAATTTTGAGTCATCAGATCACAGGAAAGCTCTCTATTTCACCTCTTTGTAAGGGAGGATGAACAACAGAATGCAGACAAAGTCAAGACAGACTGCTGGAGAGGATAGAAAAAACAAACAAAAAAAAAAAAACAGAAACTTATTTAAAACAGAATATGCTCCAAAACATTGGAAGGATACCCAAATACTCCATATGAACTTAAACCAGTCAAAAATTCAGGATGAGTACAGACAGACTGGCACAGGGAAAATAGAGGATCTGGTCAGATGGTTTGTTTTTGCTCAGGAAGGTTCCTTACATGACCCAGAAGTGGTAGCCATTATAGAATCTGTATGCTAATAATGCTAATAAAATGAGCTATTTGCTTCCTTTATTGTGTCCTTTACAATAGGAAATCTGGACTATCCTAAATGAAAATGATGTTATTCCATCCCATATTTCCTCATGGACATAACGTTCAAAATTATGCTCAGTTTTTTTCATATGGCCCAACTAATTGGATAAACAAATATGGGGACATGAGGGTAACTATGAAAAACAAGATTCAATTCTGTTGCTTTTTTCTTTTAGTTTTAAATGGCCATCTTTCATGAAGATGTGAAGTTTTACATTAACCTAGCAAATGCACAAAGCAGAGCATCTAATACAAATATAATGTACGAATTTGGATTCATGTATGTAGACAGGAAGATGACTGTGAGCAACCAGTGGTATTGTCATTTCATGCCATGACATTTTTACAGCTTTATCTCTCTCTTTTTTTTGGTTAAGTTACTAATCTTGGTAATAAGGTAATATACAGTACAGTGACCTTTAAACAACACAGTAAGAATGCATGAGCCAAAACACCAAATGCACTTCTAGAAGAAGATCTTTTGAGCAACTGGTAGTCTTACTAATGCAAACCCACTGTCAGTGCAATGTGATTCTCTTTGTTCCCCACACGCTCCCCCTCATCTCTCCTTGACCTCTTATTTCCACTTCAATATAAGGAAAAAGAAATACTATTTGACCTTGATTGTACTTTGAAAGACAAGACTATATTATGCCTGTCATTATAAAAAAGAAAATAGACAAATTACATAATGAAAAAACAATACACACAATACCATTTTAATGAAAACAATACTTTATTTTTGTTATGAATAACATCTTATTGACACAAATGAAAGTATATTAAACTAATTTACTGCTGTGTTTAAATGGATGAGAATAGCTAGAATGGAGGAGAGTGGGATGTTGTGCAAATACAAAATACACAGATATAGAGTTACAGTAAAAATGCCGTTAGGATAGCCAACATTCATGCACGAGAGCTGGTATCCTTGGGCTTACAGAACAAACGGCACTGAATAAGGCATACAAACTGTTGCTGAAGTTACAAAAAAGTTCATATCTTAGAGTACTAAGTTAAAGGCAGCCAGATTTTGGTGTTTGCTTATAGTACTTCGACTTGGTACTTCAAGATATCCCGAACCATGATGGCTGAGAATCTCCACAGAAACAAAGAAAAGCAGAATACATTAACTATACAGGTGCATCATGGTTCGTCACATTTCTCACTGTCTTGTACAAGGTCAAGTGTGAAACCTTTGAAAAGGAAAAGTACAAAGTCAAATTGAACACTAAATGCAGGCAGTGAAAAGCAGGAAAAAATAAGCAGATTGTGATGAATTAATGGCAAGGACAGAAAGGAAACAATTAATGAACACTGTCAAAAATGTGAATAAATTAGGGAGCGTGAATAAATGAGCAACTGAATGAGGAACCCATTATAAACATCACTTCTTACTTCTTGGAAAAGCTTTTATTTAAAGAGAGAAAAGGCAGCTTCAGAAATTACTCACTTCATTTGTAGATGTAAAAAAAATTGCCAATTTAAAGTGCCATCATTTAGTCCAGAATGAGTTTGCAGTGGGTTTCAAAATGCCTTTAATTCATTTCCATGTTGTGCTGCCTTATTTCATTAGAGGGGGTGTGTTTCAGCTTGGGCTAAATCTCTCTCACTTTATGTTCCATATGAAGAATTAAACTAGTGTCAGTAAAAATAATGAAGAGAAAAAGGAATAAAGTGATGAGGAAGATTCAATAAATAAAGACATAAATAAAATTAATCAGAATGTTCAGGCACAACTTCCCGTGTTTCATGTTTTCTTTTAAATCGTTAGGTTCTTCCTTTAAGAGTCATCCTCAGTTTTAATTATGTGGAAAAGTGTAACATTAAATAGGACCTGGTGGCCATTATTCCACCCATAGAGGGCACGGTCCCTGGCATTGTAGTCCAACATGGACATGTGAAAGTACTGGTTATGAAAGGGAATGTCTGTATACTCGTATGTGGATGTCTTGGTGGAGTAGGCGTAGTACACCTTGGCACCCGTCAGGTGGGAGTTGGTGATGTAGAGAGTTCCACATATCATAAAGGACTCGCCGGCATTCCTCTTTGAGTATTCTGTGTTCCACGTGTTGATGATCTGGAGAGTGTCGGGGTTCAGCTTGCTGATGACGATGTTCCCTGCGTTCTGGTTGGTTGCATACACGGCCCACAGGCCCAGCTCGTCTGCCATCAGGTCGATGTCTGAGAAGCCTCCCCATGTGTACGGGTACACATTATGGAAGCCTGCCGACTCCAGCGCCCTCTGCATGACCACACGGCCTGTCTCGAAGCTGTACCTCACAATGATGTTACTCTGCATCTTGTTGTAGTACAGAGAGCCGTTGTACACCACATGATTGGTTCCAGCCCATTTGAAAGGCAGGTTATAGGTTCTGGATTCCACTCCTGCCACAAAGTCTGGGATGGATTTGTACTCTTTTACTATCTTATTATTGGTGTAGCTGTCCATGTACCAAACCTGTGGACAAATACATCCAGACAACATTTCTGTAGTTGTCAATTACAAGAAAATAATATCTTAACACATTGCTGTTAGTGACCTGTAGAACAAAAAAAAAATCTCCTTTTAAGTTGAAACCATATGACCATGGAGGGTATAATAAACAAAGTTGCTTCTCTAGCACAAGGATCAGAAAAAGGTGGTCGAGGAGAAAAACTTTAAATTGGATGAACTCAGAAATCCAAGATAGATGTCTCAAGGATCTGTAGACCTCCAGGAGGGTGTTGTAAAAGGTTGTAAAAGGGTGTTGTACATCAAAAGCATGACTTCACACCTTCAGAATTGTTTGTTTTTATCTGTGACTTTTCTCATCAATAAAGGCATTAGGGGAAGACTATGAAGCACTACAAGTTACACTCTTGTGTGATATGGAGGACTAAAACTGCCAGAAATACAAAAGATTCTAAAAAATGTTTTTTCATTAAGAAACATATCAAATGTACTATACATTTTTATTTCTATTGTAATATTCAACTGTTTTAATTTAACTTTGTATCAATACTCCAATTTAATTACTGTCCTGTGTAATTTTCAGTTGAAATAATTTATTTGGTGCTTTTTAAAATGACTCAGTTGTGTCAATTCATAATTAATAAAAACAAGTGTTAATAAATGAATGAATAAACAAAATGTCAGATTCAAATAAGATACAGAAATAAATAAGAAATGTAAAAGGAAAATAATAAAAGGAGTAAATACAGGCATAAAAGTAAAGGAGGAAATGAAACTGAAAAATAAGTAAAAATGAAAAAATGAAATCCCACTGAAGAGTGAATAAATAGGAGTATTAATGAAGGTTTTTTAATGGATTAATCATTTAAAAATATTTTTTGTATATTCCATAGCCATATCAATTTTCTTATTGAGCCTTTTTTCATATTTCTGCATTCATTTTGATTTTGGCAGTTTCAGTCTTCATAGTAAAGCCTCTAGAAATGTCTTGATACAAATATGTTAGCTTCCATTATTATCCACTATTGTCTTTCAATCTTACTTATATTCTTATAGTTTAACTCCTCCTCCTTCCCCTTCGGCTTATTCCCAAAGGGGTCGCCACAGCAAATCACCCCAGGATGTATTTGCATGAGTATTTTGGCACATGTTTTTATGCCGGATGCCCTTCCTGATGCAACCCTCTGCATTTATCCGGGGTTGGGACCGGCCCTCAGAGAACACAGGCTTGCATTCCCCTCGGGGCTGCAGAACCCACAATTGAGAACCCCATCAATACCAACACTGGGGGCAGGGAGGGTTAGGTGTCTTGCGCAAGGACACAACAACACCTGAATGGAGCAGGACTCGAACTGCCAACCCTTGAATCACCGGACGACCTGCTCTACATTCTAATAGTTTAACTAATAACCTATATTCTATAGTTTAACTAACTCTACAGTTAGTTGATGTGTTTATTCATACAAAGCAAAGAAAATGTGTGTGTAAGCCTGTTGGCAATGATAAGATTTTTAATTCCAGTTTGTCAAGGTCACACCAGGCATTTTTACACTGAATGTAAAAATGAGAACTCTATGTTTGTTTTTTTTCCTCACCGCAAATATCTTGCAAGCTACAAATCAACAGTTTCCTCAGTTTTTGATTTTCTGGACTGAGGTTGCAACATCTTTTAAATTCTGGTCATTGATCAGTTCTCCAGGGATAATTGTTGAAGTCTAACACCCATCTGTCTTGTACTATGAATAATAACTTTTTGAAATTGTGTAAAACATGTGAATGAAAAATCTGAGGTCAGTAGTAGTCACAGTGAAAACTCTTCCAGTGAGTGGGTGTATGTCAAGTTTTCCTCTTTCTCCCCCCCACGTTCAGTGAAAAGTATCCACATCTATTTGAGATGTTTCATGTGTATTGTGTGTTTTAACTCAGATGTCAAGCGTAGAAAGAGGTAAAGGCATGAAAAAGGGGAAAATAGCTCCATCTAAAATAATAATAGTGTTGCTTTGAAAACTGCCATCATAACCAAAAGAGCAACAAATGTGTGAATATACATCAATTTAGCTCTGTGCAGACTGGGATTTTGTTGGCTGTATATTGCTGTTGGAAACCTTTTTTTAAACAAAAATATTAAAAGTGTATAAAAACTTGTAGCACTGTAAACCTAATGAAAAAATAGCTGGCAATCAAATTACAAAGTTTTTCAAAGTGGATGCTCACAACAACAACACTAGCATTAACATTAATTGATGCTCATTATTTATATGAACATATTCATGCTGCATCTTTCCAGTGAGCAATTTTTCTTCTGAAATATCTATAATCATCACAGAAAAGGTGTTCAACATTGTTTCAAAATGTTTTTACCTGAAATCACTAATTATTATAAGACATTGATTGAATGTTCACAAGATTTACAAAAATAAACATGCACCAATACTATGGTCGAGTTATCGGTCAGATATCCTGTACATGTTCTCAATACAGAACCTGATACCAATGTGAAAAAACTAGGGCTGTCAGATTTAAAATGTTAATGCAAAGAAATTAATTTATGGAATCAATATGTTTAAAAAAAACACATTAACATATAAACAACATCTCTATATCAAAAATCCAAATTTGCGATTATCTTTTTGAGAGAAACACAGAGATAAACCTAATACACCAAAAACCACCTTATTCTCTTTATTAAGATTCTGGCAGTTTTCAATCCTTACATTTGGATGGCCGCAGATATGTCACAGAAATAAACGTTCAGTTGTTGCATCTGACTTTCTGGTCCACGCTCCTTACCAGTGAACTGTAATGGGATTTATTAGTACTCATATCGGTACTCGGTATCGGCAACTTAAATGTAAGTTGTACTCAGATGGAAAAGAAAGAGCTGTATCAGTGAATCCCTAATAGAAAATATAAGAACTCCTTTGATTCTTAATATATTTATGTTGTAACTGAGATTTCCTTTTCTACAGAAGCTGAAAGTAGCAATATATTGACATCACTAGTTAATTATTCTGTTATTTCAGGACCACAAAGCTTGATTTCACATAACAAGTTCTTCTTTTGATTATTTTGAGGAATAAGCATTTCCTTCCCTCAAGATAATCACATGTTTTATAGTTATCACAAGATAACCAGCTTTGTTTCCCCAAGAACACATAATGTTCAAGATTAGCTTGAAAATTTGTGGTTTATTTAATTAGTAATTGTTGCAGTTGGTTAGCATGTATGACAGTAGGTTAAGGCAAACGTGTGTTTTTCATTTCCAGGGAATGGTTTTTCTAAATATGAACAAAGAAAGAGACCTTTGTTTTATTAGAATTTTTTTTCAAAATCTTGGGAACATCATAATTGTTGGCTCATTATTTCAAGATAATGATGTTGATTTTTTTTCCATCATGGCCACAATCTGCTTCTGTATCTGTTCACTGAATATCATCTAGTTTTGACAACAAGTCAACATTATAATCCAGCATGTCTGTGTTGTACATTACTGGGGATGAATGAGAACAGTAGTCCTGCTTCACCCACATTTTACTTTATTGCTCCTTAGATAAAATCCTAAACATTGAACAGACAGTGAATTAGCCTCTATGGCTAAGATTAAACTACATTTTAACTTCTCAATCTTTAATGGTCTAAATATACTTTTGATATCAAAGAGAGAGAAATGCACATTAGCTCACCCTGTTGTTTTTGGGAGAGGACAGTGGGTCAGTCATCCAGGCTCCAAATCTGGTTCCTGAAGTTTTCACTGTTAGTGGCCCAGTGATCTTCATCAGTTTGCCACATGCTGTAAACACATCACACAGATTCAGTCAATTACGGATGTAAAACCAAAGTAAAAAAAAAAAAAAAAAAGACCAGCTGGATGTTACTCAAACTAAACAATTTACTGGTTGGCTTGAGATCTTTTGGCATGAAACAAGTAAACCTATTGTTCATCATTCACATCCGACATTTGATCTTTTTCTGACAAAACTAGTATAATTAATCTTGTGCACCTAAAGGCATGCTAATAGTTTACTTTTAACAAAAAAGTAACAGATTTATAACTTTTAACAGTTCATAACACATTTCAATGCTATGACTGGATTAGCAAAAACTGGCTTGGTTAAATCTTTAGCACTTTTCTCTATTGATGCAAAAATATAAGCACAGGATAACAAGTCTCAGAAAAAATATCATCCCATCCATGTGTCAGAGCCGGGTAAAAACATTTATCCAATATGGTTTGATTTTTGAGGTATCCAAGTTGCATCTAATTTATCTTTCTACCCACTTAAAATGTGCCAAAAGGACAACGAGGCTATCAATGCAAACAGGTTTCCAATTTCCATCTTAAATACTGAAATGCTATTTTACCAAATCAATCCAACCGCTGTACAATGAATGCTTAAGCAATCCTCTCAAGTTTCAACAGATTTCGGGACATGTCCTCTGAGAGTGCATAGTTATTTCTGTTGACACTGACGAACATCACCATGACTGATAATTGAGCAGCTGGTAAATTGGAGCTTCAGTTTTGCAACCCTTTTACAAAGGCAAGGCTGCTCTCAAGGCAGAATTGATCTTTGCTGTAGTAATGTATTTAATTGCTTTTCAGTGACTACAAATGTCAATGGAGTAAAATGAATTGATCAAATTGAAAGAAAAAGTTGAATTGAAGACAATTGCTGATCTCTTCGAGTAAGCCTGGTTTCAACTCAGAGCCACAGAACAAAGATTTACAGTTTTACCAACTTATATCTTCTGATTTAGAATAAATAAACAAATTATTGATTCTGAAATGGTGGACTTTTCTCAAACTCGTAGTATATTTTAAAACTTGAAACTAGAGAGACTTACTGAGTTTGCTCATACAGTTGTGGAGCCTATTCTCCAGGTTTACGACCCTCTGCTGCAGCTCCTCATAGTCATAGGCTCCCATCTCCTCCTGGATACCCATTAACACGCTGGACAGGTTTCTGATCTCTTCTTTGAACTGGGAAATGAGCTTGGCATCTGTCTTGTACTGCTCCAAGACAGGGATCAGTGGCTGCAAGGACTCCATCCGTCCTTTCAGCTCCTGGAACAGACAAAGAAGTGGCTCTCTGAAGAAATGATAGCCTCTGTTTGGTAATATTGAATTTGTGTAATACCAGCATCTTTTTATGAGTGCCGGTGCTTCATAAATATAAATAAAAATAATTATCTCTTTTCTTTGTTTGGCATAAAAGGCATAGGGTTCTCCCTTATGTTCTTTCTGATTGATTTCCATTGTTAAGTGAAGCAAAAAAGCATCTTTTTATTCCATTAATGGAAAATCAGCAAAGAAAGAAATTATATTTAGCAGAGCAACTTGTCGACAGCAAAGTTTGTCATCAGAAGGAGGTGCAACCAGATACACAGATGAACAACCTGCTTGAATATGAACCCAACAATTTCTCTTTATAAATACTATGTAATTAATACAACTGGTGTCAGTACATAGTGTCAATTACACCTTAAAATAACATGGTTAGTGAAAACAATTCTGTATATATATATATATATATATATATATATATATATAAGTCATAAAAAGTTTTTAAAAAGCGGGTTGTTTTTTGAATTTGTCTTCATTTGTACACAGTTTTTCTGGATATGGGCCAGTGAAGTCTAAACTCCTCCATGGAGGAGCTAATCCATATGCAGCTTCTTGTAATAATAAAGTCTGTACTTTAGTGCAGTACTTGATTAATTATATTCTATCAATTATATCATTCATATATTATATATATAAATTAACATTCATTCATTCATTCATTGTTTGTATGCTTGAACTCACAATTCACTTTAAAGCAGGGTGGTCACTTGCATCTGATTGTTATCCTGCAATTGAGTGAAAAAAAGTTTTTTTAATCTATTTTTCTTTCACCTTCAGTTTAACTGCTAATCGGGCAGGTTTATTGGTTTGTTATTGTTGCATTTATTTACTTCACAACTTCTGTATTGTATATATTATAGTCATCCTTCCTCCTAAATATAACTAAAGGGGGGACAAACCTTTAAGCACCAATATGCTTTTATCTGACATCTGAATTCCTAGATGAGCAAAGTAGCAACAGAAAGAAGCAGTGATAAACATTAAGATAAGATGTGAATATAATGATTGCAGTGAAGACATTAAGGTAAAAATATGTGTTCTCCTTGGTCACAGCTGTATGGAGTGCCTTTGCCTTTTCATGGGTCCAACAGATCACTCTCTGTACACATTAGGTGCTGCTTTCAGACTCTGTCTTGACTTTAAAACATCCTTGTCCTTGGTCAGCCAGCAGCAGACCTGTAATAATTTTATACTGAATGACAGTTTCCAGTTTAACATGCTTCTCAGGTATCTTTAAAGGAGATCCCTAGCCACGCTTTCTTATGATGTTTCTTACAGAGTTAAACATCAAACAAAAAAAGATACCTGAAAGTTTTTGTTGACGAGCGTCTTCCTGTCCGACTCGATCTGCCGGAACTTCGACCGGAATCCTTTGATCTGGCTCTCCATTCTCATGATATACTGAAAGTCTCTTTGCGTCCGCAGGTTCAGCACCTCGATTGACTGTGACATGTTCTGCACCTTTTGAAAAGAATGAAAAGGCGCAGAATTGATTTTTCCATCCACCACCAGATTAAAACGTCCTTCTTGTTCAGCCGCTCAGTTGCCAGCCGTGCTCCAACTTCCCGTGGAACAAATCAACATTTTGACCTCTAACATGATTGTCTTTTAACAAACGAGCAGGTTATAGCTTCAGATTAATTTCACAAGGATGTGGGGCTGTAACACAGCAGACTTCTTGCTCTGGATTTTTTTTTCCCATCCATTTTTAAACTTGTATTCCAGTGTTTTTCAGACGAAACTCTTTAATCTGCTACTTTTGATAACATATTTCACAACAGAGATTGGATGCAGCGACTGTACAGTGCCTTTTTCTGGTTTAACAAAAGATCACTGGGATATGGGGCATGTGAACAAGAAGAAATGTGCTCCTTTCTCTTCTCATTCTGGCTCTAATTATAAAAAAAAAAACAGCATTATTGGAGCACATCCATCGCAAAGTGGCACAACACTCATACATTGTGTTCTTTTCTGGCTCTGGCAGAGAGATCCTGAAATGGCCTCACTGATGCCCTGAGGCAGCTTAGTACATTAGTGTCAGAGGGGCCTGAGAATGATAGAGCACATGCATTGGCAAACAACATCAAAATGTAAGTAACGGCAATGTTTCCTCGTAGTATATGTCATACTCAAATGGGTGCTGGGTTATTTGTTGGCTTGCAGATGATATGTGAAATCACAACTGTTACGAAGAGGCACAACATTACATTTGATGGTTCTATCTCAATTCCCAACGTTGTGAACTGTGTACATGAATAATTTAATGAAAGTGACCCAAAGTCCATGATTTTTATCAATAGAAATAAAAGAGGATGGTTCATTTGAAAAACAATGACAACAGTACACAAAAAAGCTGAATTTGTGAAGATGGTCTACTTTCTCATATAATTTAACCCTTAAAAAAATTCCCGGTATGATTGCATTTTTTCTGTTAAAGTGAGATAAAAAAAAAAAAATCCTCATCTTCACGAGCTGTCATTCAGCTGATGTCACTCATGTAATATATGCAGAAGAGAAAAATGGTGTTATGGGCCAGGCTGGTGCAATCTCTCTGAGGATTACAGCAGCAAAACGCCATGAATAACGATTGAAAATGGATGTGATGTCTATATGAATTCAGGTGTGCCGGTTGCTTACAGCGGGTGCTTGTGCAAGAGTGTGAGTGCGTTCTTGTGCGAAAGAGTGTGCACATGCCTTCTCCAGGAGCTGACGGAGCTGTCTGCCTTTGGCATCTCTGGAGCACAGATTCTGTTCAGGTGCCACCACCGTGCAGATGCAACGTCCGTCTGCATCCTGAGCTGAGCTGTACACCTGCCACCCTTCCTTTGGCCGGATGGTCTGCACACAAAGCGTAAATACACACACCCGACATTACCACAGACACACAAATGAATTCAACACGTTACTATTGTGAAACTGCAGCACACAGCTGTGGTTTTCTGCTACTTTTTTTCCCGTCATGGATCATTATTCTTCTGCCTTGTGCTCTCAAAGCTTTGACACCAACAAATTCCACTGGCTCACAAAAACATTTCAGCTTGGAAAGCACAAAGTGATTTTGCTGTAAGATGTTCTTCTGCTCATACTATATTGTCTCTAGTGAATCAGTTCCTCAAGAATAAATAGTGTTTCCTGGCCTTGACGAATAACCTCAGAGTAGAAATTCATCTGTTTCTCTTTATAAGATCTTCCAGTGCCTTAACTGAAAAACCCTGCTGGGAGAAACAGATAAACCTGATTTGTGGGAACTTAATCTGCTCTTTATGACATTTAATACACTCCCCAGTGCAAAAATGCAAAGCTTCAAGAACATAAAGCTGTGCACCCTAATGTGCTGTGCAGGATATTCTAATGCAACACCCCATGCTCATGTCAGATATGACAGCGAAAACTAGTCTTGTTCCAAATATGTTGGATCAAAGTCTGCAGGAGTGCTTGAAAACTTTATAACTGTCAGGCTCACAAACAGTGTTAGTATTTGAGGAACGCTACTTTTTTCTATCAGCATGGGGAAATTAAAACAAGCCTCCAGCCAAATCCTGCCAACTTTTGATTGCGGATGACAAATTTGTCTGTGCTATCAGCCTCTTTGCCAGAAAAGCAGTTATTATCTAGATTTGGTTGAGCACACTGAAGCTAAATCTGATCTGGAGGAAGAATAGCATTAGAAACACGTAAACGTTGGCATCCACCAACCTCTGAAGTCTAAGGGTAATAAAAAAAGATTGTTTTCATAGTGCAGACATCCTTTCACTCTCATTTTCATCATTGCCTGTGAGTCTGAGCAGTTTAAAAACATTAGCCGTTGGACAAGGCATTGAGCACGAAAGATCATGCCCCCTATGAGCAGGCATAAACGTCACACTCGGGAGACAGCTCAGCCTTTGACTCATCATTTTCACCCACCGGGAGGCTACTTTTTGCCACTTCATACTCTTGTCCTGATATGAAATGTAGTTGTTAAGGAAATAAATGGCAGTTCAAACTGGCACTTTCAACCCTGATTTCTCAACCATGTAAACATTTTTACATTTATGGTCTCATATCTTCATTACTACAGCACGTGCCACACCTTAGCTATTAAGCGCATCCTTCCCATGAAAATCAAAACCACAGTAAAGAGCAGCAGAAGAAAAGGTGACATTGCGGTGAAATATCTGAAGGTCATGTGAGTACATTGCTCTAGTCTAAGGAATTATTAAAGAAACTGAATGGTGTGGTGCATCATAATTGCAGCAGGAATCTGCTTCTGTCTTGTGTTTCCGAAGTTGAATGGGATCAAAGTGGAAGGGGAGGGGATACTGCATCCTTAGCTCGTCTTTCTCTTTCTTTGCTTTGAAAGGATCCTAAGGAGGATAGTTTCACTAATCTGATAAAATGGTCTTTCTCTTGTCTCATGAGTGACGTACATCCTTTCCCCCTCTTCTCCGTCTCACATTTCCTCATATGAAAATGATTCTGACGCTCAGCCAAGCCAGATGCACTCCCCACTTTGGCTTCACTTTGTGAGGAACTCTGTGAAAAGAGTATCTCTCTCATCAAATTCAGACAGCTGGTTACTCTTTTGTTTTGAACATTCATTTGGACTTTTTCATCCATCTGAAGGCATGTTTCCTCAGCCTGAGAACATTTCCTGTCTCTGAGTAAATGAGAAATGTTCTTTCTTCACACCTCGTCCAGTCATGGCAAGGTGAGGAAACTGCTTTGCAATGAAGGCACTGGCAAACGGACTGTACTCTGCATGGGTGGGATGAACCTAATTAACCATTGTTCTTCTCCAAATGGCTAACAAGCTGATCCTTCTAATTTGTGATAGTCCTCCTTAACACATTTCCATTTAAAAGCTTAAACCAACATTTCCTGTTAAACAGGTATCAACTATATAGCAGCTACTTTTGAGATGGATATTATTTCTAGATTTTGTCATGTGTATTCTTCTTATTTATTCATCTATTAATATTTTTTTTGTTTTACAAAAGAAAGTACTCTCCCTTAAAAGTGAGTCATGTATCTGGCATTGCCCCAGGTTGAATTAAGCAATGAACAAAGTGCTGTGAGCGTGGCTGCACCTCCACCACTACTTAATAGAAATGATTTGCATTCAAAATTATTTTTGTGCACATATTTTTGCATTTTTTGTGAATTCCTGTGTGTATATAGGACACCAATATAAGCAAATAGTCAGCAAAACGGCAATAATGACAAAAAGAAAGTGAAATGACTCATCCTTGTCTTAATAAGCAAGTATGGATCCTTATGAAAGGTTCCATATACATTTAATATAACTTAAATCACCTATAATTAACAGTTCTAACATCGCACGTTATACTAAGCTCGTATTTTAAGTTAATTCGGCTCTTTTTAGTGGAAAAATTAGGAATCTTGTTATTGGAAACTCACCACTGTTGGGCAATATCCAAACAGCAGCAGAAATATCAGCGGGTTCAGGACCACGGACAGCGGCCACATTCTGTCGGCTTATACTCTGTTTTCTTCCTCCAGCTCCTCCGTGACAACAGGAGAGCAAAAAGAAAAAGAAAAAAATCACGCAAGTTTTTGTCCGTATGCTCGCGCCACCGCGTCTACTACACTGAGGTAAAAACCGTGACTTCCTGGCAAGGAGGGGGGCACGTCCATCCACTCGTCCCCGTCACGCGTGCCATCCGGGCAGCAGGGAGAAACCTCCTCACTGCAAGGAGGGGGAAAAAAGTTTGTGGTATTGCATGCAGCGAAAATTCGAGCTGCGTTCAGGGACCCTTCTTCACGGATATGACATCATCCAGCCGCCTCTCTCGACTTTAAATGAAGCTAGTTCGTGTTTGTGAGGAGGAACCACTAGCAGCTGTGCGCTGATAAAAGTTGCAGCTGGCAGCATTCGTGGGGAAATCAGAAGCTACAGGGGGGCGAAATTGGCGAAATTGGTGTAAAAACATATATAAAACATATACAAAAAGAAAACAAAATATTTTGAGTAAGCTCTAAATAAGTAAATGAATGAATATTAAATATCAAAATATCAAAATGAATGATTTGTGAAGCCATATTTATATAAAAGCAAAGCAAAACAACAACACAAATTCCAATCTACATGACAACAGCATAATCTAAAAGTAGGCTTAAAACCTTTGCCAGGGACACAGCCTACGCTTGTTTAAGTTTCAGCATTTACAAAATCAAAATTTTAGATAATAAAGCAGATCTGAAAGATGTGATATGAGTAGTACAAATAAGTATGTCAAATAAGATGTTTGGATCAAAGCAATGTTTATGACCAACTAAGAAGCTTTCATTTTAAAGCGGCACGGCTGAACTTTAGCAGATTTTCGTGCTTTGGCGCCCCCTAGAAGGCTAATTGAGCATCAGTCTCCCATCCTGTTTTTTCTCTGACCTTTCTCGAAATCAAATCAATTTTATTTATATAGTGCTTTTCGTGCCACAAAGCAACACAAAGTGCTTTAAATAATAAAAACAATCTATGTATATTAAATAAAAACAATCTTTCCCACAACAAAGTATAAAAACAAAACAATTAAAAAAAATACAACAAATGCATACACAAACAAAATGCAACCAACAAAGTGTCTTATGCCCATTCCCCACAGGCTAATGAACCCCACTGACACAAACTGTTTGATTTTCTATATCTCAGTAGGACTACAAGTTGCACTTATCAGAATCACACTGTGAGTAGTTGTTGGCTTCAGCTCCTTACACAGTGTTGGAAAAACAATTTCCAGATGGACATGCACATTTTCGCTGAGTGTGGGCTCTCGGAGCTGCAAAAGTAAAGAAAGCGTGAGTTTACTGACAAGCTCTACATAGAGGTAAACTAACAGGAGGACAGGTATGCAGAAGCAGTCACTGAGAATTTCCTCTCTCTACAAAAGTCCAACTTTTTCAGCAAAATTTGACTAGACCTTGCAGAGAATTAGCTGGGAATTGCATGGCCCGTTCTTGAAGCATCCAGCCAACCTAAGTGGGTGTTTTTATGTAAAGAGACACAGTGGATCAATTTTACATAGCTGCTCATTCTCAATCCCATTGTGCAGGGTTGATTTACATGCTCCACTCAAATATTTTAAATTAGTTTTCTCAAAAAGTTATTCCTGTAATCCACAGCACTCTGATGCAGTGGACAGAGGTATAAACATAATGCTCGTGTCTATGGGATTAGCATTCAAACATCATTGTGCAGAAAAAAAATTATAAAAATATCTTAATAAGGTGACAGGTTGTGCTACAAGGGGAGCTTTAAAACCCCGAACTTCGAAACTCCAAACTCTTTCAATCCCTGAAACAAAGACCAAGTCTCTCTTGCTGCTTAGGTACCATGAGAGGTTTATAAAAAAAAAAAAATCAGCTTTTGTAGCTTGAGTTACTGACGTGCGTGACACACAGGAAATATTCTTGATTACCCAGATCTCATTATCACATAAAGAGATTTAAAACCTGTCATATTACTGAAACTAATGATGCAAAGCTTTTTGTGGTGCAGTGCAGTTATAATGTCCCTGTCTGGCCAGAAGCATTAGTCACATACTCCAATATGACACATTGTTTTCAAATAACTGAGACAAGGTATTGAATAATATGGGGAGCACTCTTTGTGCATGCAAATGAAGTTCACAATTCGGGCACAGCCAACAGATCGTTGATTTTTCAGCTTCTGTGCTCAGTCTCTCTCTCTGTTTTTTTTTTAACCTCTGTTTACTTTTATAAGGGACCTCTGGCAATTCCTGTTTCTGAACATAAACCTTCAAGTATTTGTTGTTTTAAAGTAAGACTGGATATTAGTTTTGGGGAGAAGAAAAAAGTTGCTTTAGGCTGTTTTGGTTAAATCCCTGACTCTCACTCTTCCACCCTCCTGACCAAAACCGTGTATCTCTAAGAATATGTTTAAAAGCTCCATATATTTTCTGTCTCTCTCTGCTGGCTTTGTTATGCTGTTACTTTCTCCTAATGACTCCTTTATTAAACTTTTAGGACAAATTCAGCAGTGTGTACTCATTTATGTAGACTTCAAAAGCAATACTACATGCGTCTGCAACCTTAAAACTTTGTATTTCTGACTGTTTTGAAGACAAATTGACATTTATAATGCTAATTCCCGGAGCAAGCATTCCCCTGCAGCTGAGAGGCTGCACTTCATGAGTTATTTTTGTCAGGCCAGAGCATCATGGGGCAGCTATGTTTTGGCATTGTGTCACATGCCAGCAACTGGATGTCAACACTGGTGGTTT
The DNA here is from genome assembly GCA_028567055.1 of Leptatherina wallacei. NCBI lineage: Eukaryota > Metazoa > Chordata > Actinopteri > Atheriniformes > Atherinidae > Leptatherina > Leptatherina wallacei. Next base: position 21,696,574 of record JAOXYM010000008.1, on the reverse strand, counting down.
TGAAAGTGCACCATGGCTGATTCAGCAAAGAAACTCAAGAAGACATTATCGGAGGAAGAGAGGAAAAGAAAAGGAAAGTAACAATGCAAAAGGTCTGAATTTTGATGGCTTGAGAAAGCTCTGAGAAGAGACAGGATGCAAGACAGATGCCGAATTAGCTTTCATTAGGGAGTGCCAAATAGCTCAAATCTGCCAAAGTTCAGTAGTGCTCCTCTGATGTATATTAATGCACCCTTAAAAATATGCAGAATTATCTCTGGCACTTCTTGTTGGCAATGGAAAAACAGATAACTGATAGAAAACCCAAAACTATGATTATTCTTTTTTAAATTCAGCATATGTATATGTGTATATATATATATATATATATATATGTATATATATATATATATACAGTCCCTGCCCAGGCTGCTCCAACCCCAGGCAGGGACTTGAACCCACAACCTCTCAGGTGAAAGCATTGTACACTAACCAGTCAGCCAAAGGGATATCTCCTTGGCTAAAGTATATAAATGTATTTTCATATATGTATAAAATCTGATGTGTGTTTATTTGGACACAAACTGCAGTTATGAATTGTTCAAAGCTTCTAAGCTTCTTCTTTGCCTCAGTATGGTGTTGTCACATGCAGTTTTGCAGGGCCAGTTGACAACCGTGTTTGAAAAGTGGAACAAATCAATAAACTACTATAATAATTTTCCGCAGGCAGCTATATTCACCGTCCTACTCATCCTTTCTTTCACACCTTTCTTTGCCACCCCCTGCTTTATTCACAGTTTGAAAACTCCTAAATGTAATATATTTAATGTGTATTGTGTTTAACATGCAAGGAACATTTTTACCCAAAGAGTAAAATGTCATTGCAGACTTTGCTTGAATTTCTATTCAGACCTTTCCCTTACAGAGAGTTTTTTCAGAGGCTGCAACAGGAGCATGTCCTTTGCAGGAGTCCCCTTCACCCTCTGGTGCTACTTGTTTCTCCTTTCCTACAGAAAATGAACAGACTGTTCTTTAGAGAGCCAAGAGGATGCAAAGCTCGGTCAGGTTGAATGAGTTTGGACCCACTTTTGTTTCCAGAAATGGCCGGGATGTTAGACTTTTTTCTACTGAAGGCAATGTCTGTGTAAGACAGGCAATCATATGCTGGATATCTGAGGAGTAGGGATATCCCCGGGCCTTTCCCAGATCACCAGTCGGTAGAAGGGATTAGTTGATGTGTGGGGGGATGAGGCGCAATACAGTGCAGTTGGAATGTTTCCCAGTGAAACAGTTTGAAAGAGGAATACTTGAGTATCTTTGACAGGAGCAGGAGACACACGTTTCTTGGCACAGTCAAATAAAGGGTTTTTTGTACAATGAGTCATGACCTGCATTCCTGATGATTTTCTCCCCAGCTTTGACAGTAACGGCCACTTGTTTTGTGGCCCAGTCCAGTTCAAATTCACTTTGGCTTACATGTGTTCGGGCATTTTTACCTCCACCAAAGCAGAGATTATGTTTTCAGCAGCATTGATTTCCATCTGTCTGTCTGTTAAGGAACAAGTGATTAGATTTTGGGTGTGATCCGGATCACTGCCTGGATCCAGGAATTTTTTACCCTGGTGAGATAGAGATAATTTTGCCAGTAAAGCTTCTTACTAAAAAATAATCCCAACAATCATTGGCAAAAAAAAAAAGAAGAAAAAAAGCCAACGGCTTGGCAGAGGTCTGTGCTCTCTTAGTGCTTCTTGTCTGCATCTCAAATACACTTTGGAAACAGCTACAAAAATGTATTAAAAGAAGTAGTGAAGCAAAAGAATATCAACAGAGAGAACGAGCCATTATCCTGCCACAAAAGGGACATCACTCAATACAAGCTGTCAATAACTGAAAATTACACACAGTTGGCTATTCTAAACAAGACGCCTTTATCTTCTGTTTTCATGTAAAGTGTGCACTTGTTACTGTTGCTGTTGGACATGAAGCAGTTCTGCAGAGGAAGTTAAAGGATGAATCTTTTGATCAAAAGCAGCAGCAGCTTTATAGCAGTTTGCTATCTAGATTTGACCTCATCTGTCAGGGGTTTAAGTCAGTGCTACAAGCAGAATGATTTACAAAACTAAAAGTAACGTATGAAAGGGTGTTGTTTGGTATGTTTCACACATCAAATAGCATTAATAGAACCAGAACTTTCCACAATCCTGTGCACATACACATAACAAGGGAATTATATTCAAAAGAAAAGTTTTCTTTTTTTTTTGGTTACTGTTCAGTGTCTCATCTCACTAGGGGTCCATTTTTTCTGCCATAATATTGCAGACCCTCTGGTCCTGTCATTATCTTTAGAAAATTGTTTTTGTTCCATTGCTGTCTATTAAGTTGTTCTAGTCTTTTGTCATTTTTTGTTCTGTCTTGTTTCCTGTTTCCTTTACAGAGTTTTCTCCCATTGTGTATTCTGTTTGCTTTTCTAGTCCCTGTCCCCTGCTTCCGGTTGTTATTTGTCACACCTGCTTCTTGTTTTGTAATCAGTCCCTCTGTATATATGCTCCAGGTTTACCTTTATTCATTGCCAATTCATCGGGTATGTAAATCATCTGTTAGGGTGTAAGTCCTGTCATATCCATAGTCTTTGTTTGTCAGTTAGTAAATTGATTGGTTAGAATATAGGAATAAGCTATTGAGTGACTGTATGGCACAGCAGCCAGTAAATTACACATGCAAATATTTCTACATTGCTCAAAAAAAAAAAAAAAAAGGGAACACATAATCATTACCATGTTACTAAAAGTCAGTCACACTTCTGGGATATCAATCTGTCCAGTTAGGAAGTAACACTGATTGTGAATCAATTTCACCTGCTGTTGTACAAATGGAACAGAAAACAGGTGGAAATGAAAGGCAATTAGCAAGACAACGCTAAAGGAATGGTTCTGCAGGTGATTGCCACAGACCATTTCCCTGTCTTCATTCTTTCTGGATGATTGTTGGTTACCTTTGCATTTTGCCAGTGCCCTCACCACTAGAGGTAACATGACAACTGCAACCCAGAAGTTGCTCAGGTAGTGCAGCTCATCCAAGATGGCACATCAATGCGAGAAGGTTTACTCAGTCTCCCAGCACAGTGTCGAGAGCATAGTGGAAATATCAGGAGACAGGCCAGTATACCAGGAGATGTGGAAGGGGGCCATAGGAGGACAACAACCCAGCAGCAGGACCACTATGTGTATGAGGGCTCGGTGTCCAAAAGTTGAGCCTGTGCTCACAGCCCAACACCATTGGCATTTGCCAGAGAATACCAGGATTGGCAGATTGGCCATTGGCGCCCTGTGCTCTTCACAGATGACAGCAGGTTCACATTGAGCACATGTGACAGACGTGAGAGTCTGGAGATGCTGTGGAGAACGTTCTGCTGGGTCTGCTGGTTCAGTGGGTCAGTGATGGTTTGGGGAGACATATCCTTGAAGGGTTCATAGATCTCTGTGTTCTAGCCAGAGGTACCCTGACTGCTATTAGGTTCCGGGATGAGATCCTCATACCCATTGTCAGATCATATACTGCTGCAGTGGGACCTGAATTCCTTCTGATGCAGGACAATGCTCGGCCTCATGTGGCTGGAGTGTGTCAGCAGTTCCTGCACGATGAAGGTATTGGTGCTATGGACTGGCCTGCCTGTTCACCAGACCTGAATCCAATTAAGCACTTTTGTCATGTCTTGGTCCATCCACCACCACCATATAGACTGTCCAGGGATTCACTTATGCCTTGATCCAGGTTTGGGAGGAGATCCCTCAGGAAAACATCCATCATCTCATCAGGAGCATGCCCAGACACTGTGGGGAGTGCATACAGCTACGTGGAGGCCACACACACTACTGAACCTAATTTTGTCTTGAGGAATTTCCACAGAAGTTGGGTCAGCCTGTGATCTGATCTTTCCACTTTCATTTTGAATAGAATTCTGAATCCAGACCTCCATGAGTTAATAATTTTGATTTCCATTGATCATTCTTATTGTGGCAGGACATAGGAGGGCCCGGGCGGGGATTGAACCCACAACCTCCCGGGTAGTCATGCACGCTGACCAGTCAGCCAAAGGGATATCCCTGTAGCCAAGTAGCCAGGGCACATGATCAATCGGAGGTATAGTGACAGGACCCTCACTGTCACATCTCTCCCCCTCTTTCCACAAGCACGTCCTCATGCTGTATGCACGTAGACCTCACTTTCACATTATGTTTTTTTTGTTCTCAACACATTTCACTATGTGATGAATCAAGATTTTCAACTGGAATATTCCATTCATCAAGATCTAAGATATGTTGTTTCAGTGTTCCCTCAATTTTTTTTAGCAGTTTATATAGTCTTTATCTAAAATTTTATATATTTAGAGACAAATTAAATCAAAATGTAAAGCAAAAAAAAAAACATATTAACTACTGCTTTTACAGAGACATTGGTGCAATGTGAGATAAGGACAGATACATTGCATACTGTGAAAATAGTGGAATCTGACAAGATAGTATGGGAGACAATAGATACCTCATGAATATAACATATGGGAAAAGATATCAGGTATTGTAATAAGGGTGCTGAGATGGCTCAAGCTGTTTTCTTCAAGTGTTTTAGTGTGTGTGTGTGTGTTGTTTCTTCCCATTTATAAGCAACCAATTCAGAGCTTCCAAAGTGTCAATTTCTTTAAACCTGATTGTATGTCTTACAACATTAGCCATTAAACAGAGTGGAAACTGTTGTTTTACTCTGGCTTAATTTATGCCATGATGGGATTCAGCTGTTTGTGACCCTGGAAAGATCAAATAGGTAGAAAAGAGAATTTATGAAAATAGTGGAAAAAAAGAGTAAAAGGAGGAACATTTTCTTTGAAAGTGCCCCTCATCAGATGCAACTGCGGCAACCCTGGTGATGTCAGCTTACCAACTATGCAAATGGTTCTGCTGACAAAGATCTATCTAGCGTTGGCAGCAACTTCCCCCAGCAACAGCTTTCAGAACAGGTCTGCATCATTAGGTGCTTCTTCTTTAATTTGACCCAGTTACCATTTAAATCTGTAAGAAAAGAAAAGAAAAGAAAAGAAAAGCTATTCTGCAATCAATAATGAAGAACAGCTGGTCCTTTATTAATTTAAAAAGTGGAAAAGAATAACTGTCCATTCGCTCAAGCAAAATTGTCAGGCACACAAACTTAATGATTACTCATCACCATATGTGCTTTCACTGACCCAATCATCATGACAGCTTCTAGGTCTGAGAAGTACACAGAGAGCTCTACTAACAGATGTAATGATTCATGCAGCCGAGTGAAAACAGGTTGGACGGAGGCTGCCAAAACTTCACTAGCTCCTCATAGCAGAGATAATTAAATACAATACTGAGGCATGACAAGCTGGTGGGCAGAGGTTTGTAGACTATGTTTATCAGAAATGAGGATAAAGAGAGACAAGTATTGAAAACAGTGAAATTCCAACTAGAAGACAAAGTTTTTAAATATCTATATAAAAGATTGGCATTATTATTGGCATTACAATGCATTAGCCATCAATATATGTGTGCTTATGAGAAAATATTGAGACTGCAGTATGGATTGGATCTGTCTTGGCAGCTTGAATTCACAGAGGGTACTAAAATAAGGCAAGCAAGAGCATGCTGTTGTTTTTGACTCCGTAATAACACACTATTACACTATAAAGCTAGACTGACATGTTTGTGAAGTTTTCATGACAGATCTGCGTAAAGAGGCTTCAGTGACATGACTGGGGAACAAGCAGTGGTCAGAAAACATTTAGTTTAGATGTGGAGGTTCAGTCACAGATGTGTCACGGGGGCTGCTATGTGAAAAAAAAGAAAGATATAAACAAAGAGGCAAACAGCATTCTAATGTTTGCCTCTTTAACACAAAGGAACTCCACAATATAAACCTGCTAGTGCAAATACCTGTATCAATCTTAAGATGAACTTTATCACTTCGTTAGTGAAAAACCTAAACAACAAATATATCTGATTGTGTTTGCTTTTCCTATTTTTTCTTATAATGAGAATTCTAATTGGTTTTCTGTCATATCTATTTCGTAGAATACAACTGATGTTTGTCATGCTTTATTTCCACAGACTTTCATACTTGCCCCTGCCAAAATCACAAACTCCCTGGAAAGAAAAGACCATTACTGTCGATTAGCATTTTCTGTGGACATTTGAGCGGCTCAGATAAAAGCTGGAATCCATTATCATGTCAACGTTATGCAGATTGAGTTGTAATTTATACTTCACGTGATCTTTGGGTGAATTTCATTCTCAGTTAAGAATGAAAATCAACAGAGGAGAGGCCATATCATGAAAGCACAGAGGCTGTTTCTGCTGCTTGTCTTTGTTTGGATGGATGCAAACTGAAATTACAGCGTGTTGATATACGTACTGGTGCTGTCGCTGAAAAGTTGGTGTTTTATTAAATCTGGTGTCTTAAATTGGACACATGCACTTTTAACCCCTGTAACAGCCCAGGTAGCAAACTTTGTTTGCCTCCATGATGCCCCAAATTCACTGATAATGAAGCCCAAGCACCCTGGCCTAGGTCCGAAGTTGAAAATCCAAATGTAGCTTTTTTTAATCAGATCTTAGTTGAAACTGGCTAAGACCAATTGCGCTCATTAAAAGTGGACCTCCAGAACCCATCAAAAAGGGCTGAGTCCTCACACCTAAGAAATTTGCTCTGCAAGTCTGTAGGCTTTTCTTTAAACCCTCATTTGAGAAAAAATCTTTAATGTACAGAAAGCTTGCACACTGTGTCAAAAAATAAATTAAAGTGGAGTTGTCAGGCTGTTAAGAGGAATTTTTCTTTTTGTCACTTCTTCATGTTTAAAAATAGCAAAAACAGAGTCCATCCAAACTTGTGCAAGAGCAAAAGAGTTTCACAAGCTGATAAAAAAAAAAAACGGCTGCATTATCCTGAATCATTTTCCAGATTCATATTAGGAGGTCAGCACTCAAGTTCAACTACCTGGGACCAGAATCATGGAACCACGTATAAAGAAGAAGGCCAGTTATTTTCATGATTCAGTTATTTATTTATTTATTTATTTATTTATTTATTTATTAACATTGTAATTGGTGCATGGGAATGAATAACTTTTGATTAAATTGCATTTTGGGTGAATATGCTTTTATGGTTTTGCTTCTATTTTATTTCTGTTCCTTTCTGTTGTCTTTGAGTCTCGTGTTTTGGTTTCTTGTCTAATTTTGTAGTCACGTCATTGTATGTTATTGTTCTTTTTACTTCCTGCTCAGTACACACCTGACTTTACTTTGCTGATTGCTCCACCTGCTCCTTGTTTAGTTAGTTCTCCTCAGCGTATAAATACCCATTGGTGTAATTTGATCTCTACCAGGTCATCATTGCTTTGTTTTTCTTTCCTCATCTTCATAGGTTTTCCATCAGTCTGGCTTGTTGCTCTCTTTATTAATTTGTTTTGTGTTCCTGTAACTTGCTGTAGTTGTGCATTTTGTTTTGGACCAATTAACTTCCAACACCTTCCTCTGCCTTCCTCCTTCCAGGTTCTGTATTTGGGCCCTTTCTTCAAACCCACACCACACCGTGACACTGATAGGTTAAATACGTCCCAAAAACCTTTAATGTATGAAATCTTCATAGTTGGTGACAATGTGATCAAGATTATATGACATTGCAATTATCTTTGAATGTGCAACAATATCAATAAATATTAGCCCAATCTCACAAAAAATGTGAGATAAAAAGATATGTATTTAGCTGACTTTAAAAGCATTGTATTTCCACAGAATGCGTGGTTTGTTTGCAGCAATCCAGCAAAGTATTTTCATTTGCAGTGTTGGTTGTAATGCAATCTATGTTTTCCAAACTTTACCATCTTTCTTTTCTAATACTTAACCTTAAATAAGTAGTTTAGGTTGCGCAAAACAGCAACTAAACAGTGACTGAATTAAAAAAAAAAAAAAACATTTCAAAATATAGCTTTTTGAAGCCATCAATAGATGGGAGTCAATTTAAAGATGCACTACTCAACTTTTGTCATTTTCTCAGTGATGCGCAGCCCTATCGATGGCTAATTCAGCATACAGCTTGCATCCTACCTGTACTGTGACCTCTCCACGCAGTAAAACCAGTCTTATCTTCACTCTTGTCTTAGCTCTTGCTCCATCTCTGGCTCTCTTTTGTTTCCGCTCTTCCTCCGATGATATCATCTAATGTTTTTCTGCCGAATCTGCCATGGGGCGCGTTCA
>JAOXYM010000008.1:21664623-21677418 GCA_028567055.1 Leptatherina wallacei | reverse complement strand
ACATCTCAGCTAAAGTAAACACATGCACAATGAACTGAGTGCAAATATAGGTGTCCTTTCCATTTTGTGACACTGTGTCAGGCTTTACAATGGTACATTGATTACATGCTTATTTTTATTTAACCATTATTACTGTAATTCAAAGGCATCATAAAAATCACTTTGGTAGAGAAATGAAATAATGTCAGCTCAAGTTTGATGTGGGAGAAAGGGCACTGAGTGCCAGAAATTAAAGTGACAAGTTAATTTCCTGACATTAGCAGCAGCAGCAGTCAGACTGCTTTCACATTACTGCCAGTCAGACTTTCAATACATCAATATCCCCATGCAGTATGATTGCTATCTGTAATCACTGGTTACTCCAGTTATTCTGTTTTACTAATGGAAATAATTTCCTGTCAAACACATGGAGATCAGTTCAGAATCTTGTATATAATCATAAATATGCATCCCCCTACAGTGGGCTATGAAGTAGCTTGGGGCTTTTTAAGAGCACTTTGAATCTAAAAATAGAGAACAGCTCAAGAACTGAACAGGAGTATCAACTTATGCATCACTTTGGAGAAGGACTCACCCTTTTGCCAGGAGGTCCTGGTACTCCAGCTTCCCCAGATGGACCTGGAGGACCCTACATTAGAACAGAGAGAACACTTGACTCCACTTGATGAAATTGAAGTGGTAGCTTACAATAAGATATGCATGCTTTTGCGAAAAGTACTATTTTATTTCACAGGATGGATATGGAACATAGGAAATACGACAGCAGTTTGGTCTCTTTCTGAGCCACTTCATTATATTGCACAGTAAACAGCAAAGTGTTGTCAGATGACACTGACAAAAATCCAATTAAAATGTTTCCCTTATCTCGGTTTTTCATTTTCAATAGATGTCTGAATAAAAGGATTTATCTATGCAAATGTTAATCCTCAATTCACCCACAACTACAGTAAACTAATCTTAGAGGCAGAATGTTAATGAGTGACTTTTTGGGTTTCTTTACTTGGAAACAATTTCAGCTCATGTTTGACTTACTGGTTGTCCAGCCTCTCCATCATCTCCTTTATCACCAGACAAACCATCAAGACCCTAAACATAACACACCAATGCACCAAATATAAGTAATTCAGCACAAAAGAGAATGTCAAGTAATGAATTAATAATAAAAACTCTAGAAAAATGAAAATGAATGCTGCATGATATAACTTGCATTTTTATTACTTTTTGCATTATCTTAAATATTAACTCATAATCATAAATAATTGTTGTCATGCAAATTCATTACACAGCACATAGTAGACATAAACCCATTAACTGATGGATAAATCTAGGACTTACACCAACACCAGGCTCACCAGGGGGACCCGAGTCTCCTGGAAAGCCAACAGGACCCTGCAGACACACCAAGACATAGAGAAGACTGAGCTTCACTCACATATTTGACACTGTGTCAACAACAGCTCTGGCAGCTGACAGCTCAACTGAGAAATATGACACGAGGATGCTGTAGCTGACAGCCCTAATGATTAATCAGTCAGGGCTGTGTGAGTCTCACTGCAGCCGACGTACAGGGTTACCCTTGGGACCATCATCTCCAGGTGGTCCCCGGCCACCGGGTGGTCCAGCAGCTCCAGGTGGACCGCTTTCTCCCTTCTCTCCAGTTTCTCCCCGAGGGCCCTGAGGAAAAATGCATCACAGTCCTGTCATCATGAAGACCACATAAGGACCATTTATGCCACTCTGAAAATAGGATGGTAAATACAGCACAAGACAAGTGTGTTATTTAATCTGTCACCACAACTGTCATCAAAAGATGCACAGAAATGGCCTGCAGAGGAGAAAAGTGACATAAACACAGAGCTTTTAAGTGTGTGTTTCATGTCATCTGCTACACAGTTTGATATGAAAATATAATTTCGCTCCACCAAAATGATGACACTAAACACTACAGCCTCATTTTTCATTCTAGCAATAGCAGAGACTGTGTCTTAAAGCAGTGGCTATGACTCAGAGCAGCAGCTGAAGCATAATTACAAGCCCAAAATCATTAGTTGGCCCATTAGAGCTGAGCGCTTCTGTAGTCAATGCCAGCATGGCACCTTTAATATTGACCTTGATTTGATGTGCAGCACTGGCTTTATCTATCACTGTAAACAGATATGAGGCAGCAGACAGATCTGTCAATATAACCTGATGGACTCAGACTCAAGGAGGCTCACACCCATAACTAAGGTGTGGCATCCATGGTCTTATACAAGCAGTGGCTACTGCTCTGGCTGGATGACACTGCTTTGATTTGAGAAATGTATGATCAGGATGCCTTCTGTGAATGCTTAACGCTTATTTAGACCAGTGCAAAGTTATAAGCTTTGACACCTTTGCAGGCAAACACAGGATGCTACATTTTGAAATAGATTAACATAATGTGGATTGATTTGAATGATGTTCATCTACATTAATCACTGACAAAATTGTCATTTTTTTCTAAAAGGTTGGCTGCTGTTGTTACGCTTTTGAGAGCCAAAGAGATTTTTCTTTTTCCCTGAACAACAGCCTGGTACCAGAGATTATATTAACACCCCAACACCTTTTCAGCAGACCGAATATCTTATACAACTCCCTCAGGCTGACAAAATTTCTGTGCATCAAACTATAATGAACTGAAGGAAAATACTTAATAGTTGTATGATATGCGTGACATCATGAGATGCACGGAAAGATATGTATCGGCAAGGGAAGAACAGCATGTGCATGACGTTTATGTGAATGGTTTTCTCATTGATTTTGATGCACTTTTCAAAGTCTATAGGCGGTAAGTTTTTAAATTTGAAAATTAGAAAATGCTGTCGGAAGAAAACAGAAGGCAATTTTAGCAAAATATTTAACTTACTCCAATTCCAGGCTCTCCAGGTGGTCCTGGGTTGCCAGCCTCACCAGTTTCTCCCTGTAAAGTAGTAAAACATAATAAGTTATGTAAAAAGTCTTGTTAACGACCCAACATTATCGGGGAACTAAGTAGTCTATTGAGCGTCAGTTCATTGTTTTTTTTTTCTTTTTGCACTGCAGTTCCTCTAAATATAGAAAGGGACACTTTCTACATATCCAACTTATTTTTAGGCTAAATAAAAAAAAGACAATGAAAGAAATTTGTTTCTACTACAGAAGCTGAAAGCTACGGCATTAGTTTATCAACAGCCTCCAAGTTATTAGTTATTACCTTCTCACCAACACCTCCCATAGAACCGATACCTCCAGGAGGACCTGGTGCTCCCTGCAGATAAATCACAGCAACACTTATTAAAGAGAATGTGAAAGAAATACATTCTTAACAACATTCATTTTGAAATAGTGACTGTTGCTAAAGCCTAAAAGAGTCGAAGTAAAACAATACTTACATCTGCTCCACTGGGTCCCTGAGGACCTCTGGGACCAGGAGGACCAGGTGGACCCTGTCAGAAAGAGTGTTCTCAATAGTTTCATCTCACATGATTTATTACCACATTTGTTCTCAGTCACAAATAAATGCAAAATAATAAAAAAAAGGGCAGATGTTTTATTAGGATATGACACCAAGTACTTTAAGATGACTTAACGGAGAGAAAATCTGTTTTAGTGATGAAAAAGGAAAGGAATATCCCTGAATTAATCAGAATGCTCTCAGTTTGCTAAATCAAGGCAGGAACTCTAAAGGGCAAGCTAAGCTAGCAGCTAGTTAGAACAGAAATAAGAAAAAAAAGATAACATTATTTGCCATTTAAAATAACTCAAAACTCAGAAATAAGCAGCTTTAGTGAAAACTATACTGAAAATTTTTATGGTGCCTCAATTTTACAGCATCGAGTTAAATGGACCAGGTCTGCATAATGTAGTTTGTGTTGCAACGCGGATATTCAGCATTTCAGAAAATGCCATGACAAAGTAAATAAGTCTTCATCCAAAGGCTGCTGGAAAAGTGATGTGGTGTGAAAATCAGCAATGTATAATTGCTTCAACCAAACCTCACTTTGGAAACAAAACTGAATATAATGTAAAGCTTGAGCCAAGTTTGGACTCTCAGGTATCATTAGGTTCATGCTGCCACAATGCCAGAGCAAAATATAGCCACCTGTTTGTGAGTACAGAGCCAAAGTTAGACTCCAATTCCAAAAAGAATATGGGACTCTCTATAAAATGTACAGAATGTAAGAGAATGTAATGATTTGCAGATCTTAAAAACCCATATTTTATTCACAATAGAACATATATATTATTTAAATTTCACACAGAATCCCAAATGTTTTGGAATTGGGGATGTAGGTGGGTTAAAAAAATGTTTGTTTGCTGTGCTTGAGTGCAAGAGTACACTTCTTCCATCAAATGAAATCCCCATACAATAGCTAGACACTAGATAACTTTTTTGGTATCACTACTTGACTCACTCCATGGTACTTTAAAAAAAACAAAAAACAGAAGAAAAACATCCTGCACACAAACAGAGCTTGCAAAGCTTTCAAAAGTTTAAGTGTAAATATCAACATGTCTCCCACAAACTAAAACATCTGCAGTGTAGCTGGTGGAGTTGCCAAACTCAGCCATAACTTTAAAACAATCAGCACAACATGCCGTTCCACTGGGATGGACACGGAGACTATGAAAATCCTCGTAACAGAGAAAGTTTGCAGAGGAACTTGCACTCACCATTGCTCCGACATCTCCATTTTCTCCCTTTTCACCAGGAGGGCCGGGCAAACCCTGAGAGGAAGAGAAACATTCTTCAGAACATAGAAGCAAAGTTCATGTAAGGTAGCACATGAGACTGAAACTCCACAGACAAGAGCATATATACATTTCTGCTGCTCATTACCAGGTATTTTCAGATGACATATTTTAAATAGCAGGCTTCAGGATGCAAAGTGATGGAGAGTGCATTAATACAAGCAAAACCCCTGAGTGTAAACACACAATTAGTCAAAAGGGACACCTATTGTAATTAAAGGGTATGGGAAGCTTGGGTATAATCAGCCTGTGTAAATTGCAGGGTGGAAACTCCATCCATCTATGTCCACAGCAGAGTGGAAACAACGGCGAGTGTGCAGGTGGTATGTATCATCCAGTTTTGGGATTCAGTCATGCTTAACTAAAACAGGTTGAATACACCTTGGGAAGGTGTATCTGTAATGAAAATGAAGAAGCTGTCACTTACTATTGTTGCTTATTGTCTATCTGCATAATTGCAGATATTATGTGTTGTGTTAACTTAACTCCAGTGATGGAGCATGCATCATCAATAGGTGTATGGAAACTAGCAGAAATGATAAGTTACTGTAAAACAAATATGACATGGATATCAATCATTACAATAACATACGTGTAGTTTCAGTCCATTTTGTTGATTTACTGTACCTCTGCAGTGACAAAGAAAAGTAATTTATAACAGGTTCTAACTGGGCCTTTGTCACAGTAATAATGCATGAGGGCTGTTAGAATGGGAGAAGAATGAACCATCAACTCAATGCATGTCTAATGTTTGCAAGTGACATACTCGATCCATATTTAACTTATTAGGCTTCTCTGCATAATACATGAAGGGATGGATAAGGAATTCAGGGAAAAGCATCACATTATGAGTTAAATGATCAAACACCATATACACATAGACAAACTTCCCCAAGCATACATTAGAAGAAATCAATCAACATTACAACTTGGTTTTTCCTTCTATTTTCCACACTAGTGTTGAATTATGAGGACACTCGGATGTGAGCACATCTGATATTTACTCTCCTCTACGTCCCCATCTTAACCTCTTAATCTGAAGAATTCATCCTCTCAGTGAGGACTCCAATATTCCACAGCAAACAGCCTAAACTGATGGAAGGCTTTCAGACTGAAGCCATTCATCCCCCCTGGTCAAAAATCATTAATGCTACAGATAATTGCATTGAAGAGCTGAGCTTGCAGCAGCAGCTGCCATGTATTGAAGGGCAGCTTAGCCAAACATAATTAAAAGAGTGGAGATGGAGTGCATTATGCCCAATTAAAAGCCAATTGCACTTAATAACAATGTTATCTAGCCCTATTGACCAGCAGGGCTTTGCTCTAATTTCATCCTCAGTGAGTCCTTGGATAATTGACTTTGAGATATTCTGAAGAGTCCTGTTTCTTTATTCAGTGCCACCGAGGAAAGTTTTCTGAACTTCAGCTCATCAGCCTATGCACTTTCCCCTTTCACTCGTTTCTCCTGTTGCAATTTAGAGGAAAGAAGAGTTGCATACAGGAAGTAAAGTAATGCAGCAATAAGATAAGGCTGACTGCTAATAAAAGAAATGCATACAGAGGTTAATAGGACCAATTTTTTAACAGGAAAGCTATGGGGAAAGAAGCCAAGTATCCTTTGCTAACACATGTATCTGTGATCAAATTACTGTAACATCTGTCTAAGATGTTACAATATAATGAAACACAAGAAGAGCAAACATGTAACACAGCTGACTTAATAGCATCAAATAAAAAATATTCATAAAGAGCTTATTAACTTGCACTTGTAAGACAGAATCTGCAAAACCTCTGAGTGGACTGAATTGAGGAAGAGTGCATATTTGGGTTACTGTTTCATGCTTTAATTTTCAAATGGACAAATGTGTTATAGCTTCACTGATGATTCCAAGTAAAATCAATGAGCTGCTGCCATTAAGAATAAAAGAAATATGTGTGCTGGAATGGAAAACAAAACGTTCGATCAATTATTGATAAAAGCCCTCGAACATCACTCTCCATTTCATCTTTAATGAGCAAAACCTGTGTTTTTGCTAATGGGAAGATACCATAAGCTTTAGTGGATATTTGTAAGATTACCTGTTGAATATCAAACAAAACAAACACAACCCTGACTCTCCAGGTCCATTTTTAATGTGTTAAAGAGAGAAATATTTGAAAAATATAAATGGATTTGTTCTATACATTGATTAAAATATGTGATCAAATAGTGACCGGTACCTCATTTGAGCCTTAGGGCACTGCAGGGTAGTGGTTTACTGCATAAAAATGATGTAGTCTGAGTGGAAAGCCCAATGGTGCTCCCCACTCCACCATTAACGTCGCGGCAAAACGCCAAATGCAAAAATATTAGCAATGGTGATGGATTTTTAGCACTGTCTATACGAGGAAAAGTCCTTGAGGAGGAAAAGCATTATTTGCCCAGGAGCTCGGCAAAGTGCTATTAGGAGTCAAGACTGCATTAATAAATTATGCTTTGTTTTGATGTAATGTAAATGATGCAAGAGGAGATGAAATGTTATAGGTTGAAAGGGGTGTGGAGGAAATCATTCTGCTTTGGTTGGCTTTGACAGAGGGGGAAGTAATGTGCACGCCTACGAGGCGAAGCTCAACGTGACCTGGTTGTCATGTGTTTACAGAAAGTGAGATAGGGAATCAACATGTGCACATTAAAGTTCCAGATTTGATGGAGACTTGCCTGCAATCCAATGGGTCCCGGAAGCCCAGGGAATCCTCGGGGTCCTTCATCTCCTTTCTGGCCAAACATACCCTGCTGTCCTCTTGGCCCTGACTCACCATCAGTGCCCTGTGGGGGAGAGAGGGAGGGGGTCAGGGTTCACAAAATCTCATTTAGTTGAAGCTTCAGCAAATGCAGCTCCTCAAACACTTATATGTACTTTTTTCTGCTCTTCTCCTTTATCTTAATCCTTGTCAAGGTAACAGAGTTTATTTAAGCTCACGTGGTAGAGCTTGGGTCGATGGGCTCTTTCAAATAGAGACTTTTATTTGAAAGTCATTCTATGGCATTTTCATCAATGTATTAATGTCCTACAACCTTGTTTTCTTGCTCAGGGTTGTGAGAGGTCTGAGATTTTCCAAGAGCTTATACTGGGCAGGTCAGAAGTCATCTCCGGGGTGACTTATGAGGGGACATTTGCACAAAGCCAACCTTCATAGCAAAGTCTACTTGAGCTCTTAGAGAAAATGCAATGCCACTTAAAACTTTTAACAAAAAAATGGACAAAAGGTGAAGTAACCTTTCTAACCACTGATACGCCCTCCTGCTGGAGTACGTAGGGGAAACAGCAGCTACCCTACTAGAAACTTTCCTCAGGGAAGGCAGGATATAGAAGTGTATAGCCACAGGGTAACGATAAACTGCATGTGAAAGATGCTGACTTCTGTGAAGTCAGAGGTGCATGGAGCTATGGAAGGTAAAAAGGAGACCGTGGGGAAAGAGTGAAGTGCTGACAGACTGGGTGTATTCAGTTCAAACACACGTCAGCACTTGAAAGTGCTTGAGGAGCTCTCGCTGAGCCCTGGGACATAGGCAGCCTCAAGCGCTGGTAGTGAATGCAGAACAGTTCAGAGGGAAATAATAGGTGATTACAGGTAACAAGTACAGAGCTTTGATATAAAAAAATGACAGACAATGTGCACTTAATCTTAGGCACCCTTTAACAAAGTCACAAATTTGACTTAACCAAATACTCCTCAGGGTGATCCGAATTCATCATTCAATATAACCTTAACCAAATATAACCTTATTTTTGTTGATGCAGCTGCAGAAAGTCTGACAGTCATTACAGAAGCTGTAATTGTGCAACTTACCTCTTATCATTACGGATATTGTTCAGCTCAATTGAATATAACATGTTTAGGACATGAGCAGTACAGTTGTAAATGAGTTATTATCTCATATTCAAGCACCATGAACATTATATGCAACAACCTTTCCTGTGGGATTGATCTAAAAAAACCAAAAAAAAAACCCCAACATAAAATCAATGTCATTTGCAAAAATTCTACTATTACTGTCCACATCCTGCCTGCAGCCATTCACATATGATGCAAAGCAGTTCTAGCTGCTACAAAGGGCTCTTTGTATATCCTTGTTCATCGAGCATCCTTAGAATTAGCTGCTAAAAATGTGTGGGGTTGTATTTGCAGTGCAAGGCACAAAAATAATCTAAATTCTACGCATGTACAGACAAGCACTTTCAACAGAATTAGCAAACAATTTTCTGAAAACTGCAGCTCAAGACACTCGCAAAATATTCAACTCAGGCTGAAGCTCTAATTACAAGATGCTTCATTGAGGCTCCTTCATCATAACAAATATGTTTGCATTTTCTTGAACTAAAACTTGCTAACTTGGAGTATAGGAAAATTCTGTGATTTTTCATTTTACTTATAATGCGTCAGGACCCCAGGAAGGATAGCTGCAATTTTGCTGCAGCTAATGGGGATCCAAATAAAACATAAACATCAGCACCAAGGATGTTTTGACACACCTTGTTAAGGATCAGCTCTGCCATGAAGTTGTACTTTTAAAAGTGCTTGACTTGGAAAAGATTTTGAAGAAAGCAGCTCCGTTGGTTGAGCTGCTGTAAATCTTGCAATAGTTGGCTGAAAAGGAAATTATTCTTCAACAACTAATATTATTCTTTTGGAATGAGATATGGATTGCAGTAAACATGAAATGTTGAAAGTCTATTTATAAGGACCTGAAATAATAAAAGTTGGGCAGAAAATGTGAGTCAGTCTTGAAGAAATGAATGCACAGAAACAGACTGACTCACCTGGAGAAACAACTGTTAGGTAATTTGTTATTCAGTTTGGGTGCACTACCTGCTCATGGCAATACATCTTACTGGGTCCATTCTAGCCCCTACAGAGACCTGTAGATGACGATTTTTGCTAAAATGTTTGTTAAGGCTTCCTAACTTACTGTAATGAGCTGTTAGTTGCCTTCGGGAAATCAGCTATTGTAGAAACAGGACTTTTCCTGTTCCTGTGTTAATGAGATGGATGAGTGAAGGATGTTCTGCAGTATTTTAAGCTAGTGCTTGAGCCAAAACAGCCAATAATTGGGAATGAGGCAGGTTTGATGGGTGATGTTTTGGTGCATACAACTTTCATAAACAATGAGTCATGAGTTTAAATCCAAATTTGTTATAGTAGTGCAACTGATGATAGGAAACATATTGAAGGATTTGACAAATGTGTTTTTTTCTAGGATTATTCAATACTAATATGATACCTCAAATAAAAGCAGTAATTAAAACTAAATATGTATGGACATTACAATCATGTAAGAGTAGTGATTTTAAAATGGACAGGGACTGCAGCCAAGGATTTTTGACCGGCTGAGAAAGAAAGTAAAAAGTAATACCGCTTGCATAATGTCTCCCAAACCTGGCTGGGATCTGACTTAATATCCGCTGATGTGGGATATAAAACACCATCTAAATTGTGCTGGTTTATTTTTACAGGGGTCTCTAACCAGGCACCATCAAGAGCCAAATTTTGCCCATTTATCTAAACAGTGTTTTTTTTTTTTTTTTTTTTACACACGCTTTCAACCAGATACGGTTTAAGGGCATTGCATTTCAGCTCCCATAACCTTCCCAGATTAATTTTATACTGCTACGTGGAAATATCTAGATCTAAGTCAAGTGGAGACACCCCGCCAGACACTGCTTTGACATAAAACTCTATATGTACTGCATAGAGAGACAAGAACCTCCCTAAACATCTGGTTTGAAGAATGCCATAAGTTAAAACTGGAAAACAGACTTAAACTGTTACACTGGATGGCATATGATGAGGACCAGATCAATAGCCAATTTAAACTTTGGTCATTTAGTCCTTTGTCATCAGAGATTACATGGTACACTGTGATGTCTTTAGACAGTTTTCAAAAACTCATAGATAAATATTACTTAGAGAAGATTTCTTTAGATACCTCCATGAATCTTTTTTGACAGTAATATTAAAACAATGAGAGTTGGGAACACAGACTTAATTGACATCTTGATTGCTGCATATATAATATAGTTTATATATATATATATATATAAAATCACCAGTAAACTTACTGGAAAGATTTATTCATGTTTACAATCAAACAAATGGGTTTCCACATTTTATATTTAATCTAAATTGGAGAAGAAGGCCAAAATAATCATCTCAGAAGAGGAGTGGTGGAACATTTGCCAATTAGGCACGTCAAACTCAGGTCACTGGAAGGAAATTACGTGGAAAAATATGATTCCTCCCAAATTATTTTACAAATTCATGAGAGCCTACCAATGGGAACTGTTGGAGAAACTGTGGGGACACCCTAGCAGACCATTTTCACATTTTTTGGAATTGTCCTACTATTTGGCCTTACTGAATTGAAATGATAAAAATGATTAACAATAATAGGGTTTGAAATAAAGCATGATTTATGTACAATTTATCTTGGAAAAATAACACACACAATCAATTCTAGAGACAAATACCTGATCAATATAACACTGGCAGTCAGTAAAAAAGCTATTACAAGAAAGTGGCTAAGTAGTGGACAAGCAAAGAACCCCCAACAAAGAAGGAATGGAATGGAATTGTTAAGAAAATATACAAACATAACTTTCTCCTTGGACCTCACTTCGAACAAATTTACTTATTATTGGCTAAAATAAACAACCCATTAAAGACAACATCTTATTACTCTCTTGAAAAATACAGAGATATATCGAGATACTTGTAGTATCAACACATGTTAATATGCACACCAGGGAAGTGTGCACATGTGTCTATGAAAATGGTGGAAATATAAATATGTCATTAGATGTAGGTGCAGCAGCCAATATTTCAATGTGTAGCTGTCTATGTGCAATAACAGTCTGTACATATGCATATATTTCTAGACATGTAATAGCAAAAGTGAGAAACTCCTTAAGAATCTTGAAGTACTGCAGTCAGGTCTAGTAGACAGACAGATACAGGTGGCCATTTAGACTATCTTAATACATGCAAGGAGTTGTCACAGAGGAATCATACTGCCCATATATAAACATGATCTGATGTACCATGAGAATATATGAGAATGATCTGACATGGAATGAAACAGAACAATATCTAGGCTAACTCAACCCTCTTAAGTCATGATGGGATATTATTGTTACTCACTGATCTTGTATTTAAGGTTTTGACACTTCTCTGTCTGTGCTTATTAATGGTCTTCTTTTGTCATTGCAGTTTGTGCCTGTTTGTTAAGAAATGTAAAATCTGTTAAAAATCTAGGCACTCTGTTGTCATATTTCTCTATCACTGGAAATCTTAAATTTGCTTGTGATAAAAAGCAATAGCAAGGGATCATTTTCTACGCAGTTTAGACTCAGGAAAATAAAAATATATTTCTGAAATCATCTAGAAGTTATTTTTTCCTTTATTAAGAAAATATACTGCAAGTTGTTTCTGATTATTTTTTTTTATCATATGATAATTCAAAACTTGTAAATATTTTCAACTCTTTTCACTACTGAAAATGTCCAAATTTTGAAAGGATGATTTCAAGTTACCAGCATGGAGTTTCGATATTGCTTAATCATTTGCTAAGAGTGCAAAAGCGGATGCCTTTTTTCTTTGTACTGATGAATTATCATTTTATTTGGTATAATTACATTTCCAATCAACTTAAGTTCTCAAGTACTTTCTCATTTCTGTGTGAGTGCACACTACTTTCTTTGATACCTTGGTTGAAACAGATAACACCTACACCATCTTCACAAGGCTTTGACTGGAGTAAACATTTAAAACCTGACAACAAAAGGAACTGTTCTTACCCTGGAGCCACTATGGTAACCAGTGGCTGACATTTGAACGGTACTGATGTATTTATAACAGAAAAACTGTTTTAAAAAGAATAATTTTAAAAAATTCAAGATCTGCCAGATGAAAATTGTCAGCCTTTTTGGAAAAAAAGAAAGAAAGAAAGAAAGAAAGAAAGAAAGAAAGAAAGAAAGAAAGAAAGAAAGAAAGAAAGAAAGAAAG
>JAOXYM010000008.1:21643966-21664523 GCA_028567055.1 Leptatherina wallacei | reverse complement strand
AAAGAAAGAAAGAAAGAAAGAAAGAAAGAAAGAAAGAAAGAAAGAAAGAAAGAAAGAAAGAAAGAAAGAAAGAACACATTTGGATTGAATACTGGTATGTCAAGTGGGTATTTGTAACACTAGTTAGATTTCAAGTTGGTTTCCTGAGTATAAGATCTTTGCAGCCTCTACTATGAGTACATGATAAGTTTTCATAGGTAAATATTAATATCATATAGGAATCAGAGAAAAATAATACTTACAGCTGGACCAGGAGGTCCGATCACACCCTGGAGACCACTTGGGCCTGGTGGACCCTAAGAAGATAAGGGAAAAAAATATAATGCAGTTTGACTGTTAGTAAATACATGGTATACCAGCTCTCAGTATTAAACTATAGGACTTTATAAAAACCGTTTCAGGCTGCCTGAAAAGGAAAGCTAACTCTACTCTCAAGAAAATCTTATTCAGTTTGATTTATTCAAATCCATGTCTACAATTACCAACCAAAAGCCATATGAAAAATACTAATGTTCAAGATGAGCAAGAGAGAACATTGTTGTTTCTATTAGAAAGATAGTACCAATCAAGTTAATATTCTATTTAAGCTACAGAGTGTATAAGATAAGATAAAGGCAGGTTTTCTGTTGCCAAGTGTTTTATATACTGTATTTAACTGTGGAGCTGATGAAGATAAAAAAAACTTTATTTTTCTTGAATCTTTAAAAAAGAAAAAAACTGCAGCAAGTGAAAGTGAAAACATAAGAAATGCAGAACAATATGACATATACACAAAAATCAATATCAAGAACAAATAACTTTGTATAAAAACACAATAAAAAGAAACTTCAAATACAGACAGATATAACTAGTCGTATTATAAAACCTCTTGCTCAATTTTTCTTTCAATCATAATTCAAAATGTATTGCTTAAAAGGAAACTGTATGCAAAAGTACAAAATGCAATAGAAAAAAAGGGGGGGGGGGGGACTCACAAGTTCACCCTTGTCTCCTTTGCTTCCCTTTTGTCCAGGTCCGCCAACTTCTCCCTGTGTTGCAACACACACACGAACACAGCAGCTTTCACATCTTTCCATCTTAAAAAGCTCTTGCCTCTCATGTTTAGTCAAAGCCTGATATCTTAAAGTGTCACCTTTACCATGATTGGGCAGTAAATATTTCTCAAGAGATTCTAATTTGATTGGCCCAGAGAGACCTTGAGCAAGTGTTTGCAATTAATTGATTGGCTCCCTGTCTCACCCCATTGGTACTGTGATTGACAAAAAGGGTTGATAGAAGACGTGACTTGGACTAGAGATGTCTGATGATTGCAAATGTAATTATGCTGATACACTGTGATTCAGTGTATCAGCTGTGGGTGTTGGGGAATTGTTGCCTTAAGGGTAAACAATGTGTGCAAATCCATTTGTTTAGTTTCTTTCATTTGTAAATATCATTATGCTTTTCTTTTTATTTCCCTAATGCAACATTCTATTAGGGAATTTCTGCCTGAACAACCATGAGTCAAATTTAGTGAAAATTTGTTTAGGTTTTGTGAAAGTGTATTTTCTGTATGTGTAAAACATATTAGGACATGTTATAGTGCAACAGTGTGAATCTGAAAACAGCCATGACATTTCATAAGTAGTGAAACCAACAATTAAAAGATCCTTTATAATTCTTAGAACATCTGAAAGACGTTGACAGCGTTAGACATTGCTTTTTTAAAAATTATTTAAGATTATAAAAATCTTTTTTCTTCCTTACTTCTTTAAGTACTTGTTCTGATCTTATAAAGTAGGAGATAAAAGTTGCAGATCTTGGAGTAGAATTCCTTTCACCAAGTGGTTTAAGTGCTTTTGTTTTGAATTGTATCACATCCTCTAAGAAGTGTACTAACATTAAAGATTCCTTATATTAAGAAAATCAAGTAGCCTATTACACTTTTACTCTACCTTGTCACCATCCTCTCCAGGTGGGCCCTGAGGACCAGCTGGTCCAGGAAGACCTACAGGACCTTGAATGCCATCACGGCCAGCAGGACCCATGGGACCTTTCTCTCCCTATGGATAAGATTGATGGTAATCACTTGAAGACACAGCAAAAAGTTCAACTTTAATAAACTTCATGGAGCAAAAGTTAGCCAGAACAACTCACAGGAGCTCCCTTTTCTCCAGCAGGGCCAGGTGGCCCTTGTGGGCCATTGCGTCCCGTTTGACCAATGGGACCTCCAGGGCCGGCAGGACCTCTCTCACCAGGAGAACCCTGTAACCAAAGAACTATCAGTTATCACTGCGTTAAATGAAAACTGACAAGAAAAATCAGCTTCATGCAGAGATTATTTGATATCCAAGTGTGCTTGGTTTAACTAAAAAGTCCAATTTTATGAGAAAGGCTGCATAATTGGGAAATTATTCAAGTAATATAATTTCCACAGAATATGGCCACCATAATTTTAAATGTTCTAAAAACAACAGAAAGAAAAAGGCTTTGTTTAAGGATGGGGAAATGAATATTTTCTGCCCACACAGCCGGAGCGATTTCCAACCAAATGAAGGATTGTTATGAATGAAGTTTAGAAAAGCTCAAATGAATTGATTTGCAACATAAGAAAATAACAAAAATAAAGCTTTTGTTTGTTTAACTTTTCCATGATACCTGACAACTATAATGATGTAGGACAATGTGTCACAGCAGTACTGTACTTTGGTGTATTTACGCATCTCAAAATTTAACTACTGTTAACATTTTAATTGTTTTCAAAACATTTCTTCCTTTCCTCCATGAACACTCAACTGTAACAACATGATCTCACAAAAATACATAAAATAAGCACAAAGTTGTTGCGACACCCTCCACTTATTTACGTGTTGGTGGCACGTAATTGATCAAAATTTCGTGCTGGGCCCACGAAAATGAGGGCAATGTAAAGTCAAGGAAGAACTTTTTCGTGACAGCTACACAACTTTACTGGTTCCACAAAAGGCTTAATTTTACGTTTTCGAATGCAGAAAAAAGATGTTTTTGATATTTATATTCAATTTCACTAAATAAACTGTGGTCAGGCCGTTCTCACAAATGGGTTATATGACTTCTTACACAAAATAATGTGCGATATTTGCACATATCTTATGAAATCCTGAGCACATCAGTGCTAAAATACCAATTGTGGGGCTCAGTCGTCGTCTGCAGGACTTTTCTGGTTCCGGAACAACAAAAAAAGGCAGAATATGCTGGGAAATATTTAAACATATTCATTATAATTTTACTGATTTAATTATGGTGCAATATTAAAGATTTTCTCTCTAATAAAGTTAATCTGAATGTAGGAATGTTGTTTATGTCATCAGATCATTTCTTATAAAAACCTGGATGGTTGGATTTACATGAATGAAAATATAACGTTATCCTCCTTTTATTAATTTACCGCTGATATTGGTAGAAACAAGTTTTGCACTGAACAATAAATGCAATCGCATTGACTCATGAATCATCGGCACTGACAAGGGAAGACTCCCAATCCAGTCTGACTGGAATCCAGTCCGCATGCAGAGCTCAAATCTTCAGCATTATGGCACATTTTCAGGAAACCGACATGAAATGGAGACATTTAAACTGATAAACATGATAAGGCTGCTTCTCTTTCCCAAAGGACCTGAAACATATTATATCATTGATATACAAAAGCTAAACAGCCTTTTTTATTATTTACAAAGTTTCTCTCAGGTCTTGCGAGATCTTTGACATGGACGCTGCAATGTGTATGCTGAGTGCATGACTTGTTCTCTTCAGGAAGCTGTCTACCGTAGGAAGGCAAGGTTCCATTTCAAACTGCAGCCATCCAGTTGCTCTGGGAGCTCATATGCCTTGACTTTGTCTATTTTCATGTATATTTCAGGGATATACAGAAGGTTTTCCCTCGTTTTTCTCTTTCTTTTTGTAGTTTGCAGTGACAACAATAAAGCACTTCAATATTTTGGCCTGGTTTTTATGTCACAATGGAAACTTTTGATCACTATTACTTACAGGGATTTACTTTTTTATTATTTACTAATTTATTTAATCAAAATGGACTTGATGCATCAGAATAAAACCCCAGCAGTGCATTTATAAACTTGCAGATGCAAATACTGAAAATGTTTTACATCCAATTGAAAAACTAGATGCTCTATTGCCTTCTGTAAATAGTTTAACATTCCAATTTCACTTAAATAAAAGTTTATGTTTTTTATGTTATTTCTCAGTATTGAAATGGTAGCTGATGTGTATATATTTGATCATCTGTGATGTTATCCTGACTCTGACCCATAAACTGTGTGCTGATCTTACATCCAGCATTTCAGGTATTCAAAGGTTTTACAAATGACCTGGATTGTGAATAATATCATAACCCTAAAGGTGACTTAATTTAGGAAAATACTTTCCATAAAAACTGAAGGGGGACAAAACCATCCATCCATCCATTTTCTGTACCGCTTAATCCATGCAGGGTCACGGGTGGGCTGGAGCCTATCCCAGCAAGTATCAGGCGAGAGGCAGGGTACACCCTAGACAGGTCGCCAGTCTGTCACAGGGCCGGGGACAAAACCAAAAAGCTTAATTTTCTATACTTGGACAAGCACTCTCTGATACGTTGTCTCTGAAGGGGTCTCGCTGAAATGAGGAAAAAAAACTTTGGCTTTCACTAAACCAGATAAATCATTGAAAGATCTTCATCGGAAGATCTTTGATAATTTGATGAATAACATCAAATTAACAGGTTGCTGGATGATTGGACATGCTGGTAAGGAGGGCAGGGCACAGAGCTGGACTCTTTGGTGTCAGTGGCAGAAAAACTGACCCTATAAGACCACCCTGGACAACACACAGCACCCACCGGACTCTGGTCAGTCGCTGGAGCAGGTTCAGCTGCAGGCTGCCGGCTCTGACTTCCTCCCCCCGGATGAGGTCGGTCGGCCTGTCTGTCTGTCTCTTTGAAAAAACTTTGACCTCTGTGAATGTTTGAAGGCTTATCAGCAAACAACAAATTGGAATAAAGACATGTGATCAACTGTTATAGAAAGCTCTTGACCTGAGCTGTCATGTAATAACCTATGTAACATAACAACTGGGGGCCTATACATAAAAAGTAAATATGTGGGTTTATTTAAGATATTCACCCACACCAACAGCAGCCAATCAGAAGAGGAGAATACCGTTCCAGATGAGAGAGCAGAGACTTCATGTTAAACCAAACATGGCTCAATGTTTCCTTGATTATGAATGTAAAGTGTGTTTAATGTCGGCTACTTTATGGGGGGTAACATATTGTCAGGTTGTCTCCTGCACCAGATGAATTGTTACTGACACGGACCACTTGCAGCACCGTTTGGGGAAATACGTGAAGGGATGACGTAGGCTAGGATTCCACGGGCGAGCAGGGAGACACGGCACCGGATCAGGAAAGTTTTAGCTGTCGCCCCGTGCATGGATCCTGACAAGTGGAAAAAAAATATCTCTGATGCGGCAGCGGGCTTTTATCTGTTCCGATTTCTTCTTATCAAGGTAAATTGATAACAGGAGAATAAAATGATCCTTTTAATCATGTAATCGAAACAGATTCCGTGTCCATGCTTGATCGAAAATCAGGTGGGTTAGGCTGTGTAAAAAAGAAAATGTGAAATTACAATGAATAAAGTGCTATTTTGAATAGGGTTAGGGGCTATTTTCCAGCACATTTTGCCCTTTTTGTTCTTTCAGAACCATAAAAGTCCCGCAGACAGCATGACAGAGCCCCACAATTGATTTATCAGCCCTGATCGTGCTCAGGATTTCATAATTTTGCTAGAAGTAACATGAACCATTTGTGAAATCGCCCTGAACACAGTTAATTAGTGAAATTAAATGAAGATATCAAAAACAGCTTTCTTTTTTGCATTTGGCATCGTAAAATAAAGCCTTTTGTGGAACCAGGAAAGTCATGTGGATGTCACAGAAAAGTTCCCCATTGACTTTATATCGCCCTCATTTTTGTGGCCCCAGTACGTAATTTTGATCAATTACGTGCCACCAACACATGGATAAGTGGAAGGTGTCAAAACAACTTTGTGCATATTTCACATATTTTTGTGAGATCAGGTTGAACTTTAAGCTTATCAACATAAAGAGGGCTGGATATCTGAAGAAGACAATAATGCTGGATGGCAGGATACTTAGGAAAAAAAAAAAGCTTTTTCACATCTTCCAGCCAAGTAAAGAACACTTTGGGATATGTGTCATTATTCAAGTCTTCCATAAAGAGAAGATTTAATTTACAGATAGTCCTCGATAAGGTGCAAAATTATTTATAAATCTCGAAATTATAAAGGCCAAATTAGAATTGTCAGCTAAAAAAACAAACAAACATTAAAAGCAGAGCTGGACTAAAACTCCCTTCATTGGACGGGGAACGTGTAAAATCAAACAGAAGTAAAGTGACATCAGAAAAAAAGCATTGCAAAGACTCAGGATCTAAAACAATCCAGATGTTTTGTGGATATACGGAATATGTTGGAATGGCTTATTCAACAACCTGACCTATAAAATATTAACATTTGGTACATTTTGTAAAGCTACTTTCTCCACCTAAGTGCCCAGATAATTTAATGCCCAATTTCTCCAACAAAGCTTCATGTAAGGTCTGGCCATTCTTTTACCCCATCCGCATATCTTATTCTGCTCCTCAGTATTCCCAGGCGGATGATATTCACTATGTAAGAGGTCTAAGTCACAAACATATTTATCAGAAGGTCATTGTGGCATCCTCATAGCCAAAAAAGGTCTTAGGCTTCTTTCAAACTAAATAAAATGTGCATGTGTTCAGGCCAAAGTTTTGACCTGATTCACACAGAAACAGACTCAGCTGTTGATGTGAGCTGCCACCTGGCACTCATATGCCTGGCCCATTTCATGACCGACATTACTGGTGACACACACACAGAGCTCCAAACTATCGTCCATATCCTGCCAACCTGTTCACCAGGACGAACACACACACACTGACCTACACACAAGTTGGTTTGACTCAAATAACTTCACATTTGTTGTGTGATACTTCTTTCCTCACATTTTACTGAAGTTTTTTCTCCCATATTCGAAACATTCAAAACCAAACTGCAGCACAAAAACATGTAGACATGCAACTAATAGCATTCATACTGCTTGTTTTTTGTGCTCTCCCAT
Organism: Leptatherina wallacei; assembly: GCA_028567055.1. NCBI lineage: Eukaryota > Metazoa > Chordata > Actinopteri > Atheriniformes > Atherinidae > Leptatherina > Leptatherina wallacei. Next base: position 21,657,344 of record JAOXYM010000008.1, on the reverse strand, counting down.
CTTGGTTTGTCTTTTACAGACACATGCAGCCCTCCGTAAAGACAACAAAAAAGCAACACACGGCTCTCAGACTTTCCCACAGCACAACAGCAGCTCAATCTCTGGCAGGAAATCGATACAGGAAAATATCAGATCTCTTGTGTGCGTGGGCACAGCACACTGACTTCTTCCTCCTTTTTTTTTTCAAATGCTACAAAAAAGGTTTATCACCTGGATTCAGCCAATGGCTCACTTTCAAACCAATTTCAGAAAACTATCTCATTTCACAGTGGAAATGGCTTCGCTCATTCAGCGAGCAACCGTCTTCCCACTTTCATCATCTTTTCATCCCTGCTCTGCATATCCGCTGTCATCTAATCGGGTGTTGCTCTGTCACTGGTGAGCATGGGGGCAATTATCGGGAGCTTGCGTTTAACGCTTGAACAAAATGTCAGACAGTTCAAAGCTGCCTGTCAGTCAGCTTTCTGAACAGAATCTCAGCCAGGGCTCCCGGGGTTTTCATTGAATATATCTCTAACCAAGGGGGCTAGAGACAGAGTAAAAAAGTAAAGAAATGTCCCTCTTATTTCTGGATTACCCTGCCACTCAAGCTATTTTAGGGGTCATGAATTACAGCATGATAGGAGCAGGTCCATTCTGACACTTTGCATTATATAGTATAATTGCAGCTTTAATATGTGAAAGGATATCATTTTACCTTGATTCATAACAAATTTGAGGAAAAAAAAAGGTTCTGAGTGTATTCAGTAGAATAAACATCATGATAAAAGTTTCTCTTAAAGTAGTGGTCAGACAAAAAAACAAAAAACAGGCGGCAAATGAGACAAACTACTTCCATCTGTGCCACGATAGTTGCTATAGAAACTGTTGAGTGTGAGAGGAAACCATCCCCGGCCAATCAAGCAAGAGAGTTGAAACTAGCTGTTTTTCGATTAGACTATTAAGCAATGATTAGGCTATGCTTCACATCAATGTTGTTGGACAAAAACAGTATAAATCTAGCAGCATATTGTCTTTTATAAAAATGTGGTATATAGCCTACATATGTAATGCAGTCAATTTAAACAACTCAAAATGTTTTCCTGAAAAAAAATTCTTTATCTTGCACTGGGCAATGGTAAAGTGAGACGAAAAACAATAAATATTTATATCAGAGGTGGTTTACAAAAGATTTACATGAATCTAATTTTCTAGTAATAAACTGTAAAAAGTGCTGAGAGTTAATGTCCACACACATAACATATTTTCAGTAGCCGGAAGAAGTGATTTCAATCATACCACCACACTCTGTTCAGCCATTCCCTACACTGCAATCTATATTACATGTGCTGCTGAAGGGCCGAAGAACGGAGCTGTGCACAGCATGTCCACAGCTCCGCTCTCTGAACGCACAAGTCACTTTCGTTGCAATCTCTTTGGCAATAGTGATGAGGTTTCCATAGAAACAGGCTACTTACGATTGGGCCAGGTGGACCCTGAGGCCCTTCTCCTCCCTTTAAGCCAGCTGGACCCTGAAAGCAGAGGACAGCAGATTGTTAGACTTTGCCTGCTGTGGGCCACCACTCAATGCTATTCAAAGAACAGCTGTCAAATGGTCCTTTTAAATACCCTGTGAGTGTACATGTGTAGGCCTGTATGTGTTTGTGTGTAGATATACGTGTGAGGTTGTGTACACGTATACAAGTGGAGGATGTAGATCCAGAAAGGCATAGAAGTAAAAGGATTAATATCCTTTGTAGTGCCATGATGCAAAAGACTAATCCAAAAATGCATTTTCTCAGTTTTATTTACTCATTTATTTGTTTATTTATTTAGTTGTTTAATAATTATTTTGTTAATTAATTCATTGATTTATGTATTTATTAATTCATTTTTAATCCTTTTTTTTTAATTTTTCATCTAGTAGTCATGATAAAAAGCTACTCTAAAAGGTTTCTGGATAATACACATTAATACAGAAGTTTGAAATAAATCAAATTCACCTTTTTTTTTATTGGCAGACACTATACAACTGATCATAAAAACAAAGCTTTCTTTAATAAATACCACAACTGTAAAGATATTTTCACACATGTACACCAGAGATGTTCCAGAGAACTTGCTGAAAGTTTGGTCCAGTCTGATTCCACTGTTGCTGTTCACAGATTCACATCACAGAAGGAGATTTCATGCTGGAGAGGTACTCTCACAGCTGGAAATGTGAGGAGGTACTAATATGGGAAAGTGTCTGGAAATCAGAGGAGGCAAAATGTGATGCAAAAAGTACACAGAGGATTCCTTGTGATTACTTCAGAACATGTCATAAATAGCAAGTGAGACTCCTTGATGGCCATCGTTGTGCTGTTAACAATCCCATGTGTATCTAGATGTATACACAAGCAGTGGGTGGAAAACATAAAAAACAGGTCAATAGAACGGAAAATAAAGAATCAACTCTCACAAGTGTGCACATGCACTCAATTCATCTAGTGGCAGCAGATGCTTCTGAGTAATATTAATAATAATAATGATTATCGTTATAATAATAATAATGATGTTGGATTTTCACATGCCACCACTCTGAAGCATCTCTAGAGCCTTTCGTGACTTAACTACATGTGTGAAAACAGCTATAGATGAGAGATATAATGAAATGTGATTGTCTGAATTATTTCACATGAAGTGAGATTGGTGTGTGTCCAAATGAACCATAAATAAAATACTGGTTAACTGATGATCTTAAATAATACATTTTAAAAAAAGGAATATAATAATAATAAGAAAAAATGCTTATTATTAATTATTAATGATAGTGCATGTTTTTAGAAACACATTAAATTAGCCTGCTACTCATTTTTCCATTTGAGAGAATATGCCTGTTATTTAATAAATGATGATTTAGTCTAGTCTGTAGGCATATTTGTATTATTAATGCAAAGGCAGTCTTTAAAAGAGATTCAAAGACAATGAAAAAAGAGAATAGATGACAAGGTTCCGAGGGCCGCTGTGAGTTCTAGTTGTGATTTAGTCCATCTTTCTCTGGCCCCTAATCTCTTCAAATCCCTGGTCCTTGAATGGCAATGGCTAGGCTGAACCACAGCACAGACAGTATATGGAAAACACAGCCCAGAAGAGGCGGTAAAGACTTTTATTATAATAACTAATTTACAGGTTCCAACAGAGCCAAGGGGTGCAGAGGCTGCCAAGCAGGCTCTCCACCTCTCTGGCTTCCACATTTTTCTTCAGTGCATTAAGAGACTGGAAGCATCTTTCTTTGCTGGACAGAAAAAGTTATTTATTGGCTCATATATCGACACTGTGCCTTTCCTCAAGACAGGGAGATGCGATAAGGAGTGTGTGTGCGTGGTAGTCTAAGAGAGGAACAATAACCTGCATTTGTATTTTTTCTCTTTCCAAACAGTGAAATGTATGCTAGTTTTCATCTATACAACAGGTGCCCAGACTCACATATTGTTTAACTGTGTTTGTGCATTCCTGGACTGGATCACTTTAAGAGTGTGTGTTTGCTCACATATTATGTGTGTGCATTTCCATTAAGAAAGGGAAGCCATCTTTCTGCACACATGGGACAAACACAATGGTTGTAATAAGTCTTGGCAGTGCTGTTGTGTGCTCTCTTAATAGCCAACCTTGAAATGAGCTTTAGCCACAGTCCCCCAAGTTGATCCTCAGTCAGCCTCTAATAGTCATACACACTCACCTTGAACTTATTATAAACTCACACCCACTCCTTCTGAGATATAACACAGGCCTCTCAGCAGGATAGGGTGCATGTGATGCAGTCATAACGTTGTGGGTTTGAATTGTAATCAAGAGACTGACTCATTCTTTGTCTGAAGGCAAAAGAAGTCTCCTTAAAGAAAAGGATCGAACAAAGAAGCAACATAAGATGAACAATGAATACCTCTGAAATGCAGGCAGCTGACTGCAATGACGTTTTAATGGTAGCAACTAATATTAATAATGACAGAACGTGTCAATATTGTGTTTGGATTAGCCCTCCATTAGTTTTACATGAGTCAGCTCTGTACCTTTTAGTCTGATAGACTGCCAAGCCTGACATTTGGCTTAACAGCAGGTTGTTAGCCTGCTAATTGGGGTTTGGAGCTAAACTCTACTGGGTACATACTTAGAATGTGCAATAACACATTTCAGTGTGTACATGTGAGGATGTTTGCACAAGTGTTTTTATTATGAGGGTGGCGAGTGTGTTACCATGGCCCCTGGAAGACCTCTTGCACCTTGGAAGCCCCTAAGACCAGCAGGTCCCACTTTTCCAGAAGGACCCTGAAGGCCTGGATCACCCTATGGAGGAAGATAGTATAATTCTAATCATCTTCATGAATTTATTAGAACAGAGATAAACTATATAAATGATTTGTTTAATATCAGCTGAATACCTTTTTATGTGGGAACAATGCTAAATGAGCCCAACTCACATTTTAAGTTGTATATAAATATTCCTAAACAATTTGACACTAACATGCTAAAATCCTTTTTAACCCTCTAATCCCTTTCATGTATAACAATAATATATTTTCATTACTATAACAATAGAACAATGAAATATTAACACAGATAAAACAAGTTTTAATTCTAATATAAGTTACAGGAAAGAAATCAGTGCTATGGATTGTTTAAGTGCAGAAAATACAATCAAAAATGTGTATAAAAGGAAATACAGCAGACACAAAAGGACATCCAGATTAGACAATGGAAGAATGAGCGGAACGAATAGAACTTACTAATGACTGGTTGAATTTGTTTAATAAATATGAAAAAATAAAATAAAAATATTGTCCTTTACCTTCCCACCCTCTTTTCCAGCAGCTCCAGGTAAACCTTGCTCTCCAGGTGGACCAGGGGATCCTGGGTGTCCTCGCTCTCCACTTGGTCCTGTCTCTCCAGTTGGTCCCTATCACGACACATTAAGATCAATATAATATATATAAAATGTATCACCCACATTGATTGGCACTTGTCTTAGGATAGAATACTCTGACAGATTATTGCTATCACGATGATGCTTTTGTTAAGCATAATAAATAAATAGCAAAATAAATATCAGCGGTTATAAAGGGTGCACAATTTGTGCTTTTGTGTTCCAAAGTTATCCAACAATAGTCACACATTGAGAATGTGGAGCATCAAAATTACACCAAACTTAGCTGTGTGTGTGTACCTGAGGTCCGACCACTCCTCCAGGACCTGGAGGTCCAGTCTTTCCTTGGAATCCCTGAAAAGAAAAACAGACAAATGGTTGGTTGGTAGATATGTGTTTTATATTGTACAATACAACATGAAGAAAAATGAGCCACAAAGGTAACCAATGAGTAAATTACATGACAGTGCTGCTTACATGTGATACCAATGGTTTGTATGGTGTCTATTTCAAAAAGTGGTAACAAAGTTCATCACATACAAAGTACAACCACACTCCAATGAAAGATTGGATGCTGTAAATTGTGAATTTTAATTAAGAAATAAAACAGAAAATTGTAAACTATTTAAATTTTCTATATTTTTTTAAGTTTTACTTGTATATTTTCATATATTGATACTTTATTCCTCTGTTTTAACAAGTGGTGCTGTTTTTCAGCACTACATGAGTTTTCAGCACATTTCATTTTTTTTATCTGACATTTATTCTTATTTCATTAGTTTTTATACAGTTTCCTTTGCTTCAGTTTTACCAAGTGAACACAGTTTTCCTCCTACTTTAGTCATCTCCTTCAATCCTGTATTTTTGGCTGTAATAAACAGCCTGCTTAGTTTAAGACTATTATAACTTTTGTTAACAGGTCCATTTTTCAACTTTGTTACAAATAAGGCTTTATAAAGCACAAAGAAGCCAATTATTAAATTTAGCTCCACACATTTTTGCTGTTGAAATGCAACCACAGCACCTTTTTTGAGAGGCTAAGAGACATGAGGTCCAAAATCAAGATGGCATGACAATGTATTTCTGTTCAAAACTGCCCGCTCACCGTCTCTCCCCTCTGTCCTGGATGACCGGGCAGCCCGTCTTTTCCTGGAGGGCCCTAGGGGTGAACAGGTGGACAGATAATAGATATGAAGTCAGTGTGTATATTAATATTTGAAAAACTTATAAGAAGAGTGTCAACATGGCTGTGAAATGTGCCAGCTCACAGACAGTTTGACAGCAGCTACTTACATTAGGTCCTTTGGGTCCGGGGAATCCAACGGGTCCCTGTGGTCCTTGAGGGCCCTTAAATGAAAAAGAATAAAAAGAAGAGAGGATCAGTGGAACAACATGGCACATCGAATGGTAATCTAATAGGAATTTTGTAGGAAAATGATCTTCTATTATCAATGTGATTGAGAAATAGCTTTATTAATTTTTACGGTTTAATGTGAAGGGGTTTTCTGAACGCTAATAAAGTATCTGAAAGAAAATGAAACCAGATATTTTGATTGCTGTTCAGAGATGAGTAACCACTGGGAGCAACAGCTGGAATAGCTCTGAATTTAATGCATGGAAAAACTAAAATTCACTCTGAGTTTAGACTTAAAAGCATTGCTTGCCCCTGATGTGCTTTTGCTGTCATGGACTGTGTTAAAAAAAACAACAAAAAAACAAGGCACTGATCAAACAAAATCCAATACAAACCCGCTCTCCTGGCGGGCCGGGAGGTCCATCATTGCCTGAGGTACCCTGTGGATAAAGCACAGAGAAACGTTGTGAACTTTGCTACAACTGTCAGAGTGGGAAACGTGAATAAAATTAATGTGAAGCATTGATACTGAGGTTGCACAGCAAGGCACACATTTATATTTCTACGTGATCGCAAGGAAGGCGATCGGGCGGTTAATGTTACAGATGAGGCAATGATTTTATACATGTTTACTGTGATCATGAGGACACATTCATATCAATGAGCTCACCTTAGCACCTGGTTTTCCTGTTGGTCCTCTAGCTCCTCTTCCCCCTCGTGGACCCTATATCAATTGTATATGTAGCAGTACATAAAATAAGACTGAAGAAGTAGTTACCATATATAAAAGGGCTATCAGTTTCTTTCACTGTCCATGCCTCTTGAAAAATATTAACTTGGTGCATAGCCTCTTCAAATAAATGACAAAAAAAAAAAAAAAAAACCTTATACAAGCCCACACAGGATGATATTTTCATTTAAACACCATACATAACTTATATGCCTGGCTTGGGCTCAGTTATCAGACAGATGAGTTTCCTACCGTTGGACCACGTTGCCCTCTAGGGCCTGATTTGCCAGCAATTCCCTGAAAAGAAGAAAGACAAAAGCTCTGATTTAGAACAAAACTGCCTGTTTTCATTTTATTTTTTCAAAGTCTCTTTTCAGAAGTTTTAGCTGAGCCAGGTTTATAATTCCAAATTATAATAAATTCCAAATAAAAGCAACTGGAGAGGAAATCCATGTTGGGGATGAAATAGAACCATCTGAATGTCGTCTTTGAACAAAAATAAACAATCAAATTGCTGGAGTAAGTGGTTACCCACAGGCACTTGACAGCTTCAGCTACCTGCCAGTTAAGGCATTCAGAGGCCAGGTGTGCCTGCCTCTCAATGTCTGAGAGCACAAATGAGCTTGTCTTGTAACAACCCCCATCATTCAACAGCCTCACCCTCATCCCTTCATCTGTAACCCTTTATGCCCAGACCACTGAAAGGTTACGTTCACGCAGCAGAACTCAGTGGTCTGTGTTCCCTCAAAAGGATTTCAAAAAGTGTAATTAAACAGTGTGCAATAACAATATAGAGCATGGAGCTATTTTGCAAAAGGTAGATTTTAGACTGATACTTGAAAGGATGTGCTTTCTCAGGGCTAACAATGTTCACTCAACATGCTGTTTTGATTTATAGTTACTCTCATTTGATCACAAGGAAAAACCCTCAGCTACTCAAAGTGTACGTTGTTCATAAAAGATTTTGCTCACCCTTGCTCCTTTTTCGCCGTTTGCCCCGGGGAATCCAGGGAAGCCATTGGAGCCCTGCAAGGCAAGTAAAGAAAAATTGGAAGAAGTGACAGGAAAGAGAAATACATTAAAGGTAGTTGAGGGTATAAAATAATAGATAACAGCTGTCTACATGACACTGATTTGGAAGAGTAAGAAAAATTCATTTTGCCCTCTCTGGAACAAGGCTAATTAACAGTGACACTATAAAACCCTTACTTAGAAAAGACTAGCCAGGAGATTGTTATCATAGAGCTGCAGTTCATAATTTGAGGCTTAACAAAGAAAAATGGGCATTTTCAATGAAGACCAAAGGGAAAATCTCCAATCATGTATTGATGCATAGACTGAGACAGTTGTTAGCAAAGTGAGGAACCAAAACAGGAAGATAAAAGAGGCAGAGGGAGTGAAAAGAGACAAAGGATGGGAAAACAGCGGGTCCCCTTTGATACTCATCAGCAATCTAGTTGCTGGGCTTTTGCCGACTGTGCTTTCTGATAATGGCGATGGTACCAGTCAAACAAATACTAGGAGAGCAATCACTGTTAGCAGAATAACATGAGTACCGAGCAACTTACAAATCCAGCCTCACTTAATGCAGATTTGGGTAGAATAAACAGGCTCAACCAGTCAAAGTTACATATGCCTTTGCCTCAGCTAAGAACCGAGGTCAGTTGCTTATCTGAGTGTTTGCAGCTAAACCATTCTCTAATGCAGTGCTCATCTGTCGTGCTCATTGTTGTGCATGCACATATGCATATTGAGCATAATGTTTTGCAGCACAGGCAAGGGCACCGCAACAAGGTGGCGTGGGCAGAATTGCAAGAGGCAAACAGCTCAACATTGTGCAGACAGCAGGAAATGGAGATCTATGCCACTTAATTTGTTTTTCACAGAGGTGTAGTTACGGTAAACTCAAAGGAGAGCTGGTACTGGACAAGCATGACTTGCGCCATGAAGATAAGACAGTCCGCTGAAGCTTTTGCAAATGGCATCCAGAATTAACGATGTGGGAAAGCTGTTAACAGAGAGTGATGGGGTGCAGCAGCCAAAAACACAAGCAGTGGAGGGATTTGGGAGCAGACTGATTGAGGGGGATAAAAGCTGCTGGTGGGCCAAAACTTTGACCCTGAAGCTACACATGAGGACAATGTGACATTTCATCACATTGAAAATACTTTGAAATGAAACCATGAGCTTTGTTTTTCTCTTATTTTCCATGGCAAAAACTTTCTCTATCTTCAATTTACAAAGGGTTTTCACTTGGACTATAAAAACATGCAAGTTACCACAAAATGATTCACACATTCTTTGAATTTAGAGAGGGTGTCACAATTTTTAAATTGTGGAAATTGCCTCCTTATTTTATAAAAAAAATTTTTGAAAAAAAAAAAACATCCTCATATGCAGGCAAAAAAAAGAGAAAAATCTTCATCCCCTGCCAAAGTCAGGGTGTCTTTGCTGTCTCTAAAAACTAAAGTCTAAAAAGGAGATTTACTTATGGGCTCCAGTAGGAATCTCAACAGAGGGCCTTTGTTTGCAGTTCTTTATAGACACAAACAAAACAGTGTCTTTCCCGTTTTTGTCTGTACTGCATAACTTTTTCAAAAAATCTATTACTCAGATTAAGATTCAATAGTGACATTCACTATGAAAAAGGAAAGCATTTACAATTAACAACTAATTAACAATCACTTGCTTTACTAGATTAGAAATGCAACCCTAACTTTTTTGATCGCCCCATTTAACCATTTGTGGGACTCACTCGACTAACGTGCAGAGGAGAAGGCTTGCCTATCTGGATGTTGTGAGAATAGGTCCTATCAGTGCCAAAGTTTCAGTGCTGACAGCAGCAGAGAGGAACCATTTGCAGCAGCACATCCTGATAGTGGAACTGTGATAAAATGCTCAGCAGTGAAGGAGTGCCTGGAGTGTAAGGAGGGAAGACAGCTGATGACTGCAGCTGATGACGATGCCAGTTATGCTTCCTGGAATAGTTACGGAGCGTGTGCAATAAGTGTCTTCTTGGGTTTGTGTTTATGGGTCTGAGAGTTAGTCAGCACATCTTAGAAAAGAATGGGAGAGTTAGTTTTAGAGATGGGTGGATGTTGATGCTATAAAGTTCCTGAGGTGTTTAATGCATTCACTGTATATTCACCTGGGTAAACATATGCAACACATGCTATGGGCGAACATCCACACATGCAAGTGCTCAAATATAAACATAACAGACACAAAACACAGCATGGGGAGTTAACATAGACGGAATCATTCAAACTGATATCAGATGCTCTCTTTCTAATGTAAAGGATGAATAACAATCAATTCGTTTTTGAAGGGGCTTGTCCAAAAAAGTTTGATAAAACACTGTCCTTAGCTGGACTTCTCTTGACCAAGACCCTTAACATCTACAGCTGGTTTCAAACTGGACAAGGCTTGTATCATAAGATTTTCTCTGCTTTTATCAGGAGATGTTCTTACTCTCATCACACACACACCTTGGGGCCTTGTCTTCCAGGGTATCCAGGCAATCCAGGGACTCCAAGTTTCCCCTAAAAGTCACAAAAAAGAATGCAAAAATTGAACATTAAATTCTCCTTGTGCCACCAGAGACATTGCTGGAGACTTGCACATAAAGTTCATAGAGGCATTGCAAAAAGCCATAAACTTATAACCATAAAGTTTTACTTCTGGTGGAGGAAACTTTTTAATACCATGTTTATGAACATGACATCACCCAAGCTGATGTCTTTTTCTTTTTTCACCAAAATGTGATGTCACTGAGATCCATTTTTGTCATTTCAGGCCTTTAAGAGTAACACGTGACTTGATTAAGCTATCCTTCAGGCATTTAAACTTTGATCATGTCAAATGCTTTAAACTGTAAACATATATCAAACATAACCGACTTTGGTGTACTTTAACCATATTGCTCCTTCTACTGCTGAACTATTTCTATCAAAAACAGGATGAAGAATTTAAGGAGGAGCAATTTTCAGGATGACCAGGGCAGCAGTTGACCTTGTGTAAAAGACAGCTGCATTTACGTTCCATTAACAATCTTAATTACACAATTCAGAACATTTTTACATGAAGCATGCATTCAGAATTTCTGTTGCATTTGTGTAAAATGATTAACTTTAATTAAAACTTAATTTGCATGGAAGAACAATAATACACATTCATCAACATGGATATAATTACTTACTTTCTCTCCAGCTGAACCTATAGGACCAGATTCTCCAGAGGGTCCTGACTTGCCCTTGGGACCCTCAGGGCCATCCTCCCCTCTGGGTCCATGGACACCGCCATCACCCTAAATGCAGATAATAAAAAAAAAGATGTGATATCTCTGCATTTTCAAAGCTCAGCTTTTTCTTTGAAGAAAGTTGACCAACCTTGTCACCCTTGATGCCCATGTCACCTTTGAAGCCAGGGAATCCATCTTCTCCCTACAAGTCAAAATATTATTTTGAGAACTGAGAGATTAAAAATACAAAATTAACTGATTCTGTTAAAAACATCTTACATCTAAACTTTGTTATTACATCAAAACTTGGTCATTATTTAAGTGATAGAATCATTGTGAGAGTTTATCATGGCAATCTTAGGGCACTCTTGAAGAATGGTTCACATAGAAAAGCCCCACAGCTCCTTAAAAAAATGAATACTGACATCTTGTGGCCAATTTAATAAAACTTCAATGCAGGCGGTTTGGAAGATTTGCCTTTTTGTCTTTCCTCACTTGTGTCACTCTGCTGACACCTTGTGGTTCAAACTCAGAATACAAATAATTTGTTTCCCTCTGTTTTTTTAATTAAAAAAACTAGTATTTTCCACATATTTAATGTTGTCATTTTTTGGACAATTTCAAACACAAGACTGAGTCAATAAATTACAATACAGTAAGTATCATTAACTAATGCTCAATTTGAAACTTGGAATTGGAGGAAAAACAACTAATCCAAGTGGATTTTGTGAAATAAATAAGTATCAAAGTAGAGATGTATAACAACATGTTCAGTATTTCTCCCCAAGGAGCCTTTATTTCCTGACAGTTGAGTGGAACATTTACACACAGCTAGCAACAAGCTATATCCAACAAAGAAAGAGGCTATTAATCAATCTGAAACTGCCCCACAAAACAACATAATTCCAGTTTAATGTTTCACACTCCATTACAGCTCAGTGGCACGAGGACTTAACTGCCAGCCTGAAGGGGCTTTAAGAGTTTTTCCACTTGTACGATTCAAAGGAAGCCTCATTTGTGATGGAATTACAACTAAGATGAGTCATTTTCAAGAGGACTAACATCTGTCAAACATGTTGATGAAAAAGAGGATGATTTTTACCTTTTCTCCTCTGTCACCTTTAAGGCCTCTTATTCCTTCAGCGCCCTGGAGAGTGCGGTAAATACAGTCAGAGGAAAATAAAGTTAATTGCTCTTGAGTGGAACTGTGACCATCATCACTCTTACTTTCACACCACGAGGACCAGGATAGCCGATGGATCCCATAGGACCTGGAAAACCCTAGAAATTGAAGAAAATAAAAACACAAATCATATTTGAAATCTCTCTACTCACTTTGTGAAAGGGTAAGGGTTTTATAAACACAAGCTGTGTTTTGCTTTACATTGGTGCCATGTTTGAAATTAAGAACAAGTCATTTGGCATAAGCCACAATGCGAGGTCAGCGGAGTGGGTTTCCATTCATTTTGCTTCACAGTATATACATTTTGCAGTCATTTTAAACCTTGGCCTGACAGATGTTTACTCTCTGTTGTGCCACTCTTTGTGCGCTGTGGTGCCACTTTGGATAAATCTAGACAAGCTACTATGATTAAATACGTCATTGTAAAGTCTATAATATCACTAAAATGAAATTTTACTTACAACTGTTCCTTTCTCGCCAGCAGGACCCTCTTTGCCTGGGTGACCCTGTAAAAATCAGATTCAGGAACTTATCATTTTGTCATTTGGATTTTTTCCGAATGACAGAAATATGAAAAAGACATTAGATGTTGCTACTTACAGGAGGGCCATCAGCACCGGCAAGTCCAGCCAGACCTTGTTTCCCTTGAGGTCCCTACAAAGAGAAAGTGATAAATATAGACAGACAGTCAGACAGATAGATAGATATATGTTTAAAAGTTTGTCATATATCCTCAGAACCACAATGAAAATGCTTTCCGTTGGACAACGTCAGTGCTCATGCTTATGAAGTGTGCATATTTTATGTTTAAAGCATACAGCTCAGCCACAAATCTGCAGAATCACTTATGAGGTCTGGACTGAAACATGCACTTATCAGGGCTACAGAGTTGTGGGGGAGGACTTAAGCAGTGGGCTGGGTTCCCTTTTCACTTACTTTTTCACCAGGAGGCCCAATTGGACCTTGAGGACCAACAAGACCCTGAAAAA